>CM046886.1:9170076-9290567 GCA_025688845.1 Cucumis hystrix
GGAGCACTAGACTGATACGTGCATCCTTCGGGAGCACTAGACTGATACGTGCATCCTTCGGGAGCACTAGACTGATATGTGTATCCTACGGGATCACAAGACTGTGACTGTGCAGGGTACCCCATAGGAAATTAATAATTTATTTTCTCCTAACGGAACCAGTAGTGGGTCTCTTACTGAGTATATTAATACTCACTATTTTTATGTTTAACTTTTCAGGCAAAGGTAAAAAGAGGGGCAGACTGACGAGGGACAAGAAGGAATAGTGATTTGCCATATGGGACTGTCTTGTAATTGCTTCCGCTGACGGTTTGAAAATATTTTGATTTAACTAAGTTTACAAATAGTTAAATTTTTTTGTAAACAGTATTTGAAATTTTATATTTTGGAAATAGGGCCCGATTAAAATTTTCCTTCGTTTTCTTACGGTTTCAACTGAGTCTTGCTATGTCTTTTGTCAACAAACGATTTTGAGTAAATGTAACGACTTAGACAAGGTCGAAAAGTCCGGGTCGTCACACATTTGGGGTGGATTGGATGGATGAAGTTAATTGAAAATTTACGGGCTCTCTGTTTGTTTATGTCTAGATTGCTTTGTTGAACTTTTATGGGGTAAAGGAGCTTAACTATAGACAAGGTAAGGGGTTTCTACTATTGGACTCTTATTAAGATTGAAATGTGTATTGACTATACGATTTTCCCTGAACTGAGTATGATTAACTAGTGTATATACATATAAAAGTAGTTATGATGATAAATGTATACCTTGGTTGACTGACTTACATTTAGGTGTTGACATGATGACAATTGTTGAAGTATAGTTGTTGAGTATGTGAATGTGAACATGTTGACTGTCGTTTAGATTTGGTGGACGGTAGATTAAATATGTGCAGAATACTTGTGAATTTGAGAAGAGCTTTATGTATATGTACTTTGATTTTTCTGATGAGTGGATATACTACCAATTGAAATTATGATGGATTGAGGAGATTGGCTGGAACGATGTCAAACTAGAATGCTTTCATGATGAGACTGTTGGGCTGTATTAGGGATGGACTGTTAAGATGTTTAGAACGGACTAAGGGGAAATTTGTTAGCTTTTCTATTGGGTAGTGTGCCTTGCAGATGTCCCACGTGATCACCACCTGTTGTGCATCCTTCAGGTGCACTTGATTGATGTGTGTTTCTGCAGAGCACTAGACTGATATGTGCGTCATTCGGGACGTTAGACTAATTATGTGTATCCTGCGGGATCATAAGACTGTTAAAGTGCAGGGTACCCCCAATAAGAAGTTAACAGCTTTATTGTTCCCTAACGGGACCAGTAGTGGGTCTCTTACTGGGTATGTTAATACTCACCCTTTTATGTTTAACTCTTTTTCAGGCAAAGGTAACACGGGGGGCAGACCGACGAGGGACAAGAAGGAGCCGTGATTTTCCATAGGGGAAAAAGTCTTTCAAACTGCTTCCGCTTTAATGTTTTGTTTTCCTTAGTATTTGAGATTGAACTGAGTTTCATTCTTTTTACTTTGACAACTGTTATTTGTTTCATTTGATTTTTTTTATAAACGATAGTTTAAAATTTTTAAATTCATTTGAAATAGGGCCCGAATAAATATTCTTCGATGTTGTTGATTTGTTTTATTAAAATTTATAAACTTAGCTACTTTAAATGTGAGACACGTATAAAAGTAATGACTTCAGCTTATTCGAAAAGTTGGGTTATTACTTATCATCATTGATATCAAGAGCTAGAAATTCTAATTTGGTAAGACTTGACATGGTATAACTATAACAAATAAATTTATTTATATTAGAAATTTAATAAACATGTTAAACATGCATTATAAAATAACTTAGATAAATATCATATTATGGAAAATTGTGGCAACAATACATACCAAAAATGTTAACTTTACACACTTATACATAATATATTAAAACAACATGTTTAAGTAAATTGATAAAAACATTTAGATCATAAAAATAAGTACAAAACTTATACTAATAGAAAGTAGACAATTAAATTATAGACACAAACCATTAAGAACCCATAAACTATACATAGATCTTTAAATAATTGAAATAAGAACCAAACATAAACAATCACATAAATCATAAATAAATTAAGATGAATCAAACAACAATCTTATTATGAACTAACAATATTTTTAACAAACAATAATTTTGTAAACATAATATGTAAAATTACAACATGCAATAGGTTTAAAATATTACATTCTCAAACATTTAAACTATGCATAAAGTTTATATGAAATAGTTCATGCAATGTTCACAAGTACAAAACAAGAAAACAAACTAATACTTTATAGCCTACCTTTTGCAAATGATAAAATTGTAGACTCGTGCTGATAACGTGTTATAAAACAAGAACAAAGAAGCTAAATAAGAAGAATGAAGCAACCAAAGAGAAGATATAAGAAATGGAGGAAGTAGAGAACAATTGAACTCAATTGTGGTGTGTCTTACAAAGGCACCACATACCTCTATTTATAGGACATCCCATGGTATATGTTACACTATAGAATTCAATTGGATGAATGTTACAACATGGAATAAAGAGAGAGTTATAGGAATATTGGTAACATCTTGTAGGTTATGGATATATACGTAGTTATATTTACAATACTTTTAATATTTATTTTTTAAAAAAAAATTATATATGCATGTTTTCTTAATCGTGGAGTTTGAAACCACAGCATCCTTTGACATTGAGGTTAAAAGTATATAAATATATATCTTAACTACTCAACTATATGTGACATTTCACGTGTAAATTCACGTGCATTTGCATGTGAAATGTCACACTTTTAATTTAAAAGGTTTTTAAAATAGTACTTGATTACATTGTCTAAAAAAACCTCAAAATACAAATGCAATTTTAGTATATTTATATATATATTTTTTGCTATATTTTGTAAATAGTTTTTTTTTTTTCTATCTATAACAATTCTTCTATATATACAAATATTATTTTATTTTCGAATAATAAGTAAACCAAAAATAGATTAATATAAATTGAATTATTTATGCTCTTATTAATTTCTAAATTTTCAAATACATACAACACCAAAGTGTGTAATAAATATAGAATTTTGTATTATACTTTGTTTTTATCTGATTTGTCTTTATTTTCTAGTTTTTTTTATAAAGAAACATCCCATATAATAATTTTTCTCTCACCCATGTATCAAATTGACACATGTATTAAAAATTATCCATGTTTTTCTTTTAATTATTGGTATTTTACGATCTGTAAAATTTTTCTTAAAGATTCTAAGTTCGATGTTTGTTTCAGTCTATAAGATTTAATTAATTATTTTTTATCTTCAAAATATTTATTTTCTCTCTATAATTTTTTATTATCATTTTTTAAACTCATATCTTCTGTTAACCTTTTAATTTCTAGTTTATTCTTCCAAATTTTTTTTCTTTCTTATTTCTAATGTTGATATGAAATCAAATTTTAAAATTATATATAAATATATGAATTAAAATTATATTATATACACACACATTTCACCCATGCGAAAAAATGTTGGATGTATAACTACCTCCACTCTTGTACTATCTCAATGCATTAATATCAATTGTATTTGTTTGATTAATTTTCCAATTTCTGAAAAAAAAAATATCCAATTTTCAAAATAATATTCTGGTTTATTTTTAGGTTTTTGAAATCAAGATTGTTTGTATAGACAATGAAAGAGAAAGAGAATGAACAAATTGCTTTTACATGTGGTTAAGTAAAAATAAGGAAAAGAAATGTAGGAACAAATTAGTTTTAAAAAAAAATCTACAGTAGAGGGTTTCAATTTGTAACCATGAATCTGCAAAACTCTCATAGCTTTGGTGCTAATAAGATTTTGGTTTTCAGTCCCATAATCTATTTCTAGCATTGATTTTTTTAATAAAGAATTGGAATAGTTTTCTGTTTTATTTATGAATTATAATAAAAACAATTGATTTTGCAACTACAATGCCTCTAATAGCTTTGATCACAAATAATTTAATTTTCTATTAGTTAATTAATTAAATAAAAGTATAAATGATATACAATTCAACTAGATTTTAGAACATTTTCCATCTAGAATACAAATTCATTGAATGATTTTATAGTTTTTATTAATGCGTTAAATTGATTGAAGAAACCTTTCAAATTAACAAGAGAAAACAAATAAGTTATTATTAAGTGATAAATGAGAAAATTACCACTTATTTAATAGTAAAGAAGACTTAATTTAAAAGGGTAAAATGAGGCTAAATTAATGGCTACTTCCTTCATGAAATGAAAAAGATTAAGAAACAAAAGTACCTAAACTTTACCTTGTTTTTTCCTATAAACTTTTGAGGCCCAAAATAAAAATGAATTAAAATAAATGAATAATGCCAAAATTGAGTGTTCCTTCCTCAAACCACATTGGAGGGTGAGTTGTTGCATGCAATTTAAACTCTCCCCTCTATATAAAAGTACTCTTAAAATTGTACTTTTCTCAATATTTTCATTTTTGATCCCCTTTCTCTCTCCACCATGTTCTCATGCAAGCCTTCATCTTAGGTCTCTACCACAAGGTTAGAAAAATGGAACATATATAAAAAATAGAAGAACATGTTTATTAAAATTCTAATAGCAACATACATGAATGTTTACTATCCAAATATTTATTAAAATCTGTAGATGATTACAAATACAAAAAGATGAGACAATGATTACAATAATTAATTTTAAATTATTGTAAACCCTCTACCCTATATAAAAAATAGACAACAAAATAAAAAATGAAAAAAAATAGAAGAGAATAGAAAAGTATGATTTGACTTCTTCTTCACCCTTAGCATTTTGTTGTGACTTGTGAACATGAATGAAAAAAAAAAAGAATGAGATAGTTATACCTAAAGATTTGAAAAGGAAGAATTTGAAAGGTTGAAAAAGATACAAAAGAGTTAATATAAGATGAGAATGTGAATAGTTTGGAGAAATAAGACAATAATTATAATAATTAATTTCAAATTGAAAAATAAAGTTAAAAAGCAAAGTACAATAAAAAAAGTAGGAAACAAATAAATAAACTAAAAGAAATGACAAAACTGGAAACAAAAAGTTTCTCCACTTTCATCCTTTAATATATACGACATCCTACGTGCTATCTCGCGGAGAGGTTCACGTAGCATGTCTAGGAGGTCATGTCTCAACTTGATCGCATAGAATGACTTTTGAGGTGGGGTGTGTCATTCAAATAATCACATTCTTCTTCTGAAAATAAGTGCTTTCAATAATTTCATTCTTTTAAAAGTATGTTCCAGTCGAAGTAAAATTTAGATACATGAGTGAATCATAGTTACTTTCACATTTCAACAAATTTCATTTAGCTATAACCTGTGACTTCAAGTTTGAAAAAAGAAAACAAAACGTTAAAGAAAAAGTAACAAAATAAGAGCAAACAAATTGAAAACTCTACCAAATTGGACCAATAATCTCCTTGGAGTGCTTCCAATAATATCTTTATGAAAGTACATCCGAGGCCACAAAAGGAGAGTTATGGATCATCTCATCATGTGATCTTCTCATATACATAGAGAAGATATCTAATTAATTATATGGTTATGATTTTGCCATGAGGTGTGAGTTGTAGATTGAAGGTGCTTTTATGTTGTTATCGTGAGTTTGTTTTTTAATACATGTTGTTACTATGAGTTGCCAATATATGTGAGGTGTAAAGAAAATGGTAAATCAAAATTTTAAAATTAAATGAAAAGAAAAGAAAAAATATTATTAAAAAGAGAGACACATATACACCATGGAGATGTGTGATTGTGAGGGTAAAATAGTCATTTTAGAAAAACTTAAGGGTAAAACAGAAACTTTAAGATTCTCCACTCATGCCCTCTTTTAATATAACTAGTTCTTTATCAAGTGACATTTCTGTTTCATTTTCATTTTATTGTCTATTTTTTTTCCACATAACAACCTTTTTTTTTTTGTTTAGTATCTTCATTTTCAATTGATTAATTTTTTTTTCCAATTATTGTTTAAGATCAAATTCATAAATAGTTCTTAAAATGTAATGCTAAAATAATTGTTAGGCAAATCTACTTTGCAACCGTTAGAAAAATAAATTAACTATACAACATTGATTTACCATGCTAAATTCTAGTAGGTTTTTCTAACATATGAATTGTCATTTGTAGGTTCCTTATGGATGCATCATGTGATGACCCAGACTTTTCGGACTGACCATCTAAGTCGTCAATTTGACACAAAACCGTTTGTTGACAAAAGACATAGGAAGATTCAGTTGAAACCGTAAGAAAACGAAGGGAAATTTTAATCGGGCCCTATTTCCAAAATACAAAATTTCAAATGTTGTTTACAAAAAAATTTAACTATTTGTAGACTTAGTTAAATCAAAATACTTTCAAACCGTCAGCGGAAGCAGTTTAAAGACAGTCCCCTATGGCAAATTCACGAGTCCTTTTTGTCCCTCGTCGGTCTGCCCCTCGTGTTACCTTTGCCTGAAAAGTTAAACATAAAAATGATGAGTATTAATATACTCAGTAAGGGACCCACTACTGGTCCCGTTAGGGGAAAATAAATTATTTGCATCCTATGGTGTACCCTGCACAATCACAGTCGTGTGATCCCGTAGGATGCACATATCAGTCTAGTGCTCCCGAAAGATGCACATATCATTCTAGTGCTCCCGAAGGATGCACATAAAAGGGATGATCCCGAAGGACACCCGCAGGGTAACTATCCACTAGGAAACTAATAATTTATCCCCTCAGTCCATTCTAAACATCTTAACAGTCATGCTCAATACAGTCAAATTTCCTTATCACATAAGCTCCCCATTTAACCTCGAACGACCATATTATCCAAATTTCACCCAAGGACAGTCAAACATATTACTACATCAGTCATCAACATAAATAACCCAGCAGTCACAACATACGCTAGATAACAAGTCCACGTCAATCCATACATACATATATAAATTTCATTCAGTCAAGCACAATATACGTTGAACTTTCAGTCCACACCCAAACAAACATCATAAACGTCATCCCTACTCAGTCCAGATATAACATTTCAGTCCATATAGTCAATACATCTTAATTCTTGTTATTGAGTCCAGTAGAAAGTCCCTTACCTCACTTTTATGCAAGTTCTTCAATCGAGCAAATTCCAATGAATAAATTCCTAAACATAATCAAACATAAAATTAACATCCTTCTAAATAGTTTCATCCATTCAATTCACCCATACGTAAACTTCACAACTTACTCAAGAAGTGGAGAGACGAACTCCAACGAAGCTTATGGCAAAACTCAAGGTCCCTAACTTCATATCACCAATATTGCCTTCAAGAACAAACATCAAGGCAACCCATTAAACAAACATCACATCTCAAGGTATTTACAAAGGCAAAACCTTATAACCCAACAATCTCATCTTTACCAAAACCAACTTACAACAAAGCTTTGACGATCGACAGCAAAAATAGAAGCAGCGGCAGCACCTACACGAAATAAATCGTGCAAAACCGATCTGCACGTGGATCGGCCCGCGATTGAAAATGGACAGCAGGTGCAGACGAAGGCAGAATGGTTCGGATGTTCCACGGCAGCTAGGCGCGACGAAGAGCCGTCCGGCGACGCAACCGAATTCGTGCGACGCGGCCTGACAAGGAGAGAAAAGAACGCTCGGCTTTAATTTGGGCTGGGTCGGTCTCAAAGGGTGAGGGGCACGTCGTTTAACAAGAGATCGGCTCAGATCCGCGTTCGATTCGTGAGATGCGCGCGTCGGCAGCCTTGCGGACGGTACCAGACGGCGGCGGACTGCTGCGAATGGAGAGGTGGTGCTGCTAGGCGGCTGGGCGGATGGGCTTCGCCGGTCGGACGGAAGGAGAGGGGCGCGAACAGAGGAAGTCATCGGCTGCACTTCGCGACTGAAGACCGAACGCCGAAGAGGACGAACGGCTGGCGACTGGGTTCGGCTGGCGGACGCAGAGGCGGTGAGGCTGGGCTCCGAGCGGCTGGACGACGTGAGGTTGAACGGAAAAGAAGAGACGGAGGCCGGCGGCGGCTAGGGCTGGGCGGAAGAAGAAGAAGAAGAAGAAAAGAAAAGAAAAAAAACCGAGGGGGGGGGGGCTGTTTTCACGCGAAGGAGAAGAGGAAGAGAGAGGGGGGGCACGTGAGGAAGAGGGGGGAAATTTTTTTTAATTTCCCCCCTTTTCTTTTGCTTTATTTAAAAATAATAATGATAATAATAATAATAATAATAAAAAATAATAATAATAATATTTAATAATTAATAATAAAATCTTATTATTTTTATTATTACCTTTTTTTTTTCTTTTTTTTTTTTTTTTTTGGGCGTTACACATCATCATCTTCAATAAAAACAAGTATATCATTTTCAAATAGAAGATGAGTAAGGTTCAAACCATCTATGTTAACACCTTTGATTTTGTTCGTTTTCTCAAGGTGCTTAAGAATGCAGCTGAAGTAGTCCATAGCAATAACAAAGAGAAAGAGAGAAATCGGATCCCTTTGTCTAATTCCTCTTTCTGATTTGATTCGGCCTCTGTGTTTTCCGTTCATAATGATATAGTACTGTACTGTAGAGATGCATGCTCTTATCCAATTCCTCCATTTGTTGGGAAAGTTTTTCTTCCTGAGCATGTAGTGGATGAATTCCCAGTTTAGTTTGTCAAATGCCTTTTCAATGTTTAGCTTAAAGACAAATCCTTTTGTTTTTTTACATTTCCAGCAATCAATGGCCTCATTGGCCATAAGGATTGCATCTGTTATTTGTCTTTCCTTGACAAAAGCCATTTGATTCTCAGCTATCGTATTGGGAATGACCTCTTTGAACCTTGTAGACAAAGTTTTAGCCACAATTTTGTATAATGAGATCGTCAAACTGATTGGTCTGAAGTTAGAAGCTTCCTTGCATTTATCTTTCTTTATAATAAGAGCTATGTAGGTCTCATTAACCACTTTTTTTACCACCTCCTTTTCAAAAAATTCTTGGAATACCTCCATAATTTTGTCTTTGAGGGTGTTCCAGAACTTTTTATAAAATTCCATGGTGTAGCAATAAGGTCCAAGAGCTTTATTGCCTTCAAAAGAGAAAGAGCCTCTTTGATTTCCATTTATGTGAAAGGTTTGATGAGGGAGGCTTGTTGTTCATGAGTAATAGGCCTCCAATCAAGATTGTCTGTAGCTTCATTGCATTGAGTTGTGTTGGAGTATATCTCTTTATAGTGGTTGATGAGCGTGATGCCAATATCTTCATTTGTCTTGTGTAATGTTCCCTGTCTGTCGAAAATTTCTGTAATAAAGTTTCTTCTTCTTCTTGCTCAACAGACCTTGTGGAAGAAACTTTTATTTTCATCTCCTTCATCTAACCAGATTCTTTTAGCCCTTTGAGCCTAGTATTGTGATTCTTTGATGATGGAAGAGGCAATATCTATCTTGAGGTTTGTCTTCTGTTGCTTTCTGTGTCAGGATAGTAAGTTTTGAGCCTCAAGATTGTCTATTTTTTCAATTTATTCTTTTCAGCGAGTGATATCTTTCTCTGTATCCCTTTTCTTTTCAACTTGCCAGAGTTTAATCTTTTGGGCCATCTTTTTCAGCTTGTGCATAAAGGAGTAACCTGGGTGACCCTCTTGTTGTGTTTTTCTGTCCACTAGTTTTGAATGTTGTTTTGAAGAGCTCTATCATTGATAGAGTAATTGTTGAGTCTAAAAGGGATAGGACCCCATGTGAGATTTGGAGTTTCCAACACAATTGGAAAGTGATCTGAAGTAATCCTTGCGAGGAGCCTGCTGGTATGATTTGTGAATCTATCCTCCCATCTTCAAGGATATTCTCCTGAGATTTGACCATGTATACTTGCCATTAATGAGAGGAGGATCAATAAGATTGCATCTCTGGATAAAGGAGTTGAATTTATTTATACTGTGTGTAGCCGGGTTTCTTGAAGATATTTCGCTGCCCCATCTGATAACATTGAAGTCTCCTCCCAATAGCCAGTTATTTCCACACATGGAGGCAAGCATATTCAGTTCATTCCATAAGAATTTTTTGTTTTTTCTTCTAGCAGGACCATATATAGCAGAGAGCCACCAATTGAAACCATTTGATTCCATAATGTTGATTGCAACTGAAAAAGACCCTTCTATGTAATTTTGTAGTTTGTGTTTCATATTGTCCCACATCACAATAATCCCACCAGATCTACCCTCTGATTTTTATAGATCCACCTAATGCTAATTGAGCTCCATAAGGATTTGATGTACAGTTTGTTGACAACATCAAGTTTAGTTTTAGTAAGAGAAACAAAGTCAGGACAGTAAAAGGAAATTTCATGTTTTATTTAAGCTCTTTTTTGGGCAGAGCCTAAGCCTCTAACATTCCATGACATAACTTTCATGGGGAACCTACTGTCCCCTGTGGCTCATTGCCAAATTCAATTAATACATCTTTGGAAGAACTAGGAATGTTATCAAAAGCAATAAGTTTCAAATTGTTCTCTCTTAGCCAAGCAACTAGTTTTTCTTTGAAGATGTCTTCACTAATATCATTTTTGCCAATCCACTTTTCTTTCCTATCCTCTTCTCCTTCACTGTTTACCAGAGGGGCCAAGCTATCTCGAGCAATCTCAGGCTGAGTAGGGGACATTACAGATGGTGTCATTATGAGTGCTTTAGGGCTTGATATGTGATCAATGTCCATTTCACTTGATAGTGGAGAGATACTACCAAGGTCAACTGTAAGATTGAGGCCTTTCTCTCTGTCTTTTGTTGTCTCCAGAATAGGTTGGGGTACCAATTCATTGCCTAGATAATTCTGTGGATTATTCCTGACCCGATAAACAAGTCTTGGACTTTTCTTCCTTCTATATGTAGGCTTTGACTTTGGTGGACTGATACGTAGAGGCTTAGGTTGACTTTGGTAAAGATTTGGGCTTCTTTGATGCAGTGTTAGGCTTTGTATTTGGAGTGGCTTTGCTGGAGCATTATTGGGATTATAGTAGAAATTTTTGATTTTTGGGATGGGAAACTGAACTTTCTTCTTGTGTTGATATTTTGTTGCATAAAATCAAAGTCTTCAGAATATAGCATAATACCTTTCCCTTTATCAAGCTTGCCTTTGATGATCTATTTTAGCCTATCATCCATTCCTCTGCCTCCGTTAGAATTATCTTATATGATTATAGCCTTGGTATCTGTGTTTTTAAAATTTGAATTTTCTATCCTTGTTTCGTTTTTTCGGCTGGTTACTGTGGTTGTTCTGTTTTTTTCGGTTTTCTTCTCCGGTGACATCGCAACAAATCCCATGAATTTGTATTGTTCGACGTTGGGGTCGAACTCATCAAAGTTATCAGCAGCTTGAGCGATGAAGGATCCATGAATGCTTCTTCTTTCCTTGAGCCATCTTCCTTCAGAATAAGTCACAGTTTGTATAGTGAAAATGTTACCTGTCTCACCTGTGATGTTGATTTGAGTTGGTATGAATCCTGTATAGTTTTGCTTAACTTTGATTCTTGCTTCTATCAAATCGGTTTTCTTCCATGTGGCTTTGATACATCTTCTAGTCCTCCACACACGTTCCCAATCTGTTTGAATGTCTTTATATTCCAAGCAGTGAGTGGAATTCCTCTTAATCGTGTCCATCCTCCAAAACTTGGCACAAATTTTAGACAAGATGAAGGTCTTCGGCCCATGTTTCAAATTTGAAATAGTACTTACCGACTGTAGTCTAGTTTTTGTTACTACAAAGCAGTCTGGCTTGTTCTCTGTCTTGTAGTAGGATGATAGCTTTTTCAACGTGAAATGGTTGGTATGTGAATCTAACTTTCATTTGCTTGGCTAGCTTTTCGAATATCTTTTCCCAGTCGTCATGTAAATAACGTCTTGTTATGATCACTGCTTTTTCCCATTCTATAGGTATTTTCCTGCTCCCTTCTTCAAAGCTTTTTCACTGTCTTCACCTTTCTCAGATTCCATCTCTCTTGCTTTGTCGCTTTCTGATGAACTATCGTAATTGCTTTCAGAGGATAGTACTTCTGCATATGTTCTTTTCTTGTTCCTTTCGTCTGTATCATAATCTGTTGATGATGAATCCGCATTAAACTTGCGACTATGATGCCCTGTTTGTAGTTTAGCATTTTTAAAAATCCGCTCCAACCTATTTTTTCAACACTTTTCTTCCTTTGTCGTCCACCTTAAAGATTTTAGCTAGATTCCCTTTTCTATTTTGTGTTTTGCTAATCCACATACATTGTCAATTATATCTATTTTCTTGAAAGAATATATTATTCTTTGGGTTGTTGATCAGAGCAGCCATAGCCTTCTTCATCCATTCAACTTCTTCCACTGTGACCACTAATGTGAACGATTTGTATGAACTTTGCTCAGTGATGAGAAATCTTATGCTTCTTATTTTTTTGTCCAACTCTAGGGTGTATTCTTTCTTCTCCACTTGGCAGTACCGCGGAAACTGCTATGAGAAAGACATATTGTGGAAAGCAGAAGTAGTTTGATTGAACTCAATGAGAATATAAGATGAAGGGTGAGTAACAGGTTGTTATGTCATGTAATGTTATATGTTATAAGGATCCCAGTGAGGGGTGTAGTAAATGCAGATGGTTCTTGAATAGATATGTGCCTTATCTTTGCAGACACGGTTGATTGGAGGTTGAGGTAGGTGATTTGATGTGCTGCCAGTGGTGTTAATTGTCGTTGGAGAGTGCAACGGACTCATTATTCCTTCTGTCGATTTCTCTCTTTCTCTCTCATCATTCTCGGTTGACCCTATTTTGGTTTTAGTTTTGATTTTTAAAAGACAGTTTAGGTCAAATTGATAACTCAAATAACTTAAATCAAATCTTCAACCCAACCCAGTTGGATTATTTTTTTAAGTATATTATTTATCTATAGTGTATATCTATATATATAAAAGCTTCAATGTGGAGAAATTTTTTCCCCTCCATTATACGCCATTGAGTTTAGTTCTATATTCCAAATCACTCTTTGGTTTTATGGTAAATTCACTTTTAATTTTATTTTTTTGTAAGATAAATAATTATAAAAGACTCACCCTCTCCCACTACCTTTTATAACGACCCAACTTTTCAAATCTAAGTCGAAGTCAATATTTTTGCACAAAACAATTTGTTTGACACAAGACATAGTAAACTTTAGTTAAAACAATAAGAATTCGAAGAAAACTTTATTTGGGCCCTGTTTCAAAATATAAAATTTTAAGGTACTGTTTACAAAAAAAATAACTATTTGTAAACTCAGTTCAATCAAAAAATATTTTAGAACCATCAGCGGAAGCAGTTTAAAAGACAGTCCTCTATGGAAATCACGACTCCTTGTCCCTCGTCGGTCTGCCCCTCGAGTTACCTTTGCCTGAAAAGTTAAACATAAAAGAGTGAGTATTAACATACCCAGTAAGAGACCCTATACTGGTCCCGTTAGGGGAAAAATAAACTATTAACTTACTATGGAGTACCCTGCACAGTCACAGTCATGTGATCCCGTAGGATACACATAATCAGTCTAACGCCCCGAAGGACGCATAAATCAATCTAGTGTTTTGTAGAAACACGTATCAGTCTAGTGCTCCCGAAGGATGCACATATCAGTCTTGTGATCCCGAATGATACACATAAAGGGTGGTGATCCCGTAGGACACCTGCAAGGTAACTACCCATTAGGAAACTAATAATTTTTCCCCTCAGTCCATTCTAAACATCTTAACCGTTATTCACAGCTCAGTTAATATTATCATCACATAAGCTCTTCATTTAACCCCAAACAGCCATCTTACTCTAATTTAGCCCAAGGTCAGTCAGAAACACGTCATTACATCAATCAACAAGCTAAATTAATCATAACATCCACCTCAGTCTACAAAGGCACAACCATGATGTCTCCTCCGTTCACAAGAACACTACCATAGCTGCATATCATACATTCGGTCTACACAACAATCTACCTGTTCAAGCCACACTTTATATAAACAACATCTACGAGATTCAGTCATTCTCATATCCTTATGTTTGTACATATACATAACCAGACAGTCACAACATGCAATCAACCACAAGTCCACATCCAAACATATACATCATAACCGTCATCCCTACTCAGTTAAGATATAACAATACGGTCTATACAGTCAATACATCTAAATTTTGTTATTGAGTCCAGTAGAAAGCCCCTTACTTTAGCGTTAGGTAAGCTCCTTAACCGCACCAAGGTCCACGAACAACAAACCTAACCATCAAGATAAAATCAATCCAATGTGATTATTCACACTTACCCAACTATTACCGAAACGAGCTCCAACTAAATCCAATATTTGTTGTGAACCCAAGGAACTCAAGCGCTGCCTTCAATACCTTCAAGAATCAATTAACAATTTCAACATTAAGTCCCAAGAACCACACCTATGATAGCTATGGAAAAATCTACAAAATTTCACAACTTTTTACTACCAAATAATCTTACAATAATGCAGCGACAGTGGTTTCTAACAGGAGGAATCGACGTATGAAGATCAGAGCAACGAGGAATGGTTGGAACAAAATGAGCAGCTCGGTCGGGGACAGTTGGGCGCCGTTTATGGGCATGGAGGCTAACCACGTCGGCTCAACGCACAGCAGGAAGATAACGCACGCGCGACTGCTTCACGCACGAAGACTGATGCGGCTCGGGTCTGAAGACGGCTTGGTCGGACGAAAAGCCTTAACAGAAACCGACGACGGCAGGGGAAAACACTGCACGACGGGGGGGTGCTTCGCGAACGACCGACAGCTTCACGAACGGAGTTTGGCACGGACGAAACCGGACGAAAGCGCAGCGGTTTTGGATCGGCTGGGTTTCGTCTGACGGGATTTGTTTGGCTGGTCTTCGTCGGACGAAAAAGAGAAAGATGGTGGTGGCTAGGGTGAGCAGAAGAAGAAGAATAGAAAGGAAAAGAGGAAGAAGAAGATAAGGGAGGGGGGGGGCGAGCGAGAGAGAGGGAAGGAGAGAGAGAAAAATTAATTTTTTTTAAAACAATATAATAATAATAATTACAATTATATTAATAAATATTATTATTTCTTATATATTTTAAATTCCTTATTCCATAATCTTTCCCAACAAATCCTATTTACAAAAACACTCCACAAGCCTAAAATCTTAAAATAACGATAACTTGATAAAAAAAAAATATTACCTTAAAATTTCGTGGTGTTACACCTTTGAATTAATTATACTTAAGTTTAGTGGAATTAAAGTATGCCGAATGTGAAAAGTTGAATGCAATTAATTTTTCATTTATTTTTTAGAAATTAATTAAGAATTAAATATCTTATTAATTCTAATTAACAATACAAATTTTCCTACCAACATTGTTATTGAGAAATTTGGATGCATCTAATGGACTGTGTAATGGGGCAAGATTGATATGTCGATCATTTAGCAAAAATATTATACATGCTGAAATAGCAATTGATGATCATACACGAAAATAAGTTTTTCTTCCACAAATACCATTAAGTCCACCAAATGACAATGAATATCCATTCAAGTTTAAGAGAAAACAATTCCTCATTCTTTATGCTTTGCAATGACAATTAACAAAACACAAGGACAAATAATTCCTAATGTTGGAATATATCTTTCTGAAAATGTGTTTTCTCGTGGACAACTTTATATTGCACTCTCTAGATGAATTTCAATGCAACAAAAGTTTGGACCAAGCCCATAGGTGACAAAAAATTACCTTCAAATTGTACAAAAAAAATATTTTTATAAAGAAATCCTTTTTTGATATATGCAAGTCTTACATTTAAATTCTTATATTTTAATTGAATTATTGTAACTTCTTCCCATGGACATCTAATTCTATTACATTTTGAATTTCGTACTTTTAAATTTAACACAACCTAAACAATACATACAATGTTTACTATAATCTAAAGTTGCACATGATACATGTCATGCACGTGTCTTTTACGTATATATAAAAGTATGGATTTGGAGAAACTTTTTTCTCTCCATTTTGCCATTTCTAAAAGTTGGATTTACTTAGTTATAACCTTTGTTTTAATGTAATTGTCACTTTCATTTCATTTTATTTTTTTATAATTAATTATTGCTTTTCACTCAAGACTTGAGTATTAATTATTACCTCCACATTTACTTTCTATACCCAAAACGATTAATTAATAGTTAATTGCTTTCATCTTTTTTCAAAAGACTTATTTTAAATAACTAATTGTAACATCCAAAAAATTTGAGGTATTTTTCTCAACCCAACGGTCTATTCTTTTTATTATTTAAGATTTTGGGTGTTATTTTGTTATAGCTTAGTGGAAAAAGAGAAATTTTGGTTAAAAAAAAAAAAGGAAAGGGAAAATAATAATGTTATTAATAATATAATGATTTATTATTATTATTATTAATAAAATTGGAAGCTTTGAACTGCGTGCCCTTACTCCATCCTTCACTGTTTATCCTCTTCTTCATGCTTCATCAGCCGACCACCCCTCTATTTTTCCCTTCTCCTTCTCCATTTAACTCCACCATCATCTTCCACCTACAGGGAACATCAAGAAAATTTCATCAAGTCGTCGCGTCACCGTTAGCCCAGTCACTCATGCCGCGTTGTCTAAATCTGAATCAGAAGGTTCGTTGTTGCACTGATCTGTCTTCATTCGTGAATTTCAGTCGTTGCGACTGTCTCATCTCCTCCTTCCGTTTCGATTGACACCAAGCCGACTACGCCCGCGCCATCGTGTCTCTGTTTCGCGCACCGTGGAGCGTTGCTGACCGATCTGTCTTCATTCACATCTGCTCTCTGTTAACGCAGTGCAAGCTGAGCCTTACGTTTTGTTTACGCATAGTTTCTCCGACACAGGTCACAACGAGTCGTCGTGTTCTTCGTTCGGTGTTCGCAAAGCGCTTTGCCTCTGCCTTGTTGTGGGTAGTTGTTGTAACACCCCATAATTTAAGGTATTTTATTTTAATCGAATTACCTTATTTTTTTAAAGATTTTAAAATATTTGGGTGTTGTATACCATAAATTACCTTATTATTATTATTATTATTATTATTATTATTATTATTATTATTAAAAGAAAAACAAAAAAAGAAAGAAAATTTCTCCCACTCTCTCCCTCACGCACGCGTCCCTCCCTCCCCCTCATCTTTTCTTCTTCTTCTTCTTCAGCCGCCCTAGCCGACCGCCCCCCTCCTTTTTTCTTCCCTTCCTCTCTTCTTTTATGTTCAAACCGCATGCACCCGAGCCGCATCTCCCCTTCTCCGTTCACCTGAAGCCGAAAACCGTCCGACCGCGTCCCACTTCTCTGTCCGCGGCAACCTTAGTTCGCGAAACACCCAGCCGCACTGCCCAGATCTTCACGTCCTGCCGCCTGCTGCAATCCGCACGCCGCTGTCCCAGCAGTCCGACGAAGCCCAGCTGGCCGCGCGCAGCAAATCCGTCCCAGCCGCCGCCTGCCTCCGTCCGTGAAGCCGACTGCCTCTGTCTCCTTCCAGCCGGGCGTTCCTTCCAATCCGCGCGTTGAAGTTTGTCAAGTCGACATTCGTCCATTTGTTGTAAGTTGGAGGCCGATCTAAAACTGATTTTCCTTTCAATTGAACATTTCACAGTTTTGCTTCGCTTGCTACCGTTTGGTTACTATTGTTTTTGTCTCGTCATAAACTGTTGAGATTCTTGGTGGTTGTTTTAATAACCAATATTGTTGGATTAGTAAATTGATTTGGAATGTTTCTTGAAGGTGCAAAGCGTGGACATCACCTAAATCCCTTGAATTCCAAACGAGTTGGGTTAGGTTCCACCCTCCACTTTTTGGGTAAGTTGTGGAAATTATATATAGAATAAATTTTATAGGGGAAATTAGTATTGGAAGTGATCGATTCCTATTTACCTATGTTTAGGAATTTATTCATTTGTAATTGCTCGATTGAAGAACATGCATAAAAGCGAGGTAAGGGACTTTCTACTGGACTCAATAACAAGAATTAAGGCGTATTGATTATATGAATTGAAATGTTATGTCTGGACTGAGTCGGGATGAAGGTTATGCTGTGTGTTTGGGTGTTGACTGACAGTTTAATGTATATTGTGCTTGACTGAATAAAATTTATATATGTATGTATGGACTGACGTGGACTTGTTGTCTAGCGTATGTTGTGACTGCTGGGCTATTTATGTGGCTGACTGATGTAATGATATGTTTCGACTGTCCTTGAGTGAAATTTGGATAATATGGTTGTTTGAGGTTAAAGGGGGAGCTTATGTGATAAGGAAATTTGACTGTATTGAGAATAATTTTTAAGATGTTTAGAATGGACTGAGGGGATAAATTATTAGTTTCCTAGTGGATAGCTACCCTGCGGGTGTCCTTCGGAATCATCCCCTTTATGTGCATCCTTTGGGAGCACTAGACTGATATGTGCATCCTTCGGGAACACTAGACTGATATGTGCATCCTTCGGGAGCACTAGACTGATATGTGCATCCTTTAGGAGCACTAGACTGATATGTGCATCCTTCGGGAGCACTAGACTGATATGTGCATCCTACGGGATCACGAGACTGTGATTGTGCAGGGTACCCCATAGGAAGCTATTAATTTATTTTCCCCTAACGGGACCAGTAGTGGGTCTCTTACTGAGTATATTAATACTCACCCTTTTTATGTTTAACTTTTCAGGCAAAGGTAGCACGAGGGGCAGACCGACGAGGGACAAGAAGGACTCGTGAATTGCCATAGGGGACTGTCTTTAAACTTCTTCCGCTGACAGTTTGAAAATATTTTGATTTAACTAAGTCTACAAATAGTTAAATTTTTTGTAAACAGCAATTGAAATTTTGTATTTTGGAAATAGGGCCCGATTAAAATTTTCCTTCGTTTTCTTACGTTTTCAACTGAATCTTGCTATGTCTTTTGTCAACAAACGGTTTTGAGTAAACGTAACGACTTAGACAAGGTCGAAAAGTCTGGGTCGTCACAGTTGTGGTAAGGATGAAATTTATGGATTTTATGGTTCTGCATTGTAAAATATTGAGTTGGGATGTTGGTTAATTTGTTGGATTGACGTTGTTTCTTGAAGGTATTGTTTGAAGTTAGAGGGCAAATCCTTGAATTTTCGATAGATTTGGTTTGGGTTCGTTTCTCCATTGACGTGGGTAAGTGTCAAATTCACATTTGGTGAATTAGATAGATGAAATTATATGCGAAAAATGTTGATTTTTTGTTTATTTATGTTTAGGATTTGGTTTGTTGGATTTAGTTCGATCAAGGAACTTGCATAAAATTGAGGTAAGGGATTTTCTAGTACTGATCCCTATATCAAAATGCTAAGTATTGACTGAGAGTGTTGAACTGACTGAATTGAGGATGATTGACTGTTATATTAATGTATAGATAGTGTACTGTTGACTTAATTGTCTGAATTGAGGTGAGTGACGCTTATGTACGATTTTAATTGTTCGAGGAATCGTTATGCTAATGATTGATTATGTACTAGTATGGATAAATTGACTATATATATGTTGGACTGAAATGATGATAGGATGATGGTAACTTGAACTGTATTTTGAGTTTACTTTTTAAATTGTTAGAATGGATTGAGGGGAAATTGTTAGCTTTATCTATGGGGTAATGTGCCTTGCAGGTGTCACATGGGATCACTATCTGTTGTGCATCCTTCGAGGGCACTAGAATGATTATGTGCATCCTACGGAATCACGAGAGTGTTATGATGCAGGGTACCTCCCAATAGAAAATTAATAGTTTTTATCCTTAACGGGACCAATAGTGGGTCTTTTTGTGACGACCCAGACTTTTCGGACTGACCGTCTAAGTCGTCAATTTGACACAAAACCGTTTGTTGACAAAAGACATAGCAAGATTCAGTTGAAACCGTAAGAAAACGAAGGAAAATTTAATCGTGCCCTATTTCCAAAATACAAAATTTCAAATGCTGTTTACAATTTTTTTTTTAACTATTTGTAAACTTAGTTAAATCAAAATATTTTCAAACCGTCAGCGGAAGCAATTAGAAGATAGTCCCCTATGGCAAATTCACGAGTCCTCCTTGTCCCTCGTCGGTCTGCCCCTCGTGTTACCTTTGTCTGAAAAGTTAAACATAAAAAGGGTGAGTATTAATATACTCAGTAAGAGACCCACTACTGGTCCCGTTAGGGGAAAATAAATTAATAGCTTCCTATGGGGTACCCTGCACAATCACAGTCTCGTGATCCCGTAGGATGAACATATCAGTCTAGTGCTTCCGAAGGATGCACATATCAGTCTAGTGCTCCCGAAGGATGCACATAAAGGGGATGATCCTGAAGGACACCCACAGGGTAACTATCCACTAGGAAACTAATAATTTATCCCCTCAGTCCATTCTACATCTTAAAAAAAATCATTCTCCATACAGTCAAATTTCCTTATCACCTAAGCTCCCCCTTTAACCTCAAACAACCATATTATCCAAATTTCACCCAAGGACAGTCGAAACATATCACTACATCAGTCAGCCACATAAATAGCCCAGCAGTCACAACATACGCTAGACAACAAGTCCACGTCAATCCATACATACATATATAAATTTCATTCAGTCAAGCACAATATACATTAAACTTTCAGTCCACACCCAAACCCACAGCATAACCGTCATCCTGACTCAGTCCAGACATAACATTTCAGTTCATATAATCAATACGCCTTAATTCTTGTTATTGAGTCCAGTAGAAAGTCCCTTACTTTAGCTTTACTCTAACCCCTTGATTGAACCCACGTTTGCCAACAACCTAAACATTAAGACAATCACTCAATACCTTTCTTTAACGTATCATTCATTTAAAATCAACCCAAAGGTGATGTTTCACAACTTACTCAAATTCACGAAACAAGCTCCAATTAACAATTGTTCGTTGTGAACCCAAGGAACTCAAACGCTACCTTCAACACCTTCAAGAATCAAATAAAAATTTCAGCATTTAATCCCAATTTATTGGAATTTCAAGGGTGTACTCGCTCCAATGCTACCTTCAAGAATGTTAATTTAACAAACCGATCGGCATTACAAAACAATATAAAACCCACAATTCATCCTTACCCAAACGAAATTTCAACGACGTAGCGGCAGCGGCACACAAGATTTGGGCAACGACCTTGTGAAATCGATTTGGGCATGGGTCGGCTTCCAATCCGCGGCTGGAAAAATGGAGAACCGCGCGGCGGGGTTTCAACGACGGAGCTGGGCTTCACGGATGGAGATGTGGCGGCTGGCCTCTTGCAAAATGGAGGCAGATAGGCTCGGATCCGTGTCAGGCTTCCCGAGATGTGCACGCCGGCGGCTTTGCGGACGGTACCAGGCGACGGCGGCGGCAGCGGACAGAGGCGCAAGGGACAGATCTGAGGAGGGGGGGTTAGATCCTGGCGGACGGTACGATGAGGCTTTGCGAACAAAGGCCGGCTCGTCGGCTGTTGACTGACGTGCGCAACACCGACGGTGTGAGGGGGGAGGCAGCGCGACGGTGCGGCTAGGGCTTTTATGTTTTCATGAGAGGTAGACCGATGAGGGACAAGAAGGATTCGTGATTTTCATATGGAAATGCTCTTCCAAAATGCTTCCTCTTTCAGTTTTTAATGTTTACGGTTTTTCTTAAGTATTGGTGATTGAAATGAGTTTCATGTTTAGAACAACTGTTTATTTCTTGGTGATTGAAATGAGTTTCATGCTTAGAACAACTGTTTATATCTTGGTAATTTTATAAACAATACTTTTGAAATTTTATTTTGTTTGAAATAGGGTCCGAATTTTGATGTCTATTTGATTTTTAATAAATTTCACAAACTTTTATGCTTAGACTAAGTGTCTTTGTGTTAAAGTAATGACCTCAGCTTAGTTTGAAAGTTGGATCGTTACATTAATAGTTAATTACTTTTATTTTTTCTTAAACTAAGACATGCAATTTCTCTTCAATTATTTAAGACAACTAATTATTAATTATTTATAATTTCTATAAAAATGACAATGAACATACTGTAACCTAATGACATTCTAGGTTGTTATTGTTTATTTATTAGAAATTTATATAGTAAATGTATGCCTTAAAATATTTATTTTAAATAAATGATAATATTTATTTGTTTAATTAGTAAATTATATGAAATTAGATTTTCAAATATTAATTATATAATTAATAATTTTACATTTAATTATATATTTAATAACGAAATTTCTAGAGCAATGCAATCTTTCCAACTCCTAACTATATAAAGAGGTATCTCTACCTTTTTTTTCCCCAAAATCTTAATTCATTTTTCTTAATTTGTTTCTTGTTTATATTAATTTATTTGTTGTGTATGTTTTTTCCAATTCATACTCTCAATTTTTTTTTCAAGAACGTAGAGTAATATTTTTGCATTAATAAGAGATGTATATATTTTTTGACAAATGTTATCAAACTAATGTATCAATCATTTAGACTTCCATAGATATTTTCAAGTTATTTTATATAATGGTCTTACATTAATAATATAAAGAAGGTTTTGTAATCTTTTAATTCTCTCGCTATAATATTTTTTAATACAACTTCTAGCTATAACTATGTAAAGCCAGCATTTCTCTTTCTATAAAACACTTTTTTTTTTTTACATAATTTGACGTTTATTTTCTTTCTCAACTTACCCTCTAAAAATGTATTTGTTTGTATGAATGTAGAGTAGTGTTTTGCA
Organism: Cucumis hystrix; assembly: GCA_025688845.1. Classification (NCBI taxonomy): domain Eukaryota; kingdom Viridiplantae; phylum Streptophyta; class Magnoliopsida; order Cucurbitales; family Cucurbitaceae; genus Cucumis; species Cucumis hystrix. The sequence continues at coordinate 9,192,890 of CM046886.1, forward strand.
CCAACAAGACAGAAATATATGTTTTGACAAAATGTCTTGAGACTTATTGATTTTGTTAGTCCATTTTACCCTTTGATTTAAGTTTTCTCATTGTTCACTTGGTGGTAATTAGGGTCCGTTTGATAACGTTTCCATTCCATGTTTCCTATTTTTTGTTACATGTTTCCAGTTTCTTCTTTTTTTTTAGAACAAGAAACATGAATGTGTTTGATAATTGTTTCTTGAAAAAAAGAAACAGAAATAGAAATAGAAAATGTGTTTGATAACAGTTTCTTATTTTATGATTTTCTTTTAGATTTTTTTTTATTTTATTCATGTTATTTTATTCACATCTAATTCAATTAAACATTAAACAAAAGTATATGTCCTCCATGAAACATAAAAAATAAAACTATCAAAAGTTTATTCATTTGATATAAAGAAGTACACTCCACAAATAAAAATAATAACATAAATATAAAATTGTATCTATCCTTCAAATGTTCCAAATTTGATCGACAATATCATTTCTCACTCGGGCCATTTTTCTTAGATGATGCGACTCACAACTTATTCAATTATATTACTCTACAAATTGGCTGACAAATTTTGTGTGTCTTCAACGATCATTAATTCATTGCTAAAGTGATTGAATAGATAATCTTGAAGATCATTCAATCTAATATATTTAGGAATTGTGCAACATGCTATAGGTATATATTTTTGTGTCTTGATCGGGTACGGAGGCATTTGCTTAAGAATAGAAAATCAAGCCTTCAGCACATCAAAACAACGTTTAATGACATTTCACAATGAAGAATGTCGATAGTTAAACACTTTTTCTTTACCTTGTGGGCAATGTCTCCTTTCTTTAAAATCTCGTAAATGATATCTTTGACCACAAAATGGTGCTAAAAATCCTAGAATATTTGAATATTCTGAATTGACAAGATAGTATTGATCTTCATACAATAAAGCAAAATAAAAAATTATCATAAATTCATCAATTTCATTTAAAGTTCTAAAAACATATAATTATTTACCTCTCTTAGGCATAGAAAATTTATTCTCGGGATTCTTGATACATACAAGAAGTATGCGAGAATCATTGGCCAATCCTTCCCAACCAGACATGAAATACATGAATAACATATCAAATGAATAGACAGACATTATATTCCATGTTGTGTTATTTTTTCTTCCACGAAATGGTATTTGTTCATTTTGGAGAATACTTGCAGCAACATGAGTGCCATCAATAACACCAATACAATCTTAAAGGATAATCATAAACACCGATATATTTTGAATTTGTATGAACTCCATTCAAGAGAGGGTAATATTTCAAAACATTAACGTATTACTTGAAACAAAGGGTAATATTTTGAATTTGATACGATCTCCATTGGTATAGTTTTCATATTGGGTGGTCTAATAATTTATAGTTCAAGCTTGCAAACCTTCCTCAAAACAAGGTTAAAAGCTAGAGAAATAGTATGACCTAAATGTTGAAATCTTTCTGCTGCTATACGATTGCTTATATTATGTGATGTGATTAATAATAATATAACAACTTTTTTTTAACAGTGAGATACCTAGATGCTTGCAGATTTGTGTTGGATTTTAAATCTTCATAAAACCTTATAAATGTAACTCTTTTCATCCTAAAACAATTAAAACATCTACTATCATTTCCATTTAACAAATTGATGATCGTATAATCATGTCCTCTCAGTGTACAGGTTCTACATGGTTGTTTAGAAGATTGTACCTTGTGCAAGCTCATGTACAATAAAGTGAAAATGATGTAGATAACATTGTCATCGTCGTCAGAATGAGAATCCTCAAAATGATTGGCTTGAATCAAATCCATTTGAATTCACTAGTATATCCCTAAATCAAATACAAAAAACTAACAAATCCATTTGATTTCACTAGTATATCCATAAATCAAACACAAAAAACATAAAAGTCCATCTCATTAGAAAAAATGGAGCTATGTTAAAAAACAACATAAAACCATAAAGTCAAACATACAAAATCCAAGTTTAAGCAAATCCAAGTTTAAGCTAATATTAAAAAGTAAATGACATAATCCTAAAACATCCCTAAGTAACATCTAAAGACTATTTATGAAATCTCTCGTCCCTGAATCGTGTAGTTGCAAAAACAACTCGTCTTTCTTTCTTCAAACTCATTTTTTGCCTTTTTCTTTATCATTTTCTTGAACATCGAAGTTTGTATTACTTGTAACATCATTTTCATTTTCATCTTCAGAATCTGAAATAAGTCTTGTTGATAGGCAAGCATTTACACCTGTTGCAGAGTAGTATCTCAAAAAATCCTCACGAGCTTTTCATAATGTGGAAAACCACTTTTCTTAAACTTTTTAGCTCGCTTATTCACCTATAGAAAATGAAAACATTTAGCTCTCTTCTTCGCCTACAGATGGTTAGAAATGGAAAAAAAATGCAAGTATTATACCTTAAAAAGTTCATTCCATTACTCCTCTTCAAGATTGATAGTGCCTAATAATGGATCCCAACCATTTCCTGTCATATCACTCAATATCTTTTTAAAGTCTGTAGATTTGTCTTAATTTATTGAACTTGTTTTTCAATTGATCATAAGAATAATTATATCATGTATTGGCATTTAATTGGCTTCTCATATAATTCCAACTAGTCTTTGTAAATGTTATTGTTGGTCGATTGCCTTGTGCAACCTCTTCATCCATTAAGTCTACAAATAAAGCTTCACTTTTGTCTGACCATGGTCCCTCACTTCTTAATTCATCAATTTCAACAACCTCATCGATATTTTGTGACATCTAGAATGTAATATTAATTTTAAAGTAAGTTATTATGTCCTCGTTATTTAGAATTAAAAGAAACAAAACAAAACTTAACCTTTAACTCTACTACCTATGATGTTTTAGAGAAAAAAATGGACCATACTTCGAGTTGATATTTCAATTGATTTTATGAGTGATTGATATCCTATTTATATTGTGCACTTTAGTTAATGGATTAGCGTGATTCTAAATATTTCAATGGCATAATTTATAGTTATCTTTGTGTCATTTAAACATTTGATGTAGTATAGTACCACAATACACTCTGAACAGACTAAATGTGATGCAAGAGAATTAGCTTATCTACAAGAATGTTAAACAAAAATCAATTCGTAGGGAATAAGATAGATATATGAATGGACAGTCATAAAATTAGAAATTATCAATATATCGTAGTTGTCTCATAATAACCGTAAACGTATTTATATATGGAACAACATGCTTGACCATACAACATTTACTCATAATAATCCTATATATAGATTAAAAAATGTTTGTGCTCTTAGTACCCATTTGTGTTAATTACACCACTCAAATTTATACTCCTAACATCAATGTGCTAATTTAAATATTTGAAGTACAAAATTAACACACAATCAATCAAACTTATTGTTGATGCATATGGTTGTCTCAATTTTCTTCAACTCGCTCTCAAATAACTTCTAAGAAATAATTAGTTCACATAATTAATTTTGTTCCTCATGGCATGGAACTTTTACTCAATTTGCAAAAATAAGTAAGTTGAACCTTAAAAATACTATTGTTTCTTGTTTTATGTCACAAATTCATAATGAATAACCAAGCCAAGCAATATGCTGAATTAGAATAAAGTATGAGCCAAGTTATATTATAGCAAAGCCATGTTTTTCTTTGAGCTCTTAGAACCTAACAAACTTCCTTATATGCATAAGCTCCCCTTATAAGCAGTTCAAAAGGACTTTATTGCAATTCTAGAAAGTAGGATGCCCTTAAATGAGTTTCACCAATTTGCATCATCTAATCTAACAACAATACTCTTTAATTTAATAAAGCTAACCCAAAGTTTAGGAACTTCGTAACGTAATATAGATTAAACACAACCTAAGCAACAGACAAGTTTATTTGAAAATTGTAATTAAACCACTCACTTTATCAAACCTAGATAGAAAGGTCTTTTTGTAATCTTATGGAGAACAAGATAAAGATTGAGATCTAAAGGATAGAGGGAGAAAGAAGAAAACTCACGACGAAGAGGAAGACAAAAATCCATGGCGAAAACACAGATTTGGCGAAAACCCAAAGCAAAAACCCAATCCACGGAAAGAGGAAGAGGATAACCCAGATCCGTGCAAAGAGGAAGACGATGAGAGGCAAAGAGGAACACGACGAAGATGATGAGAGGAGGATGAGGAAGAGGACGAAAACCCATACTGCAAATAACCTTAACCACTTAATACTTCTCGTGAATAAACTTATCGAGTGGTTATATTTTTACTACAAGAAACCTTCCTTGCAAACTAACTAACTTTTACTCGCTTAGAACAATTATCGCGAACTTAAACTTCAACCCTTCCTCGCAGACTACTTCATCACGAAACCCTTGGTACTTATCCTGAAGACTATCTAAATGCCTAGTCATTTTAGTCAAAACTTTACTTCTTAACTTACGCGAAGACTTTCTTTTGAGAGCGTTTAGACTTATAGATTCTACTGCAAACCCTTCTTTTCTCAAAACTTCCTTGTGAATTAACTTCTTTATCGCAAAACTTATACTTAACCATAAAAGATTTTATAGCTTAATCATTTCAGTGGATTTATTCAAATGCCAACTTCTTTAATACTTAGCCAAATTTTACTTTCTATACTCAAATAAAAAAATGAGTCCTACAATTCTTCCCCTCTTAAGAAATTTCTTCCTCAAAAATTAAACATCAAGACAATAACGCAAAACAAATTACTTTTTATTACTGTACTTTTGGAATTACAGCCTTATAACATTAAAAATACAGTTATCTTGTTCTTCCAACTTCATTCTTCTCCTTTCTCACCTAAGTCAGAGCTTGATCTTTTTAAGTTCAAACTTTTTTCTACTCGCAGGGCTGCATCCACCAACTGTGCATAGTCACTCCTTATTAAAATCAGCAAAATAGGTGTCTTGATCTCTTCTTGCAAGCGTTTACAAAATGGTTGTATCTTTCTCCCTCATCTACGGTTAATATTAAGGTGTATTTTGCCAATTTCGTAAACTTCTTTGAATATTCAGCAACTGAGAGTCTTCTCTGTTCTAAATAGAGGAACTCATCTCTCTTTTCTTCTATATATGACACTGAAAAATATTTGCCATTAAATATTCCCTTAAATTCTTCCGAAGTCACCCTTTCTTGTCTTCTTTCTTCTAAAAACCACAAATCTCCTACTTTGTCTTGAAGTAGAAATACTGCCAAATCTACTCGCCTCTCTTTTGGACATTGCATAACCCTAAAGCGCTTCTCTAATGTCCGAATCCATTTCTCACCTTTCACTGGGTTAGTTGTTCCATTAAACTCAGTGGCTCCCAATGCCTTCAACTTTTTTATTCCAAACATTTCCTCAGGTTGTTGGGCTATTACGCCAATCAGCCTTTCCACCACTTGGTTGTACAAAACTTCGTCTTGATTTCTTCTCGCATCAGGGTTTATAGAATTAGTGCCTGAGTTCATTGTTGTTTCAAATCTTCCAACAAATACTCAACTTAATCCGAATTTACTTATACTTTCCCGAAGAACGTATTGCTCTCATACCAAATTGTCACACCCCAAATCGTACTGCGACAATAACGTCGAAGTAGTAGGAATAGGATGCGAGCTTGTTACAACCTTGAAATTTTCTTATTGCAAAATCTTATTCTCAGCTCCTTTTATACTATCAACAAAACTTAAAATGCAACAGTGGTCAACCTAAACGGCAAGTATAATAAATACATACCAAAACGTATACTTTATTAATAACAGGCGTTTGATACATAATTACAACACTTTGACCAAATAACTAATGCTTACCTATTTCTAATACATCTTGTGGCTTGCTGCTCCAGCAGAGACAAGGAAACCCTTTCTCCCCATGCCAAACTTCATCGCTGGAATGAAGCAAAAGGAGCGGACTAGAAATGAAGCTCTCGTCAAAAAACTCAAAGCAGATGGCCAAGTTGCAATGATCAAAGGATCAAGTGTCTGGGTCACTGCCAAGGGCAAAGAAATAGCTTCTAACTATCCTTCCGAAGAAGAAGCTTATTTACCTCATCCTATAATCCCTGCAATCAAGATGGTCTCTTCTCCCTATAAGACCATCGATGAGGATAAAGTACAAAAAGTTGGAGTTCGAGAGATCAAGAATATCCAACATCAACTCAATTATACTAACAAAGTTCTTTCCACAGTATCCAAAGCAGTAGAAAGAATAGAGAATCCAGGCCCTCCAATCAAGAACAAAAACCCTGAGATTCCTCAAGCTGATCCTAATCAACCAATTTTTCAGCCCAACAGCTTTAATATCGGTAGACTCAAAGATGATGCTTCAGACTATCTGGCTGAAATCAACAAGCGTCTTACCGCTATTTCCATCAACAAAGAGACAAAAGTCTTTACAGCGACGATGGAAAGTAATAAGATCTCAACAAACAAAGTTGAGAATCTGAAAGGAATCAACATGATTAAAAAAGATTCCTTATCCCAAGCTTCTACTTCAAAGATTCTTCCAATAGCTTAATGGGTAGATATGAAAAACCACTACCCTCAACCCTTACCTCCTGATCTGGGATGGGATGATCTTCATCATGATAGATATACCTATGATGGAATGTCTCTAGTCACCTGGAATATTGATGGATATTCTGAGGCTCAAATGATGAATACATTCCAAGAAATGTTACTGGCAGCCTCAGCCTATAGCGTCAAGAAAACAACAATTGAAACGACCCAAATCCTCATTTCAGGTTTTACAGGAAACCTAAGGAGCTGGTGGTACAAGCAACTGACTGAGCAAGAAAGATACTGCATCTTAACTGCTACAAGAACAGTTGTCAAAACAGATAATGCATCTGCCCCTATCCAAGTTGAAGAACCGGATATGGTCAACCAATTAGTCTACACAATGACAAAACATTTCATTGGTAGCACTCAAATCCATTTCAATCTTGCAACGAAATCCCTCCTGGAATTACGTGTCATAAGATGAGCAGATACAAATGGTATAAAGATACTTTCATGGCAAATCTTTATACCCTGACAACTTGCAGAGCAGACATCTGGAAGCAAAAGTTTGTCGAAGGACTTCCGCATTACATTGCTAAAAAATTCTATCAAACAGTGGCAACGAATGCAGTCACAAAGAAAATTGACTGGTCTGAATTAACTTTCGGAGATATTTCAGCCACAGTTCAAGCAATATGCATCAATCTCTGTACAGAGAACAAGCATACCACAAAGGTGATCAAGGATTCTAATTATCGAAAAGAATTAGGCACCTTTTGCATGCAATACGGCCTTAACAAAGGACCAAAGGAAGAAAAGAAGAAAAGAAAAAAATCTTCTTCCAAGCGACTCTTTAGCTGAAGTAAAGCTAAAGACCCTGAATTTCCCCGAAGAAAGAGGAAATACTACAACAGGAATAAAGGCAAAATGCGTTAATCTTCAAAGACCAACAGCGTCTGCTTTAAATGCAATCGCAAAGGTCATGATGCCAACCGTTGTCCTTTAAAGAACAAGATCAATACTCTGGCAATGGATGAAGAGACTAGACAATCTCTTCTTTACGCCATAAGGTCAGAGGATGACACCTCTTCTCAAACCGAGTCCTCTTCAGAAGAATAAGGTATCAACCTTCTCATTGATGAAGGATCTTCTAGAGAAGATGTCTTCTACTCTTAAAGTGACTCAAGTGATGAAGAAGGAGCAATTCCTTGCACAGGAAAATGTGCTGGTAAATGTTCCGATCATATCAATGTCATCACGAAAGATCAAGAAACTCTTTTTGATCTTATCGAACAATTACCTACGTCGAAGCGGACTTGCCTTCTCAAACTCAGACAGAGCGTTGAGGAACAGAATTCTCAAAAGACGGTTTAAAGTCCGATCATATATTCGTACCAAGATATTCTGAATCGGATCAAAGGAGAGTCAAAAAAGCCTATTCAAGTAGAAGACCTTAACTATGAAGTAAAGGTTCTCAAAAGAGAAGTTGCAGACAACAAGCAACGCCTCACACTTCTTGAACAAGGCTTCCAGGCATTTCAAGAAGCTCAAAGCTTAAAGGAAACCCCAAGAACTTCCTCAACCAATCCTGAAAGGCAAATTTTGGGAAAAGCACTGATGATCGAAGAACCCGATGAAACTGAAAGTATCAAATACATCAGCAAAGTTCAAAATCAAAAATGGAAGTCAAAGATAGTCTTTAAGGTAAAAGACTTTCAACTCGAAGCTCTCGTCCTCATTGATTCAGGGGCGGATCAAAATGTCATACAAGAAGGGCTCGTTCCTTCTAAATATTTTGAAAAAACAAAGGTGTAACACCCCAAAATTTTCAAGATATTTCGTTATCATTTTATTAATTTTGGGTGTTATTTTGTGAGATGGTTTTAATTTTTGTGGAAAATAAAGTATTTTGGAAAGATGTGGGGTTAATGGTTGAAAATTGGTAATACTATTGTTATCATTATTAATTATTAAGGAAAGATATGTTATAAGGGATATTAATGAGGAAAGAGGGAAAATTAAATAGGAATAGGAAGAGATGAAGGAAAAGAGGAGTTATTTGGGGAAAATTAGATAATAATAATAATAATGGTATTAATGTTATTATTATTATTAGTATTTTTCATATTAAATACACCATCGGGATGCTTGCCATAGTTACAATTCATCTTCTTCCTCACAAAGAAACCCTAGCCGTCACAAAGAAACCCTAGCCGCCAGCGTCTAGCCGCACGGGTTCCGGCCGCCAGCGTCCAGCCGCACGAGTTCCAGCCGCACGGGTCCACGCGTCCGTCTTCACCGAGCCGCACGCGTCCAGCCGCAAGCGTCCGTTTTCACCAAGCCGCGCGGGCCGTCTTCGTCCGTACGTAAGCCGTAAAGCCTCAAGGTCCGAGCCGAGTCTCTTCATCAAGCCACTTGAGCTGATTTCATTTGGTTCAAGCCATTCCTTGTTGTGGAGTCACTTTGGTGAGTTGGACTATTATCGATTGAGATGGAACTCCCATTAATTGCCTATTCTATTCTGAATAAATAAAGATTATGGATTTAGGTGGATCTATGTTTTCTTGAAGGAACGAATATAGTTGGAGGAACTGAGACTGTGAATTGTTTCACTTAGGGTTGTGTTGGATTCAACCCTAATCTTCGCGATTGAGTACTGGGAGGAATTGACTGTCAACCAGTGAATTATTTTTAGCGGATCTTCAAGTAAGAGAATTTTTCCCTTTTTGCCTGAGATGCATATTATTGATGCATGATGTGATTATATGTATCTATGAGATTGTGTATGTTGAGTTGAATGTTGATTTTATGATGAGCATGTATAGCCTATAGTGTTCTGTTGGTCTGCTGGTTAGAGTCGTACCACGAGGGGTCCATTAAGGCCCTCCCATATATATGTTTGAGTATTACTGAGACGTGATTCGACGGGATCACTTACAGCCCGACTCTCCTTTAGGGTGACTCTTTCGGGATCACCGAGAGCCCAGTTCAGTCCCGGTGGGACTACTGGATAGCGTGCGTTCGGGAGCACCATAGAGCGTGGTACCTTATTGCAGGACTCTAGCAAGAGACTAACAACACATAGGGAGACTAAGTACGGGTTTCTTACTGAGTATAATTTTATATACTCATTCTCTCAAATGTTTAAATTTTCAGGTAAAGATAAAGGCAAGGGCAAGTTGGCGAATGACAAGAAGTGACCGTGGTTCGTCATAGGGAATAGTTCAGTTTTTCCGCATTTATGATTCAAGAATTATTCTTTTTAGAACTTTAGAACTTTAATTATTTTAAAAGTATTTCTTTTATTTTTATGGGCCCAAATCAGTATTTTATTTTATTATTCTCACTACTTATTTATTTAAATATTTCTCAAAACTTATAAAACTAATTTGCCTTTTAAAAAAAAAAAAAAAAAAACTACATTTTATTTAAATAGTAATGATCTCAACCTTCTAAGAAGGTTGGGGTGTTTCAAAAGGAGTCTTTGAGTGGAGCCAACGACAATCCCCTCAGCATCCAATTCAAGTGATCAAAGGTGCACATTTTCAAAGGAGAAGTGTGCCTCATCAACACTTTCATTTTGGTTAAAAACCTTAATGAAGGAATCATTTTAGGAACCCCATTCCTAACTCAGTTATATCCCTTCCACGTCATTGACAAGGGTATAATCTCAAAGAAATTCGACAAAGAAATTACTTTCGAGTTCATTCACCCAATAACTCCTAAGTACATTTCTAACATTGAAGAAGAAATTCATCAATTCATCAATCGCATCGTCAGGAAAGAAAAGCAAATTGAATTCCTTCAAGCCGAGGTCAAAACATGCAAGGTGGCTTCTCAGATAAATAAGCCATCTGTTCAACTCAAAATACAAAACTTCCAAAAGAAGCTTGAAAAGGAAGTTTGTTAGAGTCTTCCAAATGCATTTTGGAATCCAAAGAAACATATGGTGACTCTACCATATGCTAATAAATTCAAGGAGGACCAAATCCCTACCAAGGCACGGCCCATTCAAATGAATAAAGATCTGGTTAAAACCTACACAGAAGAAATAACAGATCTATTAAAAAAGGGACTTATCAGCCCATCCAAAAGCCCATGGTCATGTTCGGCCTTTTATGTCAACAACCAGGCCGAAAAAGAGCATGGTGTCCCTAGGCTTGTCATTAATTACAAGCCCCTCAACAAAGCTCTCAAATGGATTAGGTATCCAATTCCTAATCATCAGGACTTGCTAAAGCGAATTACTCTAGCAAAAGTCTTCTCAAAGTTTGACATGAAATCAGGATTTTGGCAAATCCAGATTCATCAAGCAGACCGCTATAAGACGACCTTTAATGTTCCGTTTGGACAATTTGAATGGAACGTCATGCCATTCGAATTAAAGAATGCTCTATCCGAATTTCAGAAAATTATGAACGACATTTTCAACCAATATCAAGAATTCACAATCGTCTATATTGATGATGTCTTGGTATTTTCAAGCTCAGTGGATCAACATTTCAAGCACTTACATGTATTCCTAAATGTAATCAAATCCAACGGTCTTGTGGTATCCCAACCAAAGATCAAACTATTTCAAACAAGGGTAAGATTTCTTGGTTATGATATTAATCAAGGAATTATCAAACCAATTCAACGATCTCTGGAATTTGTGGACAAATTTCCAGATGTAATACAAGACAAAACACAACTACAACGATTTCTAGGGTATGTCAATTATATCGGCGATATCATCTGGGATCTCCGCTCAATTTGTCTGCCACTCTATGACAGACTAAAGAAAAATCCAAAACCATGGACTGACGAACATACTAGAGCAGTCCAATCAATTAAGACTTTGGCCAAAAGCATTCCATGCTTATCTCTTGTAGATGAACATGCCAAACTAATAATTGATACAAATGCCTCTAATATCGGTTACGGCGGCATCCTGAAATAGGACCTTAACGGACAAATCTCCATTGTCCATTATCATTCCAGAGTCTGGAATAGCACACAGAAAAACTATTCCACCATCAAAAAAGAAGTACTAGCAATAGTGCTTTGTGTTCAAAAATTCCAGGGAGATCTAATCAACAAAGATTTCCTTATCCGAACAGATTCAAAGGCGAGCAAATTCATCTTTGAAAAAGATGTCAAAATTCTTATCTCTAAGCAAATCTTCGTCAGGTGGCAGGCAATCTTATCTTGCTTCAATTTCAAAATTGAGCCTATAAAAGGCAGTGAGAATTCATTGGCTGATTACCTCTCAAGAGAGCATATCTTGAAAAACCCACAATTAGCTTTGAATTTCTTATCACAGAATGAAGCCTCCTCTCGGCCTGCAATGGCCACCAACGCAACGACCTCCACCCAAAAAAAATAGTCCACAAAACTATTAACTTCAATCAGTAGCTTCCTCCTTAGGAACTACTTCTCCTTCTAAGGGAAATCAACCCTTAAATCAATCATCTGCACCCTCTTCGATGAGTGCAGAAAATTACGTCATGGATTTACAATTTGAACAAGTATCCAGGCGTCATCAAGGTTCCTCTCCACAGACTTTGACCACTCAAACAGACCCTTCAGGTCTTCCTCCATATCCTTCAACTACATTGTTACGCCCTTCTGGTGTTTCAACTCCAAACAAGCGTGTTGCTTCTCCAGCCGCTTCCTCCTCAAAATCCCCAATTTCGAGGAACCCTTCCTCATTTTCTCAAATAGTCAGGCCAAAGGTATTCCAGCCTATACCTCCTATCCAGGGTTATTTTACCAAAACAACAATGGTAGATTTAACCATCGAAACAGAATTCCACGGACCTTCTATCTAAGAAGTCTGTAATTAAGTTTTTCCTCATGGCTTCAACTTCCTGCCAGAGGATCTTTAAAAAACAAAGACTTTTTATGAGTATATTTTAGTCGATTCCAATTCCACTGAAATCATTCATATTCCTGACAAAAATGATCCTTCAAAGATCATTTACTCAAACTTGAGAATATTCCGGGTTCTCACTCCATCCTACTGGAAACAGGGGATGTTTGTGGGTAAGAAATTTTCTCACCCTTTCAAACCACCATCATACAACTACCGTGACTACACAAAGGCATGGTATTTAGTATTTTGGCTTCAAGCTTACAACCACTCATGGTTTGTGACATTTTGTAAGCAAGCTTACAAAATGCACTTTCCAAATTGGTTTCAAAATTGTGGATGTACTTTGGACTCTCTGAGGAGATCTTTCCAGTTGAAGTCCAACGTTCATACCATCTATTCCAACAAAGTATCTATTCGTCTCCCCTTTCAAAGACGTTTAGATTCGCTTTGTATTTCCAAATACCATGGATCTTTTGCTGGAATTTCCAGCTAGGACAATCCGGTAATTTCAAAGCCCTGAGCAAATCCCTCAAGATCAAGTGGTGGGAAAAGTTTAATTTCTCTCACCTCAAAGTCAACAAGATGAAAGATTGGTTTAAAGCCAAAATTCATCTCCAAGACATGACAAGACCAGAAGATGAAACATTTCTCCTTGCAAAGAATGCAGTCATGTCATCCTTGGCCGGAGCCGGATCTCAAGAAGAATTCAACTCCATCGTCAACACAGTGGCAATACAGTTCTTGGATACAGACGACTTTCAAGACAAAGCGACTTCTCCTTCTTCTGTCAACGATGTCAACGAGGATGAAGACAACCTCGATCCATATGATGGATACGACATCAATGACCCATTTCTAGATTCACAACCTATGTGAATCTACAAATTTCAAGTGTTTAATTTCATTCAAGTGTTTTTAATTATTGTAAATTACTGTAAATTAATTTGTTTAAATTTCTTGCATTTATTTAGATAAGATCTCTGTATTCCGATCTTATCATCGCTTTAACATTCTGCTAAAGCTCTGGATGTTCAATGAAGAAGCATTTGAAAGAGAAGACTCCATGACGGAGATGGCATACTTCTGAAGAGGATTCACCACCCTCAGGCGGCGCGGTTAGCATTATGGATTGACTATATAAGAGAAGATTCCTATATCTCACGAAGCAGAAATCATGTTTAGAGGATTGGTGCTTCTATGGCAGCAGGCGGGAGGCCGAAGTAAGACTAATGGTGAAGCCGTTTAATCCGAAGAGCATGAAAGATGCCTATACGATCGATATACGAGGAATTAACAATCCAAGCCAATCAGAAGACAACCGGGTGACGTCATTATCTTCCCTAAAAAGTTTTCAGAAGGAAGATTCCATGATTAGCAGACATATCTCATCTATCCTTTATTGCTTTCTTATTGCTTTCTTTATTACTTTTGATAAGAGATAGTGGGATATGTCCCACAAATCTTATCATATATTTAGATTTTCAAAAGAAAAGACTTTCAGAATAAGCCATACAAGGGGTCTTGTTCTGTCGGCCATTCTGAAATTCACAAATGTAATTATTGTTGGAACTACTGTGAAGACAATAGTGAAATTAATAATTGCACTGCAATTATTGATTTTCATTATAAATAGCAGTGGGATCCGAGTCATCTAACCGCAAATCCTTCAACCATCTTCTCTACTTGGCCTAAACGCTTGATTCTGGAAGATGAGATTTTTAAAACGTAAGTCTAAATCACTTAGTGAGGTTTTATGAAATCCTTTCGCAAAGCCCTTTGATCAATCCTTTTCGTCAAATCATAAATACTAACACAAATCAGTTTATCAATTGAACACTTTATTTCGCAAAACATGTCAAAATGCATGTAATCATTTTCACAATAGAATTAAATCATCTCGCAAATCATATCAATATACATTTCGCATAAACACCAATTCACATAACACATCTTTTTCGCATAACATAAATCATCTACAACAAACACACATTAGTTAATTATTCTTTTACGCTTGGTCTCATTATCTCGCGTTTAGACTACTATATCAAAAGCATCCGAGAACATACAGATTCGTCTTTGTTACTCAAACAGCTAAGCTTTATATGCTCCTTTCAACGCATAAGCCAGGTACCTATCACCATGTAGCCCATACACCCCATGGTGGCCTTGATTCTTTATGTGCACATAAAAGTTAGCATCATCTCAAAGAAACAACTAATGGTTTGAAAACCATTTAATAGTATGGAAATCATAATCATCAAATCAAGGTTTAACATTATAAATCATGCTTGAAAACATATAAACTTTTCATAGAAATCTTGTTTGAAACACTTTTCATTTGAATTATTCTTTCAAAATAGTGAAGCATAACCACAAAAAATTTAAGAAGAAAAACACTTACCACAATTTAACAAAAATCCCCCTCTTCCTTCTCTTCTTGTGGAGCCTTCTCACGGAACAAAAAATCGTACTTATCACTTTATTTTTCTTCTTCTCGCCAAAGCAAAACAGCAGCATTTTAGCTCTTTTTTTTAATCAAATTTTTCGTGCTTACTTAATGACCAAGTCCTCTATTTATAGAGCCATTAAACTATTATAGTCATGCTTAAACACTTCTCAGTTTGCCAGCTCCTGTTTAAAACTTTACACGTGTAAATTTAATACTCAACCCAGTCATGTTTTAACTTCTTAATCTTACACGTCAACCCCTGTCAAATCAGATTTAACATTTTCTTCGCCACTTTACTTCTCACCTAACCCCATACCGTAAATAACTTTAACCACTTAACACTTCTCGTGAATAACCTTATCGCGTGGTTATATTTTTACTACAGAAAACCTTTCTCGCTAACTAACCAAATTTTACTAGCTTAGAACACTTATCGTGAACTTAAACTTCAAAGCTTCCTCCCAGACTTCTTCATTGCGAAGACTACCAAAATGCCTAGTCGTTTTAGTCAAAACTTTACTTCTTAACTTACACGAAGACTTTCTTTTGAGAGCATTTAGACTTATAGATGCTACTGCAAATCCTTCTTTTCTCAAAACTTTCTCACGAATTAACTTCTTAATCTCAAAACTTATACTTAACCATAGAAGATTTTATTTCTTAATCATTTCCGCGGATTTATTCAAACGCCAACTTCTTTAATACTTAGCCAAATTTTACTTTCTATACTCAAATAAAAAATGGGTCTTACAAGATAAGAGGAAGAAAAAGGAAATCACGTGGAGAGGAAAAAGGAAAAGGAAAAGGAAATAGAAAAATAATTGAGAAAAAAGAAAAGGAAACCAATAAAAATAAATTGTCATCCTTAACTTTTTTTTTCTTCTTCTCACCAAAGCAAAATAGCAAAATATAGCTTAATCCTTTCTGTGGATTTATTCAAACACCAACTTCTTTAATACATAGCTGAATTTTACTTCATAGACTCAAATAAAAAAAACGCGTCTTACATTGCACAGTTGGGAATATCTAGTACACCGTTAAATTGGGTGGCTATATAGAATGACAAAACTTGCTCTGCATAATTTGATATCCATATACAAAGTAAGATATTTTGAAAGTGATGCTCCTGATGAAGAACAACATGATCCAACTAGACATAAGGATGTTCCATTTCTACCTGATTTCAAAATCATCATTTCACCAATACTCCCATGATGCCAACATCAACATTTGACTTCTTTTCAACTAACCATGACACGCTGAAAATGGAGGAAGGTCAAACCTCACAATTTTATATAAACGTGGGGCAATTAGCAAATGTAAGAGGACGTGGTGATCGTGGACACTGCATGAACCAATAGGGTCGGATTCGGCATAATATGAGTCTTCTTCTATAGAAGAATAAAAGTATATGTATTACGAACATTGCTAATTCTTTTAATGGTTTATTTATTAGTATGATTGGATAATTCTTTTAATGTTCTAATTAAAATTAAAATTAAAATTGATGTATTTGGATTAATCTTTTTAAGAACGGTGCCAATTTAAGAATAGTAATATGAACTCGATACATCAAAAATAACAAAAGAAAGGAAAATATATAGATTAACTACATAAATTTTTTTAAAAAATCATTTCCAAAACCCCTAAGGGACCGTTTCGGGGAAGGGTTGAGTTATGAAAGGGACCGTTAGGGTTATGATAAAACTAGTTTTATAATAAGAGGTGTTTAGAGGAAGGGTTATGTGGTAGGTTTATCATAGTGTTATGATAAATATGTGATTGGGAGAAGGGTTATATGGGTAGTGTTATGATAAAATATGTTTGGGAAAGGGTAATGTTAGTAGTGTTATGATAAGATGTGTTTAGGGGAAGGGTTACTTGGGTAGTGTTGTGAAGCTTTTTTTGTATTATTATTATTTTTTTTTTCTTTTATCAAATTCATATTTAAAATCCAATACCCAAAGTGCATAATTTTTATTTACCAAATCATTCAATGTTGCCTAAACAAATTGACTTAATTTCTCTAACGATAACATCCATATTCAACATTATTCGATTAGTTGTTACGATTTGATTACATTCCCAATTATTTTCTTTCTGTGTCATGCACCACGTAAAATGAAGAAAGCAGTGCACATACAAATTAGCAATGAAATAAATGACGTCAAACATAACTTCATTAATATGAACATTAATAATTGAAACTGAAAACATTAAGTGGAAAATCATTACAAACATAAGTCAAGTACAGTGCACATATAAAAGCATAAAAAAACAATAACGATAGGTGGTGGAAGTACAAAAACAATCAAGGAGCATCTTGTGGATCACCATGCAGTAGTCAAGCTTCTTGTCGTCTGGCACTTCAAGAAAACACTTCATGTCATTTAAATTGTGCATCAATATATGAATGTAGTGTGCCTTATCAAACCTACTAAGCTCAGGTATGGCATGCAAAACTCGAACAACGTCCTTACGAGTACTAGTTTCATCCTCCAGTGCCAACCGCGGCCACTTAGCAATGAGCCTTTGCTGGTTAGTTTGACAGTCCATTGCATCCTTAATGACATCAACAGTTTCCAAATTCTGCCCTCACCTCTTCCTCTTTGAGCAACTCGAACAAGTCCTACATTCACTTTCTCGACTAGGTCGTGAGATGTCGTTAGGGAACATGTTGAACCCATGGTTGGACATAGAAGAAACTTTTAAAATGTTCAAATCTACGTGTGGAAATTCCTCGTATCTGTTAGAAACGTTCAATCCAACATTGACAAAGGTCTCGACACGCCCTTCCGTTGCCCTATCTTTCCCGAAGACATACGACAATTCATTGTAATATGGGAAAGGCTTGTTGAGGAGTTTGTTAGTCGTAGGATGGGTCTGCATAAGAAAAAAATTCTAAGATGAGACAAGTATAAGATTTAACTAAAAATCAAGAACATTGTACAGTTATATTTTTCACATACCCCGACCCAGTTGTCGAACAATTCCTTTTCAGCAACTATGCGCTTTGCATCATCATTTCAGCCAAACCCACTGCATGAGGGGCCTCGCATTTCTGCTATTGCTTGGTATGATCACTTTAACGTCTTTATACCACAGTCAATAACAGTAGTAGCTTGGACATTGCAGCCCAACAACTTTGTTGCCATCCTCCGAAGAAGTTGTGCATGATAGCCTAGTCTAAAAGTGCCATTGTCTGCCTTCCATCTACCAGCAACCACCAACTCCACCAATTACTCCACGTGGGTAGCCTCCTCCTCCTTTGACCATAAATGCTTTCGTGCACGTGACGAACTTGCCATACTGATTGAAATGACGCCACACAAATTAGTAAGTTAAATATGTAAAAGGTAAAATTAAACAAATGGAATGGCAATTTGCATCGTGTATTGCGTGAAGGGATACTTTTCCATTAAGTTTGTTCATGCACACATACATTCAAGATGTAATCATACAAATGAGGTACTAACAAATTTAAAATAAAGAAGTACTAAAGCGACACAATGGGACCTATTGATTACGCAACTGCCATTGATTGAACATCTTTGCGGCCAGATCATCCCTCAACTGAGTCCATTTGTTCGATTTCTTAATGTAGTGAATGTCGTCACCTCCGATCGTCGCATAGCTTGAGTCTCCCTCGTCCATGTTCTCCAAAATATCGACATTTGTCATCTCTCAGCTTATGAGATTGTATGTAGTAGGCAACATGCCAGAATGGTTCGACATTAAACTTGCATGAGGTAGCAGGACTTACCACGAAGTATTGCCCATTGACCCTTCAACAAACAGAATAATCGTTCAATAACATTTGATGTCAAGGAAGGTTTCATGTTGAAGTACTCTTTGGTAGTTGTTGGTGCACTTCCAGCTTCACGCTACTCTTGCGAGTGGTATCTTTGTCTTTTGTAGGGAGCCAGAAATGCCTCGGCGTTGGGTACCTCGCATCACATAGATAGTAAAAACCTGTTATGAATGCAACAGGTTTAACTAATGTGATTTACGAAATATTTAACATTAGTGGGAGGAGTACAAGTTGAATTTACCCTTCGGAACCTACAAATCGTTGGGTCATGAAATAGCATCTCAAAAAATGTGTGAATCGGTTCCAAATCCTTCCTAGCCAACCAAGACGAATACAAAGTGCCCGCAATAGTTTTGCATATTTAAATAGACCGTAGTTAAGTAGTAGCACTTTGTGATTCATTGATTATAGATTATAAGAATATGCGAATCTCGAAGCACCTTCAACGTGCATCAGTGCATGTGTTAGTTATTAGTTATGGTTTCTTCAACAACTCATCGTGTAGTCGTATTACAGCCAATAGAACGAGGTTGAAGTGACAGGAAACAGTCTCCCTGATCGCAAAAAGACCCTTTGGATGACTCTATTCTTCACATCGTACTCCATTATATGCAGGAACATTGCGACCATCTCCTCCACATCGACGATTTCTGTCGACGTCAGACCAACAATTGTCCTTAGTAAGTGACATAGAATGGCAAAAGTTCTTCTGTCCATTCTAGTACTTTGACGACAAATGAGGTCAGAGACGTAGATCATACAGAAGTACGCAAACTGTCTAATTTGATGCCTAGTATCGTACGGTGTATGTGTCACGTGCTTATTTTCATTCATTAGTGCCTCTAAAATGAGCAGTAATAACTGACATTAGGTGACTATGAAGATGGTTAGTATTGTGTGAATGTTTTCTGAGGCCATTTCAAGTTAACCACTCCGAACTTGATGATGTACGATACTAATTAGGTTGCTAGCATGCGTTAGAACATAATAAAAGATGCATTAAGAAATAACAAAACGATGAGACTTTATAGCCCGGGTAGACCCTATTACAAAGTGGGAACAAAAGACTATACGCATCGACCAGGTAGTAATGGTTTATGGTAAGTTTAATGAATTTACATAGGTCTGTGGGTTTTTACAATATTTTTTTAAACTTATAACACTGGTTCGTACAAGTTATGCAACATAAGTTAATCAAGTACTTTTCTTTTCCTTTAAATGTTTTTTCTAAGACAACGTATGCCCATACAAGTTGGGTTCGTTTGTGTGAACAACGTGGTTTAAAAGGATATTTAGTAGTTTGGGAAAATAAACCATATATTATTGTTTTAAATCATTAGTTTAGCATTTCAAAAGGGTCTGTAACCTTTGGGACCAAATATTTTTTAAAAAGTCATGGTGTAGTGTTTCAAACGGATTGATAATATGTGGAAAAGTAATTGTGATTTTTTTTACATGCATGATCATATGTGTTTAAAAGGGTGACTAATGTTTGCAAAAATGAACCCTATTTTATTCAAAAAGCATGGTCTAATGTTTTTCAATTTCATACCACGTCGGATTGTTAAAATAGTTTGAGTTCGTACAACTAAAGAATTGCGTGTGCAAATGTTCGTTACAGTATAGCGATTACAAATACACATTGTATTTGGAATTGAATTTTTGCGGACTTAACAAAAAAATAAGAAAATTATAGGAACGAAGGATACAATTCATAAAATAAACTAATCTTAGGTAATATATTGTGCAAAAGAAAAAGTAATAGAAGTCCAAAACAAATGTTACGAAAAGAAATGAAAAATGTACTACAAAATGACAAAATCGTAGTACCTCTTTCAACGAAAATATGCGATCGGGTGTCCTGAAAATAAAATAAGGAAGTTAGTGTGTGGGCAAAGACAGAATTATTTAAAAAGACTGTAGCAAAACAATGTAATCTTACGTATCGTGCACTTTGGAGGAAAAATCGATGATGAAATGGAAAACAACACTCATCAAAATTTTAAAAAGATGTCAATATGTTATTTAAAAAAATATTGTACCTCAGAGGATACAAAACTGTTCAATAAGATGAACTGAATTTAGTTGTGGAAACATCAATAAAAAAGTATGCATGAAAAGGAAACGCATACAAAGAAACATATCAAATGAACATATGTATGGTAACGAAGATTATGTTATACTGCAAAAAAGGAAAATTCAACAATTAATGCAAGCGAATTTAGGACAGTAATATTGTGGACATACATTAAAATAAGATTTCGCCACATATATTTCAAAAGGGAATGACAGTGATACGACAAAGGATAAGAAGGAAATGCCTTCATAAATGAAGAAACCATGGACTATACTATGCCTTAAAAAGAACACAGAAATCAAATCATTTGGAGCCACACACAAAATTGGTAACATGGTTGATGATAAGAAGCATACAAGGCAAGGATTAAACATGAAGAAAAAAATCAAAAGTAAGTAACCTGCTAAACAAAATGAAACAGAGGAGGAAGAAGGATGGCCAATGGAGGAAAGAACACACAAGAAGATAGAAGCAATGTGATGCATATATAGAAAAGTCAAAATAAAATAAATTATGCCTTTATTGACTCGAAAAAAAAAAAAAAAAAAAAGAGAATCTTTGTAAATGATAGGATAAGATGCAGAAAAGTGTTGATAGTCAAACCTTAACCATGAAACCTACCACATTAGGTACAAAGAAAATATTAGCAGAAGTATTAAATAGACAAATGCATAAATAAAGGCAGACTGAAAGGATTGAACAAAGATATTGCACAGATATGGAAATTTGCATAACAGATACATGGATGGGAGTTTACAAAAAAGTAAACAGAACAGAGTATTCAGACGTCACATTTGAATGGTGCCTTTATCGAAAGTAAATTGCAATCGTAAACAAGGAAGGATGAATGCAAATAAATAAATAAATATGTGAACATAACAGAGGGCCAACAAAATTTATACCATGAACAACAATAGACTGATTTGTAAACCAATGAGATACCAATAAATCTTAAAAAAAACATTTATAAATGGAAATAATTGGGAAAAAACAGAGGAAACAGATATCAGTGGTAACCGAGATCCCCTAAAATGCATAGATATGGAAGCAAATTGAAATAACAAACAAAATGCATTAAAAATAATCAAAGAAGTGTTGATTATAGACCTCATCATCGGCTTTGTAAAATGGGATTGAAACCGACAACCTCTTACCCTACCTTTCTAAAAAATCACAGATTCACACAAGGATAGTGTAGCAACTGTCCAAACTCAATGCAAAACTGTAACGCCCCGAATTTTGAGGTATTTTTCTCACAATTTAATTGTTGGTTTTCTTATATAGAATAATGTTGGGAATTTATGAAGAGAATTTGTTGTTAGAGGGAATAAAGAAATTTAAAGGGAATAGAAAAGTATGGATAAATAGGTTATAGTGAAAATATTAAAGTATTTTCATTATTTTAATTATATTATATATTATTATTATTATTTAAAAAAAAAAAATTCTCTTCCTCACGCGCGCGCACAGCCCCCCCCCCTCATCTTCTCCCATTTTCTTTTCTTCTTCTTCTTCTTCCGCAGCCCTAGCCGCCGCCTCCTTTCTTTACTTTCCCTTTCTCCTTTCCGTTTCGACGAAGCCCGTCCAGCCTCACCACCGTTGCGGCCGCCAACCATCCACCCTTCTTTTCTTCTTTCTGTCCAACCAAGCCGCCTCAAGAACCGAGCCGACGCGTCCCTCTTCTCGCCGGCGAAACCGTTGCCGCACACGTCTGCGAAGCCACCGCATCTCCATCCGTGAAGCCCAGCTCCGTCTTTGAAACCGCGTCGCGTGGATCTCCATCTTCCATCCGTCGCTGCTCTGTCTTCAAGCAAGATCCGAGCCGCGCACGCCTCCCTTAGCCGATCGTCGACGGACCCACGCGTGGGGTTTCAGCAAACCGACAGCCGTGCGCCGTGAAGTGTCGCTGCCTCTGTTTTACGGTAAATTGTCGAAGTGGTTTTGTTGGTAACAAATTTAATATGGGTTGAAATTTGTTTCAAAGTTGTTCAAGCGATATGGTTGGAAGAATTGGCTAAGTTGTTAACTTATTTTTGAAGGTGTTGAAAGTAACGCTCGATTTCCTTGGGTTCACAACGAACATTAGTTTTAATTGGAGCTTGTTTCGTGAATTTGGGTAAGTTGTGAAACATCACATTGGGTTGATATAAATGAATGATGCGTTGGAGAAAGATATTGAGTATTTATCTTAATGTTTAGGTTCGTCTTCACAGACCTTTGCGCGGTTAAGGAGCTTACCTAACGCCAAGGTAAGGGACTTTCTACTGGACTCAATAAAAATATTTGGGTGTATTGACTGTATAGATCGTATTGTTATATCTTGATTGAGTAGGGATGACGGCTATGATGTATATGTTTGGATATGGACTTGTGGTTGATTGCATGTTATGACTGTCTGGGTATGTATATGTACAAATGTAAAGATGTGGGAATGACTGAATCTCGTAGATGTTGCTTATATAATGTGTGGCTTGAATTGGTAGATTGTTGTGTAAATCGAATGTATGGTAGACGACTATGGTAGTGTATTGTGAACAGAAGAGACATCATGGTCGTGCCATTTTAGACTGAGGTGGATGTTATGATTGGTTTTGTTGTCGACTGATGTACTAACGCGTTCTTGACGGACCTTGGGTTAAATTGGAATAAAAATGGTTGTTTGACTGAATTGTAAATTGACTGTTAAGATGTATAGAAGGGACTGAGGGGTAAATTATTGGTTTCCTAGTGAGTAGTTACCTTGCGGGTGTCCTACGGGATTATCACCTTTTTTTTTTGCATCCTTCGGGAGCACTAGACTGATATGTGCATCCTTCGAGAGCACTAGACTGATACGTGTTTCTGCAGAACACTAGACTGATTCATGCGTCCCTTGGACGTTAGACTGATTATGTGCATCCTACGGGATCACAAGACTGTGACTGTGCAGGGTACTCCATAGGAAGCTAATAATTTATTTTTCCCCTAACGGGACCAGTAGTGGATCTCTTACTGAGTATATTAATACTCACCCTTTTTATGTTTAACTTTTCAGGCAAAGGTAATACGAGGGGCAGACCGACGAGGGACAAGAAGGAATCGTGATTTGCCATAGAGGACCGTCTTTAAACTGCTTCCGCTGACGGTTTTATAAATATTTTGTTGAACTAATTTTACAAATAGCTTAAATTTTTTTGTAAACGGTACTTTAAAATTTCATATTTTGAAATAGGGCCCGATTAAAGTTTTTTTTTTTTTTTTTATTTCTCATGATTTCAACTAAAGTTTACTATGTCTTTTGTCAACAAACGGTTTTGAGTAAACTTAATGACTTAGACAAGGTCGTCACAAAAACAAAGTTCCATCGGCAAAGGGAAGTCTGAACGGCTAATGCAAAGTTCGAGCGGTAAGGAGAAGTGGAAGGGGGAAGAACGAAACGAACTTGCATGTTCACCGAGACAAGTCACCGAACATGCAAGCAACAAATTCAGAGACAAGGTGGAATCCCAGCCGTTCAAGAAACTGAAAAGGGAAACCATTTTTTCAGAGGCAACACAGTGGAGCGAAGCCGTCTACAAAATGTTGAAGGACGGAGAGTGGGAGAGAAATTGTATTACACCAAGAGGGGTTTTTTCCCTCAAGAAAACGAAGCCAAGGACAACCGATTAAGGAAGAGGTTGAAGAGGAGTTGACAGAAAAAATGGGTTTTTCTCGACAATGAAACCAAACGAAAGGGTGGTTAAAAACAATACAAGAGATGACAGGATGATTTTGTATGAAAATCGGGAAATGATCAAACGAGTTGAGGAAAAGGATGAAGGGGGGTTGAGGAGAGATTGAAGACGAGTTGAGAAAAGATGAACACGAATTGATGGGGACAAGACCGTACGTTGTCGTGAATGGTTGAGGAAGGAGGAATGGGGGATTAGGGGTAAATTGAGCATTATGGAAACCCTAAAATTAGGATTTCCATAACTTGGTTCCAAACGTGGGTTAGAGTTATTATAATCCAACCCCACAGTGATTATTTGGGGCCTAAACAACCCTTAAATTATTGGCAAAATTATCAAAATCATTGTGAACATTGTTATTAAATAGATTTTGGAGAAAAACATCATACTAAAATAAAATAAGAAATTGTTAAATATATTATAAAAATAAAAAGTGCATAGTACACTACAAGAAATCTGACCTTTAATGTCGGGTGAAAAAGATGAAAAATTGTCTTTAATGTCGTTTTTGAAAAGGCGGATCATTAATGTCGATTTTCAACCGACATTAATGATCCACCAATTTTTAATTTTTTTCTTTAATTTTTTGTATTTTGTAAAAACCGACATTAAAAACCGACAAGAGATTAGAGGATTGAATTTCCCACCTTCATTTGGATGTTTTGTTGAACTGAAAAAATCTTATAGCACTAAAAATATAAGTTTTGATGTTCTTTTGTTCATGAGGTAGAGTAGAAGCTAGAATTTAAAATTATATAGTGTTTAAATGGTCCTACGTTGATTAGGATTTTAGTTTCTTTTTTCACTTTATTGCATTGTTGTTGAAAAATCATAATGAAATCCTACCAAAATTGATTTTTATAGTTGTCCTCTTTAATCTTCTTGCGCTTGGAAATATCTCAAAAGCATTATGTGGAGAGCAAGTGGGTATATTTATCAAGTCTTGTATTATGATCTTGTCATGTAAAACAAGGGGAATGAGCGATAGATGTTCTTGAAATCTGGTTAATTTTTATTCTTATTTATGCGTTGATAAATTTGCTTATAGTCATTTGAGATACCCCTTGACTTTCATGGTACTTTGTTTAAACTTTTTCATTGTCAGTTCTACAAAACAATTTATCGGGAAAAATGTATTTTTCTGTGTTTATAGGAGTTATCAGGGAGACTATTGACTGCTATCTTCATTACTATAAATATTTTTCATTTTTAGATCAAATGAAATCCTTTAGGAGCTCAAATACAGAAAATGCGAAGTCAAATTGAGAAGTTGCAAGCCGAGCTTATGTTCTATAAGGTTTGATGTAATACAAAGGTCACCATTCCAATTTTGGATATGATTAAAGTTTGTTTGATTTGTATAGAAGGTCAATTATGTATTTTATGCTTGAAATATATATTCTGACGGTAGATATGTCATTGTCAAAGTATATTTACTATATTAATTCAATCTAAATGTTTTTTCAACTGTGTCGTCTTGCAATAACAGTAAGCTTTAATGATGTGCAGGCTTATTCATACTATCTTGTGTTAGAAAAATGAAAGAAAAAGGCATAGAAATGAGTTTGGTAACTTACATCACTCTTGGGAGTGGATTTGCCAAAATGAAAAATGCAGAGTAAGTAATTATCATTAGATGTGTGCATGCTTAGGTTCATAAAATTTTCATTATATATATACATATATTTCTTTTGCATATATAACGTTATGAAATATGGCCATGGGCATGTTGCACTCATAGGATTTCCAAGGTTTTTCCTGTTCTTTACAGTAGTTATTTTTCTTAGTCTAAAGCATAAAATTGTTTCTAATATAGTCTCATGAAATTTGAATGGCTAACTGAACCCACATTATTTGTTTGGAAGATTTAGTTAACAACTGTTCAATTATCGTGAATGTACTCAAAACTAATAATAATTGTGGGTTTAATTTTTAAACTCTTGAATATAGATCACACACTATTTCAAAAAAAAATCATGTTATATTGATAAGAATTAGATCTAGCTCTTGGAATCTATTAGTAATAGACCATATCGATTATAAGAGTTTTGTAGTGTTTCTTGATTGAGTTATGTAGTGTTCCTTGGAAGCTAATGAGTTCTGTAGTGTTCCTTGATTGCTTTGTTCTTGATCATCATTTCGTTTGTTAGGTTTCATTTTTGTTAAGATCTACCATCTTTTAGTTATGAACTAAAGCTTGGTTTGATGTACTACTAGAATTTAATTAACTTTGTATTTGAAAATTTTATCAGTTCTCCTGGAGCCTTATCACCTGTTGTTCCAACAAACCTTGGAAATGTTGATGGGTCAATTCGTGGGCTTGGTTCAAAAGTTGCGTCTTTCCACACAAGAAAAAATTATCTAACATTGAAGCAAAGGTAGGTCGTACAGTATCTCGACTCTTATAAAAAGTGAGAAATATAAGTATACCCTTAAGCGGTTGTGTAGATGGAAGCGATCGTTGAAAGTTGAAGACTGTGAACGCTTTTAGGATTTCTTATTTAAGTCTTGTTTTAGGATCTTGTTTCATGTATTATTGTAGAATGTATATACAAACACAATATCTTAATTAAGATTTCATTTTGTGTATACAAATGTAAAAGAAAATATATTGTAGTTTTTAAAATAATATTAATTTAATTGATTTGTTGGAGTGAGAAAAAATATTTATCTACATATACCCAATATCGGTTTATGAAAAATGGACAATGCAACAAATAAATAAAAATAGATCCAAAAACAAGACTTTAATGTCGGTTTTAAAATGACATCAAACGTCAACCGACACTAAAGATCTTCAATAACACCATAAAAAATGTCGGTTTAAAAACAACATTAAATGCCTTTAATATCCTTTTTAAACAGACATTAATGAGACCTATAATGTCGATTTTCAATCGACATCAAAGTATAAAAGACATTAAAGGCATTTAATAACGCTAGCATAGATGTCGGTTGCCAACCGACACTAAAGACCATTAATGTCGGTTTTAAACCGACATGAAAGGCCAAATTTCTTCTAGTGGTGCAAAATAAATTATGAATAATAAATGATTATAAAAATCATTAAAAATTATTAAGTATATAATCATTAAAATATCATTAAGTAAATACAAATTTTTGAAAAAATTTAAAAAGTCTTAAGTAATAATAGGGAAGAAATAATTAAGCAATTATAACGAAAAAACTAAAAAAGAAGAAGAAGAATGCGTCTATTCAAAAGATGTATTTAGGAGGGAGAAAAAGTTCGAGTGGAATGCCCATTTTTGGTGAAATTAAAAAAAGAAAAAAAGAAAAAGACAATGAAATAAAGAGACGCATTTCAATAATACAAAAAAAATCACATTTTTTATTTAAATACTTTTGAATGTAACTATTTTTCTCAAAAAAAAATTCAAAATTGTCTTAATTATCCAAATCATTATTTTTCATTTCTAACTAAAATAGCATTCTTCAAAACTATAAATAGAATAGAAACTTTTGTTTTGAAAAAACTATAATAAAATATGTATGTGTGGATAGAAAATATAGTTTTCTTATTGATGAAAGTTATTTTGATTTCTAAAAAATTGAAATGAAATGACATGTGTAAAATAATTTTAAAAATCACACTACTATAATTTTCACATAGGCAACACACATTAATGTCATCAAAGATGCATATCTTTATATATATATATATTAATTTATATATCATATATGTTGAAAATATACAAAGTATATAATATATATCGTATATATATACATGTTGGACAAAAAATGTTGTGAGTATATATATAATAAAATAACTAATATATTGATAATTATTATTTTTTGTTATTTCAATGAGATTTAGTGATATCCTATTGGCTTTTAATTTAATATTTTATGAGTTACATAATCAATTAAAAAATAATTTTTTTTTGTTAGTTGAACTATCCAACAAAATAATGGACTATTCCACTAATTTTAGTAAAAAAAAGTAAAATGGTGATTTTTTAAGTTAGTCAAGGTCAAACTTTGACTTTTCAAACTAAAAGTCAACATTTTGTCTTTCTTTTCTAATTTTGACCTCCAAAAAATGAATCCAAATTCATTTTTCTAAAATTCAATTTATATTTGAACAGATAGCGAGTCAAAGTTTAATTTTTCAATGTTAAAAAACATTATTTTCGAGCTCTTGAATATGAATCCATATTCATATTCTAGATATTGAAATCATATTTACATGAAAAGTTCTCTCTCTTAACTAATAACCAATAGTATCATATATACATGTCAGATATACTCATTTCTTAATTTAAATCACTAAAAGAAATATCAATTACGATAGCATTGAAAAAACGCTATCGTTGTTTTTCAATAGCGCTTTTGAAATGCTGTCGTAGCCGATGTTATTGAAAGTCCATGACTTTTCATATAAGATGCTATTATACAACGCTATGCAAAACGCTATCATCTTGTTCCCGTTGATAGCACATATATGAGCTATTAATGCTTTTTATAACGTGAAAAAAAAAAAAACTCTATTCAAACATTTTGATTGCGTTTATTATTGCGTTGGAATGCCACTATCAAAATGTTTCAATAGCGTTTTCAATAACAATGTGAAGATGTTATAAAAGACATTTTATAGCATTGTGTATAGTGTTCGAAAAGCGTTATAATGAAAAATGTTTCAATAGCTATTTTAATAACATTGAAAAAAACTAATGAAAAATGAAGAGTGTTTTTAATTGCAGTAGAAAAGCGCTATAAAATGTTCAATAGCGTTTTTAATAACATTTGGAAAAAGCTATAAAAGCCTTTTTGTTGTGTTTTTTATTGCGTTCGGAAAGCATTATCAAAACCATTCAATAGCTACTTTAATATCATTGAAAAAATGCTATAAACAATTTTTTGTAGCGTTTTATGAATGTTGTCGTAGTGAAAGTGCTTGCCTTTTTAATATCTATATTCGTAGAGCTATTAATAACAATAATTCACCATTATGGAAACGTTTCATGGTAATAAAAAAGTACCATAAAAATTTATTATAACGATAAAAACACATTATAAAAAAAACTAGATATGTTATTAAAAGTTTCTTATTTTTATTAGCATAATACATCGTAATGGAAACAAATTGAATAGTCCATTTTCACACACAAACTTTATTTTTGTAATAATACAATGTATAACTATATTTGATCTAATAGCAACTGTCCAATATTATTATTGTAAAATCAAGTCATAATCATATAGATATTTATCAAGTTGTAATTTGTCATACTAGAAAGGTATAATTCACATTCATCAAAATCTACATTCATAATTATAACCAAAATATTCAAATTTATAACATACAAAGAAAAGAAAGCATTATATAAATTCAAGGTTTGAAAAATAATCATTATAAGCTCCTACCAAAGTCTTTTAACTATTAGAACAAATAAATTCTTAATTCAAATTAAATGACAAAGATGTTCAAATTTTTATATAATAAAAAAAAGATGTTCTCAAATTGTGGCAATACCAAGATGTTCAAGTTGTTCCAATGTTTTCTCCACACATCAATCACCTAACAAAAAATAAAAAGAAATATCATTATCTAACTCTAACAATAAATTAGTTAAAGCACTAAATAAATACCTAATTCACAAAGTAAATAAAATTTCTTACATAGTTTGACTTTATCCATTGGACATGCTATAGTAGTGCCCACAGCATCGTCAATAACAATAATGTCAGAAGTAGGCCTCCACAAAAAGGAATTTGGTATTTTCACTGTATCAACCCACACACGAACTGTCACACCCCCTCCCGGACTACCTGCTAGCTTAGATCGAAAGACAGCATAAAGTCGACAAACAATGCTTTTCTCTACCTGTATCTGTCGACTTTGCTGAAATCTTTAACGTGATAAACTTGATAATCTAGTATATAAACTATTGTACATGCAACATAACACAACGGATCCTATACTAATCATATACATACATGAAGTGTAGCCCAAAATTAATTGATTTCACGAGTAAGTCTGGAGACACCTTAATCAAAATATAACCAACAAAGGTTTATACAACCGTCGCTCCAAAAGCTTACATAAACTATAGAGTATCTATATTATACTAAGATATATACATCATAACACACCAGACTCTATGCACAACTCTAACCACGTACTGGCAATCGATATCGGAGCTTCAGCAGACTAAGGCAGGCACTGGGAATTCGATCTCTACCTCGAAAGTGGGTAAAACATTTTGGAATGGTAAGCTATAAAGCTTAGTGAGTGATTCAATTTAAAACTAGAAATTTAAAAGTAAAAGCACGTGAAAGTTTACACATATAAATCTGTTTATACAAGTCGTGAACATAGACATATAATAGTAAGAATAACTTTGTCAAACACTCAATATATACATCATTGAAATTTAACAAGGCATATCAAGTATATCAAATATTTTAACTAACATGACAAATCTACGTTGTGTAGGGCACACCCAGTACAACAACGTTTACAAGCTCTACGATGTAGTGGGGCCCACCCAGCACTCCCATCATCTTCGTCGTAGTGGGACCCGCCCAACACCCCCATCGTCTTTGTCGTAGTGGGGCCCACCCAGCACTCATGACAACATCGTTGTTATGGAGTACACTCAACGTCAACAACGGAATCTAACCTGTTTGCACACGGTACCATATAGCCTCGGGCTCAACACCTCAGTCATGTAGTTAATAGAAACATCAGAAAAATCATACGAAAACATTAAAACATGTCTGCTATCTTTATCTTTCGTAAAGCTCAAGCTTACTTAGATTGTTCGTGAAAAGTTGTAGTTCTTAAAACAAAACGTGGTAACTCATGCTTTGTTTGAAACACAATGGTTCAAATACTTTCCAGAAATCACGTGCTAGCATAAATTTTCATTAAGAAATCTGGTCTCAAAACTCATACTTGAAAATAATCATGGAATTCAAATGATTTTCAAAGCTTGCAAATAAACGTGTAGATCAGTTAATCATAATTAATAATTAGGAGAAAAAAAATATTTTCAAAACTTGTTTGGTCACTCACAGTCTAAGACTAGTTTCCCGATGTGTAAATCCAACCTATTTCCTCTTGGCCTATCAAACAACAAGAACCGAGTATTAGAATCCTAAATATTATGATCTTCAAATGTTATGCTTGACATGGCTCACTAAGGATAATGCTAAAGAAGTCTATCCTTAAAAAAAAAATCCATACTCTACACATTTCTCAAAATTTTCCACATTCACAGCACAAAATTCAAATGATCGTAACACTTCCACTACTTAACCAAAATGAGATTTATTTATGTCAAAATCTTCATTTTGATGTCCTCTAAAACTTACCTCAAGACATGTAAATCTGATTAATCTCAGGTATCCCTCGAAACTGAACCACTCCAACAATCGCGCGTACCATGACCCCTTTAACTTGTCCCTACAATTTCACTTATTTTTAGTCATTTTTGGTTCACGGTTTCTTCAAAAAAGTTGTAGTAAATTGAATAATCTTTCCAATCATACCAAATAGTGATCCTAACTCCATTGGTACACCCTGAAATATAAAAAAAAAAAACCAGAGATCTCCTGATTTGGCCTGAAAACTCCCTGCCCTGTTTTCTTTGTCAAAATTCACTCAATGAACATCAGAATTTGCTCAAGCTTTCTTCATAAAGTTTGTTTGAAAATGAATTAGCTTTCAGTAAATTTAAACCTCACCTCTTAATTCTGTTTGTGTAGCTCGGAATCAGTGAAAAAAACAGAGATGTGCTTAGTGAACTATAGAGAAGTTGATCTTTCAAACTCCTTGTGTTCTTCAACCAATACTTTTTGAGCTTCTTCTTATTCCTCTCTCAGCCTTCTTCCCTTTAAAATCTCTCTGAAATTTGGTGCAGAAATAGTGAAGAAAATGGTGAAGAAAGGAATTGAAACAAGTTTGGCGGTGGATGGGTTTATAACATAAAAAAAAAATGCCTTCGGTGCATTTCCTCCTTCCTTCTTTCTTTTCTTTTGTCTTTATTTTACTTAATAAAAACTAATAAATATATTATATATTTATATATATATATATATAATATATATATACTTAATTTCCATTTTTCTTTTATTTCTTTCACATATATTAAATAAAATAAAATTGACCAAGAAAATATCGAGTTTACAACTTACCTTCCCCTTAGAAAATTTCGTCCTCGAAATTTAGATGTCCTTAATTGAAAAGTATCGAATATCTCTTCTTCATCTGATCTTCCAGTTCCCAAGTTGCCTCCTCCACTCCGTGATATCTCCATAAGACCTTTATGAGTGGAATCGTCTTGTTTCTCAAAACTTGTTCCTTTTTGTCGAGAATCTGAACTGGTTCTTCATCATAACTCAAATCTTCTTTCAATTCAACTGGTTGCTCTCGCAACACATGTGATAGGTCTGGTATATATTTCCTTAACATGGATACATGAAAAACATCATGTATTCGAGCAAGTTCTATTGGCAACTCAAGTCTATACGCTGCTGGTCCTATTCGTTCTGTTATCTGATACGACCCAATATATCTAGGACTTAACTTACCTTTCCTTCCAAAACGAATGACACCTCGTCATGGAGATAACTTCAAGAAAAGTTGATCTCCAACTTGGAGCTCTAAGTTTTTTCGTCACCTATCCGCAAAATTTTCTGTCGATCTTGGGCTATTCTCAGGTTTTCTCCGATTAGCTTAATATTGTCTGTCGTAATCTGAACCAACTCAAGACCTACTAGCTTTCGCTCTCCCACTTCATTCCAACACACAGAAGTTCTGCATGGTTTGCCGTATAAGGCCTCATATGGTGCCATACCGATACTAGACTGATAGCTATTATTATAAGCAAACTCCATAAGTGGCAAGTGGGTATCCCAACTTCCCTTAAATTGAAGGACACATGTTCTTAACATGTCCTCTAAAGTTTGGATGGTCCTCTCAGACTGACCATCTGTCTGAGGATGAAATGATGTACTAAACTTTAGCCCTGTTCCCATTGCTTTCTGTAAACTAGGCCAAAATTTAGAAGTAAACCTTGGATCCCTATCTAAAACTATGGACACTGGTACTCCAGACTGACTCACAATCTTATCGACATATAATCTAGCTAGCTGATCTAACGTAGACATCACTTTAACCTGTATAAATCGTGCCGTCTTGGTGAGTTTGTCTACTATTACTCATATACCATCATGTCCACTGGATGTACGAGGTAATCTAAACAGAAAATCCATAGTTATATGCTCCCATTTCCACTCTGGCACTGGCAAAGGATTAAGAAGTCCTCCTGGCCTCTGTCTCACTGGTTTAACCTATTGACAAATCAAACATCTATCAACATATTTAGCTATCTCTTGCTTCATTCCAGGCCACCAATAAGTCTTCTTTAAAGTTCTGTACATCTTGGTGCTACCTGGATGCATAGTGTAAGCTGAACTGTGAGCTTCTTCTAGAATAGCATCCTTAAGCTCACTAATATTGAGAACACATAATCTTCCATGTTTAACAATGGCTCCATATGTTCTCGGTTCAAACTCCAACTCCATGCCTTTCTTGGATTTTCCAAGCTTTTTTTGTAAATTACTGTCTTCTGACTGTCTTCTCACAATCTCAGCTACTAGACAAGACCGGACCTGAAATAGAGCTAAGAGACTTCCTAAATCCTCCGCTGTCACTACTGCTTTGGAACCTCTTAACTCACTCAACAAAGCTACTCGAATACCACACAAGGCACTCTTCTGGGCAACAACTATAAAGTCACAACATTGCAGCAACTATATTCAAATGGCAGCAACTATATTCAAATGGCAGTTCAGTACTCAAATGGCAGCAACTATACAAAAATAAAAACAAAAACAAAAAATACAAAAGATAAACCAACAAGAGTATCGGCCACTTGCGAGTTGATAGGTTTTCCATCTTTCTTCACATGTGCCTTGGTCCAAACACTTACTCGGGTAATCGGGGTTAAAGAAGAGTTTTTCTACATTGAAACACAATAGTTAGTTATATATTAGCTATATGTGCTAAATATAATAATGTCACTAATTACATAAAATTATACCAAATCTTCAGCTAGTCGAGTATAGCCTCTATGACTAGATGTGTGAGGAAGTTGCTTTTTTTTTCATATCTTTAAATTTCTTGCTTTTTGCTTGAAAATCATACTCAATGAGATATCAATAAAGGTTAACACTAAACTTGTTTCCATACCTTGAACCAAATAAATAAATGCCACAAACTTTCATACTACAAACATACCTCGAATGCTGCACTGGTTTTATGTTTGACGAAGTCATTCCAATCATGCATTGAAGAAATGTTATCTGGCTTGAGTTTATTCAACTCATTGTCATTTGAAGCTTCCCCAATCTTACTCACTAGGCGAGATTTGCTTGTTCTCCACAATCCACCCATCTTTTGGAATAAATGTTTCTTTTGGCATTCATCAACATTATATCGTGCCTAAAGAATAAAATCATTTAGGTAGTGATCATATAAGAAAGCTCAAATTATACTCATTATATAAATATATAATTATAAATTACATACTTAAATAGAATGCCACAATATTTCTTTTTGTCGAGTAGAAAGTTTCTTCCAAGTTTCAACATTCACTAGCACCACTTCTCTAACTAGCGTACCCAGAAATGAGGACAACCCAACTGATGTTTCTCCAATAGGTTGTCCATATTTGTTGTACTTTACATTTACTTTCATTTCAAGATCCATCGTTATTGTTTTCATCTTTGTCCTACCTCTTGTCTTTTTGGGACCTACTTCCTTGGTATGAACTTCCTCACAATCCACATTTTCATTTTGTACCTACTCAGGTTCAACCTCTTCAATGTGTAATTTACGCATTGCTGATCTAGTATGAGCAGCATGTGAGTTTAATAACATATTTTGTGGTCGTTTAGACTGGGGATGAATCATTGTATTGACATGTAAAGATGGAAGTGGAGTAGTAGCTTCCTCATAATTCACGTTATTATGATGAAGTGGGTCAGGAGAAGGTGATGTTTCCTTAATCTCTCTCTCTGTACTAGGGTTGGCAGCATTATCTGTATCATTCACAATCCTCATCACCACTTCTCCCTCGTTCGCCTCAACATCATACCAGGTTGAGTTAAGTCCATACTGAAGGACTTTGCAAATCTCCATGATGTTTTTACAGATGTTCTATTAGATCATCGTAGTTCAAATGTATTTTTTTATTGTAGAACAAGGTCTTTTTGTTTTCTTCACAACGGCTTGTCCAATTTGTTCCTATTAAAATCATAAGACATAAAGCATTGAAATTAGTATAATATATATGTATATATATATATATATATGATATTTTCTATTTAAATAAATATTTAAAGATAACTTACATTCATATTTGTCTTCATGTCTTTCTTAATGGTTGAAGCTCTTTCACTCAAATAATTCATACAACCTAAAAAAAGAACACTAGCATGCATAACGATGGGTCAAGTGAGAATAAAGAGAACACTTATATATATTGATTATACATGTAAAATAATTGTAGATTGTTACAAATTGAAATGGTTCACAATGCACACAACCTAGCAATTGTCTGTGCATATTTACAAAATGACCACTAACTCTATACAAGTGTAAATTCACAAAATGACCACAAGTCACATGTTAGTGCAAATTTACAAAATTACCGAAAGTTATCATAATAAGATGCCTTCACAGTCGTTCTGTGAATTGTTGCAACATTCAAACTCATCATCAATATCATGAAGCGCTAGGGAGGATCTCTCACCCACAAAGCTTGTATCAACATTCTCATCATATTTGTCTAATTCATGAAATCTTCTTGGTGGTGCTTTGAATGCAACATACCAAGGAGAATTGTCATTTTCTCTTGCATAAAAAACTTGTTTAGCTTGTGATGCAAGAATGTATGGCTCGCTTGAGAATTGACTTTGGTTTTGATGTAGATTAACAAGTGTAAATCCATCGTCAACTTGAACACCATTATGGATTTTAGCCCAATCACATTTACACAATGGAAGCCGATAAACATAGTAATCTAATAAAATTACTTCAGTTAGAACTGCAATGGAAGCCGACAAGTTTTTTGTTTGATAGGATCAATTCGTTCCCATGCATTCTAAACGATTTGATGTATCACTAATTAAAATTCTAATACAATCTTTAAAAGATGATAAATAGTGTACACTTGATACATCACTCACTCTATGTATGGTTCAACTGCTTCTGTGTTAAACAAGACATATTGATGTGCAAGGTTGAGCACTTCATCAGATAATGTAGTTTTCTTTCTAGTAGATATAGGACGACCTTCAAGAATGATATCATTATTAAATTCTTCATTCCAACGTTGTTTATCATAAAGTCCTGTTGAACCTTGAACACAATTCTTATGAAAAAGGAGGCATTCTTTGGCTAAATAACGCTCTACAATGCACCCTTCTGAACGTGACTGATTCCTCACAAACCCTTTTAGAGTCTTCATGTACCTAAGGTTAATATCATAACTATTATAAGTTACCTAAGATATTTTGATGTATGCTACCTATAATATATGATAAAAAAAGTTAATACCTTTCGAATGGATACATCCAACGACATTGAACGGGTCCACACAAACGAACTTCACGACCCAAGTGAATGACCAAATGAGTCATGATATCAAAGAATGAAGGAGGAAAATACCTATAAAAAAGGCACAATGTTTCAATTACCTCCTTTTCAATTTCCAACATACTTTCTCGGTCAATTACACGTTGGCAAATTTTATTAAAGAATCCACATATTTGTGTTATTGAATGTCTTGGGCCCTTTGGAAGCATTCCTCTAATGACAACCGGTGTCTGGCTCACACTCAATAGCAAAATCAATCTCCCTGTGAGGCAGAAGTCCCGTAAGCTCTTCTGGAAATACATTAGGATATTCTCTTACCACAGGTTCTGAGGTCAAAGAAGTCTCAACTTCCCTAGTATCCACCACACTGGCCAAAATACTCCAGGTACCCTGGTTGAGTAACTTACTGGCCTTCATAGCGGAAATTAGTTTAGGTATGACCACGGTCCCTACCCCTTTAAACTTAAAACTGAGCTCGATAGGAGGACTAAACACTACCTCCTTACGAGAACAATCAATACTAGCGTGATTGGCGGCCAACCAATCCATGCCTAAAATTACATCGAAATCACACATATCCAAAACTAACAAGGTTACATCCAACACACGACCAACTAACTCGATTTGGCATGCTTTAAGCTTTTCCTTTGACAACATAATTTCCCCAGATGGTGTAGACACTGATAAAACACAATCTAGGGGCTCCACTTCTAAACATGCATGAGTTACAAATATCGACGATATAAAAGAGTGAGAGGAACAAGGGTCAAACAAAGTTAAGGCAAAATGCCCCAATACTGGTAGAGTACCTGTAACAACTGTGCCAGCCCTTTCAACCTCAAATCCGTTAGTAGCAAAAACTTTACCCTGCTGTGGTACTCTCGCTCCCTGACTGCTCTGCCCAAACTCAATAGACCTCAAAGGACAACGATCAACTGTATGCCCCTCTTGCCTACACTTGAAACAAATCCTTGTCCCAAATAAACAGCGATCCAGATGGCGCTTTCCACAAGTGTTGCACAACGGTTTCTCTCTGGCAGTTTCACCGACCCCAAAGGGACTCTGCTGGAAACGACGGAAATTACCACCTGGCCTGAAGTTCCTCTGAGGAACTTTGACAGACTTCTGCTCCGCCTTTCTCTTCTGACTAAATGATGTTCCCTTGTCAACACTCTTTGGCTGAACCTTGTCCTTTCCAATACTCACATCCACTGCCAGACACAGTGCTTCAGCCTGTGTGGAGGGCTTTAGTGCTCGCACAAAGCCTCTGATCTCATCCCTTAATCCTCTAACAAACCTCTCGGCTCTGGCCTGCTCATTACCAACAAGCTCGGGGGCGAAGCGTGACAGCATGTCGAACTTCTGATCATACTCCTCAACTGTCATGTGTCCTTGCTTCAATTCCAAGAATTCCTGGCTTTTAGCATCTCTAAGGTTAGCAGAGAAAAACTTGGTATAGAAGCAATCTCTAAACTGGTCCTAAGTGACCTGTTACAACTTTCCACCCAACATACGCAGTGTAGACCTCCACCAGATAATACCTCTATCTCTAAGAAGAAAGACAGCACACTGAACGTTGTGCTCTTCTGAGCATCTCAAATAACTAAAAATGGTTCCACAGAAGACAACCACAACTCCACCTTGGTAAGATCCTCCAGTGACCAATCAAAAGTCTGAGGGTCATATTTCCTAAAGTCTCAAGTGTTTCGCCTCTGCAGAAAACTGATTTGGTAGCATCTGTGGCTGCTGTACGACCGGTCCCTATGCAGGAGGGTCTACAGACGCAGGTAGAGCTGCTGGTGCAGGGGGAACCACTGGTGCAGGCTGGTTCTGAACCATGGCAGCAGCAATAAGCTCTGTGATTCTCTGCTCCAGGTGAGCAGACAAGGCTACCAAATCCGTTTAAGTAACAGGTGCAGCAGGGACATGCTGGTTAGCTTGGCCCGCAACAGGCTGATTACGCCCTGCTCCTCTACCACGGCCTCTAAAACCACCCCTACGTGCACCTCTCCTTGGCGGCATGGTTTCCTAATACCACCAAAAAAAAATTATCCTTTTAGTCTTAACAACAAGGCACCTCAGACAGTCTAGTTTAACTTAGGCTCTGATACCAACTGTAACGACCCAGACTTTTCTCATCTAATCTAAGTCGTTAGTTTAACACAAAATAGTTTGTTGACAAAAGACATAGCGAAGTTTAGTTGAAACCATAAGAAATCGAAGAAAAACTTTAATCGACCCCTATTTCAAAATATGAAATTTTAAAGTACTGTTTACAAAAAAATTTAACTATTTGTAAACTTAGTTCAAACAAAATATTTTAAAGTTGTCAGCGGAAGCAGTTTAAAGACAGTCCTCTATGGCAAATTCACGATTCCTTCTTGTCCCTCGTCGGTCTGCCCCTCGTGTTACCTTTGCCTGAAAAATTAAACATAAAAATGGTGAGTATAACATACCCAGTAAGAGATCCACTACTGGTCCCGTTAGGAAAAAAATAAATTATTAGCATCCTATGGTGTATCCTGCACAGTCACAGTCTTATAATCCCGTAGAATGCACATAATCAGTCTAGCGTCCAAGGGAAGCATAAATCAGTCTAGTGTTCTGCAGAAACACATATCAGTCTAGTGCTCCCGAAGGATGCACATATCAGTCTAGTGCTCCCGAAGGATGCACATATCAGTCTAGTGCCCTTGAAGGATGCACAAAAGGGTGGTGATCCCGTAGGACACCTGCAAGGTAACTACCCACTAGGAAACTAATAATTTTCCCCTCAATCCATTCTATACACCTTAACCGTTATTCATAGCTCAACTAATGTTCTCATCACAATCTCTTCATTCAACCCCAAACCGCCATCTTACTCTAAGTTAGTTCAAGGCCAGTCAGAAACACGTCAACACATCAGTCAACAACTAAAATGATCATAGCATTCACCTCAGTCTACAATGGCACCACCATGATGTCTCTTCCATTCACAATAACACTACCATAGCTGTATATCATACATTTGGTTTACACAACCATCTACCAGTTCAAGCCACACTTTATATAAGCCACATCTACGAGATTCAGTCATTTCCACATCCTTACAATTGTACATATACCTAACCAGGTAGTCATAACATGCATTCAACCACAAGTTCACATTCAATCATACACATCATGGCCGTCATCCCTACTCAATTAAGATGTAACAGTACGATTTATGCAGCCAATACATCCAAATATTTTTTATTGAGTCCAGTAGAAAGTCTCTTACCTTAGCGTTGGGTAAGCTCCTTAACCGCGCAAAGGTCTACGAAAAACGAACATAAACATTAAAATAATTACTCAATATCTTTCTCCAACGCATCATTCATTTAAAGTCAACCCAATGTGATTTTTCACAACTTACCCAATTATTCACGAAACGAGCTCCAACTAAAACTAATGTTTGTTGTGAACCCAAGGAACTCAAACGCTACCTTCAATACCTTCAAGAATCAAATAAAAATTTCAGCATTAAATCCCAATCTATTGGAAATTCAAGGGTGTACTTGCTTCAACACTACCTTCAAGAATGTCAATTTAACAAACCGATCGGCATTACAAAACAATATAAAGTCCATAATTCATCCTTACCCAAACGAAATTACAACGACGTAGCGGTAGCGGCACACAAGATTAGGGCAAACGACCTTGTGAAATCAATTTGGGCATGGGTCGACTTCCAATCCGCGGTTGGAAGGAGACGCGCGACTACCTCACGAACGACCTGCGAGCTGACGCGGCGGTCGGGCTTCACGAACGGAGACTGACGCGGCTCGATCCTTGAAGACGGCTTGGTCGGACAGAGGGTGCTTCACGAACAGAGGTCGGCGCGTACGAACGGCTGTGATTGTCTGCCGGCATTCGTCTTCTGCAGCTCCGAACGGCGCGGCCAAGGGGGAAAACTACGGTGGTGGTTGGCGGCGACGGCTAGGGTAAGGAGAAGGAGAAGAAGAAAAGAAAAAGAAAAATGGAGGAAGGGGGGATTGCGCACGCGGGAGGAAGAAGGGAAAATTTTTCCCTTTTTTTTTTTTAATAATAATAATATATAAATATAATTAAATAATAAAAATACTTTAATATTTTCATTATAACCTATTTATCCATATTTTTCTATCCCCTTTAAATTTCTTTATTCCCTCCAACAACAAATTCTCTTCATAAACTCCCAACATTATTCTAGATAAGAAAACCAACAATTAAATTGTGAGAAAAATAACTCAAAATTCAGGGTGTTACAGTGCTTCCCACAAATTGGACATGTCATCTTGCCCTTTGTTGTACATCCAACAAGATTTCCATAAGCAGGAAAGTCAATGATCGTCCACATAAGCACAACTCTCAAATTGAAGTTTGATTTGCTAACTACATCGTAAACTTCCACTCCATCCCATAACAATTTCAAGTCATCAATTAATGGTTGCAAAAAAATGTCAATGTCATTGTCAGGCTGTTTAGGACCAGGAACCAGTAAAGTTAGCATTATATTTTCTTTTGACATGCATAACCAAGGAGATAGGTTGTATGTCACAAACATGACTGGCCAACAACTGTACCTACTACTAAGATTAGAGAATGGGTTGAAACCATAGGTTGCAAGACCAAATCACAAGTTTCGTGGATCATTCAAAAAGTCTCCAATTTGCATCAATTGAGTTCCATGAAACACTATCGACTGCATGACGCATCTTCCCATCACTAATTTTATGGT
The DNA here is from genome assembly GCA_025688845.1 of Cucumis hystrix. Taxonomy (NCBI): domain Eukaryota; kingdom Viridiplantae; phylum Streptophyta; class Magnoliopsida; order Cucurbitales; family Cucurbitaceae; genus Cucumis; species Cucumis hystrix. The sequence goes on from CM046886.1 coordinate 9,234,703, forward strand.
TCATATGTCATGTTAGTAATTCAGCTACATCATGCATTTGGAATATTCGTTTTAATCTTGGAATCAATGGAAAGTATCATAACACTTTTGTTGGAACACCCCGTTTCATTCTTTTGGTGCCCTTATCCACCTTCCATCGAGAATGTCCACAAATTGGACATGTCTTTAAATCTTTATTCTCTTTCGTAAACAAGCAACAGTCATTTTTACAAGCATGAATCTTTTCATATCCTAAATCAAATACTTTTAAGAACTTCTTTACTTCATAAGTAGATTTTGGGATAACATTGTCAAGGGATAGCATATCGTGCAACTCTAAAAGGCTTGTGAAATTTTTATCGGTCCAATCATTAGTAGCCTTTATCTTATATAAAGATACCACAACTGACATTCTTGTATATTTTGTACAATGAGGATACAAAGAAGTGTTTGCATCTACAACCTTTTGATTAACATCACTATTTACTAATGGTTCATCAACCTTTTCGTCGCTCATGAAAGAAGTACTACAAAAGGGTTAAAATCCAAACATACTCTCTACCGATACTTCTTCACCATGATGGTACCAAAACCTATAAGTGGATCCATACCTTATATAACCAAATGTTCGTATACAACATCAAAGGTTTGATGATTCATGTTCCTATATGTCTTGCATGGACACAGAATTTTGTCTACTCCACCTGACATGTTCTCTACGCGTTTCACAAAGTTCCATGCTCTCCTTAGATATTCATTGGTTGCTCTGTTAAAAAGATCCAAGTTTGCAATTAATATAACTAACTATATTAATCTATTTTAGTTTCATAAAAATTTGACATTCCCTTACCTGTTCAAATGATCAACCCAATCTTTTTGAAACATTATATCTTCAAATTATTGCTACAAGAATGTGAAATATAATTGAGAACCAACTCTACCCAAAGTAAAATCGAGAATACTAGTATACAAAGGTAACATCAACAAAGTACAATAATTATGAGAAGTATATTTCAGTATTAGTCATAAGTCCAAACCATATATAAAGCACATTTTATGAATAAACTAGGAAAAAATGACAATTATAACATATTATAATAACTTAACATAATTCAAGCAATATGAAAGAGAGAAGAAACCAAGTTCAATTAAAGAATCATCACAAGCAAAATAAAACTTAGGATAAAGCTAAGAGTGGTTCCATTAAGGAACAAGCTTACTCTTTACACGGGACTTGATTCCAAGAATTCGTCTCTTCAAAAACATACACCAGCAAGACTCAAACCACAAGAATTCAAGTATTAATAACCCATGCCATATGATAGATTTGCAAGAGAAATTCAAGGGTTTAAAGTCACGTTGATTGACAATTAATGAAAAATTAACAGAAAAAACCCACGTACGCTAATTTGATTTTTCAATCATGAACAGAACCATAACCTTGTTGGAGTAGCTCCCATAGTTTTAATCAAATAGATTGCCAGAGACAAATTCTAAGAGAAAATTTATCAAACAGGTCATAGTCAATAATCCTAAATGGGGTTTAGTAATTAAAGCATTAAATTAGCATAAACAAAGTAATCAATCATCCTATGATAAAACATACACAAATAAGGGAGGAAAAAGAAAACAAAAGTCCTTAAAGAGAAAAGAAAAACATTGTCCCAATAAATTTACTAATTCATTTGAACAAAATCTAGGAAAAAAGTATCACAACCACGTTAATTAATTACCTACATCATAGATACCACATAGATAAGGATTCTTAACAACAAGAAAGTATGATATATTTATAGTCTAAATTCTACTTAACTTCACCTCTAAGTCCTCTAAATGCCCTTGATTGGGATAAGAAAAGCAAATTCCTAATGGTATGGAAAATGAATAAGTAGCATAGGAAAATGAAAAATCTGCAATTGAATTAAATAGAAAAAAAAAGACAAAATGAAACAACAGTAACATTATGGAAAGATGTTCTTACCCTTTAACAATGTTTTAAAAATTAGTTTGATAAGAGAGAAGAGTTAACCATCAAAGTCTTCAAATTTCACAATTTATCAAACTAATTTGAGAAAGCAAAGAATCAAAACTTACAAACATATAAACTCTGAAAAACATAACTCATGAACATATAAACTACAAGCAGACAACTACTTAATACTTCCACTATATTACAAATTATGAAACTTAATCCCATCTTGTGAACCAACATCCCTAGATAGAGAATTAGTATTTAGTATGTTGTTCTAATATTAAAGAGACTAAAGGTCCAAAAACTAGAATGAAGCATAAAACAAAAAGCATTTAAAACAATTTATCAAAGAAACAAAAATATTAACACAACACACAGTTGGATGAAAATGGATTTAAAAAAATTGTGTTTGAAAGAAGGAGATGCAACAACATAAATATTCTCACTGGAGTGGAAATCTAACCCAACAACACTATTGCTAAGTATAAAATCTTCAACCACACCATTGTCACCATAAAGTGTATTTTTTAATTTGTTGTACTTGAGTAGTTATATAGGTGTTAAGTTTTCTCCCAACCTAACAAAAAAATTTTAAGATCATATTGAATTTTGTTTAACTCCAGCCTATTGCAAACAGTGGTTCTCTCACACCAACTACTTTTCTGTAGAAAAAAAGCCTACCCTCCTAAATTAAGAGACAATAACGAAGGAAATTAAGAGCATAGAAGTTGGAAGGTATTTACTTTGTTGTTGATGCAAAGAGATAGTCAGTAGATGTCGTCGGAGACAAACTAAGGTCAACAGAGGATGTGCAACTTAAGATCTACATTATGGTGGAGAAATTATTTGGGTCAACAATTATATTTTAGAGTTTGAAATGATGAAAATAGTTTATATACTAAGACTCATATTCCACCATAAAAACGATGTAGAAGAAAGGAAGAAGAAGACTAACCTTGAATCATTACCTTCCAGTGATAGGCAACGACGGAGAGATGGATGAACAGTTTGGTCGTCGTTTGAACGACAATTGTGAGAAGGAAAAGGAAGTGTAATCGTCGTTCGAGAAGAGAGGGTTTCTCAGCTACCTAAATATTTAAATAAGAAAAAGATTTATAGTGCTGAACAAGAAAATCTAATTCTTAAACTACCTAAAGATTAAAACTAAATGAGCTCCATAGATAATTAACAAGTATGAAAGAAAATTTTGGATGCTTGAAAGGCAAACTTAAACAAATCCACACTTGACTTAATCATTTAACAAAAACAAAAATTGTGTTGAGGCTTCAGTGCCAAGGTTGCAAACACGTATCTCAGCACCCTATCAAGAGATGCAAGCACTTCAAAATCGGTGGAGACAAGAAGGGAAAGGGAACTTCTCTTTTCTAGACCCTCTTATCAGTTTTTTATCTTTTGTCACAAGATTATTTTTTTATGGAGTTCTTACAGAATTGCTTTTTTTTTTTTTATTCAACAATTAGATCTACATGTCGTGTAATGAATTCTACACAATTAAAAGAACAAAAAAAAAAAAAAGATCCAGCAGAAAAATTTCTATTCACAAAAGAATTTCCAGCAATCCACAAAACTCCTGAATGTGTTATCACTTAAATACTTCTAACAGACATCAAAAATGAGGAAAATTGAACGCAATATTAAGGAGAAAAGAAAAAAACTTGAGATTCAAGGTTGAGGACTTTTGAGCTTTGTGGATTTTTTTACTTTTCGAGATTTCTTCGTTTTTTTATTTCCCCTTTTTTGCCATGTATTTGGTAAGATGTTCCCTTTCATTTTTACAAATTTTCCCTATTTTTAATTTCTCCCTCTTTTTGCCGTCCAAATTTAAGGGTTTTAATAACATTTTTTATATGGGTTATCCTATCAAGGACGCGAACTGGTTCTTGAGCGACGACTGAAGAAGATCAAGAGAAAGATGAAGAATTAGAAGATAAAATAGGAAGGAGAATCAATGGAAGAGTGGAGAGAAGACTGAGGAAGATGGAATGATGGCCATATTTACTCATTATAAAAGTTTCAAAAGAACCAAAATAAACCTACTCAAATGTGAAAGGAAGAGAAAAGGAAGAAAATAAAGGTAAAGTCATGAAGAAGAGAAGAAAGAAGTTACCCGTTCGGGTGACTTGCTCGACGAGCAAGGAAGTTGTTCGGCAAGGAGTGCGGCAAGTCAGCGGCGATGTTGGATGGTGGCAGCGTTAGGGGAGGAGTCTGCGAGAAGTAGAAAATCGGGGGAGGGGATTGTGAGAAGGAGAAATTGGGAAAGTAGAAAAATGAAAAAGATATTTTGGGTAACAAAAGGGGTTTTTTTTCTAGCTTTTCATTTTTTTAATAATAACATTTCCAATCCACCCGCTTTTCTTTTCATTTTTTTTTTCTTTTCATTTTTTTAATTCCCGCGCACTTTTCTTTTTTTTCTTTAATAACGTTTGATAATAGATCTTATTAAAATATGTAATTGAAAGGTTAATTTGTTGTAGTGAATAATTCGAATTAATCCAACATACTATGAGACCCGTTTTTAATTTGAGTATAGGAAGTAAAATTTTGGCTAAAAGTACTATAAAAATTGGCATTTGAATAAATCCGGGGAAAGGATTAAGCGATAAAATCTTTTATGGTTAGTATAAGTTTTACGATAATAAAATTTCAAAGTTGTAACAAACTCACGTCCTATTTCTACTACTTCAGCATTTTCGTCGCAGTATGGTTTGAGGTGTGACAATTTGGTATCAGAGCGATACGTTCTTCGGGAAAGAATAAATTTGGGTAGAGTGATCTAAAATTTGAGTATTTGTTGGAAGATTTGGAACAACGATGAATTCAGAAGCTTATTCTATAAACCCTCACGTTTTATTGCCACTACCTGAGGGAAATTTTGGAATAGAAAGATTATACGCGTTAGGAGCCACTGAGTTTGGTGGAACAACTAAACCGGAAGAAGCTGAAAAATGGTTATAGACATTGGAGAAGTGCTTTCGCATTATGCAGTGTCCGGAAGAAAGAAGGATGAATCTAGGTGCATTTTTATTTCAAGAAGAGGCCAAAGACTGGTGGATCTTAGAAGAAAGCAGGCGAGGAAAGGTGACTTAGGAAGCATTCAAGGGAATATTTTATAACAAATATTTTTCAATTCATATATAGAAGAAAAGAGAGATGAGTTCCTCTGTTTGGAACGGAGAAGACTCTTAGTTGCTGAATATGAGAGAAAATTGACAGAATTGGCGAAACACACCTTAATATTAATCACAGATGAGGGAGAAAGATGCAGTCATTTTGTAAACGGCTTGCGAAAGGAGATCAAGACACCTATTGTGCCAATTTTAATGAGTGACTACACACAGTTGGTGGACACGACCCTGCGAGTGGCAAAGAGTTTGGGCTTTAAAAGATCAAGCTCTCACTTAAGCAAGAAAGGAGAAGAAGGAAGCCGAAAGAACAAGAAATCTATAATTTTAATGTTATAAGGTTGTAATTTCGAAAGTTGAAGTAATAACAAGTAATTTCTTGCTGTTTAAATTTCGAGGACGAAATTTCTTAAGAGGAGAAGAATTGTGAGACCCGTTTTTAATTTGAGTATTGGAAGTAAAATTTCAGCTAAAAGTACTATAGAAGTTGGTGTTTGAATAAATCCGCAGAAATGATTAAGCAAAAAAAACTTGTAACAACCCAACTTTTTTTTATCTAAGTCGAAGTCATTATTTTAGCACAAAACAATTTGTTTGACACAAGATATAGTAAACTGTAGTTAAAACAATAAAAAAATCAAAGAAAACTTTATCGAGCCCTATTTCAAACAAATAAAATTCTAAAGTACTGTTTACCAAAATAACTATTCATAAACTCAGTTTAATCACAAAAAAATTTAAAACTATCAGCGGAAGCAGTTTAAAAGACATTTCCCTTATGGCATTCACGGCTCCTTCTATTAGGGGAAAAATAAAACTGTTAACTTTCTATTGAGGGTACCCTGCACTTTAACAGTCTTGTGATATACACATAATCAGTCTAACGCCCCAAAGAATGCACATATCAGTCTAGTGTTCTTCAGAAAACACATATCAGTCTAGTGCTCCCGAAGGATGCACAACAGGTGGTGATCCCATGGGACACCTAATAGGCACACTATCCAATAGAAAAAGCTAACAATTTTCTCCTCAGTCCGTTCTAAACATCTTATCAGTCCATTTTTAATACAGTCCAACTACCTCATCATATAACAATTTCAGTTAATACACTAACAGTCAATCTACTCAATTCTATCACAGTTTCAGTCGGTAACAGAACAACACCTCAGACAATCAAACTATATTTTTATAACACCCCTCAATTCACAAGTACACTGTCCATACTTTAGTATATCATTCACCCAATCTAAACGATCGTCAACAGGTTCAGATCCACACTATATACAACCATACCATACATTTGTCGTCATATCTACACCCATATATATATATATATGTATGTATGTTTCAGTCAACCAAAATATACATTCATCAAAACGTCTACATCATTATAAAAAAAATCATATCTGACACCCATACTCAGTTCAGAGATATCCATACAGTCAGGATATTTCAAATCTATAGTGGAGTCCAGTAGTAGAAATTCCTTACCTCAATTTTTATGCAAATTCTTCAACCGAACTAAATCCAATCAATCAAATCCTAAACATAAACAAACATAAAATCAACATCTTTCCAATTAACTTCATCTAACTAATTCACTCAAATGTGAATTTGGCACTTACCCCGTCAATGGAGGGAAGAACCCAACCCAACCTATTGGAAATTCAAGGGTGTGCTCGCTTCAACGATACCTTCAAGAATGTCACTTCAACCAATCAATCGACATTACATCTCAAAATATATACTTTTTTTTTAACATGCAAACACACAAAGCCCACAATTTAACCTTACCCAAATCTTTTCACCCAACAATCCTCAACAAGGCAGAAGGCAGCTGCGACGTCCTAATGTAAAACGAAGAAGAATGAGAAATCAATTTGGGCTTGGGTCGAATTGTGAATAGCAGCTAAAAGAAAATCACGCGCGGTTCGAAGGTGAGGAGGTGAGCCGAGTTACTCGCGTGATTGGAAGACACGGGTCGTGCTCAGCTGCGATTCACGAACGGAGACAGACGCAGAAGAACGACGCTCCGACTTCAGCTCCGACGAAACAATGAACTGCTCGGACTCGTTGTGTTTAGGTAGTCGTCGGCTGTCAAAAGACGTGCGCGACAGCTGGGCTTCATGAACGGAGATCAGAAACTATTCGTCGACGGATGGGCTTCACAAACGGAGATCAGAAACGATTCGTCGACTGATGGGCTTCACGAACGGAGATCTGAAACGAATCGTCGACGGTGGGCTTCTCATACGGAGTCAGATGAGAACGAAATCGCGGCTAGGATAGCTGAAAGCGAAGGAGAAGGAGGAATCGAGGCGACGATGGCTTCCACGGTGTGCGGACGACACTTGCAATGGCGACTGAGGGTGGCCAGTGTGAGGTTGGAAGGTAGGTGGCGGCTGTAGAAACGTGAAGGAGATGGGGATGGGAGATCACGCGTGAAGAAGAAAGGGAAATTTTATCTTTTCTTTTAATTTTTTTATTTTATTTTATTTTTATTATTATTTTTTGAATAAAAAAATTAAGAAAATAAATTTAATAATAATTTATAATAACTATTATTATTATTACTTTATTTATTGAATCCTTACTTCTCTTCTTTTCCATTAAATTTATTTCTCTTCCACACAAAGCTAAAGTATAATAACACCCAAAATTTTAAAATCTTTAATAAATAAAAAAATTTGCTAACAAATAAATACCTTAAAAATTTGGGGCGTTACAAAACTTTTATGGTTAGTATAAGTTTTGCGATAAGGAAATTTCAAAGTTGTAACAAACTCACATCCTATTCCTACTACTTTGACATTTTTATTGCAGTACGGTTTGGGACGTAACACATACTATTATAAGTTTATTCCATATGAGCTAGTAGATGGACCTAATGGACCTACATATCATGGATCCAACGATCCGAGATTAACTAGCTAAACTCTTAAATCGAGCTAATCAATATTTGTTAATTAACAGGTCATTCCACTAAAGTCTCGTAGTTGCACTACTCTCACTATAGATATATTTGTATCTATCTGATATAACCATGATTAGTAAGTCAATCCTTCATTAGTTATTTGTAATCTCAGCTAGGTCAAAAAACTGTTTTACCCTCAAGAACCATATCTTGCTCCTTATGTCTCATTAATCATCTAAAGAACAAATGGTTTAAGGTATAAACCAAATTCTTCTCATGCCAATGAAAGAGTGAGACCCTTTGTTCAAGACTTGATTCAACAGTTAAGAAAATAACCTATCTGCTGATACTTTAGAGGTCAAGAGTCAATTCCATCTTGAACCCTATATCCCCGGTTATCCAACCAATCTTACCATTTTTCATATTAAATATTTTTAGAAAATTTTATTTTAGAAGCAGAAGTATATTGATATATAAATTCATAATCATAAAAATTATAATTGATCTCCAAAAGCAAAACATAATAATAATAAATTTTCTTAAATAATATAATATCAATTAGACATGAGAAGTGCAATTTGATCACATTCTTCATTTATCTTTATTTCACGAGCTGAACCTCTATGTTATTCATTGATGTCCACATAATTTATTTCATCATTTAAAGGTAGTAGCATCTTGTTGTCGTCACAAGGCTTGAACTCAAAATCTATTTTTGAATTAACCCTTATAAAGTTATGAAATCAATGAAGCAACAACAATTTTTACATATTTGTCAAATGGAATACTATGCATTTGCCAAACAATTCTTCATCCATTCTTCCAAACACCAAATGTTCTTTCAATTGTGCATCTTAATGAAAAATGTTTATAATTAAATACCTCCTTCATGCCTTTTGGTTGGCTTCCACTTTGAAAATCTGCAAGTTGCCTTCGCTCACATCTATAAAGACCTAAATATTCTTTCATTGGTGGATAACCAGAATCTACAAAATAATATTTTCCTGAAATAATAAAGTAACCTTTGATAGTAAAAATAAATACTTAAAAAGATATATTAAGCATTAATGCATGTATTCTTACATACTAACCTTTGGGTGGATGTGGAAACCCTAAATGTGGTCTTCTTAATGCCTCCACAAAAATTCTAGCATCATGAGGAGCACCCTCCCATCTAGCCCAAACAAATGTAAAACACATGTTAAAATCATAAACTACCATAATATTTTGGGTGGTAATACTTTTTCAACCAATATACTATATATGCCTTCCTTTAGGTGCTAGAACTTGTATATGAGTACCATCAATTGCTCCAATACAATCTTTGAAATACAACCAATATCGAGTGTCTTGTTTAATTTTATCAGAAGTGGTTTTTGAATTGTGGATCTGTAGGGTTAATTAAATCTACAGCCATATGACAAATAACATCTAACACTATATTAAACCACCTTGATATAGTCTCACCAGAGTGCTGAAATCTTTCTTAAACAATTTTATTTGAGAAATTGTGACCTAGTGTAATAAAAAATATTGCAAGGCCCTCCTCTGAAGGCATATATTTGGCTTTACTAAAGTTATATTGTTGTTCAAGTACTACTAACATTTTCTAAAATATATGTTTTTCCATTTTAAATTGTTGGTGAAATTTATCCTCACGACCATTCAAGATCTCCATTACAAATTTGTAACCAGTGTGAAAAGATGTCCTACAAGGCTCTTTGCTAACATGCATCACAAATTGATGCACTACAACACCACATCCCAATTTTACTAATTGATCGAGTTCATATTCAACATCACTTTTGTCAAAACGATCATTGAAAGCATACAATGTCTTATATAAAATTTGAAGTTGTTTTTATATAAAATTTATGAACTGAATCAAATCACACATTTATAATGGATAAATATGTTTGAAAGCATACAAACATACACTATTTATCAATGTCTTAATCAAAGCATACAAACATACATTATTTATATTATACATTACATTTATACATACACACAAAACTTGACTTCCTATATCCTTCTCTTCAACTTCTATTTGCTAACTACTACACACCATTATTGTATTATTGTGTATACTATAAGGACTTTATTTGCATGAGAATATACAACAACTTCAATATATCAATAATAATAAAAATCATCTACACGACATTAATAATCAAATGCCATTCTTATGAAAGAATTTAGTTTCTCTTCCCAGTCAAACAAAACATTAAAATTTATGCAAAGTAGTTTATCCTATCAACAAACAAATTCCAATCTAGCCTAAGTGTTCTAGTATTAAGATCATTTACGAAATTAAAGCTCAAATTAAGAAGCGATCTACTCTTCATCAAATTAACATGCACTAACAATTGAAGAAAGAATCTAGTAGCAAGATGACTAAATGAACTCATGGTATTCATCAAACTACTAAAAAAAATACAATTTTGAGCTCGAAAAATGCATACATAACAATACTTTAAGCTAACAAAAATGTTGAAACACGTTAAGATCAATTCGTTTTAAGTTTTTAGGTTTGAAAATCAGCAAATTATATAAGTTTTTAGGTTCCCAACATTATGTAGAAAAGTGTGCAAAATTGTGTGATTTCTTTCCCAACATTGTGCTGAATTGATCATGTCAAATCCATTATTGCTATTTATGTAGAAAAATTGTGAAACGCAGCTCCCAACATTATGGACCCACAGGATGCAAACAACACACAGTAGGCTGATTTTACTTCTACACATTGAAATGGTCGTATCCAATAAGATCAATTTTATTGATTCATGAGAAAATATTCAATTTCATTCAGAAAAGCCTCAAGTGAACCCCGACACTAATCAATTTCATTCAGAAAAGCCTCACATGAACCTAGACACTAAGAAAACTGATGCAAGAAAAAAAGAGAAGGAAAAAAGAAGCTTGTACTGGGTGCTCGACAGAACGTTGTACTGTCGTGGGTCGTGGAAGCACCGAAATACGATGGGTCGTGGGAGCGACGGGCTACCGTGGGTCGTGGAAGCAACAGCGTGCTGCTGTGAGTCAAGGGAGCAGCGACGCGTCTGGGTCGTGGGAGCAGCGGCTGGCTGTGGGTCTTGACAAAACAGCGGCGGGGTCGTTGGAGAACATGGGTTGTGGGTTGTGGGTGGTTGTAGGACGATGACCGGTGAAGAGATGGAGAGTTGTGAGCCGGCCGCAGGTGGAGTTGGAGGCGAAGGTGGAGATGGAGATGGGGAGAAAATTGTGGGAAGGGTTTGGAGAGAAAAGGGGGAAATGAAAAGAGAATAGGGGAAAGGAAAATTTTGTTTATTTTCTTAAAATAATTATTAATAAATTTATTTTAATAATTTTTTTAAATAAGTTTATTTTAATAAACTAATTGTAATAAGTTTATTTACATAGAAATTTTTAATAAGATTATATTAATAAGTTTATTTTAATATTTTATTTTAATAATTTTATTTAATTAAAGGAGGGAAATAAAATGTATTTTTATATTTTTATACTTATCAAAATAAAAATGATTACTATACTTGGCGTTAAAAAAATGTCAAAGTAAAATATGCACTATACTTGACGTTGAAAACGCGTCAAGTAAAAGCTAATGTAAAATAATTTTAAAAAATCGTGAAAATTTTGCTTTCTTCAAACTATACTTGACGTTTTGTTCGGGTCAAGTAAAAGTTAGTTATACTTGAAGCGAAAAAAACGTCAAGTAAAACCTAACTTAAAATAGTTCGGAAAATTCCATGAAAAATCCTCGTTTTTTAAACTACTTGATGTTTTTTCCTTTAAAATGGTCAATACTTGAGGTTAAACTACCTAGTGTCAAGTAAAGTAGATTTTGTAGTAGTGTTTTGACGTGCTTTGCACATCAAAGAAGACCAAATTTGTAGTAGTAATAGTGCATAGACTTTCATTCACCTTCATCTCGCATACAAGTTAGTTCACATATTCATCTCCCATCCATCTCACCCCTTTCTAGATTCTCTAGGCTTATTTAAGTAGTGCTATTTCTAATTATTATTCTTTTATATGTTAATTGTTTATTCTTTTATACATCCTTAATTGAAAAGTAGATTCTAGAACTAAGATTTGATATCAATTCCTTGTGTTCAACTTTGGTTCATCCAAAGAAAACCTGTTGTTTCACTTATACTTGGGTAAGTAGTAGGAAAACTTGTATGTGATACGAACTTAGTAATCATGCGATAAAGAGGTACATAATGAGTGGTTCGTATACAATGATCATGGCCAATGACTTAACAGATAGAACCAATCATGCTTATATAGATAGGTACCTAAGTCTTAACGTCTTGTTGCCAAAACAACCAGTTGGCCAGGAGATGGGATAGTAACAAGGACGAAACGCACTAAATGAGAAAGCTATGGATGTAAGATTTTAGTGACAACATTTGGCAGAAAAAATGAGAAAGAGAGAACACGAGAAGTTTTCGACTAGGTAAAAAATGTGGGAGAAAGATGAGAGGACGACGGTTAGTATGAAGGGTATTTTCGTAATTTCAATATAAGATGAAAAAAAATTATGGATTCCCAGTTAATCACTTGATAATCCATTTTCTAAAAAACTGGTTTTTACTAATTTCTCTAAAATTAATTGTTTTGTAAATTAATTTTTAAAAATTACATTTTGTGAACTTGCAAAACACTACAATTTTTTTCAATAAAACTTTTTTGCAAATTTAAACACTTCAAAATGTGAACCAAACTAACTCTAAGTCACCGAGGTCATCACTATAAAGAAATAGTTAGCCTTAAAGTGTGATGACGTTATAATGTAAAAGTGACTATTTTATTGTTTGAACTTATGTAAACTCTTTACATAGGATGCCCCCACTTTCATGTCTCTACATGAAAGAATTCAGGATCACTTCGTTTGTACCAACTACAAAGTGGGCCACATCCATAGTGTCCCCTAAAAAGGTGTGCAACCTTATTCATCAACATTTTATTTTCAATTAGAAAGAAAGATCAAGCAAAAAAAAAAGCAAAAAAAGTAGTTTTGTGTGTTTCAGTTGATTACAACAAATCCAAGTTTGCAAACATAATGTACAAATCATATCGGCAAACAAATCTACAGAAATTGCATGCAAAATCAATATCTATTTCACAAGATTTAAGGAAAAACATACCACTTAAAACTTCCAAATCTTCTACCACATGAGACTACCAGATTTGCAACCACACACAACGCTACTAGACACTACAACTAAAAGTGTCGACATATATACCCAAATGCATCAGAAAAGGATCTTTCGACGTATACATCGTCATTGGAAGGCAAGTTGGGAGTACTACTTTCGGGGAGGAATTTCCAACACACGAACGAAAACGCGTAGGAATACTTTACTCCTGATGCTACAATTTTCGACGGATGGAGCACATCGGCAAAAGGTAACTCCCAACGTACACATCCCAAAGTTGGGAGAAAGGAACGCCCGATGGGGGCGTTAGGAGTGGCTTTCTCGATGCTGTGCTTACAATGTTGGGAAAGGTTGCTAATTCCCAATGCCTTTTATGCATTAGGAGATAATTTTAATACTTTTTTTTCTCAATTATTATGTTCAATTTTTTTTATCCTGAGGTGCTTTTTTGAGTTTCGATTAGATTTAAATTAAATAAAATTTTCAAACACAACAAATACAAATTTAATAGATGCATTAAAATACCAAATTGTTATTATTAAAGTTAGAAAATAATTCCAACTATTTGAACAAGTACATTGTTTGAAGCAATTACAAAAAAAAAAGAAAAAAAAATGCATCGTCTCGAACGCCATCTTCGAACAAGTCCACACCTATAATGACATGAAAGTAAATTACATTATTCAAAGTTCAATGAAACCAAAAATGCATGAATATGCCAAAAACTTACTTAGAACAAACAATAATTAAAGTATAGTTCGTTCTCAAACTTTCACTCTTTCAACTTAAGAATAAACAAAAATCAAAGTACAACTCATAAGTACCAAATTTCTCAAATTTCACTCAACTTACAGATACACTTACTTTGATGTGCCACTGAACATAACAACTATATTGAAACTTGTCAAAGTAACGTTTAAACCCCCTCAAACTCAATCCATGATGTAACTACCTAAAACAACCCGACCTCTCAACTTTGGTGTGCCACCCAACGTAACAACTTCATTGAACAATAAACATTTAACACCTCCTCTCAAACTCACTCCATGACCAAACTATCAACTTCGGCGTACCACCCAAATTAACAACTACATCGAACATAAGTGTTTACCCGCCTCCTCAAACTCACTCCATGAGCAAATTACATCTAATAACGACCCAATCTCGTAACTTTCACTAAAATTAAGTTTAAACTAATGACTATTATAACTGCAGGATAGCCAGAGCAGATAATCATAATTCAAAATCTAAACTAAAGGCTACCAGAACCAATCATTTCAAATAAATTTATCTATCATCAATAAAAAATAACTAAAAAGTTCAAAAATACATACCACAAGTTCAAGATCCTGTGTGTACCTGAGTCATTTCCTCAATCATCTTCTTCATTTCTTCCATTTGTTGGGCATGCATCTCCAACGTTCTTTGTTTTTCAATCTTGGATTGCGAGCACTCAAGGCTAGTTCTTAGTTTGCTAACCTCTCTAAAGTGGATTTCTTGAGACTATGAACTCGAAGAACTGCTACAACTTTTCAAGGTCGTGGGCTTGGAGCCCCAACCAAGAATTTTCGAATAGTCCAGTTGTCTACACAAAATGATCTAGCATATCTCATCTTCGGAGAGTGATTGAAAACCTTCCGGGGTGGGTGTAGATAGTAGTTCCAATATTTGATTCTACACATAAATAGTTAAGTTAATTATAGAATTAAAGTAGAAAATAAAACACAATAAATCGATAATTTACATGTGCATTCACAGTCGTATGTGGAACGAATTTGCCACTCCAACTGACTTGTGTTTCTTCAAACAACTTCGCACGTCCCACTAGCTGTCCTATTTCTTTAGTGAGCTCATATTGTTGTTGTAGGAACGACTTGAACCCGCTATTATATTATAAGGTTGTTTCTCTCTAGAAGCCTTGTTGGTCCTTGATTGCTCCTATATGCAAACAACAAAACATGGAATGTTCTATCTTCTTCAACAATGAATGTGATTGGCAACAAATGGGTGTTCAAAATTAAGCCTAATGCTGGTGGGTCTGTTTAACGATACAAAGCTCGCCTTGTAGCCAAAGGATTTCATTCAGAATCTTGGGGTTCATTTCTTCAAAAAATTTAGCCTGGTGATTAAAGCATCTACTGTTAGAGTGGTTCTTAGTATGACTATTTCAATGGGTTGGAATCTAAGGCATTTGGACTTCAACAATGCCTTTCTCAATGGAAAATTAACTGAAGATGTTTATATGTATAAACCCTTTAGGTATATTGATCCCTCTTTTCCAGATTATTTGTGAAAGCTTAATAAAGATATTCACAGGCTTAAACAAGCATCTCGAGTGTGCAATACAACTCTTACAATTAAGCTACTGCAACTGGGTTTCATAAATTCCAGGTCAGACTCCTCTCTATTTATTTTTCATAACTCCAGCTCCATCATCTTAGGTCTATGTTGATGACTTTATCATCAGTGGGAACAACTTTTCTATGATTGATACTGATCAAGTCTTTGGATACAAAATTTGCCTTAAAAGACTTAGGCCAACTACACTATTTTCTTGAAATCTAAGTTCAAATTTTGACTCTAGATCTATCATTAATCAAGCCATGTATGTTGATGATTTGTTGTATAAACGTTAATTTACTGATTTGAAACCATCACCTTCTCCAAGTGTTCTTGGTAAGCATCTGTCTCTTAGTGATAACATACCGTTAGAAGATCCATTTATATATTGAAGCACCATTGACACACTTCAATACCTTACCAATTTTTTGCAAAAACCAACAATTCTTCACTAGCAAGCTGTTTACAGAATTCTCTGGTATATCAGTGACACTAAAAATTATGGTCTCTTATTTTAGCCAAACAGTGATCTCATTACTGCCTATTTGGATGCTGATTGAGCATCGAACGTAGATGATCACAAATCTGTGGCAACCTATTGTGTGTTTGGTGGAAATAATCTTGTTTCTTGGTCTGCAATGAAACAAACCGTTGTGGCATGATCGAGTACTGAATCTAGAGCTTTTGCACATGTTGCTTCTGAACTAATTTGGTTGAAACAACTACTCTTGAAACTCAATGTATTCAATTCCGTAAAAACTAATTTTGTGGTATGAAAACTAAGTGCTAGGGTCCTTGCATCAAACCCTATTTTTTATGCTTGAACCAAGCATACAGACATCGATGTTTACTTTGTTAGAGACCAAGTTCTTCGTGGTGTCCTTGAAGTTTGTTATATTCCGTCATCTGATCAACTAGCTAATTGCTTAACAAAACCCCTCACACACTCGATCTCATTTTTAGTGTAGTCAAACTCGGGGTACTTGATCTACCCTCTCGTTTGAGGGGGGATGTTAGAAAGAAATGTCAATTAGACAGTACATATAAGCCATCCCTAAAAGTCAAGTTCCCAACCGACCATCCATGTCATCACTTTCTAGAAGATCAATTTGTTAGCATTTCGTTAGAAGGAATATTTCCTCAACCAATAGTTTTGGAACATTTGTATAAGTAATATTAATTGCTGTAACTATTCTTATTTCTTACTTTCCATCATTAAGGGAAACCCTTTTGTATAAATTGTTTAATGAACCATTCCATCAAACTACACAATACAGAGAGCAATCCTCAAAATATAAAGAAATTACAAACTCCATCTAACATAACCGTCAAAGATTCCATTAACTATTAAAAATCAAAATATTTTCAAATGTTGAACTTGAAATGACTTGAAAAGCACCTATATATATATAACACAAATAAAAAAGAAAAAAAAAAACATAGTCAGCAACGAATACACAGATATTTTGTATTTACAATAACTATTAGCCCACAAATACATCTAATGCTAAAATACAAATATGACGATGTATTCGAAGAAAACCAAAATCGAACAACCAATTTTAACATGATGAATTACACAAATACTTTGTATTTGTATCCCAGTATATCTAGGTAAAGATAGGTATGCGTTGAATATAAAACAAAAGTATACATCATGTATACGATATACCAAAGCCATTAGCTTTATATGGTTCCATTGCATGTAATTTCTTAAACCTTAGCTCAATATTACTCTTCCAAAATAGTTAAATGGAGATAACATTAGAAAAAAAAAAAGGAAAATTTTCAGACATATTGAATGTTCTAGAGACTTAAGTTTTTATTTTTTATTATTTTTTTAAAGATAGGGCAAAAACATGTTTGAGATTTAAATGTAGAGAAAAGAATTATTATCCATTGAGAAAATAGAGAAAAGAAAACTGAATTGTAAAACAATAATAAAGGTTGATTTGGCGTAATTTTGATAATTTTATGTTTTGCTATGTTATGTATGTCCAAATGCAACAATAAAAATTGGTGTAGACTCCAATAAATACCCACCAACTTTTCTATCGTTTCTTCTTAATTCAGACCGTCTAGGATGGGCTGTACGAGGAGAATGGTGGCCCATTTATTTGTTTGTGGCCCATAAACAATTTCCACAATTCTTCGCAAACAGTCCACTCCTGGTCAAATGTTTCTAAAAAAACAAATAGGATTAATAACTTAAAATAAGTGATCTCAAGTTCATGCACACAGTAATTGCCGAATATAAAAAGATTGATTTTGTTAAATAGAATAGAAAATAGAAAATAGAAAATAGAAAAAAAAAAAAATATTATATAGCTATATACAAAAACTACATTATATATATATATATATATAATGTAGTCGGCAAGTGATATTTTGTTGAGGAAATGATGGGAAGAAAAGAATAAAGAAAGTTTTGGAGTAGATAGAAACGGTGTCCCTTTATTACATGACACATGAGATTGCCAATAATCCAAACATCTTATGAAAATTATGTCTGCCAAGCACTTCTCATACAGAATATTGCACTGTCTATATTATTATTCATATCTATATTTTCATAAATTTTACAAGGAAAACTGACAAAGACATTATTGATTAATTAGGGAAACAAAATAATTAAATAATTAGAATGAAGTATTTTATTTTTATTTTTTTGTTTCCTTAATTAAACAATAATGTCTTTGTCAGTTTTCCTTGTAAAATTTATCTATCTCTATATATATATCAATAATACATCACTTTAAATTTATATGTTCACAAATCACTCTACCTCACCACATATATGTATATTAGAAAAAGAAAATTGTATTTGTGAACATGGAGGATTTCAAAATCCTCTCTTCTCTATCTTTATCAAAGGATTAAAAAAGGTAAAAAAAGGTTCCGAGTGAAGCTCAGCTCCACTATCACGTAATAAAAATGTATAATAAATCATCTTATTTATTTATTTATTATTATTATTCTTATGTGTAAATAGAAGAAGAGCATGAGATTGGGTGTAACTTAGATTATATCTAATCATTACTCTTCTACCAATATTACCACAACCATCTTGGATTAACGAGCTATTGACTTATAGGATGTATCACTTTAATAAAAGGTTAAGAAGTTAGCGTGGTTATAGTGAACACTTACATATAAGATTTAACATCTTACATATAAGATTTAACATCTTACGAATTTTGCATTAAAATATTTTGAAGTTAAATGGTGAATTATATGTATATGGTAAGGTGAGTGTAATCTAGACATTCAAAAAAACTAAAATATTAATAAACCCTACTTTTGGAGGTTATAGTTCATATGATGAAAGTATCTATCAATTAAAAAAAAAGTTTGAAAATTGTAATAATCTTGTAATGGCACATGAATTAAATCCCCACCAAATCAACATTGATTTTGATGTCGTTTTTTTTTTAAAAAAAATTTAGGCTTAAAAACAGCAAGGTTTGTGTTATTGATCTCTATTTAAGCACATGGTGAAGAGAAGGTATTGCACATGGTGTTTGACTGAACAAATCTTAGTGGGGGATCCCAAATCTTCTATTATTGCCTCCCCCAACCCCATTTTTAACCCTTTACTCAAGGCTTTGGATAAAGATGAGAGAGAAGTCCATTGTTTACATTCACCAAATTGTCTACACACATACACACATACACAGATACCTCCAACCATTTTCATGTTCCCCTTTTGTTTATTCATTATTTTCTTTAAATCTCAGGGCTTTTTTAGTGGTCATCACTTCTTTGTGCTTCACACCCACATGTTAATGTTTACGCCACTTCAATGTTATGAAATTACATTCTTTTCCTTTTCTTTTATTACAGTATCTACCTCCTCGTGATCTTATTATAATTGATGATTCACCCCTCACAAACGTTTGAAAAATAATTTTTTTAATAATTATATTATATTTATTACCACATTTTTATGACTTTACCATGTTAGGAATGTCCATATCCATTTATCTATAGCTCTAGTGTGACTGCAGTGACTATCAATTACGATACATTACATAAAGATGATGTTTTTCATGAATAATATCTCACCTATATTTACAGAAAATTCTAACAAATTGTGATCATGATAGGAATATCCATTGCGTTAGAGAGAGTTAGTATAGAGATGGTCATCTAAAGTCGATACGTTATAAAAATGTGGTGGTAGGGTCTGACATTTTAAACAGAAGATTAAATTTCATACATTTGTGAGCGGCAGATAATTAATTAAAAAAACTACTGTAAAGAGATTATCCGTACAAAAATCTCTCCAATCTTTGTTACAGAGGAAGATAAACAATTTACAATATTTATGAAAAAATATAATTATCACATCCTAACATTTTTATAAAAATATTTAAAATAAATATACATATATTAGATGAGATAATATTAAATTAATTTGCATCCTTCGATTTAAATTTTTAAGTCAATAAATGATTTGATATGGTAGGAGAGTAGGTGATTTAGATAGTCATGTATTCAAACTCTTACAATGTTATCGATTCCATTTGTTGGGGTCATATTCAACAAATTTGAAGCTCAAAAGCAAGTCTTTCATTTTCTCTCTATCTGATTTTTTTGATCAAGTTGATTGGAATCGTGAGGCAAACGTTATCTGAATTTAAGAAGAAGAACATGTCGTAGGTATCGAGATGGGTCGAAATCGAACGAAAAAACACGGTGGTGAGGAGAAATATAGGTAGGGGGAGACATGATTTAGTTGTAGAGTAAGGTAAGATGGATGTTTGTGTAACACATTAGTATGATGAAAGAAACGGGTGAGTTGGACCACAGGCAATAGGCCGGTTTTAGATTCGGTGGAAATTAACTTCTCATGTCTCATCTAATTCTTTTAATGTTCTAATCCCATGCATCCATTATATATATATATATTTGGACCACCAAGTAGATTATGATATCAAGCATGTTGTGTGTTATCTAATTCCCTTTTAGATCTTTCCCCTATATATCCTAATATCTCCAATTTCGTAATTTCAACACTAGCCAAATATATTTAATTTTACCAGGAAAAATCATATATGAATGAATTTGTAGAATTTATATTGTAATTGAAGTCTTTAGACGTTGATGCTCTGACCCCATCTTGAAATTCAATATAGGAGTCATCCAATAATTTTATTTTCTCTCATTTTGAATGTGTAACAAAGGATAAACACAAGTATTTCTAGAATTGAAATCCACTATACTCACCATCTTTTTCTTCTTTACCCAATCTAGAATTTTGTTCATACTCCCATTGGTGCATAACGGAATTTAAGTATATTTTGGACTAAATAGTAATTTTCTGTAATTAGGTTGAACCAAAAATATTTGAGGTGGGTGCAGTGTGGCCGTAGATAATGGAGAGAAGAAGCAAGGTTTTATCTTCACTAAAAGAATTATAATTGACAATATATTATTGTCATTATACACATGAGACGAGAATAAATTAGGTTTTTTCTGGTATATGGAATTAGATTCTTTGAATGTGTAGAAAATGTTTTGAATATGAAACATTTTAAGAAAATGTAGAAAAGGGGTCTGCATGCCTTGATTCTATGTCACTTAAGACCATATCCTCTCAAAGATTTAAAAATAATAATTAGTTGATTAAGATTAGGTTGTGAGTTTTGAACCATCTAACTAACTAGAATGAATTTTAATTAGTATTAAGTTTTGATACGAATTAATCACATTGAATGGAATCAAATGCTATATAAATATATTAATGCTATTCAAAAGTTGTTTAGGCTAAATTTGAAAGAAAAAGTTTTTAAGTGAAAATTCAAATCATCATTTACTGTGTCTAAACAGCTTGATGACAATGCTTTACATGGCCTCCAAATGAAGAAAGTCTAATGCCACATCATTAATCATATCAAAATGACAAAATATCTCTAGTTGCTATGTTATAAAAAGGAGAGAATTGAAGAATATTCAAATTGCATTAAAATTATTAAATAAATTATAAATAATGAATTGATGCTTGGAATAATTCATATAAAGTTTGCACCCTGACTATATTATTGCTTTATAGATAATATTTAGGCCAATCTCAACTTATCTTTATTCTTGTGTATCTCTACTCACTCGTCACATAAATAAGTATTTAAATTTCTTAAAAAGAGAAAAAAAAGTAAAACTTGCACATGATAAATTATCATTATTTATCATTGGACAATTTGATAGGATGCACCAAAATATATGCAACTTGAAATGCACCTAAGTATTTTTTTTAATTTATATAACTAAAATTAAGATAAATTCAATTCACAACATTAAATTTTACCTCATCCTTATCAATTAATTTTGAGATGGAACTACGTAATACTAATTAAGATAATATCATATTCTATAAAACATAAATGTTAGGTGCACTGTTTAAAAAAACTTTTATTTTATTATCATTATTTAAAAGAAAGCCCTCTTATTATTTTAGAAAAATAAAAATAAAAAAATAAATTTACAATAATGAATGTAATTAGATGTACAATATAATTGTGGCCTAAAAGGTAAGTAAAGGTTGAATGTTGAGAGGAGACAGAGGAAAATCCATTGGCAATGGGCAGATGAAGGGTAAGATATTATATGAAGAAAAAGGGGGGGAGTAGGAACAGTTGGCTTATGTTGGCACCTTAACAACCTAACATCTCTCTTTTCCAATTGAGAGAAGATGATAAAGTAAAGACCCAAATTGAGAAGGCATAATTTGTTTTGTTCAACAAGATTTCACAACCAAAAAATAAAAAAAAAAAAATATACACACAATTACATATAATAATTAACTTGTTCTTCTTGCTAATTATTATTCCCTCCCAACCCACAACTAAGTTATTGTGCTTTATTCTATGCCTTATACTTCACACTACTTTTGATTCACATGTGGACCATAGCTTATACCAATTATTCAAATCCAAATATTGGTTGGATCTTGCTCAAACATTATAATATACAACCTTCATTGCTAATCTAATTTAATTACATGTGGTTATTGATTATCTTTTATGCTTTTCTTTTTAATAAATTTTGTGGGAATTAGGGGCCAACGACATTGTTGATTTGGATCTTGTCTCTTAATAACCCACTCCCTTGCTCTAATCTCTTCAATCATTCTAAATGACATGTCTTCACATTATTATCAATCAATGCTCATTCCATTCTCAATCAAGTTTCAATATCTAATATTTTTACACTCAAATAATATGATTTTGAAGGGCAATCATAATCATTTAAAACAATTTAAATACAAATTTAGTTAAAAATTACATATTCCATCCATATAATTTCAACTTAATTTAGTTTGTCTCTTAGAAGTTTTAATGTAGACTTAAATTAATTTGCCTTTCTTTTGATTTGGTCGAAGTTACCTTTTATTCATATACAATTTTCTAACAAAAACTCTCCAAATAAACTAAAATTGAAAAAAAGTTAAAGCTAACACAATCAAGAATTGAAATAGTAAACATCAAAAGCATATATAGAATAAATAGAAAATTAAACGTGTATTTTAATATGAAACTCGTAAAGATAATTTGTAGAGATGGACTGAATTAAAGCTTTTTGGGATAAAATTAAAATGAAGCATTTAACCCAATTAAAATTTATATTAAATTACAAGTTTAGTTTTTAATTAGATCTTTCTAAACTAAACTTAAATCATGAATATAAAAATATGGGTTTTTTTTCTAAGAAAAGATCAAAACGCAAAAATATTTATACCGAATATAACAATTTTGAAAAAGAAAAAAGCCTACGAGCCCACAACGTGAAATAACAAAATTTCGACGATAAATCAACTACACGCGTGCCCAAAAAAGATTTTAATTTAAACGATATTATAATATAATGTAAAATATTGTTCAAATATTGGTAAACGATCATTTGAATCTTTCATTTATCTATTTGGGACAAACAGTGATAGTGGTCTATTTCTGGCGGTTAGGAATAAACGACTTGGTATATGGTCTTGTACCAAAATCTAAACGATCTAGTAATAAATCTAAACGATCGATCCTGGTAGACGATCTTGTACCAAGATCATTTTGAATATCATTTAGATATTATTACACGATCGTTTAGATCTTAGTAATTATCATTTAATGATAGTGATCCATCTCTATCTATTTGTGATAGACAACTAATCGTTTAAATTTTGGTACATGATTGTGTAGTAAAAAAAGAAGATGAAAGATGATGAAGAAGGATAAATTCTAGAAGAAGTGAAAATATGCAGAAGTTTAGAGGTAATAATACGAAGGCAAATATGAAATTTATGAAAATATGCGCAAGAATCAATATCATTCCGAGAATTAGAATTTTTTTTTTTTTTGTTATACAGACCGTAAATGTTTTCGTGTTTTGTTATATGCATGTAAATCAACGTAAAAGGTAAACTAAATTTGTAGAATTATAATTTAAACTAAACATAAATCATGAATATAAAAAATATTTTAAATTGCATTAATAAAGGAAAAAAAATGATTCAAATCAAATCATTTAATAATAATGCCAAAAGAGGCTTCATTATATCTATTGTCTCACAAGTTATTAGAATGAATCCTAATTAGCGCTAATTAATCATTAATGTCGACTGCATAATTAAAATTTGTGTATAAACACGAGAAGATAATGTTTTTTTAAAAAAATCTGTCAATTGCAAAATTAATTTGATTTGTATAACTCATAGTCAAGGGCTCCTGTCTTAACGAGGATAAACCGTCCATGAGAACTTTAATAATCCTCTTTGGAAAATAGAAACAGCAAAAAGAGTAATCAAATCATTTAGTACTATTTGACAATAACTTAATTAATTTTCATTTCTTTAAGATTTAATTTTCATTTCTTTAAGATTTAATTTTCGTATTTTGAAATTATAGTTATTTGCTAATAATTTTTCTGTTTACTTTTTCCTATTTTAAAAACATTTTTTGCAAAATTCAACTTAATTTTAAAATTAATAAACATTTGACCATAATTTAAAAAAAAAAACTCTAAAAGTATGTTAAAAGACAAACAAAATGTATGATAGAAAATAATAAAGAAAAGCTTATTGTGAAGGAAAGAAAAATGAAAATAAAAGGTTATTATGATTGTTCTTTTTTGAAAAGGAAGTAGTAACCTGAATTTTTTTTTCTTACAAGAATTATTCTGACAAAAAATAAAAAAATTATAATGAATTCTAACTTAAAAAATCTACAAGTAGGTCAAAAATTCTGTATCGTCTTCCACAAAATAAAATTTGTTTCAATCAACAGAATCTTAATCTAAGGCTAACTAGAGCTCTAGAGCAAGATGAGGTGTGAACAAATCACTAAAACAATTATGAAAATAGAATTCAACCCACAAATTTTTGGGCCAAAAAGTTAATATATCAAGGGTAATTGTAATTGATGACCATTTGAGGAATAATAATTAAGGATATAAAAACATTTCAAAAAAATTGCAAATATAGCAAAACTATCGTCGATAGACTCGTATGGTCTATCAATGATAGACCAATATTTACAACATGGTCTATCGGTGATAGACTTCTATCATTGATAGAATTTGACAAATTTTGCTATATTTATAATTTTTTTAAAATATTGTTATATACTTAATTATTTTGAATATAATTGTTAAATTTGCAACTATCTCATATATCAATCACAACAAAATTAACATTGAATCAAAATTTATATTTTAAAAAAGGAAGAAGTTAAATTGAACTGGTTTTTGTCACTTTTGTTTAATTAAGCTTATTTTTCATCTCCTATATTATTTAAGCTTTTTAATACAATACATCAAACTCGCCCATAGTATTATTTTAGTACGCATAAAAAAGTTTTAAAAGATTAAAATTAATGAAAATAGTCACTTACATCGTTGACTAAATTATACAAAGTATGTTAAACGCAATTTGTAATTTGCGCATTAACTGATAACACAAGAATTTACGTAAAAAACTTCCAACTTGAAGAAAAATCACGGACAAAAAAGAAATCTATTATGTCAAAAATTGCTACAATCACACAGAATAATCTTCTCTCCCGACCCAATTACAATAACACTCTCTCAAAGCTTTTTTAGCAACTCACACCTATTACCCACTCTCTAAAGAATACAAAAGATTTAATTACAGTTAGCACACTAAATCTTAAAGTGACTCTAACTAAGACATTTGTAAACAAAGGAGATGAATTTCTTTTATAGGCTTGGAGTTACCTACCTTACTACAAAATAACTGTTGTGAAACAGATGCACTTTTAATATTTTACCAAAAAACCAACATGAAGTTTATTTGATAAATATTTAGCACTATATATATACTAGCCCTATCTCCTATAATGAAAGAAATGTTAATTTTAAACAAAGAATGAAAGAGAAATAATTCTAAAAAGATAATATAATAATAACAAAAATTTAAAAATAGAAGAATTAGAATGTGTATTTTAAAAAATATTATTATAATTAAACTAATAGCATATTTGAAAAGACTTATAAATTTTTTTTTTCAAGAATTCATTTTTATTTAAACACCTTTTATAAAAACTTTTTAAAATAAAAACATAAATGTGTGGAACTTGTGTTCAAAAGTATTTTTATATACAAGTTTGTTTAGTTTGTTATATAAACTAAAAATGTTTTTATTAAAATTTTCAAGGTTGATCGGTGGCTACAAAAAATTGGTTGCCAGCGGTCGCCAAAGCTGGTTGTCGAAAGTTTGTCGACTGGAAGTGGTGGTCGAAGATTGGTCAATGATAGTCACCAGAGGTGGTGCTCGAAAGGTTTGTCGACGAACTTTTCAACTCTTGAAACAAACACTTCCTTGGGTCTAAACCCTAGTTATCCCTAGACTACCTAAGTAAAATTGTGGTTAAGTGACTTAGAAGGCTAGGCTTCTGGGTGTGCTTGGTGGCCAAAAGGGGGTCTTAAGAACCTCTAGAGAGGAAAGTGTTAGACAGCCATAGGTGCTAGTTGTTGAGCATGATTGGATGACCAACCATGTTAAAGAAAACCTCTAAAGTTTAGGTTGGATAGCAAGAGTTCACCCTAAGGAAAGAAGGCAATGCTAGGGGACAGATATGTCGAAGAACCTCTAAAGGACGAAGTTTTCTAAGTGGCATGATGAAAGGAAAAGTTTAAGGAAGTTGTTTAGGCAGCCAAATGAGTAGGCGACATGAAATGTGCAGACTAGGGGCTAAGGCAAGGGTCATAAGTGGCTTGGTGTATGTGTCAAGATTAAATGGCAAGGTTTAGTTGAAGAGCATGCGAGTTGATTTTGGATGCCAATTGACCAGAGAGGTTATAGCAGAAGATGTCTTAAGTCAGTCATACAAAGAGTAGTATTTAAGGTAACTTTGAGAAGAAATTTCTTTCATTTCACTCGTGTGTTTTGAATAATTTCAATTGCAAAAGCTTCCTAAAGGAGTTTAATTTAAGGGGTTAGACTGTCGGAAAAAGAGGATGCGATGAAGACCTTTAACCTTTGAAGGTGATTTCTTGAGGTAAGTGGAGCAATGTTGATTCTCCAAAGGCTACAGGACTTATTACTTCAAATTTGGAGCTATACTTTTGAGGTAATGTAGTTGAGAAGATAAGAAACAAGCTTGTAGAAGGAAATTTCTTAATTTGAGTTCTAGATTTTTAGTCATGGAAATTTCTAAGTGGAATATGGTTTTTTAAGGTTAAGTTAGGAAGGTCTAGGCC
Source organism: Cucumis hystrix (assembly GCA_025688845.1). Taxonomy (NCBI): domain Eukaryota; kingdom Viridiplantae; phylum Streptophyta; class Magnoliopsida; order Cucurbitales; family Cucurbitaceae; genus Cucumis; species Cucumis hystrix. The sequence continues at coordinate 9,261,922 of CM046886.1, forward strand.
AAGAGTATTAAGGTTAGGCGTTGAGGATAGGCAACAAGGCTAGGCGTGTTGGGCTTGAGTTCAAAGTTCAAAGAGGTTAGTACGTGCGACATGTCCATGACAGTGTCATGGCATGGACAATGATCTTAGGTCAAATCAAGAAAAGGAAAGAGGAAAGAGGAATTTCTACAAATTTATGTTAGTGCACGCGAACTTGTACTTTTGAATATTAATTCCTGTGTTTCAAATCAAGAAGAGGAAAGAGGAAAGAGGAATTTCTAAGCCAAGGATTGGAGTTGAGGTACAAGTTTATGAGTGGAAAAATGAACTTCAATGTTTATTCATGAACATGAATTTAAAGCTAAATGTTTTTCAGTATGCTTTGAGATTTATTTGAATGATAATTCTCTACTGATTTAGTAAATGATTTGCAAAGCATGAGTTTAATTATAAGCTCAAAAGTACAAGTTTAAAGCATGAGTTTAAGTTAAGCATGTTTTATAAGCTATATTTCTAAAACAAGAGTTGTGAAACATGAGATTTGAAAGCTAAGTTATATGTGTTAAAGCAAGCATGTTTCTAAAGTTGTTAAATGCTTTGAGTTGAGCAAGTATTTATCCAAGTATGTTTCCAAGCTAAAGTTTAATGAAGGTTTTCTACATGATTCTCTGCACGAATTGTATAGAGTTAGTTGAATGTGTTCATTATTTTCCATACTGATATGAGAGTAGTAACAACCTAGTCTCTAGTACATCAGTGGGGGTACAAGGAATTGTGCCTAGGGAGAGGTTTTAGTTTGAATTGTGTCCAGTTAACCATAATAGGTCAATGGCAGTGAGGTGTGTTATCACCTAGTCTTTGTAACAAGAGTTGTCAAATGGCAGTGGGGTGTGTTGACACCCAGTTTCGATTAGTAACAGGTTAGAGTAGTGTACACGAGTTAAAGTTTATGAAATGTTATCTAACATGATTGTTTAGAAAAGTTTAGAAAAGTGTGTTTAATAAATAGTTTTCTTACTTTCTAGGTAGTGATCATTGTGCCAAACTTGCCCTGCAACTGCTATTGGTGATCTAAGGTTTTTCTCTTTATAGTTAGCATGTGTATGCATTTAACATAAGTTACAGGTTATGGGTCTAGCTAGTAAGGTTTATGTTTCCACTGGGTGTCTCTATTAGACAACTTTAGGTGTTTAAAGCATTTAGTTTGTGTTGGTTTTATTTTAGCATGCATGGTTAGTTCTAAGGTAATTACTATGTAAGTTTAGTTGGTAATTGGCGACTGTTGTCAAAGTATGGCAATACTTGCTAGCCCTCACACCATCTTTTGGAGCCAGGGAGAGAGAGGGGACTCTGAGAGGGGGTGTGACATGGGGATTGAAGAATAGTAAGGGCATGTGGGTTGCCCTTTGAAATTTTAATCCTAATTCCCACTAAAACTAAACTCAACTCCAAACAAGGAGTAGACTATTATAACCCACCCTATCCCACTCTACTATTTGGGCCCAAACATACCTTAGCGTTTTGTTTTTTTAAAAAAATATTTTTGAACTTTCAAGAATAAAAAAACCTTTAAATATTAAAAAAAAAACTTTAAAAAATGCCCTTACTATTAATTAAAAGAACATAAACCGTAATTAGAAAAATTAGAGAAGTGTTAAGTCGTAAATTAAAGTAAGAGAGAGAGGAACTGGAAGAGAGAGATAATGAGATATGAACAAACAATTAGGGCATTTTAAACCTTTTTTAAGATACGCAAGGGTACTAAAGCAACTTTTGAAAGGATAAAGATATTTTACAAGGTATCAACGGTTTTTGTTTATTTATGTTAACAACAAAATAAGGATATTAATGCATCTTTTGTAATGTTAGCAAGGTATATTTTGCAACAAGGTATTAACATTTTATTAATGGTAATGATATTTTTGAGTTTTTCTTTTAAATTTAAAGGTAATTTTGAAATTTTAAAAAATTTAAATAATATTTTTGGAAATAAAATACTAACGATTGATAAGATTATTTTAAAACTCTTTTAATTTGGAAAGTGTAAGGCATTTTGAATTTTTTGAAAGCTTAGGGGTATTTTTGACAAAAATAGTTGTTATTATACTTCATAGTAAGGGCATTTTATGTTATTATAATATTGCTTTCATTTTTTAACTCAAATAGTTGTAATTATTTGAAGAGAAAAACCATACAAAAATTCATGAATTTTTAAGGAAAAAAACATAAATGTCCTTTTAAACATATCTCCACTTTATAACATACTGTATTTTATATATCTATGGCCTAAATCAAACACATATATATGAAAGGATAATTTGTTGTGTAACTTTGACCTAAATAATTTTAACAAGGCAAATGACATGCATGTCCGTTCGAACATATATTCACTATTTAAATCGATCGTGATATTTCACATTTATAGTTTAAATTACACTCATAAGAAACAAAGCTAGTACACCAATTAGTCAGGTATTACTAAATAGTTGTATTGAGACAAAAGAGAATGATTGTTCTTTCAAACATATATCGATTGTCAGATCATGAAGTTTCATTTATCTATGGTATAAATCATACTTAGACACGAAAGCATCACCATTTCGTAGTGTAAACTACTTGAATAATTTATTTGGGATCTTAATTGTCACAATGATAGGAATGTAATTAAGATGTGAAATGCAAGTGTCATCTTGTAGGAATTATCAATTTTTAAATAGTGATATATTAGCATGTAATAAATACAACTGTTATATAGTTTTGCTTTAGTTACCATAATTAAATTTCTAAAAGTGAGATAATGTGACCATTTCAATTTTGATGTTTTCATATTAATGACTATATAAAGGTGTAGGGTTTTCGTTTAGGAGCCTACAAGGAACAATTAATGGTCAAGTGAAAGAGCACACATTCCATCAACAAATAGTAACATGGAAGTATTGTAGGGTATCATTTTCTCTTCATGAGACTATTTTAACAAATTCAGGTTTTTAAGAAAGAGTTTTCAAAGAATGACCGAGTGGATCACAATTAAAAAAAGATAAGTCATGATAGCAAACAATGATGGCAAACATGGGATTCATGGTCAAGCCTTTAGGAAAACCTAGCATGAGCATTGTGGCTGTTGTGCAACCGCACTGCCTTTCAAAGTATGAACCAAAATTAAACTTCAATTCAACCTTGATTTCAAGCATCCTTATAGTCCAAGCAATTAGAGGTATATGTTATGACTAATTATAACATATAATGACATGCTGTCCCTTTCTATTTGGTGTACTTTATGTCTAAGGTCAAGTGGCATCTTTATATCGAGACCTTTGGTCCCATATATTTTTTTCTTCACTACATATGTAATTGGCGTAAACCTAATTTTCAGTATTAAGACTCAACTAGCAAGCTAACTAGTTAATTGACTAGTTCCGATTAACAAGGACTTCAACAAAAAGGAAATTAAATTAAACAGTAGAAAGGGAGTCGGTGCAATGCTAAACTACACAAGTTCTCAAGTCATCCTAACCTTTTTAGGGCAATCAAAACACTAAATCTCTTAAATTATTTAGCTCATATTGAAAACGAATAATAATGCATCACTTCATTGAAATAGAATCTGAGTACAAGATGAAATAAAATAAGGAAGAAAGCAACAAAAAGGACAACTTAAGAATCTAGAAAATTTTGAATTCGTGAAGCCTTGGGACAATTTCTACACGTTTTGATTTAACTTTCCTTAAGGTGAATCTCACTTGCAGCATGCTTTCACAAGTGAGGAATATGGATCTAAAAACCCTACGCTTTGAGAAATTTTTGTGTCTTTAAAGTGTGATGGATGTTTAATAATTTAATTTCTTTCACCATTTTGGGTGTAGATTTCATCTTAAGGCTCTTGGTTGTCAAAATGGATGGATTAAAGGGATTTATATAGGCTTCAAGTCTTAATCATGCAGTTCCAGAGTGGACTAACAATTTTAAATTGAAAATTCTAGTACCAAAAATTTCATTTGACTCAATCTATTGTATGTTTTGGATTCATTCCTAACACACTTTTTGAAACATAAGCAATCCAGACATGAAGTAAATTTTATTATCTAAAATCCTTGTGTCACCATAAATGAGCTCAAAACCTAAGAGATACTTCTGTTCTTACTAACTTTTGACCATTAAACATGCATTTTCATCAAATTAATTATAATTGACTCTCACCCAGGAAATAACCTTAGAAAGAAAAATACAAACACACCATTTTGATGTTGAATTACATATCATCTCCTTTTTTCAATTAATAAAAAAAAATCTTTTATATAGTACAGAACGAAAAAGTGGTACCTAATAATTAAACTATTCAACAAATACCTTCGTATTTTGCATTGTCATATATAATAATACAACAATCTTTTACTTTTATGTTTTTACATATCTAATATTAAAACCATTCTCACTCATGAAAATAATGCATCATTTTTTCCTTTGTACCCTCTTTCGTTAGAATAAAATTCTCTTTAACAGACATCTCAACTCAAAACATTGCAAACTATTTGAAGAGAATGATAAAATTAATATAATTTTCATGAAATTTTGAAAAAAAAAAGTAAGAAGATAAATAATATTCCATAGCCTTATCTACGAAATGTTTAAAAATTATGTTAAAAGGCATGAAATTTTTGTAGTTTTAATTGATCAATGAAACTATATCTCTTTTACCTTTTAAGAAAAAACTAGATAAAGTTTACCTTTTGTAAAGTTCATAAAAAACTCATGCAATATATTTTAGAAAAAAAATTATATATAATCTCAAAAAATCAATAGACTTTATTTAAAATTTAAAACTGAAAAGCACTCATCGGTTTGAAAACCTAAAGATTTTCTTATTGTTTTGAAAATTTAATTTTAATCTTTTAAGTAAAATTTCAACACACAATTTAATATGAAATTTTGATATGTTTTTTAAATAGGTTCAAGAAAAATTGAATTAGATAACAAATTTTTTTTAAAACAAACAGTTCATAACACTTCTTTTTCTTTTTGCATATTGCAAATTTGGCAAATATGATGGTAATGTAATAAGACGATAATCTGTTTTTAAATTTGCTATTTTTGCAATTTTAATATAAGTGACATGACTCAATTATCATAAATTTATCTCTTTTTTTTTTATTTTTTTTTCAAACTCTCCTCTATTCAATAGTTTAGCCATTTTACAATATTTTTCTTTTTATTTCATTAAAGGTAATGTAATTTTATTGGGCGTGTTGTTAAAAAATACAGCGAGTTACAAAAAAAAAATGCTAATTCCATTATTGTTATTGTAATATGGTCTAATAAAAATAACATATAAAAGGAAAACGATACTGAATTTTTAATTATATACATGGATATAGATATCCATACCCATATGGAGATTAGATTATTAATATATGAATATGAGTATTAATTGTAAAGTTTTTGCCCTCCCTCAATACTTAGATCGATTGCATAAAATTATATCTTTGTTAAGAATATAAACATATATACACACGTGAAATAGTAATGCATCTGTTTGATATGCAAGTGATTGAGATAAAGATTACAGTTTTTTTTTTTTTTTCATTAGAATTCAATTTTTTTTGTTGATTTTAATCATTTGGTGGTGAACATTTTGTGTATTCATATTGGATGAGTGGATAAGCTTGTGTTTTTGTATTTGATATTTGTTAGGTGAGAAGTTAAGACAGTGTATGAGTCATTTTGTATATTCTCCGATTAGAGGTGCAAAATTACAGAAAAGACATTAGAGGGCATCGCGGGAAAAGAAAAATAATGGAATATGAATCTATCCTTTGAATGTCCAAACCAAAGTAATTTCTATATAAATTGTATCATCGATCATATATTGTATCTTCCACATAATAATTGATATATAATTTTAGATTGTTAAATTGCACGTGAAAAAAAAAAATACTGATCAAGAATTGCATTTGCCATCAACAACAAGATAAACAAAATCAAGAATTGCACTCTTTTAATGGTCAGTGTTTACATGAGTTCAATATAAAATAATATGAATCTCATTTACATGTTAACATGTTATTAATAAACTTCAAATCATCTTTTGAATTGTCTCACCTAAATGGAATACATTATATTTAACTAATTTGACTCAATAGTGAGGACAATTGTGTATGGAAACGCAACTAATGGTACCTAATTAAAAAAAAAATTATTTAAACACATTTGATGAAAATTGTTTAAGATAGTAAAAGCAATTTAAATAAGTAAATATGGGAATTGAGAAGTTAGAAGTTAGAATATATATTGAATAAAAATTGGGAGCATTGGGTAAAAATATAATAGGAAAAGCCTAAGAAAATGGAAAAGGAGGATGAAGAAAGAGGGAGTAGACGAAGGGTATTTTGTTTGTTGTTGTTATAAATAATATTATTGATAATTATGTTATATGTTTATGCTTATGGTGTTGCTTAGCTGTGTTCTTGAATCCCAGGTCCCACCTCCCCTTTTGTCCCTTTCTTTCTCCCTCTCCCTTTTATATTTCCTTACCATCTCATCTAAAACCCCCAAATTTACACAAACACATCCATCTTTTATTCCAATTCTATTTCCCTAAATTCTCTATATTCTCTATATTCTCCATTCCCTGCCCCCATGGCCAAGCTCGGTAAGCTCACTAAGCTCAAATCCGCCATCAAACGCTGGCCTTCCATCTCCAAACTCTCCCGCGCCACAACCCCCACCTCCTCCTCCGCCGTTTCCTCCGCCACTCTCGATAACGACAACGACAACGACAACCACCATCTCCACCCCGTCTTCGTTGGCAGGTCCCGACGCCGCTACCTCCTCTCCTCCGACGTCGTCCACCACCCCCTCTTCCAAGAGCTAGTCGACAAGTCGTCCCCCAATTCCGAGGAGCAAGGTCTTGTGATCTCTTGCGAGGTTGTTCTGTTTGAGCACTTGCTCTGGATGCTTGAAAATGCCGCCACCCAATTGGGGTCTGCCGATGAGCTCGTCCAATTCTACACTTAGAATTGTGGTATATATAAACATAATAATAATAATAATAATAATATCATTGTTGCCTTATTGTTGTTGTTGTTAAAAAAGAAAAAAGAAAAAAGAAAAAAAACTAAATTAACCCATTTGATTAATTTTAGTTTTAGTGTGCGTTTGGAAGAAAAAACAGTGAGTTCTCCAAATTTGCTTCATTTTTCTCTTTTAGTTTGTTGGTATGATATATTTATTCTGGGAACGTTTGTGTTGATTATTTTTCAGAATGAAAGAGTGAAAAAGCCCAATGCTAAAAAAAACAAGGTAGCTCAACTTGCGGCTAATTGTATAACTTTTTCCTTTCTTTCCCCACAGAAACAGCTTCTCCTTGACACTTTGTGTCATGTAATACATATTTCAATGGTAGATCCTACCCTCAATCTTTTGTAAAGGATTTAAATCCACTTCACTGTACTCGAATTGACCGAGTTAGCATCAATAAAACGGATTGGTTCACGAAACTCTATCTTTCACTTTGTGTTTCAAACCTTTTAACTTTTTTATTTCACATCTAACTGATTATCTTATATAATATCAAAATTATCTATTAATTCCATTTGAAGAGGTTCAAAGTTTTGAGTTTTAGAACATTGAAAGTGAACCTCAACTACTTAAAATCAAACTTTACTTTTTTATTTATAAAATTTGTTTTTATTCTCTTCCCTGAATTTCATTGGTAAATTTCGCCTAATCTAAAAATAATGTTTTTTGTTTGGTACTGTTTTATTGAATTTAATTTTCAATCATTTACCCATTCTCCCCCTATTTTAAAATAAGGCTTTCTATTTTTCCTAAAACAATATTTAGAGCACAGTTTTGTCGGCTTTCTTTCCACAAAATTAAATTAATAAATTCTTTTTTGTGAATTTTTTTTATTTTAGTCAATAATTTTACATTTTTAGAAGTTTAAAATTCAATTCTAATCTGAAGTGGTATGAAAAGTTAATTTTATTTACTTACAAGTGCAACGCCTTTTTATTGTTAATTTTATATTACTATTTATGAGTTTCAAGAGCCTGAGTTTTAGAAAAAAGAAATATTTTAAATAAAATGGAATCAAATAAAAATAATAAAATATTTATAAACATATAATAAATTATTTGAAGCAGTTTTCTTTCCCTTCTAATAATTGAGTAAGGGCCCAACAAAGTGGAGGATCCCAATAACAAGAAAACTTAGGCGTATGATATTTTTTTTTATCATAACTTTGACCACCACCTTAATTATTTATATTTGTAGGTAGGTAAGCCAAATTCACATCTTGTTACTTAAAGGAAAATTGTTAACTATAACAAAATTTGAAACTATTTATAAAATACCGAGGAAAAAAAATTGAAGTAAAAAAATTGAAGTAGGCTAAGAGAGTTCGATGAATTTTGCTATATTTTGTAAATCCTTCTTTTAAAAATTAAAATTATCATTTTTTAAAATAAAGTTGACCTTCAATGTATACACATTATTCAATAATATTTGGTTAGAGAAAGACATTAAAAATTTGAACTTTTATTTGAATATAGATGTCTTAAATTAGAGTTGAGTTTAATCTCATATCACTACTAAAAGTTGAATTTCCATTCTAACGATTCCTTAAAACTAAATAATAGACACTACAGTAAAAGATTCTTTTGCTGATCATGTCAAAATTCATTGACATAGCCCTATTAAATGTCAATGTAAGTCATTGACGACATTTTTTGTGCGTCGACCACAACGGTCTAAATAGACTATTCCAACGCATTTTTCAACTGGGTCAACGCATAGACGGTCTATGTCAACACTTTAAGAATGGATGGATATGTTGACGCCTTAGATGTGAAGTTGAAAAACATCTCTATGTCGACGCCTTTTTGTGTTGTGCAGCAATTGACTTTCTCGATCATTGAATTTTTAGGCGTGAAGATATGTTATTTCGTGTATGAAAATTCTTCCGACGCTATGCTCATGGCACTGTTGGGATAGAACATTTCTGCTGATGCCTAGGGCTTCGACCTTACCTTCATTTTTCAAAAGAATCATTTTTATTTTTAAAAGCAATAGAGTCCTCTTAGCTTTACTTTTAGCTAACTATACTCATAAAATATTTAAATATTTAAGCAAAATATTTCAAAAGATAGAAGACTAAAATTTCACTTAAATAAGCATCCTTACATAAGTAGCATCGATGGACGGCGAAAAGAGGGTGTATTGTGATGGGAGGTGGAAAGGTGGGAACAGAAAAGGGTGTTGTAGTCGGGAAGCATGAGGGGACGAGGTGTCCTAGCAAGTAGAATAGAGAGAGGAACGAGAGATGGGGCGCAGTTGAGAAGATGGGATTAAAACTATGGCTTTAAACCTCAGGTTTCTCTCGACGACCACATAAAGCATCAGCATGTGGGGTCCATGTCGACGATTACTTAAATGGCCTCGACATATCCCTTGTCTATCCCAATGCCTACATTACGACGTCGACATAGGCTACTTATTCCGACACATTACTTTTACAGCGTTGGGGATAGACCATCTACGTTGACCTGCACTTTTAGCTTTGGTATTCATGCCTTATGTCGACAATGTTTTGCAGCGTCAGAAAAAATCTTTTTCTTTGTAGTAAGAAAAAGTATTGTAAATGATTAAATTGTTAAAAATATTTACAAAATATAACAAAATGTTAGATTCTATAAATGATTAATATCATAACGATAAACACTATTAGCGTGATAGATACAAAATTTTACTGTAGGTAAGTATTTTGATTTATTTGATCATATTTGAAAATGCACCTAATAAAGAAAAGTGTATACTTATGGTAGGGCATAATTAAAGATATTTGAAAAAAATTAATTAAAGTAAATAAACTCATAAACAAACATGCAAGACTGCGAATTAATATTCATTCTTAATTTTCTAGTATCATTAATTCAAAAGAAGAAGAAGAAGAAGATAGAGAAGAAATAAGAGACTAAAATTATATTTTATAAAGATAATAAAAAAAATGTAATATGGAAATTAAATTAATGATAGAAGGAAATTAATGTGCCTAATAAAGTAAAGGTATTTAGTAGCCTACATTACCTAAAAAAAGCAATTCACAGTTCAGATCTAATAGACCTAATAAATGTGAATATGTTAGCTGAAATAAATAGACATCTTATTTGTAAATATAATAATCATCTATCATTTTATATATATATTGTTCAACAACATTTTACAATAAAAAATTTAACTGTAAACTTGTTAATATATGTTAATAACAAAGTAATACTTTGCTGGAAAAAGAAAGGAAGAAAGAAAGAAGGAAAGTAGAACATGTCCAACCTCATTTCACAATAGAATTAAAAGTAAGCATATATAATATGGAAGGAAATAATGATAAAGGAAGGAATTTGTCAAACATGCATTAAGGTATAATTTGAGGAGAGGACAAAAGTCGAAGTAGATTTGTAAAACTGGCCTTTGTTTTTATACAATAATTTATACACATGAGAGTTTAGAGGCCCACAATTTAAGTTGCACATAATAATGATTGGGTAGTTAGGGATGCTACACACAAACCTACCTGAATTTTATACTACACAAAACAATTAATAAATAAATCATCTAACTTTTTTGACATTCTTATTCCTATTTATTTTCATGCTGACTTCTCAATTTTGTTGTGTGGTTGGTAAATTTATTTCAATTAATATGCCAAATGGAAAGACAAAAAAAAAAAAGAAAAAGAACAAAAAAAAGAAGAAGGAATGAAGAACAAAAATAGTTGGTTGTTTTGCAGCTGGAGAGGTAAGATTTCTGTATTTTTGGACATTAAGCTTATTTGATTGAGTTTTCAATTCTTTTTTCTTTCTTGATTAACATAGTCTATATTTGCTTTATAAAAAAAAAGGAATCTATTTAGGTACAAATGTAAACTTTATATCTAATACATCGTTAAATATTAAATAAGTACCTAAACAAAACCTTAAATATTGGTAGACTAAAATTGTAATTAACTTTATGGTTTGAAATATTGTATTTTAGTACGTGATTATTTAAAAGAATTGAGTAGAAAGATAATTGGTAGAAAAAGGAAAAAGAAGTAATTGAATGTAGAAGATGGGAGTTTAATAAGAGCCACAGAGTTAGGAAAAATGTGTGGTGGGGGATATGAAAATGGAGAAAGAAAAGGTGGGCGGAAATGGAGGGACACGTAGTGAGTGGGCCCACCATAGGGTGTGAGGCTGAGGCTGAGGAAACCATGGGCCTCGCCCCCCCCGCTGGATTTCTCTTCTTTTTCTTCAACAAACCCCACCCTCTTTCTTTTCTCTTTAATCCTTCTCAATCCCCAAACTAATAGACATATTTTCAGAATTCCATTCTTGAATTCTTAAACCTGAGCTGTCCCATTCTGCACACCCATTACACCAACTTCTACCATTCTTTTAACACACTACAATGAGGGGCCGCTTTGTTTTTGTAGGGTGTTCAATACTCCCAATCTTACATGTCCGAATCATACGTACACACAATTATACATTTCCACTCTCCGTGTTTGTTTTATTAAATTTTTTTTAGATATATAAAAATATTTTGATTATTATGTTTATTTTCAGAATTTTTATTTGATTGTCAAAAATGCCTTTATGATCAGTTATTGCTTTATAATTAATTTGATGTAACTCGAATTTTTTTATATATATATAGATATAGACATAGATATCATAGGAGCACTTGCAAAAAAAAAAAAAAAGCAAAACGAGTTATAATAATTCAAAGCAAACAAATTTATTATTTGCAAAAATGGTAAAAACAAAACCTAGCCCACATATACAAGATGTAAAAAATGTCACAAATGCTCTTATTATTAATATACATTTGATAGATCACTACAAGAAAAATGACATTTTATGACATTTAATACAATCCAAATTTAAGAAAGGAAAGAAAAAACTGTCACGGAAGGTCTAAACACGCGTTTTTGGCAAGAAAAAAAAGCTGTTTTCGGATTCTACATTTCCGTGACAGTTATTTGTTGTCGTAGAAGGTAAAAATATTAAATAATTTTATTTTAATAAAATTTATCAAAATAAAATATTATATATTTCTAATTTTCAAATAAAATATTATATATTTCTAATTTTCTTTTCCTCTCTCTGTCTCCACGAAAGAAATCCCTTCTCTCCATTACTCGTTTCGGTCCGCCACACAAAAACCTCAATACTTCTCATCGGCTGACGGCGACCCACGGAAGTTGACGACGACCACGGAAGTTGAGGGCCAGCCATACAGATGTTTTTCAGTGACCCACACCAACTTGTACCGCCCACGCGAACGACTGTTGGTGACCCACGACGAACGACGGTAGGTGTTCCAATCGCTCCCTTCGTTGATATTTCGTCGATCCATCAATACTGAAAGCCCTAATTTTTCATTGGGGTGGATTTGATAGCAATGCGTATTCCTTTCCGTAGGGTGGATTGCTACTGAAAGCCCTAATTCTTCTTCTTTACCCTCAATTTCTTCTTTCACCGCCCAATCTCTTTTCCTCTTTTTGCTTTCTTCTCTTTCAAATTTCTGAGTATCTGTGTAATAGATGTTGGTGAAATTTTGTTCGCTCTTTTTTTTTTGTTTGTTGCTAATTTGTTTTGATTGTTAGTGCATTTCTGGTTCTTAATTTGTTTTTCTATTTTGCTACAAGTTGAAATCAATGTTGTTTGTTAGAATGACAAGCTTCAGAGGGAGAGAGTTAGTTCCTTGCGTGGAGTAAAACTAACATTGTTGGTAGAATTATAAGCCAGGTTTATTTCATATATATGTTTATGTAGTCTCTTTAATTTATGTCTTTTAAATGTCTTTGTTATCAGATCAAACAAGGTTAAGGTTCTCCTGTGTATTTTCTTGGGTATATATTGCAAGAGAACAAATTTATTTTCTTTATATCGTTTATTTATTGTGTTTTTATCTGTACTTCCAACTTAGTGTAATCGATGGTTAAGTCATTTTTGTCATTGCAATGTTCATTGTAGTAATAACAGTGATTTTAATGTTTATAAGATATATGATATTTGGTATGTAAGTTACGTTCCCAACATTGTTACATCAAAAGTTTCTAATAGCTTTCTTTTCTGGGAATCTGTGGAAGAATACAAAAAGTGTGAGAGAGTGTAGGGATTAAGTTTAAGGATGTAATTCCTTCTAAAGGGGAGTGAGATTCTTTCACTAATTTTTCCTTATATGGAGATAATTTGTTCCTCTGTATTTTATTTATAATTCTTCTACTCTATACTCTCAAAAGCTTTGAAGATATCAAAGGGGTTTTGACCTTACTTCAATGGATGTAGATCCCTTCATGGGATTGAACCATTATACATCTTAGTGTTCCTCTTCTCCTTACTTTCTTTTCTTACTCTAAATCATTTTTTGGTTATTTGCTCAAGTTGTTTATATCGACCTCATCCCAATTCCTCGTTGCAGTGTTTTCATGTTGCTTCGTGGGAACGTGATTATTTATTCATAATTGCCAGGGTTTTGGATAAAGAATTTGTTTCTCGGATTATGATCTCACGCACTAATACAGTTTATTGTCTTAGATCAATTGATCATGCTTATTTGATCCCATAGTTAGTTTGCGGCTTTTATTCACACATGAGTTTATCTGTTCTTGCTTAAGTATAGTTGGAAAGTTGCATTTATGTGGTTCGTGATTATAACTACGATATGAGTGTAAAGGGTCTTGAAGTATTTACTGATGGGTATTCCTTCATCCTTGCAGCTGCCAATGGTGTAGTCATTGCGACTGAAAAGAAATTACCTTCTATCTTGGTTGATGAAACATCTGTATGTAACTCAATTTTGTGATTATAAGTTCTAACTTCTTTAAACCATTTCTCATGGTTCACCTTATATTTTTATGACGCTTTCTTTGTCTCAGGTTCAAAAGATACAATCTCTTACACCAAATATTGGAGTTGTTTACAGGTTTGATTTTCTTCACCTCTTGGCAGGGGAACACAACTTTGCTGCTGTGTCTCTCTCATGGATAAACTTCTTTTGGAGTGTTCTTAGACTGTGTTCTTTTCATTTGCTCTGTTCTTTTTATAACTAATAAGTTGAGCTCAAAACATTGGTGAACATTACCGACCAGAGAGTAGCCTTTTGGAGGAAAAAATCTCCATTTAATTGGAAGGAGCTAATTTACCCTAGGCTAGCATTAAAAAGTTGTGGTGTTACCTTTTTATTTGGTGCTATTAATAAATCATGTTATTCTTTTTTATTTGTCTCGTTTTTCCTTTAAATATTATCTCTATGGTCTTTAGTATTTGAATTTGGACAGAGCAGATATGTGGGTCAATCTATTTTCAGCATTAGTTCTTTTCCTAAGCACCTTCAAGTTTTTTATTATGATGCCTTTTCCTACAGTGGCATGGGTCCTGATTTTAGAGTTCTGGTCAGAAAAAGTAGGAAGCAGGCAGAACAATACCATAGACTGTACAAGAGGTACAATCAGGTTTCTACCATTATGTCAAATTTCTTCATAACTAAAACACTCTTTAGTTTGTATAATCAGTCTTCCATAAGACAATTTGATACACTGGGTACAGTGAGTTTTAAATCTCATATTTTTTTCTTTGTAACGGAAGTCCTCTTCAATTTTTGTAATCAGTTTACTAGTTGGTACACTTGTTGCACATGCTTCTTGAATACGGAGAACCAGCGGTTAGGTGTTTCTTTTGTTACCCTTGGTTTGGCCTTTATGTGTGTGTGGTTGTACCTTCTCTTCTCGTCTTTTCAAATGATAAGATTATGAACTTCTTAAAAGAATATGAACGATCATAGTTTCATGTTGATTTTCTTCAATATGATTGAGCTTTTTAGATTCTTGCAATCAGTTGCATTATTTACCAATTTTCCATCTTGAGTAAATGCAAGTAATTTTTCAATTCATGATAGGTTATGTGATCCTGATTGTTCATCATTGTATTTATGATTTTCTTCACATGGTTGTAACTTGTGTATAATGTATGTGATTCTGATTGTTCACCATTGTATTTGTAATTATCTTTGCATGGTTGTAACTTGTGTAAACTATATCTTAGGAACGAATTCCAGTCACCCAACTTGTCAGGGAAACAGCAGCTGTAATGCAGGAGTTCACCCAATCTGGGTAATCACAATTCTGGCTGTAAAAGTAGTTTACATTGTAAATTTTAAATGGAAGCTTGATACAAATTGGTGTAGCATAACTTACCAAAAACTTATGTATTTCTACTCCCTTTCCGGTAACAAGCCAGCAATGAATGGTATGTTGATACATGTATGTTTTGACACGAACCCCTTCAGTTGTCCAATCATCTGCATTCTACAAACTGGTATATATTCTCATTCATTGCTCGTTAGGAAAAGCTATTCCTTGATTATCGTAGTTGCGCAAAACTCTGATTGGGGTGCAATTTGGCTGACTGCATTTCATGCCTTTCATTTTTGTTCATGAACCTGAGTACTTGCTGTAATCTTACTCTCTGTTTTAATAATCTGAGAGAATTGGTGCATGATTATTCATATTTCATCTTTATTTGCAATGATTGCCTAATACAAACTGTTGAACTTTAAGGACTATGAATTGTCTTAGGTATATTGTCTTAGCTTTTTTGTTGTAAGGACTAGCTTTTTTGTGTGTCCTAAAAGACTAAACTGATGGCTTGTAATTTTAAGGTTATTGGTTAGATTTCTATTTCATCTAACTTCAATGGCCCCTTCTTAGTTAATGTCGTTCATATTAGAGTATTAAGACTAATAGATACCTTTTTTTTTATCGTGGATAGTATGCTTGTATCGGTTGGCTATTGCTAAATTGCTACTAGTGTAAATTGCCATGGGTGTTATGTCTGTACTTATTGCTATTGCTAAATTGCCACAAAACTCTGAGTTTTATGGAGTTTTCTTTCAAAGAACATTTTCAGAGACGAACATTCTCGGTTGGTCGTTTATGCTTCTGCAGAAAATCTTGTTATATGTATTCTGATGCTATTTAAAATACTTTTTGATTAAGGGCTGGGATTCCGTACTTGTAAATTGGTGGAACTTGATTGGAAATGTACGGATATTATAAATTGTATTAATACGCTATAATATTATAGCGTATATATATTAATGTGTCGGCTATTTTTTTCTAATATGGGTGTCAATATTATAAATTCAAAATTGTCATTCTGAGCTACATTATTGTCATTCAAATAGTTCGTGTAATGGTGGAGCGGCAAGGAGAACAGGAAAAAACTGTAGTAAATTGAGTAATTTGCAATGAGAAATAAATGTTGTAATATATGAATTTGTGACAGTCATTAATTGTTGTCAAAACTAAAACAATGACAGTTCTTTTACAAAATTAATTGTCACTATTGCTCTATATGTGACAGGAAAAAGTGTCAATAGATAAACAATGACAATTTTTTTGAAAAAGAAGTGTCACGATTGAACAATATTTGACTGGAAAAAAATGTCGTCAATAACAGAACAATGACTTTTTAAAAAAAAATTGTCGTGATTGACATATCCGTGACATTGAAAAAATGTCACAATAAACGAATTCGCGACATTTATTTAACTGTTGTTAATATACAAATGATAGTTTTTTGTTCTCATAAAATAAAAAATGACAGTTATTTGATGTCGTAGAATAATGATTAACGACATTTATTATTTGTCATGAAATAACTTATTGCAACAATTTTTAGAAACCGTCATGGAAGGACTTTCCATGACTCTCGCTTCTATGACTGAAAATAACTGTTGCGAAATTTGTTCGCGACAGTAAATAACTGTCGTCGTAGACTATTTTTCTTGTAGTGGATCTGATACTCCTTGATACATTTGATACACATTTAATACTTGTTGATAACCTTTGGACTTTGATACACTTGATGGACCATGATATTCTTTGATACACTCGATACCATTTGATACACCTAATATTATTCGTTACACATGATACTCTTTAGGTCTTGATAAACTTAAAGGCTTCATTGATAAGTTTGATAAACTTGATACACTACTAATAGACTTATTATGCTTCATTGGTACACTAAAAATGAAGAGATTAAAGCCCTTGGCAGCGAAAGATTTTACAGAGATCTTAGATCAATTTAATTGAGAATTTAAAAATGTCGTACATTGACAAAATAATATAAAAACTAAATTAAAAGATGCAGAGAATTATATAATAAAGTAACTTACTCTTGTTAACATCTCTGAATCTACAAATCACCAAATTGAGGATACCACTTGTCGGATATCTTTCTATCATCTAGAATGAGATTGGTTTGTGGGAACCAATTGGAATGGAAAAAAAGTTTTTGAGAGAATCTCTGAGAGAATTCACAGAGAGGCAAAATAGTTGAAGCTGAAAAACCTATTTTCTTCTGCGTATTTATAACTCCCTATTCTTTTAGAAGTTGGAGAGAATTATGTTTCTATTAATTTAGGAAATATTAAATTAATAAAAATATTAAATTAATAAAAATATTAAATTAACTAATTAATTAAAATAATAATTAATTAAATCATATTTAATTAATATTTTTTAAAATCATATTTAATGAATATCTCTCACATATCTTATAGTTTTAATTTAATTAAATAAAATTAAGGGACATTTTTAAAAATAGTAAAATAAATTAAAATATTTACAAGCTCTAGCAAAATTTTGGATTCTATCGATGATTGTCTTCTATCACTATAGCATATCAATGACTATCAGTAGTAGAATTTGCTATAAGTTGTAAATATTTTGTAAAATCTACTATTTTTAAAAATTCTCCGAAAATTAAACTAAACTATTAATTAATTCTTCAATTAATTAATTTCTAAATTAAATATATGATATTTAATTTAATTCAATATTCAAATATAAATCTCTCATAACCTATAATTTTAATAGTATCATATACGCATTAAACTTTAACCTATAGTTTTAATATAAATCCAATTCACATTAAATTAATATTTGAATGAGTTTAATTAAAATATAAACTGTATATTATAATGTATCACCATATACTATACTAATTCCCAAAGTAAATTTGAATATTTCAAATTACAACTAATATAAATAAATCTCATTACCCTTTACGAGCTAGGAAGTGACTTAATAGACCTACAAATCAAAAGCTACAACGTAATGAGATTAATTGGCTAAACTCATTAACCACATTAATCAATATTCGTTATCTATGTGTACACTCCACTAAAAACTCACAGCTGAACTCTTCTCACTGTGTCCACGGATATATTTCTGTGTCCACGGATATAAACCATAACAGTAAGTTAGTCCTTCACGAGTGTTCATAACACCAGTTGGGTCAAATTATCATTTTACCTCTAGGTTACTTATAGATCTTAAATACCAGTACTCCTATAATGAACAACCTGTTTATGGTCCAACCAATAAACAGAAATCTCTCTCATGCCATAAAGAGGGTAGGACCCTTTGTTCAAGTTCCGAAGACACCATTTAAGGGAACACACTCATCTACTTACCCTAAAGTCAGGAAGGAGTGAATTTCATCTTGTGTGATTATGTTTCAACTCCCCACTCGGTCTTTGTCCCCAAAATGGTAAGTATGTTGAGTCGGCAATCTGACCAGTCTCATTCATACAAATCAAAGGATAGTCCCTCGCGAACAGGAGTTCATAATACATTCGAGATTAAGACTAAGTTACCTAGATAATCCTAATGAAATAGAAATCCAACTAGTTAACGTAGTTACATCTAGTGTTACTATTTCATGGTCTAGTCTTATGCAAACTCATTGCATATGATACCTTTACTCGCATGTCACCTACACAACTACTTGTGTTTGTACCAAATACAAAGTGAGCAGTATCCATAGTGTTACTAGGATAAGATACCCAACCTTATCCCTATACTATAGACCCTTTAAGCTGATCTCGAACATTGGTCCCTATATGTCTCTACATACTGTTCAATACTCATCAAATAGCTTAGGATGTTAGTTTATTGGATTTAAGTTATTAAGACAAAGCTAATAATATAATCAATAGCACTTATTGAAATAATAATAACAATATTTTATTAATTAATAACGGTCAATGCATTATATTTACTATCTACGTGTTTTAGGACATAAATTCCAACAACAAAAAAAACTTGATACACTTGGTGCACTTGATATGCTTGAAGTCCTACTTATATACTTGATATACTATTGATATACACTTGTACACTTGATTCATATACTTGATAATGATTCACTTTACTGATATGCTAATATATTTTAATAATATATTGTCGATATACTTCATAACGATTCATTGAGTTATATCATTTATATACTTAATAAGACTATATAATAACTGCATAAAATTTGAAAACATGAAAATCACGTAGTAAGTTTATCAACAAACTAATACATATAATATAAGTACATCACTACTGATATACAGAACTTATACAAAGTAAAACAAAAACAAAACCAATATAAAAACATAAAACAAAATCCTTTGAAATCAAATTCAACTAAAAGTGCACATCGAAGAAAGTAGAAAAAATCAGAAATGAAGTTAAATTATTTCGATCAACAACCATTATATTTCATATTGCAATTAATGTACCATTGATGTCCTAAAATCAAGATTAAGACATGAAGAACAAACCGTTTTCTCGTATAAGAAAGGATATGAATTAGTGTCTTAAAAGTGGGAGAAGAAATGAGGGAGGGATAATTTAAGGCAATAAAATGAGGAGAATAAATAAGTTATTGGATGGTAGTTTGGGAATAATAACAAATTAAAGATGGAGAGTATTTTAAAAATTGAGAATTTTGCCATATTTGCAAAATTCTAAAACAGTGTGTTATATTTTTTTATATTATATTCTCAATTGACATTTGAGAAAGCATGAAGTTGAAACAAAAAATTCCTTACAAGTTGTCACCACATGCCCGAGACGACGCAAAGCGACCAACATCCTTAAAAGAGTTGGTTTAAAACAAAAATAAAAAAAAGAGTAGCCATCAACCTTTTTACGGTGTGATTGGATACTGAAATAAAATAAATAATTTTTAAATAAAATCATAAAAAAAATGGTATGCAAAAACTAGAGTTGAGTTCGGGAGTCATTTGTGTATGAGAAAAGAGTAAGCACCCCACAACACCCGTTTAGAAAACGGTGGCCAAATTTCAAATCTTGAATTGAAAATATTTTTTTATTTCTCTTAAAACTAATATCTTATTTTATCCCTCATTACTCTAATATTTGAAGCAATGATCTCATAAAATAAGTAGAGAGCATTCAATTAATGAGACTATATTGAAGAAAATTTTCTCACCTTAAGAAAGTGAGAAATTAGTACAGTTTCTCAAAATCCGTCAAAGGAATAGTCTTCTTATTAAAAACTATATTTTTAAATATTAATTAAATAATTTTTTCTTAGGATCAAATATTGGACTCCCAAAGATGGAAGTCCAATTTTCCAAATTTTGTCCTAGGATTTTGTTTAAGAAAAACAATATAAGTTATTAGAAAAGATTGATTGAGGAAACCTTACGAAATCATAAATTAAATTTTGAGCATTTGAAAAACATAAAAATTATAGCTTTAAAAGAAATATTTTCTAAATGACTTTTAGGAAAGAGTTTTGTGAAATATTTTAGACCTTAGACAAATTTAAATTACAAAGATTTTAAAACATTGAAAATTTTAATTAGAAAGATTTATAAATTTTAAATAGAAATCAAAATGAGGCTTAATAGGAAAATTAGATAAGTAAATACAAGGATAAAGAAGCATCATAATAAATTAAGCAAACATAAAATAACATATTGAAATTTTAAGAAAAATATATTGGAGATCGATTATGGACTTCCAAAGAATTGATTTTTTGACCTTAAGAATTCTAGAAAATCAAACTTCTAAATTTTCTACATTCCATCGTTGGATATTATTTTAAAAAACACTAATTAAAAATATTAAGAAATAAAATTAAACAACAAGTAGCAAGAATATATTAAACGGACCATAAAGCGAACACGAACATTTAAATAAGCATATATGTACAAGGATAAAAATGTAAAATAAACAATAATCTATAAGAAAAATAAAATAGAAAACAAAATTGCTAGAAACAAAAGAAGAAAGTAAGAACAAATAATGAGTAAAAACAGGATAAACAAGATGTGAATAAATGTACATAAGCAAATACATTTATTATAAGAGAAAGAAAAATGTTGAAATAAGATAATAAAAAATAATTATAAGAGAAGAAAAATGGAGAAATAAGAACATGACAAATAAACAAACATGAAAAATAAAATATTATATTAACTAACATGTAAAAAATGAGAATATATTAAAGAAACAATAACCAAATGGTACGAAGGAAAAAAATTAAATAAAAAATGCTAATTATAAAGAAATTAAAGATGTATATAAAGAATAAAGTTTAAAAATAAATTAACAAAGGAACGAAATAATAATAATAAAAAGATAAACAACAAAATGTGAGGTAAAAAAAATTATATATAAAAGAGAAGCTCACATGTAACAAATGTAAAAGAAAGGAAAATAGGAAAATAAGAAGAACAATAACTAAAAAAAGAAAGAAAAAAAAAGGTTGAAATCCAAACAATATACTCTCTTGTTGTTTGAAGTGTGGATCATTGAGACCTAAGTCCTACCACACACCTCCAACTATTAAAGTTTTTCTTGTGTGTTGGATTTTTTGAATCGTAAAAGACTTTTTAGAGAAAGATGA
This sequence comes from Cucumis hystrix, assembly GCA_025688845.1. Taxonomy (NCBI): domain Eukaryota; kingdom Viridiplantae; phylum Streptophyta; class Magnoliopsida; order Cucurbitales; family Cucurbitaceae; genus Cucumis; species Cucumis hystrix. The sequence goes on from CM046886.1 coordinate 9,283,659, forward strand.
AGATTTAGAGGTTTGTTAGAAGAGAAAACAAAATAGATATCGTAGATCTTTTGTTTTTTTAAGAACAGATGAAGGCTAAGAGAAGTAGGGATTATGGAGGTTAGAAGTTTGGATGAAGAAAACGGGATGTGAAGGTTATAAAAATCTCTAGAATTTTTTTGTGTGGTTTTTTCTGTGTTATGTCTCCCATGGATGAAGAAGAAGTGATTATTTATAGTAAAAAAAAAAAGAAGTTTCTTCAAATGGCTAAAAATTCAATTTGGCTAGTTTTTTTTTTTTTTTTTTTTTTTTTTTTTTTTTTTTTTAATTTGAAAATAATACTAACATTAGCATTCATCTCAAAATGGCATGGAGTGTATAACACCCCAAAAATTAAGGTAATTCTTAAATTTAAAATTTTGAGTTTAGTTTAATTATCATGAAATTATATGGGTGTTATTTTAAATAGTTGGTGAGAATTGGTTGATTGTGTGAAAATTAGGATTACTTAAAAATTTATTGAGAGAATATTTAATTAATTATTGAAATGAGAATTTTCGTGTTGTGAAGGATGTTATTTAAGTTAATGATATTGCTAAGTTAATATTGGGAGAATTAAGAATCTTGGTTAATTATATATAAATATGCATAATTAAGTTATGGAAGATAAGGATGATTATATTGAATAATATAATTGTTAAAATTAATATATTGTTGTATTGGTTTTGGGAAGAAGATAAAAAGATGATTGATGGAAAGATTTATGAAGAGACAGGAGTTATTGGTTTCTTTTTTTTTGGAAGAGGAAAAGGAAAAGGAAAATACAAATAATAATAATAATAAAATTGTTATTTTTAAATAGCCATCGTTATGCGTGCACACCCTATTCATCTTCTTCTCCCATGCTTTTGACTTAGCTGTTGCCTACTCTTTTTCTCATCGTCACCCCTCTCTGGCCATCTTTGTCATCGACCATAGCAAGACGTTCTTTGCCATAAGCGTCATCATTCATCATCTTTTCTCCTTCCGTAGCCGTCGTGCGTGAGGTTTCCGTCATTCGTCAATCATCTCTCTCTATCTAACATTGCCAAAGCCTCCAACTGTCGTGTCGTCCATCTCCGTCTCTGTCTCAGGTGGAGTCGAACGTTGCGAGCCTTCCTTCCTACAAACGAAGCAACGCCCGAGCCACTACCCATCTCTCAGCCGCACCCAAGCTTGGCCGCAAGCCGTCTGAACCATATCTCCCCTTTGCAAGCCGTTTTCACGAGTCAAGTTTTCTTACCAAAGTCGAGCCCTATTTTTTCCAAGCCAAGTTGCATATTTGGTATCTTTTGAGCCATTTATGGTGAGTTTTGATGGTTTTGGCTATACCCATCAATTGTTATTCTTTTTGGACTCTAAATTAAACTAATTTGAATTTAATTTTGGAGTTTTCCTTGAAGGATCAATTGGTTCAATTGGAGGAATTAAGCAAGGTTGAATTTGCTTTCAACCTCAACTTTGGGTAAGTTGATTGAAAGAAATTTTGGGTGATGAGTTAATTAAATTTATTAATTAAGTTATGGATTTTCCCTTACTATTTAGGACCTATTCATTGGAAAATCTTTGGCTGTCAGCGAGGATTTAACTGTTAGCTAATTTCGAGGTAAGAGATTCTACTACTAGAATTTCTAAAAAGAATTAAGAGCTGATATGTATTTTTTCCGTATTATGCATTGATGTAGCTAAGATGCATAATGTGACTGTTAGGGATGACTGATAGTTATGAATGAGATATGTTATAAATGAGATAGGTTATGAATGAGATAGGTTATGAATAAGATATGTTATGAATGAGATATGTTATGATTCAGTTATGATATTTATGGTATGCTACATGTTATAGACTGAGGTGTTCTGTTAACTTTGTCTGTTAGGGTCGTACTCATATGAGTGTCCCTCGGGATCACTACCTCTTTATGATTGTGTGTGTTCGACGGGACCACTAGCTTGTCATAATAGCTTTTATAACTTTTATGAGTGATTCAACGGGGTCACTTACAGCCTGATTCTCTGAGGTGTTTCTTTGGGTTCACCGAAGACCAAATGTATTCCTACGGGATCACTAGATAGCGTGTGTTCGGGAGCACGATAGTTATGGAGTACTTCCTTATTGAACCCTAACGAAAAGTTAACAGACACCTAGCGGGACTAGTAGTGAGTCCCTTACTGAGTATATGCTTATACTCACTCTTTCTATGTTTAACTTTTCAAGCAAAGCTAAAGGTAGAGGTAGAAGAAAGCTGCCGAATGACAAGAAGTGACTGCGGCTCCCCAAAGGAAAAAGTTTATGTTGCTTCCGCTTTATCTTTATAGTATTTTGATTTTCGATATTTTATTTAGATTTATCAAACCTATATTTTAGGTTTATGTTATTTTCTTTAAAAGTTAAATAAAACCCGAACTAGCATTTTATATACTATTTTATCTCTACATACTTTATTTATAATTTATAAATGAGTATTTGAAATTTTTCATTTAAAATTTAGTGTCTTTTTTTATTTTAATAAAAAATGTCTTTATTTATTTTAGTAGTAATGACCTCAACTTAGAATAAGGAGTTGGGTCGTTACATGGAGTCTTTAACAACCAAAACCAATTAATAAAAGTATCATATTTAGTAATTCTCCATCTACCCTAGTTAGTCTAACTAATTGATTTAGTTACTCTAACCAAACTACCCACAAAACTTTAATAGTAACTAAATAACATTTTTTTTTTACAAAAGTTGGTTAATCACAAAATTAAAAAATAGCCAAATTAAGGCAAAAATTAATCTAGTAATTGAATTAATTTTAAATAAGGTCAGACAAAATTAGGTGGCCATACAAGTAACATTATAAATAGTGTAATATGACCAATTTTTAAACTGCTTACGTTGTAACATGACTAGACAATAGCTTTATCGGTGATGTAGAATTTTTTAAACTACTTGCATTGTAACATTATTAATAGTGTAATATGACTAACTTTTTTTTTAACAAAGTGTATATTTTGCTTTTTATGTTTTATAGATTGATACAAGAAGCTTGTACTCACAACTTAATTAAATTGGATGAAGTACGAGTGGAGTAGGTTGAATTTTTAGCTCGGTATCTCTGATGGGCACTTGGAATGTTATTCTTGTTAATTTTGTAAATCGCTAACATGTGAATGTCCATAACTTTTTTTTGTGTAAATGTTTTGTTCGTAGCCATTATATGGTTATATATTTGAGGATAGAATTTAGTCGTGTGTAAATGTTTTGTTCATAGTCATTATTATATGGTTTTTGGTACACCACACATGTGGAGTTCTAGCAACACAACAAAAAAAGTGGGTTTGGTAGGGGTTCATAGAAGATGGATTTATTGTCAATTTTGGAATAGGCCATATATATGAAAGCTTAGTTGGAAGTATTGGGTTGGAATTATACAACAGCTTATGACATATTATTGAAGAATGGAATTATTGCTAGTTATTATATTAAACTATTTGTTCTTTCTTTGTTGTGTTGCAAGAGTACTGAATTAGTTAATATGTGTTTCTTGAATACTAAGTACTGAGTTATGTTTATATGACTTATTGTTGAAGAATGGAATTACTGCTCGTTGGAGAGTTTATTTTGTTGACGAATCTATCTTATTGGAATGAATGTAATGCAGGAAATGGAAAATTCAGTATATGTAATATGTTAATGAAAGGTATACATGACACTAAAAACATGTCAAAAGTTAAATAATGTGTCCATTCTTTCGTGTCAAGTATCCATACATTTGATAGACATACAATGTCAAAAGTAACCAAATATCTTACTTGACACATAAAAAGAGTCAAGTAAGATATTTGGTTACTCTTGAAACGGAAAATATATAAGAAAATATATAACATGATGATTTTTAAGTATCATATGATCAAAGTATATATGATAGTCGAGTACTTGACATTTTTGAACATGTTAGGTGTAAAACCCTAACCCTAGTGTACCTAAGATAGACTAATTGAGAAGGAAGGTTAGTGAAATTTAGTGGGGGACTAAAAGTTATGATTGGCATATCATTGTTTTAGTGTCATGGTAGCCTTGAGTAAAAAATGATGAAGAAAATTGACTAAGTACTAGTGTTAGGTAGTCATCAAGGAGTGCTAGGCATTTAGAGGTTAGACTAGGCGACAAAGGTTGTCAAAATAACCTCTAAGGACAAGGTTATGCAACCATAAGTTATATGCTATACGTTTTCCATGATGAAAGCAACTAAAAGGACTTGGAAAACATCTTAAGAGAGTGGTGTCTAGGCATTTTGGTTAGAACTAGGCGGCCAAGGTAGCATGTTAGGCGAGAAGAGGTTAGTAATAGGTATTAAGACGTTAGTAGGGTGATGTAAAATGGCAAGTAGGAGGTGTATATAGGTTAGTAAAAGGCGTAAAGAGGTTAGTAGAAGGTGTAAAGTGACAAGTAGGAGGTGTCAAAAGGTTAGCCATGGAAGTAGGAGGTGTCAATAGAAAGTCATGCAAGGATTTCTCTAAATGGGTCATTTTCAAACAACTATAGTTTCCATTCTACTCATGCATTTTTTCTCAAAGTAGTCCCAAAAGTTTCCATCTTGAGTCTAGTTTATAGAGAGGGCTGTCAGATTAAGAGGGTGCCAAGAAGATATCCAACAAATTGATGAAAGAATAAAAGGTTATTTTCAAAGGAAATTGGAGTAGTGTTCACTTTTTAGAGGCTACAAAACACATTTCTTAGAATCTAGGGCTAAACTTTTGAGGTAACCAAATTAAGACATTTTTAAGAAAGTTTGTAGAAGAAAGTTTCTTGATTTGAGTTCTGGAGTTTTAGTTATTAAGCTTGAAAGTCGAGATTAGATTTTGAACAGGAAACAGGCAAAAGAGGCAAGTTTGAGTATGGGTCGAGCGTAAGAACATAAGGATTGTGTTGCACTCAAAGAGAGGTAAAGAGGATATTTTCAAGGTTTTGACGTGCGAGGGGCATGGCCAGTGCATTGCATGGCCAAGTAGCCAACCATGTGTGTACGACACACCTTGTACGCGTTTAGCCATGCGCGCAAGACACGAATGTGCAGCAAGGTGTGCGGCATGAAGTGCGTGGCACACTAAGTTGCGAGGTTAGCACGCGGTTAGGCCCCTAAGCCCTGTGTGAGAGCATGCCAAATCTATCGCCCATGCTCAAGTGTGAGTTGTTCCAAAATGTTGTTTTTGGGGCATTTTTTTTGGACAAAGTTTGGATATTCTCTGATCCTAAGGGATTAATTTGGATTTAAATATCATTATTTCAGATTTGGGTAAATTTATAGGCCAAATATTTAGCTCTTATATGCGAGTGACAAAATAAATTTCAAACAAAAATTTCTACATGTATATGCTAGCAAAAAGTTCTGGCATGCTTTAAGTTTAATCTGATTTACAAGCTATTTCAAAGACATATGATTTATATAAAGTATTTATTGAGCATGAATTGTTGAGGAGTATTCCTGGCTAGCAAGAAGAAATGAGTTTGGTAAAAGCGTTAGTAAGGCATGGTTTATGGTTTAAGATTTACTTAGAATAAGAGGTTCTTTAACGTACGGAGATATTGTTTTCAAAGCTTATGATTTTACATGTGTTTTATTCTATACCAAGTTATCTTGTTACAATTATTGTAACACCCCAAAATTTTAAGGTAATGTATTTTTTTTATCTTATTTTATTTATATCAAATCATCGTTATTTAAAAATTTTAAGTTTTTGGGGTATTATTGTATTTTAGGATTTGTTGGGAAAGGATAGAGAATAAGGATTTAAATATATAAGAAATAATAATAATAATTAGAATTTAATAATAATAATAATTATTATAATTCTTTAAAAAAAAAAAAAAGGGAAAAGAAACCAATTTCTCTCTCTCTCTTTACCTTTCACGCGCGTGACTCTTCCCCATCTTCTTCTTTCTTCTCTGTTTCTTCCTCAAGCCCTAGCCGTCGGTTTGCCTACCAATTTTCTCCCTTCTTCCTCTCTATTTGCTTGCAAATGCCAACTGCCCCAAATCCCCTCTTGTCCGAACCGCAGACGTTCAGCCGGGTTGGATTCGAAGTGCCATCGCTGCGCTGTCTTCTCGCGTTCGAAGCCACGACCGCCTTCCGCTCCAGGTGAAGAGGGACGTCGCCGATCGCCTCTGTAACAACCCACTTTTGAAATCTAAGTCGAAGTCATTATTTTAGCACAAAACAATTTGTTTGACACAAGACTTAGTAAACTTTAGTTAAAACAATAGGAAAATCGAAGAAAACTTTATTCGGGCCCTGTTTCAATAAATAAAATTTTAAAGTACTGTTTACCAAAAATAACTATTTGTAAACTCAGTTCAATCACAAAAATATTTAAAACCATTAGCGGAAGCAGTTTAAAAGACAATTCCCCTATGGCATTCACAACTCCTTTTTGTCCCTCGTCGGTCTGCCCCTCGAGTTACCTTTTCCTGAAAAAAAAAATAACATAAAAGGGTTAATATAAACATACCCAGTAAGAGACCCACTAATGGTCCCGTTAGGGGAAAAATAAACTATTAACTTCCTATGGGGTACCCTGCACCGTCACAGTCTTGTGATCCCGTAGGATACACATAATCAGTCTAACGCCCCGAAGGACGCATAAATCAATCTAGTGTTTTGCAGAAACACATATCAGTCTAGAGATCCCGTAGGATGCACAAAAAGGGTGGTGATCCCCGTAGGACACCTGCAAGGTAACTACCCAATAGGAAATTAATAATTTTCCTCTCAGTCCATTTTAAACATCTTAATAGTCATTCACAGTTCAGTTAAATATCCTCATTACATAAACTCTTCATTTAACCCATAACAGTCATCTTACTCTAATTTAGTCCAAGGTCAGTCAGAACCATATCTATACATCAGT
>CM046886.1:9290582-9335414 GCA_025688845.1 Cucumis hystrix
ATATTTTCCCAGTCAAACACAGTATACATTAAACATTAAGTCCACATCCAAACATATACATCATAATCGTCATCCTTACTCAGTTCAGATAAAACAATATGGTCTATACAGTCAATACATCTTAATTTTGTAATTGAGTCCAGTAGAAAGTCCCTTACCTTGAGGTTACTTAAGTTTCTTTATAAATAAAGTCCAACACCAATCCTAAGTTAAATAGGGAAATTAATTCCAAATGAATTTGTCGTGACTCCAAGAGGTCAAACACCGTCCTCAATTGACACCTTCAAAGAACAATGTTAACCAAACGTTTAATTTGATATTTCATCTCAATGAACTTAACACGCAGCAATCATAAATTTCACTATTACAACTTACACTAAAACCCAACACTTCTTGTGGCAAAGCAGAAATCGCAACTTAGTACAATGGAATTTGATGCGCGCGGAAGACAAATCTGAACGACAAGTGAAAGGAAGTCGAACCCATGGCTGGAAGACAGAAGAATCACACTCACCCAATTCCAATTGTACGACGCGGCGACTGCGACATCGACGCAATCAGAAAAGAAAACCCACGGCTGGAAAGGAACGATCGACTTTAAATAGTTCGATAGTTGTCGACGACGAAATCTGGGTGTGTAAAACGATTTTTGACAGCAAGGCAACTCAGATCGAAAGAACTCGCCGTCGGCTTGCACGAAAAGTCAAGGAAGACGCAAGGTCTTGATCGAAACTTTCGACAGCTGCGCGTTGACTGCAAACTCCGCAGATCTGAAGGAGAAAGGTTGGTCGAACGAAAAGTTGAAGAAGGGCGGCGCGGAAAGGTGCTCCGTCGACTTTAGGTGGGAGGCGGCTGAGTTGATGAAGGAAGAAGAAGAAGAAGAGAAGGGGGGAAAAGAAATCTCACGCGTGAGAGAGGGTAGAGAAAAATTTTGGTTTCTTTTCTTTTTATTTTTATTTCTTAAAAGAGTTAATAATAATAATAATAATAATAATCTATTATTATTATTATTTCATTCCCAACTCCTTTTTCCTCCATAAAATTCTTTTTTTTTTCTTTAACTAAATTCATTCTTCCAACTAATTGAAATTTGATTTTAAAAAAAAGTACCTTAGGTTTCGGGGTGTTACAGCCTCTGTCTCCTCTCCGGCGTCGTTACTCAGTAGAAGCGATCGTCGTTCAGACCCGAGCCACTTTGCCTCTACGCTCCGATCTGCCTCCGTTTTACAAAGAGCCACTGCGCGTTTTCCCTTCTTCCAGCCGCAAATTTCAAGTTGATCTACGCTCTGATTTTTTTTGCACGATTTTTCGTTTAGGTTCGATCACCACTGCCTCTGTTTTGCTATGAATCATCGAAGTTTTGTTGGTAAAATTTAAGTTATGGGTTGTAGTTGTTTAAAAAAAAAACTGATTTAAGTATTATGGTTGGATTGATTAGTTAGATTGTTACTTGATTTTGAAGGTGTTGAAAGTAAAGCTTGAATTCCTTGGGTTCATAACAAACATTAGATTTAGATGGAGCTTGATTCGCGAATATTTGGGTAAGTTGTGAAAAAACACATTGGGTTGATTTTAAATGAATGATGTGTTGGAGAGAGATATTGAGTATTTATCTTAATGTTTAGGTTCGTTTTTCGTAGACCTTAGCTAGGTTGAGGAGCTTACCTAACTTTAAGGTAAGGGATTTTCTACTACTGGACTCATCTATAAAGTAGAATATGTTGACTATATGTTGCCCCTAAACTGAGAAAGGATGTCAGATATGATGAATATATTTGAAGTAGACTTGAGATTGTATGTATGCTGTGTTTGACTGGATCTATAAATATATACATATGGATGTTGAAATAACTGCAAATTGTGGATTTTGCCTATATAATATGTGGATGTGAACTTGTTGGCTGTCGTATGGACTGAGTGTAAGTTATACCAAGTATGGTTGTGTGCTAGTGAACTGAGGGGATGCTATGATTTCTTAGTTTGTTTAACTGACGTGTTGATATGTTACTGACTGACTTTGGGATAAAATGCAACAAGTTGACTGTTAGGGTGTTAAGCGAAGAGATTATGTGTTGAGATAATTTGACTGTATTATGATTGACTGATAAGATGTTTAGGATGGACTGAGGGGAAGATTGTTAGTTTCTACTGGGATGTGTGCCTTGTAGGTGTCCTACAGGATCACCACTTATTGCGCATCCTTCAGGAGCATTAGATTGATAGGTGTTTCTGCAGAACACTAGACTGATATGTGCGTCCTTTGGGGCGTTAGACTGATAATATGTCCTTCGGGATCACAAGACTGTGACTGTGCAGGGTACCCCATTAGGAAGTTAACAGTTTTATTCTTCCTCTAACGGGATTAGAGTGGGTCTCTTACTGGGTATGTTTATACTCACCCTTTTTTGCTAACTTTTCAGGCAAAGGTAACTCGAGGGGCAGACCGACGAGGGACAAGAAGGAACCGTGAATGCCATAGGGGAAATGTCTTTTAAACTGCTTCCGCTTATGGCTTTATTTTTTTTGTGAATGAACTGAGTTTACAAATAGTTATTTTTGATAAACAGTACTTTAAAATTTTATTTGTTGAAACAGGGCCCGAATAAAGTTTTCTTCAATTTTCTTATTGTTTTAACTAAAGTTTACTATGTCTTGTGTCAAACAAATTGTTTTGTGCTAAAATAATGACTTCGACTTAGATTTGAAAAGTTGGGTCGTTACAATTATAGCCATACAGGGTAGAATATTAGGCGCTAAGGAATTTTGAGGTAGGGATACTTATCTCTAAGGATTTGAGGTAGGGATACTTATCTTTGAGGTAAAGTTGGGGATGTCCATTTCCGAGGGGCCAATAGTATCGATCTTACTATGCTATCTAAGTCAAGGGTTATGTTGGATTTGGTGTTAATTAGCTATGCCATCTCCAAAGGATTTGATATCTGGTATAGGTGAGGAAAAACCTGAGATTTAGAAATTGTTTCTATAAATGCTTTTCTAAGTTTATTTACCTAAATGTTTTATACTACGCTTGTTTCTAAAACCTAGTTATTCACTAGGCTTTTTAGCTTACTCTTTCAAAATTGTTCACCACTTTCCAGTTAGAGATCGTGTTCCCAAAGCTTGATACAATTTTGTCCATCTGCTAGAGAGTTCCATCTTTTCTTCAGTATATTGTTTGGTCATTTGTACTTAAATGTACATCTAGTCTTGTAAATATGTCTAATTTATAATGAGTTATGAGTTATGGGTAGTGAGGGTTGGTTCTTGTAACAAAGGAATCTGCTGTCTGTATTAATAGTCTATGTAAGACTTATCTTGAAAGTTCATTATAAAATGGAGTGCACTTGAGTTCTTTTATTACATCTTTCTCTAGAGTTTGTTATTTGCTTTCGTATGAATTTCAAGTAAAATGGTTAGAGGTTAGGGTCAGCAGGTATCGTTGAGAAGAGAACAATATCGGTTGACTTCATGTCGTCTCTCAGATTGAGTGGAGGTGGTATGGGAGAGGGTGTGACATTCCATAGACGGTTACTTGACATTGCATCAATGTCAAAAAGTTTAATATCTGGAACTCTAGAGATGGGCTTGATCTAACAAACTCTTGCCAATGATTTGTTTCGATTGGATGAGGGTCGTCATGAGCAATCCACTTTAAGTTATATGAAACCTCAACATCTCGTATTGCAAGTTTCGTTCCAACCTAAGTGATAACAACTTACACAGTTAAAATATAAGTGAGAAAGGATTATATTAGAAAATATATTTTACGTTTTACCTTTTATAGCAATCAAGATATGAAAGTTTGGTTGTGTTCATCTTGAATCCATTTTCGATTTTTTGATATATTTGTTGTTGTTGCAATGTGATCAATGTTTCCTTGTGAAGAATAGCAAGATGTTGAAAGAATAGAAAATATGTTTCAATGACATAAATGGATCATAGATAAAAGAACTTAATTACTCTGTATATGGTTGCACATCAATAGTATTCTTCAAAACATATCAATGAGCTTGATGTTAGAGTTCTCATTCAATTATGTTAGGAACTTCACTTAACAATGGTCTACCAATTTATGAATTACATGAATTGTCTCTTAACTTTGGCAACTAACTCCAATAGGATTCACTATACATAAAAAAATTATGAACAAAATTCAACAGCTTCTTCTAATAGATAACCTTTAGCAATATAACCCTTTGGATGACGCTTATTCTTCACAATGTTCTTTATAACTTTCATGAACCTTTCAAATGGATACATCCATAAAAAAATATATGAGCCCATAAAGTTTTACTTCTCTAACAATTTATACAGTCAGATGCACTATTATCGTGAAAAATGAAGGAGGGAAGTACTTCTCTAGTAAACACGATGTAATCATATTTTCTTCTTGCAGCTTCTCTAGACACATACCAATTATAGCATACCCATCATGTTTTGGTAGCATAAATCTAGTGGCAATAGGGAGCAATTGTTGTAAGAGGACATGATAATCATAACATTGGAAGAGCAATTGTTATAGCATATCCAATTGTTGTAATGACAATCATAAGATTTTAGACCATTGAGTTTTGAATTTTCTATTGACACAAAATTCCTAACATTAGAAGAGTAACCTTGATGAACCTTCATTTCTGATAACATAAAAACGTTTTCTTTCTTAGTATGGGTATAATAACCAGAGGGAATGGTCTTATTTTTTTTATCTCCATTAATAGGTGTGGGCTTGGATCGAATCTTTAAATTACCTATATCATGTCTAGCATTCAAACCATCTTTAGTTTTTTTTTTTTTTTAAATCTAGCAGTGTACTATAATATTCATGCAAACATTTTTCTTGTTATGCATCACATCTAAATAATGTTTAACATGAGGATGCTTCCAATAGTGGAGCTAAAAAAAGCAGACATCCAATTCCAACAACTTTTGGTGCTTCCTTTTGAGAGCCTTATTTTGTTTTTTCATTTTTCTCTTTGAAAATCAAGATCTTTAGTTTTGTGAAATATAACCTCCCCGAATAAAGGTTTTGGAATACTTCCAAGTTCTCGCTGACCATCAAATGGTTTCTTTTGATGACCTAAAGGATGATTATGTTCGACAAATTTTTAATGCCCAAGGTATGCCATTTTTCCCATATTTCAGTCGTATTGAAGATGTGTTATCTCCACAAATTGGACATACTTTATACCGTTTCACACTATTACATTCACTAAGATTTCTATATGCTAGAAAATCATTAATCGTTCACAATAGAAATGCTCTTAAGTTTAATAGCTCCTAATTATAGGCATTGTAACATTGCACACCACTTTTCTACAAAAGTTTTAAATCATCAATTAATGGTTCTAAATATATTCCAATGTCATCCCCTGGTTGCTTTTGGACTCTAAATTAATATTGATAACATCATGAACTTTCATTTCATACATAACCATGAGAGCTTACAAATCACTGTCACAACTGGTCAACACAACTGTACTTGTATTGACATATTCCTTTCGATACAATTGTATTGACATATTCCTCTCTAACAAGCAACAATCATTAGGGCGTAAATGAATCTTTTTATATTCCGTTCCTAGTGCACTTAACATTTTCTTTGCTTCATACATTGATGTAGGGAGGTCATTAGTAGAAGATAAGATGTCCTTTAACGCTTTTAGTAGTTCTATGAAACTAATGTTACTCCATCCATGTCTAACTTTTAAGTTATCCAACTTCACTAATGCAAACAATTTGGTGAATCTTTTGCATCCTTCGTCTAATGACTTCTCAGCATCACTAAGTAATTTCTCGAAACCATTTGAATTCTTTTAATATGGCTAACTAGCAATTTCAACTATTTTCTTTATATTTACAACATCATTCTCTTCATTCCTACACTTAGAGGATTTTCCATGGAAGGAGAAACTGGGAAGTTCTTTACCACGCTAAAACTAAATCTTATAACTTTCATCAATATATGCCATTAAAATATAAATGATCTCTAATATCATTGACATTTATGTATTTGACAATTTTCACATTTCAAACAATGACAACGTATTGAAGTATTATTTGTATTGAAAAATCCAAATTTGATGAATTTTCCGAGACCCAACTCAAACTCTTTAGATAATATACTCTTTGATATCCACGATTTATCCATACTTATAAATATGCTAATCTTGAGATTACAAAAAAATGTTACACACTATTCCAAATTAGGTTACTCATACAACTTCTAAATAACTTTTGAAATTGGTATTTCTATATAACTTCAGAACTTCAACTCAGAAAAACTCATAATAAGTTCATAAATATCACACATTACATATATTATACGAAACTAGTTTTTCTATAAAACTTAAGCACTTGTGACCTAAAGTATGCTCAAAATTACATAAGAGTTAGTAACACTCATTTAACATATTGTTAATAATTCCAAATCAAGAGGGGAATAAACACCATGTTATTAAAGAAAAAAGCAAAAATAAACTTGAAGGATAGGACTTCATGTGATTAATTAATTAGACATTTTAATAAAGATTTCTAATTAAGCACTCAAGTGAAGTCCCAAGTGATGAAATCTCCTAATGTTAAAAAATTTCTAACTAAGAGTACCCAAGTGGAAATCTCAAGTGAAATCTCACAATGTTACAAAATTTCTAATTAAGAGTACTAAGTGAAATCTCACAATGTGCTCTTGTGAAATAACTACAAATATAGAGAATGAGTAAGATTCATACCATTAAAGGAGTTAGAGTTTGATACCTACAAGTGAAATAGGTGTTCTTCGTAGTGAAATCGATTGGGCCAACAAAATCAAGTAGTGTAGTGGCTAATAGAGTCGTCGGCATTGAAGCAATGGGCGGAGTGCAATGAGACTAGTTTATTGGAGCGACCACTTAGAGCAAGAGTCACCAGTGTTGGACCGGTGGATTGGAGCAAAAGTGCATTGGGACCAGCAACTTGGGGCACTGTTGTTCAACATGATTAGGAGAATGATGGAGATGAGGGTTGGATTTTCGGGCTTTTGACTACATGGGATGAATTTTGTTATAGATTTTGGTTGGCTTATTTTATTAAAAGCAAAATTGAAGCATCAATTCCTTATAATTAATATTTATTTTGAAAAAGAAAAAGTTATATTGGTTCTTATTTTGGGTTAAATATTTATTAATAAATATATAGTTAATATTTATATTAATAAAGATAAACAGTTTGGTTGCAGTTGTTTCTAATATTATTAATAAATATATGGCTAATATTTATTAATGAATACATGAAGTTGGATTTAGTTGTTTTGACCAAAAATACAGCTTGTGGGCTTTGTGGGTCATGTGGTATTTATTTTTGTGGAAGACGAAAGTGTGGTGGAGTGTGCAACAAATTATGTATTGAGAAAGCCTTTTACGAAGTACTCAGTTTGTGTGGTGTGTGTTGTTGAACATCCTGTTATCAGCATTGTGAGGTACTTGTTTGAGAAGATTTGTGCAACTTAGGGGGAGCCTAACATTGAAGGTTATTATGAGGAGTCTCTCATAGGGGGAGCTTGGACATTGAGACGCAAGGGTGAAGCATGAAGCATATGATCTAGGGGGACTCTAGATCAAATTCCTTGTTCACACATCAAGTGGTTTAAGGAGCCTAAATGTTTATCTCGTAAAAGTCATATAATTCAAAACTGTTGATTTTTGATAAGTTATGTACTTGTGATCCTCTTTAATCTTTGTAGATGATCTTTTCAATCAGTCTAAAGGCCCCCTAAATGTAGATGTTGTGTCATCGAACTGGGTTAATAATGTCTAGTGTTCCAATTGTTATTTCTGCTTATTACTCTTCCAGTTGTTTCGTCGGTTATTAGCTTGAGTGTTAACTTAAGCCATTGAGTAATTAATTGTGTGACTTATTTTTCAAATTTGTTTTCATGTTTTGATATGTGTTAACAACACTCAATTAAAACTTAACACTGCACTCGACATTCTTTCGTGAACAATTTTTTTTTTAAATGTCAATAAATATCCACTTTTTTAACAAGTTACTTGAGGTTTTTTTTGTTTAAAATGGATATTACTTGACATTTTTATAACAAAAATGTCAAGCAAAAGTTGCAAAGGTCAAGTAAGAAAGATTTTATAGAAGTGGAATAAACTTCTCTAATAAATTTGTTGGAAAATGTTTGATATTTGAAAAGTTACAACAAACGAAAATGTTGTGAGACTTTTACGTAAGGAAAAGATCCATGGTATATAAGTAAAGATAATTATTTCCAATGGTGTGAGACTTTTTGGGTAAAACAAAAAAAAAAAGTCACAATGAGATACTAAAAAACGACAATATATCATACCATTTTAGAGATATGGTGGAGAGTTCATTGCCACTATCAAGTAGTATCGAAGTCATACCCCTGATTTTTCCATGTTTTTGTGTGTTGACATAGTCATTGTGCTCTATGGTTGTGCTAATCGTACAGGAAATCGATTTCGATGAAATGGAGTTAGCTTCGTTTTCAAGGTGATGACTTGAAAATAAATATAGATGGATGACCATTTGAGGGAAGACTTGACTAGGTAATGAAAAGATTCGTGGTCTATAAGTAAGGGACAATTATAACTATCGATATGAAACCTTAAAGTGACACCAATGACAAAAACGAAGCTATAAGAGTTAGACCAAAGTGAACAATATTATATTGTTGTACGTAGACACATATATGTTGGACGTAAAAAGACGTAAGATTTCTTTTATCTAGATACTATATGAACAATGAAAAGGTGTTTGAAGTAATGGACCCTTGTGCACTTCAAAATATTGAGAATCGTGTGGCATACATAACTGTGTTGGAGAATCTCAAATAAAAAATTTTCTCCCAACATTTCCTCACCCTTGAGTTTATTGTTGATGTGAATTGCATATCTAATGTTAATATTAATTTCTATTATTCTTGCATGACTATTGTAGAGAATCTCAAGTCATTTTTTTTTTCCTACACAGAATTTGCTCACGATTGACTTCACGAGTTTCTTGTCAGGATTAGAACTATGAGTTATGTTTTTTCTTTTTTTTTCCCCTTTCACAAATGAATTATATGTTGTTAATGCATTTAATCTCAAATATCGTTAAAATGTATTTGTGTTACCCGATAAAGAGGAGTAAGCATGTTCTCTCATCGATTTGAATACACCATATTTGACCGTTCCATTCCAACATTTTCCTTTTCAAGCCTATAAAACTATAATTTTCACTATTTTTTTTAGAAAGATTAAGATTACTTTTTTTTTTATATATATATTTGCTCTGGTACGATCTTTATCGAGTACTAGAAAATATTGACTTGTGTTGCACGTGTAAAGCTTATATTGTTGACATTTTATATCTAAATATTACTAAACAAAATAATATGTCACTAAGAGTAACTTTTTTTTACTATAATTGAGTAGGAAGATTCAAACTACAAACTTCATGAGTATATACTAATACACTTCAATGACAAATGAGCTACGTTCTTTTTTACCATTAAGAGTAGTTTAAAATGAAAATTAAACAAATTACTGTAGTTTTAGTTTAGAAGTAAACATTAATATATAGAGAGTGATAAATTACCTCTTCAACTATAATAACGGGTCTCAAAAGCATCTACTTATTATTTGTTCTCGATACATTGTAACAATTTTCTATGAATGTCGCTTGAAAAAATTTAAGATCACATATTCTCATTAATTATTCAAAACAAGATATAGTTCTAGATGTGATCTAGAAATAAATTTTATAAAAATGACATTCACAAATTTATGTAATAGAACAATTCAAATCTTAAAATAAAATGTAACAAAAAAAAATGAAATAATAAAATCCATCTTGAACTTGAATCATCCCAAAAAAATGAAGAAGAAGAAAGGAAAAAAAAACCATTAGTTTCTTTCCAACTATGTCGAAATATTTTTTAGAAAGACAAAACTATAGTATAATAAATGACTTTATATCATTTTTCTACTCTCTTACATGTATATCTTCAACTCTTTTTCTAAAATTATCAAGCATTTACATATTGTAACAACAAAAATATATTTCAACATAAAAGCATGTTGATGGTTGGATCAATCAATATTATATAATAGAAATTATTATAAAAGCAAAGCCAAATATGAATGTTGAGGGTTGGATCAATCAATATTATATAATAGAAATTATTATAAAAAAAAACATATACTTTTGTCATAGGAAAAACACGTGTAGCTTGTAAAGATCTCTTTATATATAGTTATAAGAAAGTAAATTGTTACCAAGTCTTTTGAAATCTCATCCTCAAATATAAATTCATAATCTTTATAAATTAAATTATTGAAATAAATAGATAAAAACTTTTAATATTAATAATTTAAAAAGATAATCAATATTTATTCTTTATATTAAATAAATTATAAAATAATATTATTCATAAATTTCTTTTAGGAAACTCATGGAATATAAATTATTATTATTTTTTTTTAATTTAAACCATAACTAATATTTATTTTAAAATATAAGATAATGTTGTAAATTTAAAATTTAACAAGGATAGAATCGTTCAAAAGAAATCCATTTTAATTTGTTTTTTTCTTTTCAAAACAACAATTAGATAGTTCTTTAGTCCACTGCTCACTTGGGCTAATTTTAAATTCCCTTTATTTGAACAAGTCAATATTTTCGTTAACATTTCTTATGGATTCACATGATCAACATTTCTATCATTTTATAGAAAAATTGATGAAAAAGATCTACCACCCCATTTTGAAATCATTTTCTTTTTTTTGTTTCAATTTTGAAAATTAAACTTATTTTCCTTCCTATTCTTATAATAGTATACAACATTAGATATAAGAGTTGGAAATTTTAGCCAAATTCTAAAAACAAAAACAAATTTTCAAACTACCATTTTTTAGTTTTCAAATTTTGGTTTGGTTTTAAAAATACTTCTAGAATATGGCATACAAAATTTGAAAACCAATGAATAAAAAGTGAAAATGTTCATATATTAACATTTGATAATCAATTGGATTTACGTGAACCCAATATCAATAGTAAAAATAGAAGAAAATATTTGAACTTAACAGAATTGAATGTAGTATTTATGGATATAATATTGAAAAATAAAATAAAACATGAAGTAAAATATTAATGAAATGAAAAGTAGAGAAAGATAGGAAGTATTGATAAAGCAATAGTATAGGATGTACTAAGAAGGACATCTGGGATAAGATTATAAGTATAGAATAGAAGATAAGGGAGTGGATAAGAAGCAATAAATAGAAAAGTGAGGCTAAGAGAATGAAAAAGAACAAAGAGTAACAATGGAATACAGTTTGATGATGATATGTTGGAAGAGTAAAAATTGGAATTGGAATTTAGTGAATTTAATTAATTTGTATTTTGGAAGAAAGTGGATGTATATTGAGACTCCTAGTGTCCTTACAAATGACAACCCAGGCAATATGTCAAATGAACAACTCCCAACTGTCTTCAACTTACCATTTCTTTCAATTTGCTTCCATAAAATATCTTTCAACTTTTCAATATTGGAACTAATTGGGGCTTCACAACAATACTCTATTATCTATATGCCACTAATACTCTCAACAATTATTAGTTTTCTTCCCTTTTTTTGGTCTTTTCTTGCAAGTTTTTTCTTTCTAAAGTAATTGTAATTGCTTGTCTCACTTAGTGTATATTATTAATATATATATAATCTTATTATATTTTTTAACGATTTAATTTTTTTTATAGAAAAAACTAACAAAAAATTAATAGTAAACTATTAGTAAAAATCAGTTGAAGATATAACCACTAAACTTTAATATTTAAAATTATAATGGATTAAAATGAAAGGCAAGGTAACTAAGATTGATGGAAATAATATTTAAACTTTTTGATTGTATTTGTAGCCAAAGATCTAGATTGTTTTTTTTTTCTTCTTCTATTTTTTATTAAATTGCATAAAAACAACCTCGAAAAAGTGCAATTCCATACCCCAATAGAATAGAAGGTACATCTACTTTTATCAAAGTTGGAAAAGTAAAAAGTTGGCATATTTCTATCATTTTGTATGTTCTTTTCATGTAGACATGATTAAATCAACTGACCGTAAATTCCATAAATTTTTGGTTTCTTGTTATTTTATATAAATAATTCTACTTGGACAGATAGAATTTAAAGATAAATTACTCCCATTTGTTTAGTAAAAGAAAATAATTATATTCTACATATAATCTAATTTTAAAGGCTCACTTCAAACCTAACTATTAGGTTGACCATTAAACAATAAAATTGTGAGAAACTACCGTAGATTGGCAAAACTATCGAAAATAAATATAAAACAAAAATTTTTAATTTTATCCATGATACACACTAATAGAATATAAAAAGTGTGTGTATGTGGTACCTAATGAAAGGTTGATTGCTTCAGTCCCGCGACAGAACAGAACAAGTAGAATCACATTCATTGATTTCTTATTAGAATTAAAGACGTCTAAAATAGTACAAGAGTTTAAGCAAGAAAGAAACATGTATGTGGCTGCAACGAAAATATTGTCCAAGTAATGTCTTCCATGAAAGCTGATAACATTTTTTTCTCTGTGTTTTTGGGAGCAATGTCAACTACCTAGAAAATTCTTCCTATTTATTAAATCTAATTTGAGCCATCCTAATTATTAATATCAATATCTTAATATCTCATATTAAAATTAAAAAAATAACTAATTATTTTGATCATATTCAAGATAATTTCATTCTCCCATGTAATAAAGTTTCAATTTTGATTCAAAATAATTTAATGATGGAAATCATATTCAAAGACATTAATTCACTCATATTATAAAGTTTTAATTAATTTAAATCATATTCAAATTTAACTTTATAATAATAATAATAATGTATCATAATACATTAATCCTTATATTGATGTACTGTGGTTTGAAGGGCAATGATTAGGTACATCCTATCTCAGTTCTTCGTCTTTCTACCACACAAAAACAAGATTAAAACTTTTGTTTAAAAAAAGTAACGTTTTTTTTGTTTTTGTATGATGAAAATATAGAGAAGCACCTGGATGTACCCAAGTTTTTTCTTACTAAATTTATATTTTTTTATTAAATTTGAGTTTTAAAATTTCATTCAATACATTTTATTCTTGTTGGTCATAAGTAGGTGGATCTTATGAACCTCCATATTATAAACTATTGAATTAGATCCACCTCCATATTATAAACTATTCAATTATTAACAAATTCAGAGAACAAAAATATCACATGTTGTTCATTTTAATTTAGGTTAAGCATGAATTCAAGAATTCAAGAATAGAAGAATATCTTTATAGATATTTCTTGACTTCTCCAACCGATTCCATAAAAACTGATCTTTTTCTTCACTAAAAACACATCTAAAAAGATATTTTCGAGGTTATTCTTTGGTAAGAAACCACATTTGTGGGAGTGTTTTCTCGAAAGAGTAAAGAAAATTTTGTACAGAACTATGTAAGGTATTCCTTACAAAGGCAATAACAATATTAAAAGTAAAGCTTCCTAAAGGCATTACAAACTCTTTTTTTCACTGTGAGAAGACTCCACCAATTTCATAATTCTTCCCATAAACGTTTTCCCCCGTAAATATTTTTCACTCCCTACAGTCCCATCAACTCCAACGACTCCTCACACGTCCCTCACTCTGCAACCTCTAACGATCCACATACTCTAACTACCTTGGATAATGACACTTTTACCGGCTCTTACAATATTCATGAAGTCACTCCAACAAAAATGACATTTTATGGCATTTCAATACAATTCAAGTTAAAATGGAAAAGAAAAAATTGTCACGAAATGTCAAAATGCGCCTTTTTGACGGAAAAAGACGAAAATTTTCAGATTGGCCAAATTTATGACAGTTCTTAAATATCATTAAATATTAATAATGAAATAATATTAATTTGTGTTAAGTTAAAAGAAAGGAAAGCCCCCGAAAGTCTTTCGAAACTGCTCCGCCTCTCTTGGCGAAAATTGTCGCCCTCACTGCAATCTCTTCACCGCCAACGCTGGCGACTTCTGCGACTGAACGCCGTTCAGCCAAACGTACCTCTACCATCAGGAAGATCCGTCCACTTCCACCCCTTTTTTTGTCTATATAAAAAAACTCATTTCCCCACTTTTTCAATTAACGAAATCCAAGTAAAATATTGTTTCTTCCCCATAAATTTTTCTATCTCAATTGGGTCTCCCCCTTTTCTTCTTTATCGTTCTCTTTTTGCTTTTGGATTTCAAAATCGATCCTACCATTTGATTTCTGACGATATTCCGATGGAGATATTTTGTTGTTGGTGGTGGTGGTGCTGCATTTGTTTACAAGAGACGAAGAGTTTTTGTTGTGTCTTCAAAGTTATTTTAGATGGTTCTTTTCGGTTCCATCTTCTCAATTTGCAGGGATGTAGCTGGAGTCGCTGGTACGTCTTTTTCTTGTGTGCCCTCTTGTTAATAAGTGTGCCCTCTTGTTATTCTCCTATAATCTCACTATTGTTTTTTTCAATCTTACATCAATGTGAGTAGTAAATTTTGACCTATTAACCAACTCATGTTTAACAATAATGTCACAATTTATTAACTTGCTCCTTTGTGCAGTAGCCCTTGGGTCAACCTATATATTTTTTGTCTGCCATTTTCACTGTTTTTATTAAGAGCTAGAATTTCATACTTTCTGTTTTTGATTTACTTGTAAATTGTTTCAAACTTGATTAAAAATGTTATAATTAAAGTTATGATTGTTGTTCTCCATTGTTGTGTGCCATTTTCACTATGCATCATTCATTGTGCCTTAATTAGCTTTAAATAGAACCTTCTTTTAGGTAATGTTCTTTAGTCCTACTATAAAATGAGATTTTATTTTCTTACTAGGTTTGAAAGAGTTCATTGGAGCAGTGAAGCCAACTTGGAGCAATTGATTAATATAAGACTTTTTGTATGGTTGGTAGCAAAATCTTGGTTCCAATGTACTGATTTTAGGCTTGTTGGTAGCTAAAGATGTCAATGTTTATTCTTTTTGTATGTAAACTACCTTTTAACAAAAAATGGTTATTAGTCCATGAGTGTTATTAGTGAATGGGTGTACGAATATTACAAATTGTATTATTACGTATATATATTAAAGTGTTGACTCTTTGTTTTCATATGGGTGTGATATATTAGAACATTATTGTCATTGAACTGGTTAGTGTAATGGCAGAGCGGTAAGAAGAACAGGAATTGAGGAATATACGACGGGAAAAAATGTCATAATATACGAATTCGTGACATTTTATTGTTGACGTCAATATCGAAACAATGACAATTTAATTATATAAAAATTGTCACGATTGGTCTATCCTTGACTGGGAAAAAATGTCATAATATATGAATTTATAACATTTTGTAACTGTCATTAATATCGAAACAATAACATTAGCTTTTATAAAAACTTTCACCATTGACATATCCTTGACAGGAAAAAATATTATAATATACGAATTTGTGACATTTTCGTAACTGTTGTCAATATGCAAATGATGACAGTTATTTGTTGTCATAAAATAAAAGATAACAGTTATTTGTTGTCATAAAATATTAAATAACGACATTTATTTTTTGTCATGAAAACACTTATTGTGACAGATTTTTAAAACTGTCATAGAAGGACATTCCACAACAGGTGATACTATGACTATAAATAATTGTTTTGGATTTTTATCTCCCACTCCTAGCCGAAGCTCGCCTACTCCCTCGCTCACTCACCTAAGCCTCCTCCCTCCCCACTCCTTGCCCTATTGAAGCAACAAGATCCATCTGCAGATTCTAGTTGCCCGTACGTCTTTTTCGTATTGCCAAATAAATTTCATTCATTTTCTGTTGATATTTATTTCTTATTCTTCCTACAATGTCTCGGTACCTAGTTTATCTAAGGGTTATTGGATTTACAAAGTTTTATAACATATTTTAAACTGAATAATTTGATTTAAGTGAAAAAGCAACCCAAATGAACATGCCTGAGGATCCTAAGGCATTTGTGTCATCCACATAGAACCAAGAAAGTGCCAAGGATGCTGAAGTTGTTATTATAAGTACAGACATCAACATCATTGAAGTTACAATCAATAAATAGAAGAACTCTGACATATCATCTGACCAAGATATGTTGAACCATAAGTGTGACGACCCAGACATTTCTCATCTAATCTAAGTCGTTACTTCACTCAAAACCGTTTGTTGACAAAAGACATAGCAAGATTCAGTTGAAACCGTAAGAAAACGAAGGAAAATTTAATTGGGCCCTATTTTCAAAATACAAAATTTCAAATGCTGTTTACAAAAAAATTTAACTATTTGTAAACTTAATTAAATCAAAATATTTTCAAACCGTCAGCGGAAGCAGTTTAAAGACAGTCCCCTATGGCAATTCACGAGTCCTTCTTGTCCCTCGTCGGTCTGCCCCTCGTGTTACCTTTGCCTGAAAAGTTAAACATAAAAAGGGTGAGTATTAATATACTCAGTAAGAGACCCACTACTAGTCCCGTTAGGGGAAAATAAATTATTAGCATCCTATGGTGTACCCTGCACAATCACAGTCTTGTGATCCCGTAGGATGCACATATCAGTCTAGTGCTCCCGAAGGATGCACATAAAGGAGATGATCCCGAAGGACACCCGCAGGGTAACTATCCACTAGGAAACTAATAATTTATCCCCTCAGTCCATTCTAAACATCTTAAAAATCATTCTCAATACAGTCAAATTTTCTTATCACATAAGCTCCCCCTTTAACCTCAAACAACCATATTATCCAAATTTCACCCAAGGACAGTCGAAACATATCACTACATCAGTCAGCCACATAAATAGCCCAGCAGTCACAACATACGCTAAACAACAAGTCCACGTCAATCCATACATACATATATAAATTTCATTCAGTCAAGCACAACATACATTAAACTTTCAGTCCACACCCAAACACACAGCATAACCGTCATCCCGACTCAGTCCAGACATAACATTTCAGTTCATATAATCAATACGCCTTAATTCTTGTTATTGAGTCCAGTAAAAAGTCTTTTACCTTAACTTTATGCGATTTCTTCAATCGAACTAAGTTCAATAAACCAAATCCTAAAACATAAGCAAACATAAAATTAATACCTTTCTACATAATTTCGTTCACTCAATTCACCCCAAGTGTGAATTTGGCAACTTACCCAAGTCGATGGAAAATCGAACTCCACTTCAATCCTCTGGAAACATCAAGGATTCATTCCTTGATTCAATATGTACCTTCCAAAAATTTTAGCACATTAAGCTCAACGGTTAACATTTAAAGATAGGTACTAAAGCAACGGAACCCACACTTTAACCTTACCCAAATCTATCACCCAAAGGTCCACGGCAAGGCAGAAACAGAGATCGACGAAAAGTCACTTACGATAGGAAGGGAACCAGCTCGGTTAGGAGGGGGGTTGCTTCACGAACAGAAACCATTGAGCTTTTCCTCCTTCATTTTGTTTTCTTTTCCATTAGTTTAATTCCACCAAAAGAAAATAAATAAAATAATTAGAGCAATCCGATTAAATAAATTTCCTAGAGTTCGGGGTGTTACATTCTTCCCTCCTTGAGAAACTTTCGTCCTCGAAAGTTCTAATTCTGGAATAACTCTGGGTAACGAGCTCTCATATCATATTCTCGCTCCCAAGTTGCCTCTTCAACTCGGTGATTGCGCCACAACACCTTCACTAATGAAATTCCTCAATTACGAAGCATCTTCACCTCTCTAGCCAGAATCTCAACTGGTTGCTCCACATAGCTCAGATTCTCATCAATCTCTAATGGTTCATAGTCCACTACGTGAGATGGATCTGCCACGTACTTCCTCAACATCGAAACATGGAAAACATTATGAACTGCTGAGAGAGATGGTGGCAATGCCAAACGATACGCCACAACACCAATTCTCTCTAAAATCTCAAACGGTCCCACAAAACGAGGACTTAACTTCCCTTTCTTTTCAAAACGCATAACACCCTTCATAGGTGCTACCTTCAAGAACACCTTATCTCCCACATCAAACTCAAGGTCTTTCCGTCTCACATCAGCATAGCTTTTCTGTCTACTCTGCGCTGTTCGCATACGTGCTCTAATCTTCTGGATAGCCTCATTAGTAGACTGAACCAACTCAGGACCCATCAATCGCTGTTCACCAACCTCATCCCAACAAACAGGGGTTCGACAGCATTTACCATACAAAGCTTCAAACGGTGCCATGCCGATGGTAGCCTGAAAACTGTTATTATAAGCGAACTCCATCAAATGCAAGTGAGAGTCCCAACTACCTGGAAACTCTAGAACACAAGCTCGTAGCATATCCTCTAAAACTTGGTTCAAACGTTTAGTTTGACCATCAGTCTGTGGATGAAAGGTCGTACTAAAATCTGAAGTCCCTTCAAAAAGTTGGAAGTAAATCTTGCATCTCTGTCAGAAACAATTGACACAGGTACTCCATGTAGTTTCACAATCTCAGTTAAATATAACTGTGCCCACTTACTCGCAGTATAAGTGGATTTTCCTGGAACAAAATGTGCTGACTTCGTAAGTCTGTCTACAACAACCCAAATTACTGTGTACCCCTTCAGGGTTTTAGGCAGTCCTATAATAAAATCCATCGACACGTTCTCCAACTTCCACTCTGGCTCACTCAAGGGCTGCAACAAACCTGCTGGTTTCTGTCTAGGTGCCTTAACCTGTTGGCACACCAAGCACCTACTAACAAACTTGGCCACTTCCCTCTTCATATTACGCCACCAATACACTCGCTTCAAATCTTGATACATTTTCGTACTACCAGGATGCATGGAAAATGGAGAACTATGGGCCTCATTCAGTAAATCGGTCTTGATTACAGTGTCTGCTGGCACACACAGACGTCTCTCAAACAACAGTCCACCATCAGAGGATATGGAGAACTCATCAGTCTGTCCTGTCCCTACGAGGCGACGTCTCTCCTCTAAATAAGGATCACTACTCTGAGCATCAATAATCTTCTGCCTCAGAGTTGGTTGCACCGTTAACTGAGCTAACTGTGAGGCAATTGCCCCTACAGATACTGCAATCTCAGCTCTCTCAAGGTCTCGATGTATCAGTACCTGACTAGTAATAAGCGCTGCTGAATGTGATACTTTCCTACTAAGAGCATCAGCTACCACATTCGCTTTACCTGGATGATATAATATCTCACAGTCATAATCTTTTACTAACTCGAGCCACCTTCGCTGTCTCATATTTAACTCCTTCTGGGTGAAGAAGTATTTCAGGCTCTTATGGTCAGTAAAGATTTGTATCTTTTCACCGTACAAATAATGTCTCCAGATTTTCAGTGCAAACACTACTGCTGCCAACTCTAAATCATGTGTAGGGTAGTTCTGCTCATGACTTTTCAACTGACGAGAGGCATATGCAACCACCTTACCTTGCTGCATCAAAACACATCCCAATCCTTTCTTAGAAGCATCACTGTAAATCACAAAATTCCCAGATCCATCCGGTACTGTAAGGACCGGTGCAGTAACTAACCTCTGCTTAAGGTTCTGAAAACTATCCTCACAAGCTGAGCTCCAAACAAAAGGAGTCCCCTTCCTGGTCAACTGAGTCAAGGGAGTAGCTATACGAGAAAAATCTGCCACGAACCTCCTGTAATAACCTGCTAAGCCCAGAAAACTACGAATCTCCCTGACAGTAGAGGGTCGAGACCAACTGGTAACAGCCTCAATCTTTGCAGGATCCACAGAAACTCCCTCACTAGAAACCACATAACCAAGGAAAGCCACCTGCTTCAACCAGAATTCACACTTTGAGAACTTAGCATAAAGTTTATTCGCTCGAAGAGTCTCTAAAACTCTATGCAAATGTTCCTCATGTTCAGTCTCGGTCTTGGAATAAACTAAAATGTCATCAATGAAGACTATTACAAAAGTGTCTAAGAAATTCTTAAACACTCTGTTCATCAGATCCATAAATACAGCAGATGCATTTGTCAATCCAAAAGACATTACAATGAATTCATAATGTCCATACCTCGAACGAAAAGCAGTCTTAGGAATATCACCGTCTTTAATCCTCAACTGATGGTAACCCGAGCGTAAATCAATCTTAGAGAATACAGTGGCTCCTTGCAACTGATCAAACAAATCATCAATTCTGGGCAGTGGATACCTATGCTTGACTGTCACCTTATTAAGTTCTCTGTAATCTATACAAAGACGCATCGATCCATCCTTCTTCTTCACAAACAGTTCGGGTGCACCCCAAGGCGATACGCTAGGTCGAATAAAACCGTTGTCAAGCAATTCTTGTAACTGTACCTTCAATTCTTTCAATTCAGCAGGAGCCATCCTGTAAGGGGCTCTAGAGATGGGAGCGTTACCCGGCTCCAACTCAATAGCAAAATCAATCTCCCTGTGAGGCGGAAGTCCTGAAAGCTCTTCTGGAAATACATCAGGATATTCTCTTACTACCGGTTCTTAGGTCAAAGAAATCTCAACTTCCCTAGTATCCACCACACTGGCCAAGATACTCTAGGTACCCTGGTTGAGTAACTTACTGGCCTTCATAGCCGAAATTACTTTAGGTATGACTACAGTCCCTACCCCTTTAAACTTAAAAATAGGCTCGGTAGAAGGACTAAACACTACCTCCTTACGAGAACAATCAATACTGGCATGATTGGCAGCCAACCAATCCATGCCTAAAATTACGTCGAAATCATGCATATCCAATACTAATAAGGTTACATCCAACACACGACCAACTAACTCAATTTGGCATGCTTTAATCCTTTACTTTGACAACATAATTTCCCCAGATGGTGTAGACACTGATAAAACATAATCTAGGGGCTCTACTTCTAAACATGCATGAGTTACAAATATCGACTATATAAAAGAGTGAGAGGAACCAGAGTCGAACAAAGTTAAGGCAAAATGCCCCAACACTGGTAGCGTACCTGTAACAACTGTGCCAGCCCTTTCAGCCTCAGATCTGTTAGTAGCAAAAACTCTGCCCTGTTGTGGCGCTCTCGCTCCCTGACTGCTCTGCCCAAACTCAGTAGGCTTCAAAGGACAACGATCAGCCGTATGCCCCTCTTGCCTACACTTGAAGCAAATCCTTGTCCGAAATAAACAGCGACCCAGATGGCGCTTCCCACAAGTGTTGCACGACGGTTTCTCTCTGGCAGTTTCACCTGCCCCAAAGGGACTCTTCTGGAAACAACGAAAATTGCCACCTGACCTCATGTTCCTCTGAGGAACTTCAACGAACTTTTGCTCCGCCTTTCTCTTCTGACTAAATGAGGTTCCCTTGTCAACACTCATTGGCTGAACCTCGTCCTTTCCAATACTCACATCCACTGCCAGACGCAGTGCTTCAGCCTGAGTGGAGGGCTTTAGTGCTCGCACAAAGCCTCTGATGTCATCCCTTAATCCTCTAACAAACCTCTCAGCTCTTGCCTGCTCATTACCAACAAGCTCAGGGGCGAAGCGCGACAACATGTCGAACTCCTGATCGTACTCCTCAACTGTCATGTGTCCTTGCTTCAATTCCAATAATTCCTGGCTTTTAGCATCCCTAAGGTTAGCCGAGAAAAACTTGGTATATAAGCAATCTCTAAACTGGTCCCACGTGATCTTGTCCAACTTTCCACCCAACATACGCAGTGTGGACCTCCACCAGATAATATCTCTATCCCTAAGGAGAAAGACAGCACACTGAACCTTATGCTCGACTAGGCATCTCATATAACTAAAAATGGTCTCCACAGAAGACAACCACAACTCCGCCTTGGTAGGATCCTCTAGTGATCCATCAAAAGTCTGAGGGTCGTATTTCCTAAAGTCCCTTAAGTGTTTCGCCTCTGCAGACAGCTGATTTGGTAACATCTGTGGCGGTTGTACTACCGATCCCTGCACAGGGGGTCTACAGACGCAGGTGGAGCTGCTGGTACAGGGGAACTCACTGGCGCAGACTGGTTCTGAGCCATAGCAGCCGTAATAAGCTCTGTGATTCTCTGCTCTAGGTGAGTAGACAAGGCTGCCAAATCCTTTTGAGTAACAGGTGCAGCAAGGACACGCGGGTCAGTTTGGCCGACAGAAGGCTGACTACGCCCTGCTCCTATACCTCGGCCTCTAAAACCACCCCTACGTGCACCTCTCCTTGGCGGCATGGTTTCCTAACATCCACCAAAATCTTCCTTTTAGTCTTAAACATCAAAGCACCTCAGACAGTCTAGTTTCACATAGGCAAGGTTGTATTAATAATACCATACTTATTAAACATAAAAGCATACATGACGAGTGACGAAGGATCGTGTTAGCCATAGGGACATAAAAACATGAACTTAAATCATAAGTCAGTCTACAGAACCTAAAACTTAGGCTCTGATACCAACTGTGACGACCCAGACTTTTCGGACTGACCGTCTAAGTCATCAATTTGACACAAAACAGTTTGTTGACAAAAGACATAACAAGATTCAGTTGAAACCGTAAGAAAACGAAGGGAAATTTTAATCGGGCCCTATTTTCAAAATACAAAATTTCTAATGCTGTTTACAAAAAAATTAACTATTTGTAGACTTAGTTAAATCAAAATATTTTCAAACCGTCAGCGGAAGCAGTTTAAAGACAGTCCCCAATGGCAGTTCACGAGTCCTTCTTATCCCTCGTCGGTCTGCCCCTCGTGTTACCTTTGCCTGAAAAGTTAAACATAAAAAGGGTGAGTATTAATATACTCAGTAAGAGACCCACTACTAGTCCCGTTAGGGGAAAAATAAATTATTAGCATCCTATGGGGTACCCTGCACAGTCACAGTCTCGTGATCCCGTAGGATGCACATATCAGTCTAGTGCTCCCGAAGGATGCACGTATCAGTCTAGTGCTCCTGAATGATGCACGTATCAGTCTAGTGCTCCCGAAGGATGCACGTATCAGTCTAGTGCTCCCGAAGGATGCACGTATCAGTCTAGTGCTCCCGAAGGATGCACGTATCAGTCTAATGCTCCTGAAGGATGCACGTAAAGGGGATGATCTCGAAGGACACCCGCAGGGTAACTATCCACTAGGAAACTAATAATTTATCCCCTCAGTCCATTCTAAACCTTTTTAAAATCATCCTCAATACAGTCAAATTTCCTTATCACATAAGCTCCCCCTTTAACCTCAAACAACCATTATTATCGAAAACATATCACTACATCAGTCAGCCACATAAATAGCCCAGCAGTCACGGCATACGCTAGACAACAAGTCCACGTCAATCCATACATATATATATAAATTTCAATCAGTCAAGCACAATATACATTAAACTTTCAGTCCACACCCAAACACACAGCATAACCGTCATCCCGACTCAGTCCAGACATAACATTTCAGTTCATATAATCAATACCCCTTAATTCTTGTTATTGAGTCCAGTAGAAAGTCCCTTACCTTGGCGTTAGGTAAGCTCCTTAACCGCACCAAGGTCCACGAACAACAACCTAACCATCAAGATAAGTACTCAGTATTTTATCCAATACATCACCCACTTAACATCAATCCAATGTGATTATTCACACTTACCCAACTATTTGCGAAACGAGCTCCAACTAAATCCAATATTTATTGTGGACCCAAGGATATTAAGTGTTACCTTCAACCTAAGATCGAACAACAGTCAACAATTAATTCCACCAATAACTTGAATCTTTACCAACAAAATTCGATCGTTCTAATAAAAAATAGAGGCAGCGGCAATCGAACCTAAACGAATAACATTGTGCAAGCAAACCGGAGAAAAATGGTTTTTGAATCCGCGGCTGGAAGGAGACAGAGGCGTGCGGCTGGGCTTCGTCGGACGGTCTGAATAGAGGAGGGACACGCGGAAGGCTGCGGCTGAAATTGGAGAGCAGGTTTACTCGGTGACCGGCGTAGACGAAACCGAACGAAGGCCGGTCGGACGGGAAGCCTTGACTGAACTCGACGACAGTAGGGAACGGCGCGACGGGGGGGGGGGTTCTTCGCGAACGGCTGTGACGCGGACGAACGGTTGCTGCGTGGACGAACAGCTGCGACGTTCGTCTTCTGCAGCTCTGAACGGCTCGGCCAAGGGGGATGCGGTGGTGGTTGGCGGCGGCTAGGGCTTAGGGCAAGGAGAAGGAGAAGAAGAAAAAGAAAGTGGAGGGAGGGGGGGCTGCACGCGGGGAAGGAGAGGGGGGCTGCCTTTTTTTTATATATATTATTTAATAATAATAATAATTTTTATAATAATTATAATTATAATAATATAATTATAATAATAATATAATAATAATAATAATAATATTTAATAATTAATAATGAAATCTTATTATTTTTATTATTACTTTTTTTTTTCTTTTCTTTTCTTTAGGGCGTTACATTGTCAAACATAATGAACCAAGAATGATTAAAACTATTTAGCCAAAATACATTGTAAAAGGTTTGTTGATAATCGATATTGGAATAGTTTTGAGGAAGGAATTGATGTGAAAATCGTTTTTCAGTGTAAATACTTTGATTCTATTTAATTGGAGTTAGAACCCGCAAAAATTTTCAGTTTTGCAAAAGCTATTTTGGTAGGGTCTTCTTTGTTTCTGATGTGAGTTATTTCAATGGAATCGGTTTCCACCAGAATATATTCATAGAATAGATGAGTTTTATAATGATGGTTTGGAATGAAATGAAAATTTGATGGAAATGTTTTTTGGACCATTTCGAATATGGAATTTGCCAAATATTCGGGTTCTAGGATTGTGATAAAAGAAGTTTTAGGTTTATTGTTATAAGATGAAGTATGGTAATGTATTGCTTTTGATGGGATAATTTCATAATTTTGGAAATTTGGTTTGGTGATGGCTTGAGCATATGTAGTAGAAGGAGTAGATGACTCCTTTGTTTTGATTGTAGAGGGATTGGTTAATACAGTAGAAGGTCTTAAAGGGATGGAAGATCCCAAAATTTGAAACCTATTGGATAATGGTAATTGTTTAGGGGTTTTTCCCTTTTGATCCTCCATTGATTGTGAGGATTCTGCTTGAGTAAATTGATATGCTTGTGAGTAAGAAGCTTTAGTTTGAGGGAGAGTGGCTTGTTGTTTTTTTCTCATGACTTTCTTTCTTTTCTCCTTCCATTGCTCTCTATTTTTCTTTTTCACTTTCTTTCGCTCTTTTGCCTTGTAGGAATTCTCTAGTGAGATAATCAGGAAGAGAATTGGTACTGCCTTTTATAGCCTCTATTTTGAAATCAAAACAAGAAAGTATTGCTTTCCATCTGACAAAAAATTGTCTAGAAACTAAATTTCTAACATCCTTTTGTAAAACATCTGTTGAAGCTTTACAATCAACACGTATTAAAAAGCTTTTATTTATCAAATCACTTTGAAATTTGTTTGTGCATAAAACAATTGATAAAATTTCTTTTTTAACAATTGAATAATTTTTTTGAGCTCCTAGCCAGATACCCAAATGATATCTAACTAATTGCTCTTGACCATTGATGGATTGTTTGAGAATGCCACCATATCCTATGTCTGATGCATCTGTTTCTACAATAAGTGATGCATGTGGATTGATAATGAATAAGCAAGGAAGTCTTTTGACAAGGGTTTTTATGGTTTTGATAATGCATGTGTGCTCATGAGTCCATGGAGGAGGTGTTTTCCTAAGTCGTTGATATAATGGTTCACAAGTTTGTCGTAGATTTGGAATAAAATCTTAAATACAATTTATGTTGGAATTTATGTCCTAAAACTCGTAGTTTGTAATCATATTCTGTTCAATAAGTCGTTATTAATACTATAATTTTAAAGCCAATAAACTAAGGTCCCAAGGCTATTGTTATGTAAGCTTGAACTTTATGTAGAGACATAAACGTTGATCAAGTTCGAGTAAATAGCCTAAATAGTCTATAGTATACGAATACGGTTGGGCGCCTTATTCGGAAGATACTATTGATGCAGCCCACTTTGTAGTTAGTACAAACGATGTGATCCTAAACCGTTCATGTAGAGACATGGAAGTGGGAGATCCTATGTAAAGAGTTTACATAAGACTGGAACCATGAGATAGTCACTTTTAAGTTATAACACCGTTAACTTTGTAAAACTGACTATTTCGTTTATAGATATCCAATGTAACTTAATCTTAATCCTGAGCTAACTATGAACTTCTGTTCACACGAAATTATCCTTAGATCTGTATAGGTGAGGGCAGCTCAATGGCGCTGGCTCAATAAGCCTTCCATTTCAGGGGTAAGATCGGGTGGATAGCTAGGGATATAGGGTGCAAGAAGGAATTCACTCCTACCCACTCTAGAGTTAGTAGATAGGTTGTTCCCTTGAGGACTGAATCCAAGTCTTGAACAAGGGGCCCCACCCTCTCATTGGCCCGAGAGGAATTCGGTTTAAAGGTTGGACCTTAAATCAATTATTCAATAGTGGATCAGTGGGACTTAGGGAAAAAAAGATATAATCTCGGGGGTAAAATGGTACTTTGACCCAGCCGAGATTATGAACAACCTGTGAAGGATTAACTTACTTATCATGGTCATATCACATGGACACAAATATATCTATAGGGGGAGTGCAACTACGGGACTCTAGTGGAATGACCTGTTAGTTAACGAAGGTTGATTAACTCGGTCTAAAGAGTTTAGCCAGTTAATCTCGGATCGTTGGAGCCCATGATGTATAGGTCCATTAGGTTCCCCCGCTAGCTCATAAGGAATCAACTTAGAACATTATGATGAAATAATTTGAATTGTTCAAAATAGGTAAAGAGAGAGAAATAGATAAATATATTTGACATAGTCATCGGTTATAACTTAAGTAGAGATTCATGTTTAAATATGATTTAAATATCAATATGGAATCATATTTGAAAGCTAGGAATTGATGAAAAAGGTCAAAGATGTAAAAAGTCATGCATGTGAGACACCTACTTGGTAATATGCCAAGTGTGGAGAGTGGAAGCTCGCTACATGCAAATTTTGCATGTAGTTTGCTTATAAAAGGAATGGATTGGAAATAAAAAGTGTTGGTTGTTTTTTTTTGTTGAAAAATTGATTTTGTAATTTGGAATTGCAAAATCAAACCAATTTTCCTTTTACTCTCCAAAAGTTCTCTCCACAAATTTTTCCTCCTAAATTCATCTCTCTCTCTATTTTCTCTACCGTTCGAGTCCCACAACTCGATTCTAAGTCTGGAGATTAGCGGGTCAACACTAGTGGTAGTCCCGGTTTTGATTTCGTGAGGAGATCAGGAAGAGCACGTGAGAAGATTGCGATAATAGAAAAGCATCAAGGGTGAGTTTTTCTATTAACCCTATTTTGTTTCTTTTTAAGGTTGTGATGCATGTTTACCACTAAAGTGTTTAGTTGTAATTAGAGTAAATTTTGATCCTAATTCTGCTGCGCATGTCTACCGTTTCCATCAATTTAGGCATCCTAGAAATCTTTGCAATTGATTTTTATTAGTGATTTCATGAGGAAATTTGTTAGCAAATTCAATTGATCTTTTAATTGGTCTTATTTTTCCTTCGAAGATGTCGTAGCCTAAAAATCTAATTTTTTCTTATAATTTTATTTTGGGTAAAAAAACGACCAAACCATTTTGTTTAATTATCTGATGAAAAATTCTTAAATGTTTAAAGTGTTGTTCTATGGACTGATAAAATACTAAGACATCATCGATGTAGACGATTATGAATTCTTGGTATGGATTAAAAATGTCGTTCATTATATTTTGGAATTCAGTGGGAGCATTTTTTAGACTAAATGGCATTACATTCCATTCATATTGTCCGAATGGAACATTAAATATTGTTTTATATTTGTCCTTTTCAGCAATTTGAATTTGCCAAAATCCATATTTCATGTCAAATTTTGTGAAGACTAGAGCATTTTGTATTCGATTTATTAAGTCATTTTTATTTGGTATAGGATAACGAATCCATTCTAGTACAGAATTTAGTGGTTTATAGTTGATTACAAGGCGAGGTACTCCTCGTTCAATTTTTGCTTGATTATTGACATAAAAAGCGGCTCAACTCCAACGGCAAGAGCTTTAGTAGGAATTTTTTATTCATAAAAGTTTTTTATGTAAGGTAAGTTAACAATATGTTGTTTTCGTTCCCAAAAGGCATTGGGAATAGAGGCACATATATCCTTTTCTATTAATTCTTTAAATTGATTAATTTATATGGATTATTTAATTGTTCTTCAATTCTTTTATGACTTATTTCTTTCTTTAAAAATTACACTTGTGTTTTTCTACGGATAGAATTAATAGTTTTATAGATTGTAAAATTTTGAATAGAATGTATTGTTTTAGTAGATATAGGGTTTACGAATTTAAAAATAATTTCTTGATCTAGGATTTTTTAGCTATTTCTTTTTCATTTACTGAGAAAGGATATAGTTAGGAAAGAAAAGGGGTTCCAAGAATTATTTATTCGTCAAAATATTTTACTAAAATAAATGTATTTTTAAAACAATAACCTTTGTTACAAATATGTGTGTTTGATAGTTTATTGCGAATTTTTAACCTTTGGCCATTTGCACCATGCAATATTTCTGAGGTTTTTTCAAAATATTTGGTAGGTATTAGTCCTTCTCGTATGCAATTTTGCTCAGCTCCCGAATCAATCAAAACTTTTGAAGTCACTTGATATTCTTTGTTAATGACAAGGTTAATGACAAAATACCACTTTTGTAATTGAATCTTGTTGATAAGATTAATAAGGAATCATGGGGAATATTTTCAAGGTGATCTTCAGAAGTTGAAGGTTGATCAATTATTTGTTGAGTTTGGAGGGAGAGAAGCTCAAATCTAATTTGAGAATTTTCTTTTTTGATGTTAGAAATTTCTTCTTTTATTGTATTTATTTTTCTTTGAAGGTCGGGAATAGTTTTCGGTTTTGTTTTAGGTTCAAACCTAGAAAATATATCTTTAAGGTTGGTGTTGAATATTTTCTTGTTTAGGTTCTTGTATAATAAGGTTTTTCAATTCTTCAAAGTATTCCTTGTTAGTTTCTAAATCCTTAATTTGACTAATGGCTTCAAAAAGAATCTCTTGATCTCTTGAGATGACATTTATGCCTTTATTGCATGTCAAGTTTCTATTTGATTGTTACTAAAATAAGAAGACTTTTCAGAGTCAGTATTATCAGAATTTTCTTGAATTTCAAAAGTTTGGTCATAAGAAAATACTTCACTTTGTTCGGAAGATGATGAAGCGTCTAAAGGGTTTAGTAAATTTAATAATTGAATTTTCAAATCTTCTTCTATCTCCAAATTATTAATTTTTCCTTTCATTGGACAGTTAGGGGCTATATGTCCCTTTTGTCTACATTTGTAACAGATAATTTCTTTTCGTTTTTTAATAGGTCTGTTATTTGTATATTTATTTTTTGGTTTTGATTTATAATTTTTATTATTCTGATTGTTTTGATAATAACCTTGATTCCTATAATGTTTCCTTCGAAAGAAGTTTCTCTTGTACTTCTTGGCTTGTTTTAGTGCTGAAGGAGCTTGTATTTTTTCATATCCATATTGGGCACAAAAGGATTCAAGCTCTTGCCGTTGTTTGTGGAATTCATTTTTTATTTTTGCTTTTAATTTGAGATTCATACATAAAGCTAATCCTTCATTATTGATAAAGTTAACTAATAGTTAAATTATCGAATGGGATTGTTCCATGAAAGGTATGTCTAATAGTCTGGCGTACCTTTTCAGCGAATAATTTTGGTAATCCTAAAAGGAATTTTTCTTTCCAATGTTTATTATTGCAATCTGTTCGGGTAAAAA
This sequence comes from Cucumis hystrix, assembly GCA_025688845.1. Lineage (NCBI taxonomy): Eukaryota > Viridiplantae > Streptophyta > Magnoliopsida > Cucurbitales > Cucurbitaceae > Cucumis > Cucumis hystrix. Next base: position 9,320,462 of record CM046886.1, read on the forward strand.
CCTTGCTTAGGAAAACATCTTTGTACCATAAAAAATTTTGAAGTTTTGGACAGGTAAGATTTGAAAAAATCTCTGAACTTCGTTCCTAGAATTGAATGGGTTATCCTATAAAATTTTTCGTAATGGTGTAAATTAAGGTTGCGGTTATCCTATAAAATTTTTCGTAATGGTGTAAATTAAGGTTGCTACAGCATCTTGGGTTTGATTGATGCCCGTGCCACTTTGTTCAACTTTGATGGCGATTAGAATTCTTGCTTTGTTCCTTGAGGGTACACAGTTATTCCACCATCCTTTTAAATTTCCGGTAAATCTAGAATGAGAATCTGGGCAATTTGATGGTCTGAATTTTGATGTAATTTATAAGCAGTGGTTGCTAGGGTCATTTCATGCATTAAATTTAAAATTTGATGTTCGGTCATTCCATCTATGTTCCATTCATAGATGTCATTTCCTGTATATTGGGCTTGAGTTAATTGGTTTCTTTCTTCATATTGCATATCAGGAAAGGAGGGTCGAGAATAATAATTTTTTAGTTTTGGATATCTATGATTTGTTTTTTTTTTAAGAGTAAGATTTTGGATTTGTTCTTCAAGATGGTTATCCTCGAAATTATGATCTTCAATAGGGGTTTCATTTATAGTATTGATTTTTTATGTGGATGGGTTTTTGGAAGTATTTAGATTTAAGTGTTGTAATTGGAGATTAATTTTGTCTAAAATGCTATTAGATTCTTTACTTGAGAAATTAATTAATTTTAAATCTTTATCATAAATCTCAAAAGGTTTAAATAGAGGTTTTGTTTTATCTATAGGTTGAGGTTGTGATTTAATAGAGTAATGGTGAGGTTCAAGTTTAGACTCTATTCTTTCTACTTGGGTGGTTATTGTGTATAAAATTTTATTGGAATAATTGTTTTGTAATTGTATGTTTTTTATATCTTTTAAGGTTGGTGGTTTTGTTTCAATTTAGGGGACTTTATCATTTTAAAAGGAGAAGCTATAACTTCTTGGTCTTTGATACTTTGAAACTCGATTTCTTCTCAAGGGGGATGTGAAGAAGTTATTTGTCTTTTTGGATTTGTAGTTTCCCAAGTGGGTAAAGATGAATTTGTATTAATAGTTTGATGTATTGGAAATGTAAGACTTTGATAAAACGTCCTATGCTTCATCCATTGGAAAAATATATATATTTGTTTTTAGTTTTTCCATAATTTTGTAGTATTCTTCACGTATTTCATTTTCTTCAATTTTGTTAAAAGATTCAAAAAAATTATTTCGTAAAAGTGTATTATTATTTGACCAAAATTCATTATTTAATTCTATTTTATTTATTGAAAAAGGTTTAGAGATAACATTTAATTGATTAATATTTTGCATATCGGAATGAGTAGGAGATTAGGTTGGGTCTTTGTCTTTTGCATAAAAGGGTTGTGGTATTGTATTATCAAATCGTACTTCTTGAAGGTTTAAAGAATTACTTGAACTAGCAGGTTCATAGGTAGAAAATCTAGGAAGTTCTAATCTTGCTGTTGAGATTGGAATTGTATTTCTACGCTTCCATCCTCGTTTTCTACAATTTGGGTTAATTTTGGATTTTCAATTGATGGTTTAAAAGCATCTTCTAGATTCCATCTAGGATTATGAGTAATTTGATTCCAAGATAACATTTCTAGAGTGAAGGTATTTGAATATTATGTATTAGCTTCCATAAGAAGAGTTTGATCTTTAGGAGAAGTTCCAAGTGCTTTAGGGGATAAATTCATGTGCATTAATTTATAATATATTCGGAAAATCCCTACAATGGACTCGGTTTGGGGTTCCCAATCCATATTTAGGATTTTAAAATCAAGCATTAAAGAACGAAGTATATTTGGATCGCTTAAAGAAACAGTAAAATTTGGATAACAATTAAAGTAAACTAGTCCTTTTTCAAGATTTGATTCAACTATTGAAAGTACAGAATTTGAAAAGTTTCTATGTCTTTTATCTCGTAAAATTTAAAGAACGGGAGTATCTAACCCGATTCGATATAAAGGTTTTATAGCAACTTGAACTAGGCCTATGTGGAGAAACTTGTATTTTTCTTGATGATGAAGAATTGATTGTCTAGAAAATAAAGAAAGGGTTTTAGAAAGTTTATTTATTAGAACTAAATGTTCTGTAGTTTTCATTCGACAATCTTGAAGAAATCAAATTTTCCTATTTGATATATAGTTTTGACATCTATCTTTTGTATGGTCCAATTATGGAGACTTTTTTCTATACTTGCTATTTGAAGTTCTTGACTATTAACTATAAAAAACTGAGAATCATGAGAATAATCATCTGTTGTTTTTGTAGTTGTTCTTGTCTTCTTCTCTTGTAGCGTGATAATACGCTACAATTCGCGTCAATGTCCATCGTAGTTCCCAAACTCAATAGTCTCAAACTATCACTTGATTCTACTTGTTCACAAACAACATCATGACCACTCAAATCATTACAAAAGGCAATGCCATCAACTTGTAATTTGTAATAATTATACAAACGCATCAAATAAGCTTCAATTCCATCAACAAGAACTTTAACCATAACGTCATCATGTATACTTTCAAAGAAAAAGTCAATATAATCCAATTTATATCGAGGGCCAAGCACCACAACTAGAAATACAAGCTTGTTAATTTTCTCAATTGAACTCCAATACTTTAATATTTTGACTTCATATTTATAGTCATATTACGTAAAATAGAGTTATATTCGTTGCTCCAACCAATTAAAAGATCATTAATCCCCCACATCTTATGAAAGAAAGAATTGGCAGTCACATATAAGGAACCACTTATCTTATTAGTGACATTATAAAACACCTTCAGAAACATGACAAACACTTCAACATTTTTTCAATCAGAATTACTTGGTGGCCCAATCCTCTTCTTTCCATGTTCATCTTCTGCAAAATAGCCTTGATAATCCAACTCTTCTTCCTCTAATATTTGAAAAGCTTTTTCAAATTTAAGTGCATGCACAAGCATAAGATATGTAGAATTCCATCTTGTTGGAACATCCAAACAAACAAGACATTTGCAATCAATTTTCTCTTGCTTCACAGAAATTTTAAATTGTACAGCATTACGAACACAAACAATGGAATCATGCATTTCTTTCAATCCCTCATTTACAATCAAGTTAATTATGTGAGCACAACACTTCATGTGTAACAGTTCTCCTTCCAAGATTAAGGTTTTCCAACTTCTAAGTCTTTTCTAAATATACGAAATTGCTCCTTTGGTCAAACTTGCATTATCAACAGTTATAGAAAAGATTTTCTCAATCCCTTATTCCAATAAACGGCTCTCAATGAGTTTTCCAATAGTATCATCCTTGTGGTTAGCAACTTGACAAAATTTTAAAATCTTTTTATGCAAAATCCAATCTAAATCAATGAAGTGTGCAATGAGTACCATGTAGTTAACATTTTGCAAAGAAGTCCATGATTTCAATTTCTTCTTTTCATCAAGGTACAATTCATATATATATTTAGCAATTGTTACTCTTGAAGGAGGGTCAAGCTTAGAACAAGCCACTCTACAAAAATGTCTAAATCCCTCTTTCTCGATAAACTTGAATGGCAACTCATCAACAATTATCATCTTAACACATGCTCACAAAATTACTACCACTTTTTCCACCAATGGAAGGTTGAAGATTCAAAAATGTTTATCCTATTTCTACTTCCTTATATAGGTACTGCTTACATTGATTTTTTAAGTGCTTCAATAATGTGCTAGTTCCACATGAGGTAGTATCACAACAATACACTTTATCACAATAATTGCATATGAACCTAAAACTATTCTCTTCCAGCATTGTGAAGTGATCCCATATAGTGGAAGTTGACTTCTTAGTGGCTCTAACTCTCTTCTTATTAGGTAGTGTGTGGTTTACTTGAACTTACAGTTCTCGTTGCATTATTAGTGGAAGGGACAAGACTAGGGCTAGTTTCACTATGTTGTCCACTACTTGTCTCCATGGTCTAAAAAAGTATTAAAAAAACTAAAATCAGGTCACCCACACAATCACCCATAACAGTTGAATCATAGCAAGGCAACCAACAATGACATCACAAACTATCAATAGAATAAAGCTACTGTCTAAAAATTATGCTACTGTAGTGTCAATATTTATCACACTTACAGTTTAACCAAAGAACTCGAAAGCTAACGTCTATAAATTTATCACAATTGTAGTAAAAAACTTATGCTAGTTTCTGATGGTACAAAAACAATAAATAAATAATTTTGTATCTGTTAGGATGGGTGTTGAAACTCGAAAGCTGAAGAGATGGACGAAGAAAATGATCATCGAACGGCCATCGGAAGCTGAGGAGACAGATGACTGAAAAGACTCAAGAGGGAGACTGATGGCGAGGAGAAGGAGAAGACTAAGATCTGACAGATAACGAGGAGAGGGGGGAGACGGCGAAGAGATTTCATATTTGACGGACGACTGAGGGAGGAGACTGAGATTTGACAAACTACAAAGATGAGATCTGATGGACAGTGCAAGGTAGAAATGGAGGAGAGTCGGAGACAGAGGAGATGTGAAAAGAGAAGGTGAAGGGAAGTGACGCACAAGGGAGGGGAATGTCGAATGTGAGGGAGGAGACCTAATTTTCTTTAAGTTTTATTAAATAATATATATATGTACATATATATTATATTATATTAATTCGGGTTGAGTTGGGTTGAACCCAAGTTTTCAACCCTTCAACCCAAAATCCAACCCAACCTGAAAAAATCAAATTTTTTTAACCCAACCCAACCCACATTTATATCCATATATTATATGGGTTTGGTAGTCTAGGTTATCAAGTTACCTGGGTTATTCTTACACTCTTAGAGTTTTGAGCCTTCTCCACCTAAAACCGAAGACTCGACTTAAATGCTATAAATGATAGTGAAGGGGGAAGAGAAGAGAAGAGGTCAGCAAAGTTATGATATAAAGGGAGGAGGAGTTAAGAGTATAATGTTTTTCTAGAGATTAAGGTTTTTTTTTTTTTTTTTTTTGTGCTTAAAACATTATTTTTTGTTTTCTCAGGTGCCAACCTCTGTGCTAATTTTTAGTTTGTTTCCATTTTTATAGTATTTTGTTAATTAGTCATATATCAACCTCTAGTTATGACATAATATGCTCTTTTCTTTTATTTACAAATTACACAGCTACAAGAGTTAAGAGAATGTGCAAAGAGAGCCCCAAGGAGAAGCAAAAGAAAAATTCTTGACATCTTGAGAAAGGAATGTTTTAATGTAACACCCCAGAATTTAAGGTATTTTATTTTAATCGAATTACCTTATTTTTTTTTAAAGATTTTAAAATATATGGGTGTTGTATACCATAAATTTAAGGAAAAGAAAAGAAATACGAATTTAATAAATAAGTAATAGTAATAATAGTTGTTATTATTATTTTTATTATTATTATTATTTTTATTTTTATTTTTATTAAATAAAACAAATGAAAAAGGGGGGAAAATTAAAATTTCCTTCCCCCCCTCTCTTCCCTTCTCCCTCGCGTGCACAACCCCCCCCCTCCCTTTTTTCTTTCTTTCTTTTCTTCTCTTCTTCTTTTCTTCCGTTCAGATCCCTAGCTGCCAGCCCCCTTTCCCTTTCTCTTTTCCGTTCCGGCGAAACCCAGCCGCCTGCTACCGTCCGACGAAGCCCAGCCCAGCCGCACGCCGTCTGCCTCCGTCCGCAAAGCCGACCGCCTCTGTCTCCTTATAGCCGCGCATTTTCCAACCGCAGATTTGAAGCCTACCCATGCCCAAATCGATTTGCACAATGTCGCTTGCCCTAGTCTTGTGTGCCACTCCCGCTATGTCGTTGTAAATTCGTTGGGTAAGGATGAAATTGATGGATTTAAGAGTCTTAATTGAAATCTCGATTAGTTGATATTGTTTAATTGGGTGTTTGGATGTTTGTTCTTGAAGGCGATCAAGGAGATTTGAAGAATTGGGACTTTGAGTTTTGCCATAAGCTTCGTTGGAGTCGTCTCTCCACTTCTTGGGTAAGTTGTGGAGTTTACGTATGGGTGAATTGAATGGATGAAACTATTTAGAAGGATGTTAATTTTACGTTTGATTATGTTTAGGAATTTATTCATTTGAAATTGCTCGATTGAAGAACTTGCATAAAAGCGAGGTAAGGGACTTTCTACTGGACTCAATAACAAGAATTAAGATGTATTGACTATATGGATTGAAATGTTATATCTGGACTGAGTAGGGATGGCAGTTATGATGTGTGTTTGGGTGTGAACTGAAAGTTTAACGTATATTGTGTTTGACTTAATGAAATTTATATATGTATGTATGGATTGACGTGAACTTGTTGTCTAGCGTATGTTGTGACTGCTGGGTTATTTATGTTGCTGACTGATGTAGTGATATGTTTTGACTGTCCTTGGGTGAAATTAGGATAATATGGTTGTGTTGAGGTTAAATGGGTTGCTTATGTGATAATCGAATTTGACTGTATTGAGAATGATTGTTAAGATGTTTAGAATGGACTGAGGGGATAAATTATTAGTTTCCTAGTGGGTAGTTACCTTGCGGGTGCCCTACGGGATTATCACCATTTGTGCATCCTTCGATAGCACTAGACTGATAGGTGCATCCTTCGGGAGCACTAGACTGATAGGTGCATCCTTCGGGAGCACTAGACTGATAGGTGCATCCTTCGGGAGCACTAGACTGATACGTGCATCCTTCGGGAGCACTAGACTGATACGTGCATCCTTCGAGAGCACTAGACTGATATGTGCATCCTACGGGATCACGAGACTGCGACGGTGCAGGGTACCCCATAGGAAGCTAATAATTTATTTTTCCCTAACCGGACCAGTAGTGGGTCTCTTACTGAGTATATTAATACTCACCTTTTTTATGTTTAACTTTTCAGGCAAAGGTAACACGTGGGGCAGACCGACGAAGGACAAGAAGGAATCGTGATTTGCCTTATGGGACTGTCTTCTAATTGCTTCCGCTGACGGTTTGAAAATATTTTGATTTAACTAAGTTTACAAATAGTTAATTTTTTTGTAAACAGCATTTGAAATTTTGTATTTTTGAAATAGGGCCCGATTAAAATTTTCCTTCATTTTCTTACGGTTTCAACTGAATCTTGCTATGTCCTTTGTCAACAAACGGTTTTGAGTAAACGTAACGACTTAGACAAGGTCGAAAAGTCTGGGTCGTTATAGTTAAGTAGTTATCCGAGAATATATATGCTTTTATTATTTTCTTTGGTCTTCTTGTTGAAGTGTCGTGGCTTCACTCCCATCTCACGTCGATGTTACATTTTCAAGTGTTTTGAAAGTTCTTGATCTTCAGCCACATACTTCTCCACGTCTCTCATTGCTATAGCTAATGACTGATTTGTGAGGGCATACTTCACTGTTTTTTTTTATGTAGGAAATGGATGGGATTTCTCGAAGATCAATCATCGCTTTTGTTTGTCTTATTGTTTTTTTATAAATAAATAAATAAATAAATAAAAACATAAATATATACATGTATGGTACATATAATTATAGAGTACGTACAAGGTCAGATTTAAGAAGGAGCTAGGGGGGCACATGCCCCCCTCACATTCTCGATTCTTATATTTTAATATTAAGTTTGAAGTTTAAAAATACAATATATATTAAATAATGCATCTTTTAAAGTAAACTTGGATTCTGATGCAGCGGCTATGCCCTTCTTTTATAATTCTAACATCTTGAGTTTGAATCCTATCTGTTCAATTATTTTTACAGATTAATAGAATATAATTTGATTATTTCAGAAGGTATTATTTCAAAAGGTATTATTTTTTATTTTCTATTTTTTTAATGCAATTTTTAGATTCACATATTTACATTACTTATGTGTATATTTTTTTTATTTTTTTTCAGAATTAAAAGATACAAGATAATTTTTTCCGTTCATAATTAGAATATAAGTATCGTATCAATTCACTAGTAAGTCCAAATGCTTCTTAATATTTTTAGTTTTTACTTTTCAACCTATGTAACAAATCATAATACTTATATTGTTTAATACTAATTTTGTAGAGTAAACATATCGATATTGAGAGATATTTTAGAAGAAAAACAATAATAGAAACTATAGAGACATCGTCTTCAAACAAGAGACAAATACCTGATTTAGATAGATATTATATAGAAATCAATTTAGAAGAACTACCTGCAGATCCTGGTCTAAGAACTAGAATTTCTTAATATAATTATAATATTCAAGATCAAGTTCGTAGAGCATATCAACAAAAAGGTTCTTGTCAACCTCGAAATCATACTTTTCCATTCAAGAAAGTTGGGGCAAAGTCAAGACGATTTAATCTAGTGGTTTAAAGAATATCTTATTTTGTTAGAATGTAGCATTTCAAAGGATGCTGCATTTTGTTTATGTTGCTACCTATTTAAACCATAAGTAAGTGAAGAATCAGGAGAGGAACGTTTTGTTAGTGAAGGATTTTGCAATTGGAAAAAAAAAAGGGAAATTGCAAACTCATGTTGGTGGTTCAAATAGTGTTTGCTCAGTAATTCATTTGCTGCATTCGATAATAAAAAACTTAGTCGACTTGTTCAGTTTTATCCAAGAGACTTTTCATCTATTGAACTCTATGCTTGAGGATCAACTTCAATATTACATTAGTGATATACGTTCAAAGTTTATTGAACTAAAAAGAATTGGTGATCTTGCAATGAAAATGGTCGTTACGAAAAGAGATAAAGTCAAATCCATTAGTTTATCAGTTGCTCACATTAGTATTGATTTTACCGATTGCAACAGCTAGTGTAGAAAGAATATTTTTTGCTGTGAATATTGTGAAGATTCGACTGCGTAATCGAATAGGAGATCAATCGATGAATGTTGTCTTATAGTTTAAATTGTGAAAGATTTGTTGGATAAGTTGGATAATAAACTTATCATGAATCGATTTCAAAACTTGAAAACTCGTAGAGGATAATTGTAATACGTATTAAATTAATTTTTAAAGTTAATTAATATTTTTTTAGTGTGTTTGTTATATAGTGCCCCTATATAAAATTTCTGGATCTGCCACTAAGTACCTACAAACTTTATATACATTTATGTACAGACTTTATATACATGTTATACATGCTTTATATACATGTACGTACATACTTTATACACATGCATACATACTTTATATACAAGCGTACATACTTTATATACATGAATGCGTACTTTATATACATGAACGTATATATTATATCTTTATGTACATTCATATTTTCTCAGATTGGATAACCCAATTCTCACCATTGGCCAACTCAACAGTGAGTTGATGACTAGGTTGATTAACCAAGAAAAGTTACGATACCTTTGACGATGTTTTTGTCAAATTTGTTGTTTATTTTCATATACGTGTCTTCCCATACTAGTGTATCGTATAGTGGATCTGAACTCGTGTAAGTAATTTAATCTATGATCATATATGCATGTGGTTCTCTTACATTTAATTAAGCAATTATTATTTAACTTTGAAATATCAATTATGTATACTCAAATATAATGTCTTGTGAAATAAATCTTTTACCATTCCTTTGAATCAAAAAACAAGAAAATAACATATTTTTATAGGAAGAAATAATAATTATATTTGGATATCCAATTATTTTTCTATGGTTTACGCATGAGTGAATTTTAGGCTTGAATCACATTTCATCGTGCACTTTCTTTCATCTGTTACACACCAACATTGCTCATCACATGTCTTGCAACAACCACAATGTTCTTCTCCTACTTTTCGTTTATGTTGTGTTCTAGCAGCACCTTGTCTACTTACATAGGTTATGTTATGGGTAACACGATGTCGAACTTGGCCTCCATTGACAACAAGTTACTCTTAATCTTGATGTCCAATAGCAACAGGTTGATGTTGACCTTGACCCTACCGGCAATATGTTGATATTGAACAAATGATTTAACTGTTGGTCCAAATTCACATCCAAATTAAACTGTTACTTTTCCAATGGAACAAATGCTTAAGTTTGGTGTTGCATTTTCAAGAATTTTGATAGCCTCTTCGACGGTGGTCACACATTTCTGCATGTTTTCCATTGCTATAGTTAAAAGCTGATTTGTGAGGGCATACTTTACGACACATACAGTTTAAAATGTGAGATCTGCAACGACGTTAGTGGCCACGGTAGCAGTGGTGAGGAGGAGGCTATTGTAACACCCCAGAATTTAAGGTATTTTATTTTAATCAAATTACCTTATTATTTAAAGATTTTAAAATTTGTTGGGTGTTGTATACTATAAAATTGAGAGAAAAGAAAAGAAATAGGGATTTAATAAATAAAGTAATAGTAATAATAGCTGCTATTATAAAAAAAATAAAATAAAAAAATAAATTTTAATCCCTTCTTCTTCCTCCCGCGTGCGAAACCCCCCCCCTCCATTTTTCTTTTTCTTTTCTTATTCTTCTTCTTCCGCTCACCCTAGCCGCCGCCATCCTCCTCTTTTCTGTCCGTCCGACGAAACCCAGCCCAACCGCTTCGTCCGCCAGCCTTTCCGCACCACCCTTCTTCCACTTTTCGTCCTACCAACGTTTCCCCTTCAGATCTGCGGAGTTTGCCGTCAATGCGCAGTCGTCACAAGTTTCGGTCAAGACCTTGCGTCTTCCTTGACGTTTCGTGCAAGCAGACGCCGAGTTCTTCCGATCTGAGTTGCCTTGCTGTTAAAAAAAAAATCATTTTTTACACACCCAGATTTCGTCGTCGGCAACTATCGAACTATCTAAAGTCGATCGTCCCTTTCCAACCGTGGGTTTTCTTTTCTGATTTCGTCGGTGTCACAGTCGTTGCGTCGAACAAATTGAAGTCGGGTGAGTGCGTTTTTCCTTACCTTCCAGCAACGGATTGGAAGCCGACCCATGCCCAAATCTATTGCACAATGTCGTTTGCTCTAGTCTTGTGTGCAGCTGCCGCTACGTCGTTGTAATTTCGTTGGGTAAGGATGAAATTGATGGGTTTAAGGGTCTACATTGAAGTTTCATTTAGTTGATGTTTGTTTAATTGGTTGCTTTGATGTTTGTTCTTGAAGGCGATATTGGAGATTTGAAGCTAGGGACCTTGAGTTTTACCATAAGCTTCGTTGGAGTTCATTTCTCCACTTCTTGGGTAAGTTGTGAGATTTACATATGGGTGACTTGAATGGATGAAACTAATTAGAAGGATGTTGATTTTATGTTTGGTTATGTTTAGGAATTGATTTATTGGAATTTGTTTGATTGAAGAAATTGCATAAGAGTGAAGTAAAGGACTTCCTACTGGACTCACTTATAGCTTTGAGATGTGTTGGACTGTATGATTATATTGGAATTGAGCAGGGATGTTGGATATGCTATATACGTTTGGTTGTGAGCCTAATGTTTAACTAAGATTGTGTTTCAACAAGAAAATATATATTTATGTATGGGTTTATGTGGTTTTGGTGTCAAGTGTATGTGGTGACTAATTGGCTATGTAAATATTCACATATGGTTGTTGAATGACTGAAAACAGTAGATGTATTTTATATAGGGGGAAGGTTAGAACTGATGGATGGTTGTTTAGACTGAGTGTAGGATACACTATCGTGGTTGCGTGCTTATGACGGAGGGGACTAATTAGTCATACCCCTTGTAGACCCAGGAGAATGTTATGAGTATTTAGTTTCGTTGACTGATATACTGACATGTTTTGACTGACCTTAGGTTAAATTGGAATGAAATGGTTGTTCGAGGTTAAGTGAAGAGTTTACGTGATGAGGACGTTTAACTGGATTGTAAATGATTGTTAAGATGTATAGAAGGGACTGAGGGGTAAATTATTGGTTTCCTAGTGGATAGTTACCTTGTGGGTGCCCAACGGGATTACCACCCTTTTGTTCATCCTTCGGGAGCACTAGAATGATATGTGCATCCTTCAGGAGCACTGGATTGATATGTGCATCCTTCGGGAGCACTAGACTGATATGTGTTTCTGCAGAACACTAGACTGATTTATGCGTCCCTTTAACGTTAGACTGATTGTGTGCATCTTACGGGATCACAAGACTGTGACTGTGCAGGGTACTCCATAGGAAGCTAATAATTTATTTTTCCCCTAACGGGACCAGTAGTGGGTCTCTTACTGGGTATGTTAATATTCACCCTTTTATTTTTAACTTTTCAAGCAAAGGTAACTCAAGGGGCAGACCGACGAGGGACAAGAAGGAATCGTGATTTGCCATAGAGGACTGTCTTTAAACTGCTTCCGCTGATGGTTTTAAAAAATATATTTTTGATCGAACTCAGTTTACAAATAGTTATTTTTTTTGTAAACAACACTTTGAAATTTTATATTTTGAAATAGGGCCCGATTAAAGTTTTTCTTCGATTTCTTATGGTTTCAACTGAACTTTGCTATGTCTTTTGTCCACAAACTGTTTTGTGCTAAAGTAATGACTTAGACAAGGTCTGAAAAGTCTGGGTTGTTACACTTTTTAGCACATTTTTAGTTAGACTTTAATTTTAAAGTCACACTTGGGGCATGTAAGTGTTGTTTTGAGAGTTAAAATGTCACCTAGAAACTTTTTGGGGACTTTTTAGGTTGATTTTGGGTTTGAAAGTCATACTTAGGTCATTTGCATCTTTGTTAACATTTTTAGGACATTCTTTTGGGTTTTTGGATGGTTTGAAACATATATGAGGATTTTTTTGTCCTAAAAGTACATGTCATTTGTTTTTAGATGTTTTTATACTTGATTAATTTGAAACAAACAATTAAGATTTAGAATGTTCTTCTTCATTTTAATACACATTTTTCAAGTTTATGTAGTTTGAAAGAGCGAGAAATGACTATTTTTTTAATACTTTCAAACTGAGTTAACCATTTTTTGTTTATTTAATATTTTGTTCATTCATTTTAATATGCCAAAATGAAATTTAATATATGTCATGTACTTTGATCCACTAAAGAATTATGGTTTGTCTGTCATATTTTGACAAAGTATTGAATTATGGTTGGAAGTATTTTCATTTTTAAATTTTTGGTTGGAGTGTTAGATATATTTTGTTAGCTAGACAGGAAATTCATTATATATTTGAAAATTAATTTAGAAGCGTACAATATTAATAATAAATGTAAAAAAAAATTAAAACTGTTTTTGTCACGTTGTTTCTATGGTTAGAAATATGTTGACATTTAGAAAGCTCTAGCGACGTTCTGTACGTAAGCAAAAAAGAACCAAATATTATTTATTGACCCATCATCCGTGGCCAACAATCAAATTTCTATCTAAAAAATGTATTTGACTCATGCATATATATACTTCTACTGATAAATTTAGCATGGGAGAAATTTTCTTTCTGTCGACAAAAATCTTTTCGTTGGCAAAAACGATTTCTGCCCACAAAACAAACGTAATCAGAAAGTTTATTTTTGCTAATGTGATTGTAACCACCTATTTTTATTACATATATATTTTTTTAGAAAAAATAATAACAATATTAGTAATAATAGCTAAACTTATTTATTTTTAAAGGTAAAAAATTAGTAATAACATAATCTTATAATATTTCATTTTTATCATTTTAGGAAACAAAATAAATCAATTTATTTTAAAAAAATCTTTTAATATCACATTTGTACTATTTTAGGAAAAAAGAAATGAATTTGTTTTAAATGAAAAATCTTTTAATATCCATTTGATTTATTAATTAAATTTTCACAAAATCTCAAAATATCTCATTTATGTTATTTATGGAAAAAATAAAATTTAATTTATTCATAATATCCCATTTTGATTTTATTCTTATTAATGTTTTCCTAATTTATGATACACCATTGGGTCTATAAATAGAGACCTTTGTCATTTGCAAGAGCAGAAAGTAAATGGCTTAGAGAAAAAATTCGTTAGAGTGAGTTTGTAGAAGAAATTTTTTAGAGCGAATCTTTGCGGAAAAAATACTACAAAATGTAGGTTTTTCTTATTCTTTTCATTACCTAATTGTCTTTAGGGGAATTTTTAAAAATAGTAGATTTTACAAAATATTTACAACCTATAGCAAATTCTATCACTGATAGTGATTGATATGTTATAATGATAGAAGACTATCAGTGATTATTATTATTATTATTATTATTATTATTATTATTATTATATTATTGTTGTTGTTGTTATTATTAATTATCATTATCATTATTATTATTTTTATTTCTTTTATGGTGCCACCACCCCTCTACCATTTTTCTTTCTTTCTTTATTCATTCCTTTTTTTCTTTCCTTATTTTATTTATTGTTATTATGTTTCCTTTCTTTTACTTATTCACATTACTATCATAATAATTATTGTTATATGCACTTAAATGTAACTCTTTGTATTTGAAATTTTTAATGTTTTAAAATTCTTCCAATTTAAAATACTTTATGTTTTAAAATAAAAATTCCTTTTAATCATTTAGCAAATTTTATACATTCTTTTATTCTTTTTAAAACTTCAAAATTTTATCTAGGATTTCATAAGGTTCCCTAAATCAATCTTTTCTAATAACTTAACTGTTTTCTTTAAATAAAATCCTATGATGGAATCTAGGAAATTTGGGAGTCTGATTTTCTAGAATTCTTGAGGTGAGGGATCAATATTTTTTGGAGTCCGAGATTTGATCCCAAGAAAAATTGAATTTAATCAATGTTAAAAAAAATCTTTATTAAAAGACTAGCCTATGATAGATTTTGAGAAATTATAATAACTTTTCATTTTCTTAAGGTGAGAAATTTTTCTCAATATATAGTCTAATTAATGGAATATTATTCTACTTATTTTATGAGATCATTGCTTCAAATATTTGAGCAATGAGGGAAAAAATAAGACATTAGTTTTCAAATCTTGAATTGAAAATATTTTTAAATTTATTTTAAA
>CM046886.1:9406751-9420028 GCA_025688845.1 Cucumis hystrix
CTTACCTGAAAATTAAACATTTAAAAGAATGAGTATAAAATAATACTCAGTAAGAGACCCATACTTAGTCTCCCTATGTGTTGTTAGTCTCTTTGTTAGAGTCCTGTAATAAAGTACCACGCTCTATGGTGCTCCCGAATGCACACTATCCAGTAGTCTCACCGGGACTGAACTGGGCTCTCGGTGAACCCGAAGGAATCACCCTAAAGAAGAGTCGGGCTGTAAGTGATCCCGTCGAATCACGTCTCAATAATACTCAAACATATATAGGGGAGGACCTTGATGGCCCTCGTGGTACGACTCTAACCAGCAGACCAACAGAACACTATAGGCTATACATGCTCATCATAAAATCAACATCTCAGCTCAACACACATAATCTCATAATTACATATAATCAATCATGCACCAATAGTACTGCATCTCAAACAAAAAGGGGAAAAATCTCTTACCTGGAGATCTGCTAAAAATTCACAGGTTGGCAGTCAATTCCTCACAATACTCAGTCCTAAACATAAACAAAATTAACATTAATAATCTTGCCACCCATCACCCTACTGTTTAATTAAGCAACCAAACTTATCCGAGCTTACCCCAAGATTAGGGTTGAATCCAACACAACCCTAAGTGGAACAATTCACAGTCTCAGTTCCTCCAATTATCTTCGTTCCTTCAAGAAAACATAGATCCACTTAAATGCATAACTTTATTCATTTGGGACAAAATAGGCAATTAATGGGAGTACCATCACAATCAATAATAGCCAAACTCACCAAAGTGAGTCCACAACAAGGAATGGCTTGGACCAAATGAAAACAGCTCACGTGGCTTGATGAAGAAACTCGGCTCGTTGAAGGAACTTGGCTCGGATCTTGATTCTCACGGCTCGCGTACGGACGAAGACGGCCCGCGCGGCTCGGTAGACAGAGACGTCGGCTCGCGTACGGCTGCAGCTGATGGATGAAGATGCGAGGCGGACGTGTGCGGCTGGCCGACTGAGACGCGAGGGAGAAGACTTCGTCCGGCGACCGTCGTCGTGCAGTGGCTGCGTCGGTCGTGGGATTCGCGGAGGCCGGAGATGAGACACGGCGGCTAGGGTTAGGGTTCTTGGATGAAGGAAGAAGGTGATGAATAGTAATTTTGGCACACATCCCGAGTGGGTATTTAAATCTATAAAATTCTAATAAAAAATAATAACAATAATGCCATTATTATTATTATTTATTTAATTTCCCCCAAATAACTCCTCTTTTCCTTCATCTCTTCCTATTCCTATTTAATTTTCTCTCTCTTCATTAATAACCCTTATCTCACCTCTTTTATATTTCTCCTTAATAATTTATACTAATAAATAATAACAACAAAATTTCCAATTTTTCAATCATTAACCCCACATCTTTCCAAAAACACTTAATCTCCACAAACCAAAACCACTTCACAAATAAAATAATACCCAAATTAATAAAATAATAACAAAAATTTCTTGAAAATTTTGGGGTGTTTACAATATTCCCTCCTTTAAGGATCTTTCGTCCTCGAAAGTTTTTTTTTTTTTAATCCTCAAATAACTCAGGATAATGAGTTCTCATGTCGTCCTCTCTCTCCCAAGTAGCTTCCTCAACCTCGTGGTTTCGCCATAGAACCTTAACCAAAGCAATTCCTCTGTTACGAAACAGTTTAACCTCCCTTGCCAAAAATCTCGACTAGCTGTTCCTCATAGCTCAATTCTCATTAATTTGCAATGGCTCATAATCAACTATATGTGAGGGATCTGCTACATACTTCCTCAGCATGGAGACATGGAACACATCGTGAACCGCAGATAATAACGGAGGCAAAGCCAAACGATAAGCTACGGGGCCAATCCTTTCAAGAATCTTAAACGGCCCTACAAAACGTGGACTCCAACTTTCCCTTCTTCTCAAATCTCAGAACACCCTTCATAGGTGCTACCTTCAGAAAAACCATGTCCCCCACGTCAAACTCAAGATCCCTACGTCGTTTATCAGCATAACTCTTCTGTCTGCTTTGTGTTGTCAACATGCGAGCTCTAATCTTCTGTATGGCTTCATTGGTGGTCTGAATTATATCAGGACCTAACATCCGCTGCTCACCAACTTCACCCCAACATATGGAGGATCTACAACTCTTACCATACAATGCTTCAAACGCGCCATGCCAATAGTAGCCTGGTAGCTATTGTTGTAGGCGAACTCCATCAAGTGCAAATGGGAGTCCCAATTCCCTGAGAACTCCAACACACAAGCTCGCAGCATATCCTTCAGAATTTGATTCAAACGCTCTGTCTGACCATCAGTTTGAGGATGAAAAGCTGTACTGAAGTCCAATCTCGTCGTGCCCATGGCAGCCTGAAGTCCCTTCCAGAACTTGGAGGCAAAAACGGGCATCTCTGTCGGAAACTATGGATACTGGTACCCCATGCAACCTTACTACTTCCGTCAAATACAATTGTGCCCACTTACTGGCCGTATAAGTGGACTTTCCAGGAATGAAATGCCGCTGATTTCGTGAGTCTGTCTACAACAACCCATATCACTGTATAACCCTTCAAGGTTCTAGGCAGTCCAGAAATGAAGTCCATAGATATGTTCTCCCACTTCCACTCTGGCACACCCAAGGGTTGTAACAAACCTGCTGGCTTCTGTCTTGGTGCCTTCACCTGCAGGCATACCAGACATTTTACTAACAAAATCTGCCACCTCTCTCTTCATATTTCTCTACTAGTAAACTCGCTTCAAATCCTGGTACATCTTTGTACTGCCTGGATGCATAGAAAATGGAGAACTATGGGCCTCGATCAACAACTCGGTCTTAACTACGCTGTCTGCTGGCACACATAACCGTTTGTCAAACATAAGTCCCTCATCAGTAGATATGGAGAACTCCTCGACTTGCCCTGCTTCTACTAAGCGGCGCTTATCCACCAAATAAGGGTCAGTAAGCTGGCCGATAATAATTCTCTACCTCAAAGTTGGCTGTACTGACAACTGAGCTAACTGCGAGGTAACTTCCCCTACTGAAAACTGCAATCTCAGCCTCCCTCAAGGTCTTTATGCAAATGAACCTGCCTAGTAATGAGTGCTGCAGAATGTGATACCTTTCTACTAAGAGCATCGGCTACCACATTCGCCTTACCTGGGGTGGTATAAAATCTCACAGTCATAGTCTTTAATCAATTCGAGCCATCTTCGCTTCATATTCAACTCCTTCTGGGTGAAGAAGTACTTCAAGCTTTTGTGGTCAGTGAAGATCTGAATCTTCTCACCGTATAAATAGTGCCTCCAAATCTTCAGTGCAAAAACTACTGCTGCCAACTCTAAATCATGTGTAAGGTAGTTTTTGCTCATGATTCATCAACTGACGAGAAGCATAAGCAACCACCCTACCTTGTTGCATCAGAACACAACCCAATCCTTTCTTAGAGGCATCACTGTATATCACATAATTTCCAGATCCATCTGGCACTCTAAGGACCGGTGCACTAACGAGTTTCTGCTTGAGATCTTTGGAAACTGCTCTCACACACTGGACTCCAAACAAAAGGAGTCCCCTTCCTGGTTAGTTGGGTGGTAAAGGCAAGGGCAAGCTGGCGAATGACAAGAAGTGACCGTGGTTCGCCATAGGGAATAGCTCAGTTTTTCCGCATTTATGTTTCAGTAATTATAATTTTTGGATTTCAGAACTTTGGCATAATTATTTTAATGTGTTTCTTTTATTTTATGGGCCCAAAATTAGTATTTTATTTTACCACTTTAGTTACTTATTTATTTTCTTATTATTTAAATTTTTCTCACCTTATAAATTAATTTTCCTTTTAAAAAAAAAAACTATACTTATTTAAATCGTAATAACCTCAACCTTCTAGTAAAGTTGGGTTCTTACAATATCAGTGAATGAACTAAATACTCATAACATTCTCCCCCAATTACAAGGGGTATGATTAATTAGTCCCCTCCGTCATAAGAACGCAACCACGACAGTGTATCCTACACTCAGCCTAAACAACCATCCGTCAGTTCTAACCCCTATATAAAATACATTTACTGTTTTCAGTCATTCAACAACCATATGTGAATATTTACATAGCCAGTCAGTCGCCACATACACTTGACACCAAAACCACATAAATCCATACAAAAATATATATTCTCGTCGAAATATAATCTTAACTAAACATCCAGTCCACAACCAAACACATGTAGCATATCCATTATTTCTGCTCAATTTCAATATAATTATACAGCCCAACACATCTCAAAGCTATAAGTGAGTTCAGTAGGAAGTCCCTTACCTCAAGTTTATGCAAGTTCTTCAATCGAACTAAATCCAATAAATTGAATCCTAAACATAGACAAACGTAAAATCAACGTCTTTCTAAATAATTTCATCCATTCAATTCACCCTATAAGTAAATTCCACAACTTACCAAAGAAGTGGAGAATCAATTCCACCTCACCCTTTTGGAAAATCAAGGATTCGCTCATCGATTCGATGTGTACCTTCAAGAATTAAACATTTCGCCAACAATTAAAATCCAACGGTAGCAGACAAAGCCAAAACTGTGCAAGGTTTAGTTGCAAAGAAAAATCAAATTTCAAATCGGGCTCCAACTTACAACGAATCGACAAACGTTGGCTTGACGAACTTCGACGCGCGGATTGGAAGAAGACGAAGTCAGATCTTCGACCGGCTTCACACGCGACGGAAACAAAATGGGGCTGAGGCGAACGGACGGTGGAAATATGTGACAGTCGATGGTCGGGCTTTGCGAACGGAGACCAGGCGACGACGGACGGAGGAGCGGCGGCTTCGTGAACTGGACGGACGGCGCAAGAAGAACAGATCTGAGGGGGGGGGGCATTTCGGTTTCTTGAGTAGACGACGGCGTGCGGCTTGGCTTCGACAGAGACACGGACGACGACCGGTCTTGAGGCGGCGGCGGTGACTGGATTTAGGGTAAGGGAAGAGGAGAAAAGAAAGAAGAAGATGAGGGGGGGGGGGGCTGCGTACGAGAGGAAGGAGAAAGGGAAAAAGAAAAAAGAAAAAAAGAAAAAAAGGAAAAGTTAAATAAATATTAATATATAAATATAATTAAAATAATGAAAATACTTTAATATTTTCACTATAACCTATTTATCCATACTTTTCTATCCCCTCTAAATTTCTTTATTTCCTCCAACAACAAATTCTCTTCATAAACTCCCAACATTATTCTAGATAAGAAAACCAATTAAATTGTGAGAAAAATACCTCAAAAATTCGGGGTGTTACACAATCACATTCTTTCCTCCTAAAAAATAAAAGAAATCAAAATTGTTAGTAGAAAAGAGAAAAGCTTAGTAACAAATTAACAATATTTCTACAAAACGGTGGACCCAGTCAAATTTACAAATAAATATATAATACTATACACTTTTAACAAAAAAATCTACTAAACTTCTACATGACTTATATCGTTGAGTTAAATACTTAGAGTTTATTTATTTTGAACTCACTCGTACTCGTGAAACCTTATCTATTGTATTTGTTTATTTATTTTACAGAA
Organism: Cucumis hystrix; assembly: GCA_025688845.1. Taxonomy (NCBI): domain Eukaryota; kingdom Viridiplantae; phylum Streptophyta; class Magnoliopsida; order Cucurbitales; family Cucurbitaceae; genus Cucumis; species Cucumis hystrix. The sequence continues at coordinate 9,412,318 of CM046886.1, forward strand.
AATATTACTTTTGTTTAAAATATACCAAAATATTTTAATGAAATTCTAAAAGAATTATTAACATTATTATTTGTTGTATTTATTTTTGAGGTATTTATTTTGTCAAGTTATACCAATACTCTACTCTTAAAATTTCCAAATTTAATGAAAAATATTTATTAACATTATTATCCACGTGTGTATGTTTTTTAATTATACAAAAACTCCAATCTTGAAATTTGGTATGTTTTAAAAAGAAATCTTAATTTTGTTTAGAACATCTCAACAGATTTTAGTAAAATTTTAAAAGAATTATTAACATTATCTTGTTTGTTAATTTATTTTGTCAATTCTTCAAATACTTCTAAAATCATAGATATATATATATATATATATATATATATTAATTAGTATAATTTAGATTTTAAGAAAAAAATAAAATTTAATTTGAAAATTATATAAAAAATTTAAGAAAAAAGATAAAAATCTATAAGAGAAATTAAAAAAAAAACGGCAAAAATTTATATGAACAATTAAAAAAACAAAAGAAAAGCAATGAGAGATAAAATTAATATGAAAAATTATATAAAAAAAAGCATTGGACGAGTCTTCAAGACTCACTCAAGAGGAGGAGAAAAAGAAGGAATTGGGCGAGTCTTGAAGGCTCGTCCAAGGGGAGAGAAAAAAGAAAAAGCAAAATCAGCCTTATTTTGGTAAATAGTTTTATAAAGTGCAATATTTTAGTAAATAATCTCATTTATAACCATAAATAATAATAATAATACTTCTTTATTATTATATTATGAGAAATTGTATTGGATAACAAATTAATTTAGCTATTTTGCAAAATTATTTTTAAGGTTTGTGATTTTGTAAATATAACAAAAATAATGAAATCCATGCTTTTATATGTGTGAGTTGAGCTTTATTTTTTTGCTATTTTCTCAAATAATAAAGTATGTGTGTTATAGACTTAATTATTATAACTTGTTTTGCCATTTCTGCAAGTGCTCCTTATATTATTCTCTCACCAAAATATGTAATAAACATATATATATATATTTAAACCATTATTCTCTGGAATATTTATATGAATAATGTTTTTCTTAAAACTATGTAGTAAAATAGTGCACTTTTAAAACTATTTAGTAAAATAACGTTGATTTAATATTGATTTGCTGTTAATTTGAAATTGTAGTTTTCCCTTTCCTAGGCTCGACCATCCCTTTTTTTTATTTTTCTTTTTAATTTTAATTTTAATTTTACTTTTTTTTAATTAAAATCTTAAGTAAAATTAATTTTGTATATTAACCATTCCTTTATTTTTATTCTTTTATTTTCTTAATTAAATTCTTTTCTTTCTTTTATCCAAAATTTATTTTGCTTAAACTTTCTAGTTTTCTTTCACATTTTAAATAAGAAAAATATTAATTCTTTTTCCTTCCGGTGAAAAAACCTTCACGTTATTGTATGGAAAAGTTGGTTCAATTTTATTGTTATTCAAACTTACTTAAAAAGTGAGCTTTTTAATTCTCAAATAGACGAAATTTCTTTCAATTTTCTTTGTTTTCCAAATTTTTAAGGTTAATTTTTCAATTTATTTTTACGTTAATTTTTCAATTTTCTTTTACGTTTGTTAATTGAAGTTTGTAAAGTTTCAGTATTTTCTTATGATTATAAAATAATTAAATATAAAGTAGAATGTCTAATGAAACAATTACAATAATTTAACAAGTTTTATTCAATAAAAAATATTAATGTGTTCCACAACCTGGACGACGACGATTTCTAGCTGGTTGCCGTCGTCGACTCTGCATTTTTTGTTATTGTAGTCCCTCATGATTCTCTTGTTGTTGTTGCTCATCTGGTTGCTTAGATATCTTTACAGGCGCTTCAAAGTACAAATATTCGTTATGTTCTCCACAACAGCACCCGTGACCATGCATGTATGAAGATGATGGATCGGTCCCTAAATAATAGTATCCTTGTCCAAAGTTCGATGATGATGAACCGACTCCAGAATCATAATATCCCATTCCAAACACCAGCATCATCATCATTGGACTAACGTAACCAGTATCGCGTTGTGTGTGTGTCACAGAAGGCACTTCTTCCATGTGTTGGTCAACCTCTTCCAATTCATTAGGCTTTTGCACTGGAGCAAGTCTCCTTTGAACTGGAGTAGGTACAATAGGTACATCGTACATATAGTGTATGTTCTCTATGTACCGCTCGTTATCGCTGCATATATTTAGGATATGTTGTGGATCATCTGTAACATCCCGAAGTCTACTATTGTTCGATCTCTGTGAAACATTAAAATGAATAAGAAGGCATTCAAAATAAATTTGTAAAAAAATAATTAAAAAATATTTTTGTACCAATGGATGTATTGTTGAGTTACATCCATATCAAATTGCCCAATTGGAGATCCCAAAGCAATAAACTTTCTACGATTTAGTCATCACATCACCAAATGGGCAACCCTATCGGACCAATCAGCAATCCTCAAGTCAATGTGTGTGTAAAAGTGGTTCAATATTACATTCGTGTGGAACATCTTGTTGAAGACCAAACTGTCTGAGTGTTCTGTTAGGATGATGCCATTCACCTATGTGAAAACATATGAGAGGACTAATCGTCTGCCATATGTTGTGGTCGTTCGTACAGAAATGTGGCAAACTATCCATGACAGCTTTGTACAACTCTCAGATAATCTGAAATACAACATATTATATGAAAAAAATAATATGAAACGTAAAATTGAAGTTCACACGACGTACCTGATCAGGTTGAAGAAGATCAAACATGTACCTATACTGAGAGTCTACGTGTGTAGCTGACCTGATCACACAAAATTGATCTCTCCATCTGTATTGTTCAACTAATATTTTAGATTTTAAATGTACTACTTATAGAAAGTTATTGTTAATCTAAATTAAATTAAAATAACATACTTTGATCCATAAGCTCGTCTGTGTAATTGATGCTCATTGACATGTAGAAGTTGTGGAGCGACTTTGGGAGTTGTTCCCAAGCCCATATTTGTAAAAGTATTAATGGTCCAGCAATTTCACGAATGCCTTGTTTTGATGCCTTGCATAACTGTCTATACAACCGTGCCAAACAGGCTCCACCCCAAGAACATCGCCCCATGTCGTGCAAATTATCTAAGAAAGGTATGAATATTAGGTGTATATTACGAGTTGATTTATCAACAAACATATTTTCGCCCATCAACTATAAAATATATGTCTGTGCATATCTTATGGTAGTTTCTTCGTCAGCATCGTCAGCCAATCTAGGAAACTCGACACCCAGCCATGTTAAACTCAATCTCGAACCCTAATTTGTTCAACAGGTGGGGTCACACCGAGTAACACTTGGCAAATATGCAACCAATCATCATGGATCTGACCAGTAACGGGCTCGCCATCAACAACTAATCCTATCAAAACTTTCACATCATGTAAGGTAACTGTGCACTCTCCAACCGGCATGTGAAATGTATGTGTCTCTGGTCTCCATCTCTCAACAAATGCAGTTATGAGATGCCAATCTAACTTGATGAACCCCAATCTAGCCATGCCATAAAATCCTGAAGCACGTAATAGTGGAAGTATGTTACGGTGGAGTGGGATAGTGCGATAAACAACCGCCTCACATCGTCTACAGTTTATCTCTAGTGTAGTTCGATCATCCCATACAGTTTCTGATCGGTGAATGTTCTGATCATATAAAACGTCAGGATTGATTGGTCCTGGGTTTAATGCCATTATCTACATGAAAATAAGTTATTTGTTTCTTAATTAATCACTCAAGACATATGTTGTAGCATTAAGAACAACAAAAGGAAAAAAATGCAAATAGAAGTCAACTTTAATTAAATATAAATTATTTACAATTTACAGTAACAAGCATTCTAAGTAACAATGAAAAGTACACTAATATTTGAACATTCACAATAAAAAAAATTTAGTACACAAAAATCTCTAATTATCAAGTGTTTATCTCGTTAACAAAGTGCACTTTTGTCGATTATGACCAAGTTCACAACAGAATGAGCATCGTTGTTGAGCACTTTGTTCTGTCCAATCCATTTCGTTGTGATAACGTGAACTCTTTGGTTTGCCTGCTTTCCTCAACAACAATGGATCTGGATGTAAGACAGGCATATTTGCAGGTATGATCCATTAATTTTAATGAGGTATAGGTTGAAACTGAGGAGCATAGCATGCAGCGTAAGTTGATATTTTATAGTAATCCTCAATGAAGTCTTTGTAATTCAGGTTAAACCGTGAACAAACAGCCATGAAATGTGAACATGGAATACCAAAGGCTTGCCATTTGTTACACGAACAATACCGCTTGAAATCACTTAGCTGTAATGTTTGAATATTTTCTCCTTTATAATTCAGGCAGTAACGTTCAGTTTTCACATGAAAAATGTCTTGAAATCGATCATACGATTGTACTTCGTGCCTACTAGATCTTGCAGCCCATTTTAAATTTTTTTCAAGTGCGTACGTAAACATTGTGATAATTAGTATAACATTGATGCCAAAAAAAAAATCTATTAATTATTGTAAAATTGAAAAATCCATACCCGGTGTATTTATCTCGACGTTCCGATGCAACTCTTATTTTCTCTCTCCTTTTTTCAAAGTAATTCACACATTTGAAGAACGTAATTTGAGCTAAAGCATTTATCGGCAACATTCGAGCTCCTTTAAGGACTCCGTTCATGCATTTTGATAGATTCATGGTCATCCACCTGTACCGAAATCCTTTGTCATGTGCTTGAGTCCACTGCTCTATAGGAATGTCGTAAAAAAAACTCATACAACTGCTGTTTATTCTCATTAGATCTTGAATTACTTTTTCAAACTTTCGAATTTGGAATTGACACCTGGCAAGATAAGCGTAATTCTTCAATGGTGTGAATTTATACTTTTTATGGAAATTGCTGTCGATGTGGCGTAAACAGAATCTATGATGACATCTCGATCTTGTCCACCCATTCTGCGGATTTTTCACCGCTGATATGATGCCAGCATGTCAATCGAAAATCAAGCATACCTCATCTTGGGGCACAATCTTTTTTAGATGTTGTAAAAACCATCCCCATGAATCTGCAAACTCCTCTTCAACAACCGCAAATGCTAATGGTAGAAGATGCACATTTGAATCAACAGATGTAGCAATTAATAATTTTCCTCGATACTTGCCATACAAGTGAGTGCCATCGATCTGAATAAGTGGCCTACATCTATTAAAGGCTTCTATACAGGAACCAAATGCCCAAAATACCGATGATAATATGACGTGTCCTTCGATAGGCAGTTTTGTACCCTCCATTCAACAAGTGTTCCGGGATTAGTATGCTTTACCATATACAACCACTTAGATAATAGTTTGTACGACTCATCCCAATAGCCAAACACTTTGGCCACTGCTTTCCTTTTACCATCCCAAGCCTTATGGTAAGGAACGTGGTAGCCAAACTTTTCTTGATCATGGATTGTAGTTGTGCGACACTTATCGACGGTTTTTCTCTGACAGGTTCACAAAACTCTCGTGCAATCATTGAAGAATCCAACTGCACATGACTTTGACTAAGTTTTGAGTAAAAACATGTATGTTGGTCAGACAAATTTGTGATCTCAAACAAACCATGAGATTTTTTCATTATTGAACGAAGTCTCCATCTGCAACCTTCTTCCGACGTCTTGCATCGAATGACCCACTTTGTCAGTGTTGACTCCACTACTTCATATGGTGCGTGACTCTTAATAGCAAAACACTTGACCGTATGTTATAGCGTTTCTTTGTCTTCACAAATCATTCCATATTCTGTGTTGTCGGTTACCACCGGAACTATAATTGGATCGTGTTCTCGAATGCTATCTACTGTATTCATGTCCAACTCAGTAAATAAATTTGAAGAAAATTCGTATTCACGGCCATCAAAGTCCATCTCTTCGAATTCAACATCGGTCTCTATTCTAAAGTTTATGTATTCATTGTTAGCTATCATTTCTTCTTCTCTGCACACTGGTTGTGCATCTATTTCTGGGTCAACATCAACACATTCTTCAACATATTCTGGTTCTGCATTTAAGTTTATGCCCAAATATACCCTACTCACAGTCACATACAAATGCACCATGTTTGGAAATGGCAATGCGATTGAAAACATGGTTGCAATTGAAAACATGGTGTTCATTGCTTGTCCGTTTGAAATAGGAAATGACATAAACCTTACTGATCCAGATGATGTTAAATTAGGGTGTTGATATATTATCTCTATCTAGTTTGAACTTGTATCTATACCAAGTGATAATCCCACCATTTGGATCAGTTGTTCAAAAACAATTCCACTGTTCGCATTTATACTAAACTTTTCACATGGAGGTTGGTCATAATCAACCCCATCGACATCATCAATTATATGGCCATTTGTAAATAACATAAATGACACATATTTGTCTGTCATTTGCTATATTTATATATATATATATATATATATATATATATATATATATATATATATAGAAAAAACAAACCAACATAATTAATCATGCGAATAAACACTACAAAAAATTAAATTAATAAAAAAATATAAAATTACACATTTCACAAAAATAAAATTTAAATTATATTGAACCAGTAAAAAAAATATACAATCACAAAAATAAAAATAAAAATAAAAGATTCAACCGATAAAAAAAATATCACAAGTAATAGGTTTGATTTCATTTTTTAAAACTATTATTATTTACTATTTTTCTTATTATCATCATCCCTTAAAAATTTGGATTTGTGTGAAGGGTGTACTACTGTCAAAATCTAAAGGTTCTTTTTTATTTTATTCACATCATCAACAAATTTTACAAATTTAGATTTATATGTGAAGGGTATACAATACAATAATCTAAAAAAATTAACACACAATTTATCGATCTTTTTAAGCAACGAAAAAATAACATTTTATAATAAAATTCCAATAGAAATGCTATTAAGTTAAAAAAAAAAAACTTACAAATTGAAGGGTGGTTCTGGTATTTTTTTTCAAGTAATTTTTTTTGTTGCTAATCCAAGATAACTGTAGTACTACACAAAAAAAAAAAAAAAAACTTGATAATCATAAGATACATTATTTCTTATATATACACACACCTCGGTAGTTGTTTTTTTCAAACAACCACACAATCTACAATATATATATTTCAAATCTTAGAAAAAAAATATAGCTGTGACGACCCGGACTTTTCGGACTGACCGTCTAAGTCGTCAATTTGACACAAAACCATTTGTTTACGAAAGACATAGAACTTTAAATGAAACCATACGAATTCAAAGAAAATTTAATCGGGCCCTATTTCAAAACATGAAATTTTAAAGTACTGTTTACAAAACTTTAACTACTTGTAAATTCAGTTCAACAAAACATTTATAAAACCGTCAGCGGAAGCAGTTTAAAGGACAATCCTCTATGGCCATTCACGAGTCCTTCTTGTCCCTCGTCGGTCTGCCCCTCGTGTTACCTTTGCCTGAAAAGTTAAACATAAAAAGGGTGAGTATTAATATACTCAGTAAGGGACCCACTACTGGTCCCGTTCGGGGAAAATAAATTATTAGTATCCTATGGTGTACCCTGCACAGTCACAGTCTAGTGATCCCGTAGGATGCACATATCAGTCTAGTGCTCCCGAAGGATGCACATATCAGT
>CM046886.1:9420038-9752090 GCA_025688845.1 Cucumis hystrix
CCGAAGGATGCACATATCAGTCTAGTGCTCCCGAAGGATGCACATATAGGGGATAATCCCGAAGGACACCCGCAGGGTAACTATCCACTAGGAAAACTAATAATTTATCCCCTCAGTCCATTCTATACTTCTTAACAGTCAATTTACAACTCAATCAAACGTCCTAATCACGTGAACTTTCCCCTTAACCTCAAACAACCATTTTTATTCCAATTTAATCCAAGAACAGTCGACACATGTCGCTACATCAGTCAGCCACATAAATAGCCCAGCAATCAGGACAAACGTTAGACAACAAGTTCGCATCAATCCAAACATTTATATAAAATCGTATTCAGTCAACACAATATACATTAACCTTCAGTCCACACCCAAACATACACCTCATGATTGTTATTCCTCCTCAGTATATCAGTACAAATTATACAGCCAATACATCCAAATAATATTTATTGAGTCCAGTAGAAAGTCCCTTACCTCGGCGTTAGGTAAGCTCCTTAACCTCACCAAGATCCCACTCGAATGAAACCAAACTTCCAATGAAGCTTGCTTCGAAACTTGGATATCCAAGCACCACCTTAATCAAACAACACCCGAACAACGGTTAATAATTAATCCAACCAACAACTCGAATTTGCTTTGAAACAACTAAAATTCATAACTTAAATTTGTTACCCGAGGCACCACTTCGACGATTTACTGTAAAACAATTGCAACGACACTCCACGGCACGCGGCCGCCAGTTCGCGGAACCTTACGTATGGGTCGGTCGACGGTCGGTTTCAAATCCGCGGCTGGAAAAAATGGGTGAAGTGGCTGGAAGTCACGGCGGCGGCGCGTGGAGTCACGGCGGTGGCGCGTGGAGGCGCGGTGGCGGCGCGTGGAGGCGCGGTGGCGGCGCGTGGAGACGCCGGGAGGTAGATCTGAGCAGGGGGAGGGGGTTTGGCTCGGGTTCGGTTGGGTTTTGGCCGGTCGGACGGAAGGGAAAAGGAAAGAGGCGCGCGGATGAGGCTTCGCCGAACGGAAGGGCTCGGCTGCGGACGGAGAGACGACGGAGACACGGACGGCGTCGGACGCAGCGGCGCAAGGCTCCGCGAAGCGGACGGACGGCGCGAGGAAGGAACGGATCTGGGCAGACGGCTACGGCTGTGTGCGGTGGGACTTCGCGAACAGAGGCGCGGCGCGGCGCGGCTGCTGCGGGCGACGACGTGGGCGGGGAGGCAGTGCGGCGTGCTACGCCGGCGGGGCTTCGAAGGCAGAGACCGAACGGCGGCGGCTAGGGCTGGAGAAGAAGGAGAAAAGGAACGAAAATGGAGGGGGGGGGCCTGCACGCGGGGAAGAAGAAGGGAAAAAGAGAGAAAAGAAAGAAAAAAGAAAAAGAAAAAGAAAAAGAAAAAAAAATTATTTAATTTTAATAATAAAATAATATTATTTTATTATTAACCCTTTTTTTTTTTTTTTTTTTTAAGGGCGTTACATTCTCCCCTCCTTAATAGACTTTCATCCTCGAAAGTTCTAATCCTGGAATAACTCTGGGTAACGAGCCTTCATATCATCTTCTCGCTCCCAAGTTGCCTCTTCAACTCGGTGATTGCGCCACAACACCTTCACTAATGAAATTCCTCTATTACAAAGCATCTTCACCTCTCTAGCCAGAATCTCTACTGGTTGCTCCACATAGCTCAAATTCTCGTCAATCTCTAGTGGTTCATAGTCCACCACATGAGATGAATCTGCCACGTACTTCCTCAACATCGAAACATGGAAAACATTATGAACTGCGGAGAGAGATGGTGGAAGTGCCAAACGATACGCCACAACACCAATTCTCTCTAAAATGTCAAATGGTCCCACAAAACGAGGACTTAACTTCCCTTTCTTTTCAAAACGCATAACACCCTTCATAGGTGCTACCTTCAAGAACACCTTATCTCCCACATCAAACTCAAGGTCCTTCCGTCTCACATCAGCATAGCTTTTCTGTCTACTCTAGGCTGTTCGCATACGTGCTCTAATCTTTTGGATAGCCTCATTCGTAGACTGAACCAACTCAGGACCCATCAATCGCTGTTCACCAACCTCATCCCAACAAACAGGGGTCCTACAACATTTACCATACAAAGCTTCAAACGGTGCCATGCCGATGGTAGCCTGAAAACTGTTATTATAAGCAAACTCCATCAAATGCAAGTGAGAGTCCCAACTACCTGGAAACTCTAGAACACAAGCTCGTAGCATATCCTCTAAAATCTGGTTCAAACGTTCAGTTTGACCATCAGTCTGTGGATGAAAAGCCGTACTAAAATCCAACCTCGTGCCCATGGCAGTCTGAAGTCCCTTCCAAAACTTGGAAGTAAAACATGCATCTCTGTCAGAAACAATAGACACAGGCACTCCATGCAGTCTTACAATCTCAGTTAAATATAACTGTGCCCACTTACTAGCAGTATAAGTGGACTTTCCTGGAACAAAATGTGCCGACTTCGTAAGTCTGTCTACAACAATCCAAATCACTGTGTAACCCTTCAGGGTTCTAGGCAGTCCTGTAATAAAATCCATCGACACATTCTCCCACTTCCACTCTGGCACACTCAAAGGCTGCAACAAACCTGCTGGTTTTTGTCTAGGTGCCTTAACCTGCTGACACACTAAACACTTACTAACAAACTCGGCCACTTCCCTCTTCATATTAAGCCACCAATACACTCGCTTCAAATCCTGATACATTTTCGTACTACCAGGATGCATGGAAAATGGAGAACTATGGGCCTCATTCAGTAAATCGATCTTGACTGCAATGTCTGCTGGCACACACAGACGTCTCTCAAACAACAGTCCACCATCAGAGGATATGGAGAACTCATCAATCTGTCCTGTCCCTACGAGGCGACGTCTCTCCTCGAAATAAGGGTCACTACTCTGAGCATCAATAATCTTCTGCCTCAGAGTTGGTTGCACTGTTAACTGAGCTAACTGTGAGGCAACTGCACCCACAGATACTGCAATCTCAGCTCTCTCAAGGTCTCGATGTATCGGTACCTGACTGGTAATAAGCGCTGCTGAATGTGATACTTTCCTACTAAGAGCATCAGCTACCACATTCGCTTTACCTGGATGATATAATATCTCACAGTCGTAATCTTTTACTAACTCGAGCCACCTTCGCTGTCTCATATTTAACTCCTTCTGGGTGAAGAAGTATTTCAGGCTCTTATGGTCAGTAAAGATTTGTATCTTTTCACCGTACAAATAATGTCTCCAGATTTTCAGTGCAAACACTACTGCTGCCAACTCTAAATCATGTGTAGGGTAGTTCTGCTCATGACTCTTCAACTGACGAGAGGCATATGCAACCACAGGGACACGCGGGTCAGCTTGGTCCACAGCAGGCTGACTACGCCCTGCTCCTCTACCTCGGCCTCTAAAACCACTCCTACGTGCACCTCTCCTTGGCGGCATGGTTTCCTAACATCCATAAAAAATTTTCCTTTTATTCTTAAACATCAAAGGTCCTTAGTCAGTCTAGTTTAACTTAGGCAAGGTCATGTTCATAAAATCATACATATAAATCATGAAAGCGTACCTGACGAGTGACGAAGGATCGTGCTAGCCATAGAGACATAAAAACATGGACTTAAATCATAAGTCAGTCTACAGAACCTAAAACTTAGGCTCTGATACCAACTGTGACGACACAGACTTTTCGGACTGACCGTCTAAGTCGTCAATTTGACACAAAACCGTTTGTTGACAAAAGACATAGGAAGATTCAGTTGAAATCGTAAGAAAACGAAGGGAAATTTTTAATCGGGCCCTATTTCAAAAATACAAAATTTCAAATGCTGTTTACAAAAAAAATTTAACTATTTGTAGACTTAGTTAAATCAAAATACTTTCAAACCGTCAGCGGAAGCAGTTTAAAGACAGTCCCCTATGGCAAATTCACGAGTCCTTCTTGTCCCTCGTCGGTCTGCCCCTCGTGTTACCTTTGCCTGAAAAGTTAAACATAAAAAGGGTGAGTATTAATATACTCAGTAAGGGACCCACTACTGGTCCCGTTCGGGGAAAATAAATTACTAGCATCCTATGGTGTACCCTGCACAGTCACAGTCTTGTGATCCCGTAGGATGCACATATCAGTCTAGTGCTCCCGAAGGATGCACATATCAGTCTAGTGCTCCCGAAGGATTGCACATATCAGTCTAGTGCTCCCGAAGGATGCACATATCAGTCTAGTGCTCCCGAAGGATGCACATATCAGTCTAGTGCTCCCGAAGGATGCACATATCAGTCTAGTGCTTCCGAAGGATGCACATAAAGGGGATGATTCCGAAGGACACCCGCTGGGTAACTATCCACTAGGAAACTAATAATTTATCCCCTCAGTCCCTTCTAAACATCTTAACAGTCATGCTCAATACAGTCAAATTTCCTTATCACATAAGCTCCCCATTTAACCTCAAACGACCATATTATCCAAATTTCACCCAAGGACAGTCAAACATATCACTACATCAGTCATCAACATAAATAACCCAGCAGTCACAACATACGCTAGATAACACGTCCACGTCAATCCATACATACATATATAAGTTTCATTCAGTCAAGCATAATATACGTTAAACTTTTAGTCCACACCCAAACAAACATAAAAAACGTCATCCCTACTCAGTCCAGATATAACATTTCAGTCCATATAGTCAATACATCTTAATTCTTGTTATTGAGTCCAGTAGAAAGTCCCTTACCTTAAGGATTACTAAATTTTTCTTGATCGAATTTGTAAACCGCGAACAACCTAAACATTAAGATAAGTTCTCAACGTTTTCTCCAACCACATCATTCACTTAAAATCAATCAAAATGCGAAATTCACAACTTACCCAATTCGAATGAGGCAACACTTCCAATGAGGCTCGCTTCGAAACTTAGATATCCAAACACCGCCTCTAAAAAATCACCTTGAGATCAAACAATACTCAATCAATTAGCCAACCTTGAAGCTTATGCTAACTAAGAGCAATACTATTAAATCCAAAATTTTTCTTACCAATGAACTTACAACATGCTCGGAGAAGAGGTTCGACACGCGTGGCTCATAGACGGCTTGCACGGAGACCGAATGGCGCGGATCTGAGGGCGCTCGGTTGAACGGAAACGGAACGAGAACCTTCAGTTGGAAGACGGATAGTCGCGGCGGCGCGGGACAGTTGACGGACGTCGCGGCGGCGCGGAACGTTTGGCGGAGGAAACGTCACGGCGGCGTCGTGGACGTGAGACAGACGCGGTCGGAGTGTAGTTTAGGCTGTCGGCGTCCGCTAAGGGAGACGAACGGGCCGGCGGTCGTGGAAGGGAGTTGGCGGCGGCTGCTAGGACAAGGAAGCAGCTCGGCCTGCAGCGTCCCTCAACGCTTGAAGCAGAGACGCAACGGCTGGCGATTTGGGACGGACGACTGCAGCTGGGACGAACGGCGGTGAGGCTGCGGCTGGGACGGACGGAAAGAAGAAAAGAAGACAGATCTGAGAAAAGGGGGGGTTTCGCGAAGCGTCACGGCTGGAATTCGGGGCAGACGGACGGCGGCTTCGTGAACAGAGGTCGGCCGGCGTTCTTCTTCTGCAACTCCGAACGGCGTGGCCAGGGGATGCAGTGGTTGGCGGCGGCGGCTAGGGCTGGGTGAAGGAGAAGAAGGAAAAAAAATGGGGGGGGGGGGGGTTGTCGCGCGAGAGAGAGGGGTCTGTTTTTTTTTGTTTTTATTATTATTAATAATAATAATAAAAATAATAATATTTAATAATTAATAATAATAATTTTTTTTTTTTTAGGGCGTTACATTTTTTAAAATAAAAAAGTATAGATAACAAATACTAAGAGCTATACAGAGAGAGAGAAATGAAAACAAAGTAAAATCTTTTAGTTAAATATTTGTGTGTTTTAAATAAAATGTGCAATTAATTATATTGGCCCAACAAGAAACAAGATGAAAGAACTACAATTAATTATATCCACCTCGTTAGTTATTTTTTTTAAAACAACCACACAATCTACATAATATATTAAAAATCAATTTAGTTAGAGGAAGATATACCTTGTAGTTATTTTTTCAAACCGCTACCAAATCTACAAATATAATATAAGAACATAGTCAAAATTTATATAAATAATATAAAAAATATAAATTAACAAATATAAATGAATTTTATAATACCTCGATTTGTTGGAAGAATGGAATGAAAAATAATTATAATTTAATATAAGGATGAAAAATGGAGAAAAGATGTGAAGTTAAATAAAAAGGAAAGAGGAGAAAAGTGAAAAATACGGGTGAAAGGGATAATTGAAAAAGAAAGATAGACTGAGAGGAGGAGGGATTTGTGAGATAGAGAATTGGAGAAGAAATGCAGAGGGATTTGTGAGATTGAGAATTGGGGAAGAAAGGCAAGAGGGATTTGTGAGATTTAGAATTGGAGAAAGAGGTAAAGGGATTTGTGAGATTGAGAATTGGAGAAGAAAGGTAAAGAGATTTGTGAGAATGTGAGAATGGAGAAGGCGGTATAAAGAAGAAGGAGTTGCCCTCCTTCTAGGCAACACAAACACATGCAAAGAAGGGCAGAACATGCACAAAAGACTTTTGAAAAGAGGAGGCTATTCTTCCTCCATGGCAACACAAAGACAGGCAGAGAAGGCAGAGGGCGGAAGAAACACACAGGCAGAGAAGGCAGAGGGCGGAAGAAACACACAGGCAGAGAAGGGAAGAGGCGTTGGAAAGAGGATGGGCGAGTCTTGAAGACTCGTCCATGCACATCTGCCTCCAAGTGTCACAGTTTTTTTTTTCTTTTTTTTTTTTAAGTAGGTCAAGCCTTTAAAGCTCGACCTATATATTTTATATATATATATAAAAAAAACTGCATTATTTTGATAATATGTTTTAAAACAGCAATGTTTTGATAATAAGTTTAAAAAATAGCAATATTAAAATAAAACATCCTTATTCTCTCTCCAAATTAATTATATAATCTTTTCTGGTTCAATCAAATCAATCATCCCTCTCTTCATGGATTATTTTATTTTTCAACAATTATAATTATATTATATTATATAATTTAATTTAACTTTCACATAAATAAAATCCACATTCTCTTTTCTCAATTAAATATTCCATTAAATCAACTTTTATCTTCCCAAAATAATTATCTTTTCCAAAAATCAAATCTTCTCTCTTTTCATTAAATCTCATCAAATCCAATCAACTTTATTCTTTTATTAAAATAATTATACTTTTACAAATAATTATATTTTAGAAAAATATAATTATTTTTTTTATTATTTTCTTTTTCTTTCTAAACAAATATCATCTATCGGAATAATTATCCTCCTACAAGTAATTTATCTCTGTCTTCTCTACAAAACACAATATCTTTTTGTTAAATAATTATATTTTAACAAATATTTTTTTTCTTTTTCATAATAATTATATTTATATAAATAAATATATGTGGTCTTTTTAAAAATAGCAAAATAAAATAAAATATTTATAAGGTATAACAAAAATTTGGATTCTATCAATGATGGTCATTGATAGACTTCTATCATTGTAACATATAAATGACTATCATCAATAGAATTAAATTTTTTTGCTATAGGTTGTAAATATTCTGTAAAATTTGCTATTTTTTTAAAAAAAGTTTTCCTATATATATATATAATTATCAAATCTTCAACAAAATTTATACTCTTTCATTTTAATTAAATAATACTCAAATTATTTAATAAATTTCAATTTCCACAAAACTAGATAAACGCCCTTGTAATTAGTATAAACAATGTGATCATGAATCATACATGTAGAGACATAGAAATGGAGGCGTCCTATGTAAAGAGTTTACATAAGACTAGAACTATGAAATAGTCACTTTTAAGCTCTAACATTGTTGACTATTTAAAACTAACTATTTCAATTATTGATGACCTAGGTAACTTAATTTTAATCCTGAGCTAACTATGAACTTCTATTCAAACGAAATTATCCTTAGATATACATAAGGGAGGGAAGCTCAATAGCACTGACCCAATAAACTTCTCATTGCAGGGGTAAGATCGGGTGAATGACTAGAGACATAGGGTGTAAGACAGAATTCACTCATAACCGTTTTAGGGTTAGTAGATAGGTTGTTCCCTTAAGCATTAAGTCCAAGTCTTCAACAAAGGGCCCCACCCACTCATTAGCCTAAGAGGGATTCAGTTTATTGGTTCAACCTAAAATAAATTGTTCGATAGTGGATCAGTGAGACTTAAGGAACAAGATGTAGTCTCGATTGTAAAATGATATTTTGACCCAATCGAGGTTATGAACAACTTGTGAAAGATTAACTTAGTGATCATGGTTGTATCAGATGGACACAAATATATTTATAATAAGGGGGAGTGCAACTACGTAACTGTAATGACCGAACTTTTTATATTAAGCTGAGATCATTACCACTAAAACACATAAATACATTTTTATTTAAAATAAAAGAAAATAATAAATTTTTTAAAGGAAAAATTTCAAATATTCATTTATAAATTATAAATAAAGTATGTAAAGAAAAAATAATAAATAAAATATGAGTTCAGACCCTATTTAAAATAAAAGAAAAATATCATAAGAGTACTCATGAGTTCTGAAATAAAATATTGTAAATCAAATTAAATACTAAAAACATAAATGCGGAAGAAATCATAAACTTTCCCTTATGCCAAACTACGGTCACTTCTTGTCATTCGTCGGCTTTCCTCTACCTCTACCTTTGCCTGAAAAATTAAACATAGAAAGAGTGAGTATAAATTTAACTCAGTAAGAGACCCACTACTAGTCCCACTAGGTGTCTGTTAATTTTCCGTTAGGGTCTTGTAAGAAAGTACCACATAACTATTGTGCTTCCAAACACACGCTATCTAGTAATCTCATAGGGACACATTTGGGCTCTTTGTGAACCCGAAGGAAACACTTTAAGAGAGTCGGGTTGTAAATGATCTCGTCGAATCACTCATAAAAATTAGCCTCGAGCATAAATAGGTGGTGATCTTCAGGGACAACCATATGGTACGACTCTAATAGACAAAGATAACATAACACCATAGACTATACATGTAGCATATCATAAATATCAACTTGCTCTTTGCTCGGGTCTTCGAACGAAGGTTAGCACACGATGGGTAGAACAGCGACGAAGATAGAACTGATGAAGACGACAACGTTTGGTGGCAGAGAGCGTCCCGACAGATGGTGAGGCGTGGGCGAATGGGATGGCTTCGTGTGTGAAGAACAACGGTCGGCTTCGAACGATGGAAATGAAGTGTTTAGCTTCAAAGTGATAGAGAGAGACGTGGTCGGCTTCGTCTGAGCATGAAAGGAGCAACGATAGTCGTCGGTGAGAAGCAATTCAGGCGGCGGTGGCTAGGGTTTGGTGTGGGTGAAAAGATGAATGAGGAAGAAGGTGAAACACGCTAAACGAGGTGCCGTTATTAAATAGATTAAATAATAATAATAATAATAATAATAACCTTTATTATTATTATCATTATATTTTCATTCTTTTCCCTTCAACAATTAAACCAAACTGTCTTTCTCTTCAATTAATTATTTTTCCTAAACATCATTAATAAATAAATAAATATATATATATATATATATACACACACATATTTATTACATTTTCTCTCTTTTCACTTAAATTCCTATCAAATCCTCCTTTTTATCTTCCCCAAAACATACACTTAATAATAATATTATTCCCAATAATATAATTATTATTAATCTTCCGTAACCTACTTAGTTTTAAATCTACCAAAATAAATTACCACATCATTCAAACAATTCTCTCCAATTATCTAAAATAACACCCAAATAATTTCATCATAAAAAATTAAATTCATTTAAGATAATTAAACTTAAAATTATCTTAATTTTTGGAGTGTTACATAAACTTTAGTGGAATGACCCGTTAATTAACGAATGTTGATTCGCTCGGTCTAAAAAAGTTTAGCCAATTAATGTTGAATCCTTGGAGCCCATGATCTCTAGGTCTATTAGGTTCCCTTGCTAGCTTATATGGAATTCAAGATTTTGTTGGATAATACCATTAAAACTTAGTAGGATAAGTGGCTACATGATATGCAAACGCGTAGCCACTTATCCTACTAACTACATGCATTTTTGCACGTAATAATTAATTTATTTAAAGACCTATTTTCAAATTTTGAAAGATTTCTGAAAATTTTGGCAAATTTTATTATTTAAAAATTTATAGCAAATTCTTAATTTTCTCTCTATCTCAGCCTTAAAATTCTATCTCCAATTTCCATATCTCTCTTTATTTCCTTCACTTATCGAGTTCCACAACCAGATTCTAAGTTTGGAGAATAATGGATCAACACTAGTGGTAGTCCGCAGTTCAAGTTCGTGAGGAGATATCGAAGAATGAGAAGCTACAAAGGTATGAGTTTTCTTTTAACCCTAATTTCATTTAATTAGGGTAATTTTGATGCATGTTAATCTCTAACTAGTTTAGATGAAATTAGTGTAGAATTGATCCATAATTTTGCTATGCATGTCTCATTTTCCATCCGTTAGCATATCTATACCAGCTCAAGACAATGAAATTTTTGTTGAATTTCGTGCTATTTATTGTCTTGTTAAGGCCAAGGATTCGGGTCGCATAATTTTAAGGAGCATACTTAGAGATAAACTATACTTGGAGGAACATGCTGTTGTGAAGAAACTAAGTCAGAGTATCTCCGCTCTTGATCCTATTAAGGCTGTGAACATAAATAATGAAGGTCCAAAAGCGTTAGTATCAGTCAATACATCTTTTAATGAAGGTCCATAAACTAGCTCATGACTTTCTCGTCCCTACACATCCACAAAAAATGGTAGCTAAGCTTGAATGAACATAGACATGCGACTGAAATAGGTTTAATGCTATTTGCTCAAGCCTCTCTACCGCTCAAATTTTGGTGGGTTGATTTCACCACATCCATTCATATCATCATTGGGCTGCCATCATCTATTATTGCAGATAAGTCTGCTATGCAACTACTCTTTAATAAGCAAATTTATTTTCAATCTTTTTTTGTTGTGCTTGTTGTCCATGTTTACGACCCTATCAATCTAAATTTTTTTATTTTCATTTAGAAAAGTGTGTACCTTGGACGAAGCTCTCAACATAAAGGTTATAAGTGCATGCATGTAGCTGAAAGACTATATTTTCAGAAATGTTAAATTTGATTAATCTGACTTCCCTTTCTGTAGTCAAAGCATCAGACACATAACCTTTAATCCCTCCAACGTACCAAATACTCAGATTATTTCTCGTCCAAATCAGACTATCCATAATACTAGTCCAGCCTAAAATATATCCACCATCGGCTCACCTTCTACCCCAAACCCATCACAACAAACTGATCTTCCTAACCCTTTGTCAATACCTTCTAACACATCCTTAATTCACCAACCTTATTACCTTCATCTACTCTCAGCCCAAATTGGCCCATTCTGTCGAACCCATATCCTGATCCACACAGTTAGCCTTCTAAGTCCAAACCAACATACGTGTATAAACTCTACTCTCATTACATCTTCCTCTCCAACCGACTTGCAACCTCCAATTGACCCCTCCTCACCCCAACAATCATTTGTTCAAACTACTCCAAATACATCAACGTTGTAGAGAACAAATGGATATTTCACATTAAACATAATATTGATGACTCGATTGCAACGATACAAAGCGAGGTTAGTAGTCAAAGGATTTCATCAAAACCCAGACATAGACTTCTTTGAAACATTTGGTCCAGTTTTTAAGGCCTCCATAATCCATGTTATCTTGAGTCTTGTTGTCTCCAACCACTGGTTTCTTCGTCAACTTGACTTTAACAACGCATTTCTCAATGATGAAGATGTCTACATGTCTCAACCTCCCAGATAAACAAATTCCCAATTTCTATATTATGTTTGTAAACTTCAAAAAGCTATCTATGAGCTAAAACAAGCACCAAGAACTTGGAACAACACTCTCAAACAAGTACTTCTTTAGTAGGGATTCAACAATTCAAGGTCTGACACCTCCCTATTTATATTTCGTAAATAGACTTGAATCATGTTGTTGCTAGTATATGTCGATAATGTTATTGTTACTAGAAATGATAATACTTTTATATCTACACTTGTTCACAAGCTGGATTCAACCTTTGTACTTAAATATCTTAGTGAACTGAAATACTTTTTAGGCTTAGGATGATGTCATTGAAGTACCTTTGTACACTTGTTCACTATCTAAAATCTAGAATTTTATTAAATCAAACAAAATATGTAGATGAAATGAGCAATGTTAAGATTGCCCCTTCTCCGAGTGTTATGGGTAAACATCCATCTTTAAAAGATGATACTCCATTTTATGATTCGTCTATTTATAGAAGCACTGTGGGTGCTCTTCAATATCATACCTACATTTGTCGTGACATATCATTGTTAATCATTTAAGTCAGTTTTTACAAGCTCCCACTGAGATACATTGGCAATTTGCCAAGCAAATTCTTTGTTACATTAGCGGGACTAAACATTATGGGCTTTACATCCAACCAAGTACGGATCACAATGTAATTGCATATTGATTAGATGTTGATTTGGCATCAAATGTTGATGATCATTGGTCTATTTTGCATACTGTGTTTTTGTGAGAAATAATATTGTCTCTTGGTCGTCCAAGAAATATAATGTGCATGGTGGCCCGCATTAGCACGGAGTCTAAATATGGGCTCTTGCTCATGCTTCAGCTGAAATTACTTGGAGACAATAATTATTAGCAGAACTCTTTATATCTTATCTCTATCCTAAAAACCTTTTATATGGTGTGATATTTTAAGTGCTGATGCCTTTGCTTCGAATACTGTATTTCATACATGCACCAAGCACATTGAAATTGACATTTATTTTGTATAGGACAAGGTGTTACAGATTTTTGTTGGCTTATTTTATTAAAGGGAAAATTGGAGCATCAATTCCTTATGGTTATTAATAAATCAAATTTTTACGTTTAATATTTATTAATAATCATAAGAGGATATATTCTTAGAAGTTGGATTTGGTTGTTACGTTAGGTTAATATTTATTAATAAATATATGGTTAATACTTATTAATAAAGATAAAAAAGTTGGATTTGGTTGTTAGGTTGGGTTAATATTTATTAATAAATATGTGGTTATTATTTATTAATGAAGATAAGAAGTTGGATTAGGTTGTTACGTTGATATTGATCTAAAATTCAGCTTGTGAGCTTTGTGAGTCATGTGGTTTATATATTTATATGGAAGAAAAAAGTGGGGTGTGTACGCTGAACGGATTCTACATTGACAAAATTTTTTAGGGGGAGCCAACATTGAAGGTTATTCTGAGGAGTCGCTCATAGGGGAGCCTGGACATTGAGATGCAAGGGTAAAACATAAAGCATATGATCTAGAGGGAGCCTAGATCGAATCCCTTGTTCAAACATCAAGTGGTTTAGGGGGAGCGTAAATGTTTATCTTGTAAAAGTTGTGTAGTTCAAGATAGTTGATTCTTGATAAGCTATGTACTTGTGATCCTATTGAATCTTAGTAAATGATCGATCTTTTCAATCGGGCTAAAGATCTCCTAGATTTAGGTGTGATTATATTGAAGTGGGTTACCAACGTGCTTGTGTTCTGTTCTGAATTTTTTTACTGTTATATGTTGTTTACTGCTAGTTATTAGCTTTGGTGTAATCTCAATTCTCCAATTCAACTCTGTGCGTTTTTTCTCTACAAAGTATTAAGCGACAGGTTTGAGATACGATATATACCATCGATGGATCAAATTGCGAACTGTCTCACTAAACCATTGACTCGCCCTCAATTTCACACAGTCAGATCCAAACTCGAGATCCTTGAACTCTTCCTCATTTGAGGGGAATATTATGGATGTGAATCAGTCAAGTGTCAAGGTTAGCCTAGACCAAATAGGCTACACTATACAATCAACTTAATAAGTAAAGCCATGTCAAAATCTTATAGAAGACCAAATTTGTTAACATTTTGTTTTATAGAATATTGAGTATACCAATCAGGTTGTGCCATGTGTACCTTTATTAAAATATTTTCTTCATTATTGGTATGCCCTAATTTTGGGTTCTTCGTATAAATTGATCCTAAAGAATCCATTCCTATTCATTCAAGAAATATATAAATCATCCCCACATTTATATCTGTCTTATTTAATTGGTGGTAGCAAATTTTAAGAATTCAAGAAAATGGGGGGTTTGGGATTTTTTTTTAAAAAAAACTCCCCTCTTTTATCCATAAACTTTTTTCTCTTTTGTTTTCCCATCTTTTCTTTGTTTTTTATTCTTTGTTTTGCTTAGACTTTTCGGAGTTTTTTCAAAAAATAATAAAATAAAAAAATCACTTCTTTCATAAAACAAAACCACTAAATGACAACTAAAAGACAAAAATCTATAACAATTCATTTTTCAAGTGTGAATATTTTGTCCATTTTCTCCATTTTTAACAATTTTCCTATTTGTACACCAATTTTTTTACTTTTTCTTCTTTTGCTTTCTTTCATGTTTTTTTAAAATTTAAATTTTTTTGTTTTTTTTCCTTTTTTTATATATTTTTTGGAAGAATTTTTATGCTACACCTATTTTTTGCACTTTTTAAAAAATAACTTTTCCCTATTTTTTCTAATTCTATCACGTTTTTCAATAATAATAATAATTTGATCCCACTTTTTTTTTTTTTTTTTATCATGGGAGCATAGCTAATAAGGTGGTGAAGCAAATTTGAATTTGGAGATGGTGTGCGTCAAACATGAACTTGAAGATTGAGGAAGATAAAGGGCACCAGGACTCGAACTTGGAGAGGAGCAATTCTTGAACTCGATTCACTCTTAAACAATACTTGAACTTAAAAATTGAGGAAGATGAAGGCCACCAAACTAGAACACACTTGAAGATGAAGCGAATCAACCTAGAGAGGTCTTGGATTAATTATATCTATCATGACCTAGAGAGGTCTTGGTTTTACGCTTTCTACACTCCACTTCCTTCATTTTGTATTAGGCTTGAGCTCGGTGAAGTGTCATAAAATCTTATGAACTTAATCTTAATGAATCATTAAAGAATCGCTCGCATTTGAGTTAGGTGAAGAAAATCGATCTAACCCATACTTTGAAGGGGAGGCAGAGCCATTCACACTAAACTTGAAGATGAAGCGACACATCCATCACTCTTAAACTTTGAAAATGCAATGTCATTTCAAGGGAGTGAAACCCCAATGTGGAAGATTAAGTGCTAGACAAGTTATGCCTTGAACTCTATCGTCTCCTTATCAGGAGGAATATCATGAATTTGTTGCTATACCCCTAATTTGTTATGAAGCCTCCAATAGGGATGGATATCTTCATGATTATGGCACCCTACTTTTGTGAAAATATTTTATGGATTGAGCTTAAATTTCTTTAAGTTTTCTAGTACCCTTTAAGAATTGATCAAGTATAACGTAGTTCAATGTTTTTTTTTTGTCATTCTCCTTTTAAGCTCATGCAGGCTAGGAGCAATATTCAGTTTCTACTCTTACGTAAGGAGTTTTTTTTTCTTTCACATCTATAGTTTATAAGATTTTGTTTTCATTATGGCTTTGATTCTCCTTCATTTGTAAAATTTCTCAATATGATGTGTTTTGACTTCCCCATCGGAGAATCTTATGTGCCTAGGACAACATATAACTTCCTCTTCATAGTTAAAGGGACAAGATTGTAAATTTTATAATCATTGTTTGCTTCATGAAATGATTTTGCCTTCAAAATTTTCATATTTTTTCATGTTGGTCTCTCATCACTTTGAGATTATCAAAAGCAGATGTTGAAGGTCGATCTCTCTTTAACTTGGAGATACTTAGCCTTTTGAAAACTAAAATTTTAGTGAAGTTGAGCATTGATTTTTTTATTTTATTGTGGTTATACCTAATTTTTGAAAGACTGAAGATCGAGTAGTTTAAGATTTAATAGGATCGAGGACAAAGGTTATTTGTTTGATATTTTTTTTAATCGTCAATTTCTTCGAGGTTAATATAATTTGAACTTGTGGAGTTTTAATCTTCCTTCTTTATGAAAATATATTCTTTTAGAACTGCTTTGATGTTTTTGATTGACGAGATTCAAAAAGTTTTATATTATTCTTTCTTTCATTTTTTTGCTTCAATGAGCAATCTTTTGTTTGAATAAGATGTCATTCTCGTTCTTCTTGACGAGTTTTAAAAATAAAATCATTATCTTCAATAGTAATTGAAAAGTAAGATGATTTAATATTTTAGCTATATCTAAAGCATTTAACTACCTGAATGTAATATGAATCTCTTCTAAGACTAGTCCATGCTCCCCCTGACTTAACGAATTGATCCATCAATTATGTGGTCTTCATTCATATTTCTTATCTTTTTTATTTTTCAACTCAGCAGACACACTTCAAAGAAAATTTAAATAACATAAGGCAATCATCATACCTTCAACAAAAAACTCCTTGAAAAGACGAACTTGTATTCTCTCGGTAGAACCCAAAATTTCGTCAACCCAAAAACAACACCTTCGACATAAATATATATCCCCAGATATATTATATAAATAACGTCTTTCATATCAGAAGCATAACAACCACACACCAAAATTCCTAAAGATAGAAAAATCAAGTAATCTTAATAGAACTCTATAATCTTTCGATAAAAAGAATTCTTTAATATAACATTTAATTATGTTTGACAAAATATCTCAACAGTAATATTATTTGGTCACTTCTTTGGATTTATTTTCTAGCCCTTCATGTTGCAACTGAACAACTATAAGGTTCAAGGTTTTTGGAGTAAATCACAATTTTTTATGACGAAGTTGGCTAGGGCATATTTGACTGCATCTATTTCTTACGATTACAATATGATTTGATGGAACTGATTCATCAAAGTGTAGCTAAATTTTTCCTTCTTCAGCTAATTTTAGAATTTGCTCTTTTAAAACAAAGCACTTCTCCAATGGGTGACTGATGACTCGACTCGATGGTACCTATAATAGTCTGAATTATCAACTTTTTGAATCTCTTTCAGTTGTTTGGACTCAGGAAGTTGAATTAGTAGCGCTATTAGCAATTGTTCTAACATATCATGAATGTTAGCATAGGAAAAAGATAAAAATTTTCTTGTCTTTCCTTAAAATTCAAACGACATATTTTGAATTCTTGATGCTTTCAGACTTCTTATCTTTTTCTTTGAAAGATGAGTTGAGAGGTGTTATATTAACAACCATAAACTCTTTTGGAGTCATATCAACATTGTTTTTTTTTTTGGTATGGACTAAAATGTTTTGGTCTCCTCGGCCTACAATACTTAACTTCATATCGTAGGGACAAGTAGCTAGTTCTTCAAAGGAGCGGGGTCTTATACCTCGAAGTATTTCCTTAGAAACACATCTCAACGAAAAATAGGTTATTGAGGCAGTTTTTGCAATTCATACTTGCGGCGCTCTAGAGATTTATGTAACCGATGATGAGTTTGCCTTCTCGTTGCTTAGTGTTGGTAAGTGATAATTTATAGAAATGTATTGTTCTTTTCTATTCAAGATAATTGAGGAGAAATGAGAGTAAACATGTTAACTAGAAAGAGAAATTGTATAAAGTTGTGAGTTATGGGTTCATATATGCTCATAATGTTTAAAACCCTAAAACCTATGACCATTTGTGTTTTTCATTGCAATATTTAAAGAAAAGAAGAAGAAATCAACCAAAGTGTGAATGACAATGTTCATGATCGCATATAAATCTTGGGAATGACCATCATTGTACTGATTTATAATTGATGTTTCAATTGGAAATTAATAAGAATTATTATTTAATACATTTTATAATTCTAAAACCATTTTTCTTTATAAAGAAAAGATTTTGGGTTTTTTGAGTTCCTTTTGTTGCAAAAAAAAAAAAAAATAAATCCTAGTTCCTTCCTCTTAGCAAGCTTTCCTTTTGATTCCACTCCTAACTCCCGCGAGTGCACATTTGAGTTGGGAAAGTTGTGTTAACCTTGGAGAGCAACCGACATCAGCAATTTAGCCAAGGTCGTGTCGAATTTTGCTTTCAATGTAGTGGTTCAACACGACACAACGAGATTGAATATTTGTTTCCAACAAATTGTAAGCAAAATTTTAATTGATCTATTCTCTTTTTTCAAATGTTGATCATTTCCTCAATTCATAACTTTCATTGTTGTTGAAGTAATTTCTAGTAAAAGATATCTTCATCTTGATGAAGATTCATACCCTGCTGCAAAAATTAGGGTTTTCCACTTTGATTTTGATAAGACCTCAAGATCGCCATCGTTCTTCCAAGATCTTAGTTCCAGAGAGCTTAATTGATTCAGAGTTTGGAAGCAGTAGTAATATTTTGCTAATATTGCTTTTAGCTTCAAGGAAGTTGGAGCTATGTCTGTTGAACACGACGGTGAGCAGACACATCCATTGGATGTTTCATTCTGCAAGGCATTGAATAATTCCCACATTTTTGCACTTTTCGATGAGGATGGGTACGTTAGCTTGTTCAATACTTACAGCAAATTTTTCATTGTTTTCATCTCATGAGGAAAATATAGAGGAGTCTAGGGGTAGTGAATGGGAGGCACACATCACAATGTTGTGTTTGATGTTTGTTGGATTAAGAATGATACCCAAACGATTACAGCCTCTAGGGATCAATCTATAAAGTTATGGGATGTTCAGTAAATGGAATGCATAGAATTTTGTTTGGGTCGATTGATTTTGGTTTCAGCACCACAACCCTAAGCACATCTTATGAGAGTGTTAAAGAGGAAGATATTTGGAGAGTGTTGGTGGTGCCAGAAGATTAAATGGGCGTGGGCGATGGATTCTAAGGAAGATTTTTTGCATAAATGAGTGATTAGTTTGGCGTAAGGGGAGGGATATTTGAAGCCATTGGTTATCAATTGGGCATGAATTTGTAGAAGTTGAAGGGAATAAATTCTTGTGTTACTTAGGTGGTGGATGCAGCTCAGTCTTGGGGCTAGCATTTGCGAGGTATTCATGGGCTTGCAAGGTATACATTTCAATTTCAATCATCAATGTAGCTTATTTTTATTGATGAATGAATGGTTTATTAGTAAAGAATCCAAAAAAAGATAGATGAAACCATTTAATTTTAAGAGTTATGTAAACCATTTGATTGATACAATTTTGGAGAGATAAATGGTTTTAACATAACATATTAAGATGAAACCAATTATTTGATGGCTATGAAACTTTGAGTTTCTCATTGCAAATTGAAATGGAAAGTCCTAAATTTATGTATGTGACATATATATATTGTCGGTTGGGTTCATAAATGAGATTTTGTAAATTTGGATAGTGATGTTCTTGATTTGTTTCAAATCTCAATTCAATCTGGATAACGATTCATAAATGAGATTTGTTTCAAAATTCATATGTAGTGAAAATATTTTGGTTGGCATAACATGTACCTTTTTAAAACTTGTTGAGCTTTCTCGTGTTGATTTTTACTATTGGTTTAGCTTTCCTATAGTTTAAGGTTGAACAATGTTTCTAGTTTTTATTTGTGACATGAGAATTTGAAATTTTTATTTCATTACTATATTTGAGCATGGTATTCAATATATGTTTGATAAGTATATATTGAATATTTCATTGACAAGCATATTGGTTCATAGTTATTGTATTGCTATTAATATCATAGATGGAATGCTATTATGATGAATTTGAGTTAGTCAACAAAATGGTATTTTTGTTGGATATGTTATTCACCTAAATACTTGGAAGTGTGGGGATATCAAACTAAGGTATCATATATTTTGTTCAAGAAATCCATGGTATGGTTGAAAACCTTTGACTATGTATATTGTCTATTGATTATGCTCATAATAGTCTTGCATATAGATCTATATATTTAAATGATAAATTCGTCTGTGAATTTTGAGACACTATTGTGATCTAATTGAGCAAGTCTATTAGCATGTTAGCATGAGTACAAATAATATTTAATGTATGTATGTTTGACAAAGTTTATGTCTAACTTGCGTCATGAATTGTCAAAGTTTGATCGTACAACATTATTTGCATATTCCTGAAGTTTACTAGTAGTATAAAAATATGCAAATTCATTGTTTATGAAGCTCATAGGATTTTTATGGAAGTTTAAGATATTGTCTAAACTATCGAATATGCGATATTTTACAAGGCATGAAAAATTAGACCCCCAAGTTGTCCTTGGTTTAGCCTTGTTGATATAATCTTCAAGTCGAACAAAAGTGTAATGGAACATTAAAAGTAATCATGATATTATCCATGGTTGAGCTCTATTGAATAGACAATATGCACTTGAGAGGAGTTAGCCTAGATAAGAGTTAAATGGATGGATGTCTATTTTATGGGAGGTCTAGTTGAAACTTTGTTCGAGGGGAGGATCATTGAGAATGCGACCAAAGTCCCACATTAGATAAGGAAACTGATCATCAGTACATAGGTGCAACTTTAGACTTATGAAAAATATTTTGAATCAAAAGTGGAATTTAAAATGTTTTGATTCTCGTTCTCGTATGACTAAATTAACCATTATAGAGCCTTAAAATCTTTTGTAGCTATATGTGGTCTTCTAATACATCAAGTGTATGTAAAGATGATATTCCTGAATGGTAACCTAGAAGAGTCAAATTTCTTTATGATCTTTAACTAGTTTCTGAAAGTTTAATGAGAAAAACTTTAACAACAATTTAGTAAATAATGTCTTTAGAAGTGAATTGTTGATATATGTGTTCACTAAAACTTGCTTGGAGTTGATTGTGTGATTGTATATTTATATGTTGGTGCAATTTATGTGATACAAACATAAATGTTAGTAATGCTCTAAAGTTATCACATTTTGAAGTGAAAAATTTATGTGAGACTAAATGTGATGCACTTAGTATTATTGAGAATATTTTGATTTATGTCAATCACACATTAAATACTATTAAAGAGATTTGATATTTTAATGATGCTTTTGTAAGAAAATCTTATGATGCTAGTATGAGTCTTAAGGAAAATAAATGAGATAGTGTTTCTCAATCTGATTATGCAAGGATATTATAGAAAGAAATATGTTTTTCATAAACTATACAAGATTTGTTGTTGCATATGTTGTGAGAAGATTGAGTATATATACACATAATCCCGATTAAGGTTATTTTATTGCTCTTCATTATTTATTAAGATATCTTAAGGTTACAATAGATTCTGGTTCGCATTTTAATGATTGTCTATCATACCTAGAGAGGTAATGTATGCAAACCAGATAACTTTGAATAACGAAGTAAGCCTTACTAGTGGATATGTATTCTTAATGAGAAATGTACCATTGTATGGGGGACATTTGTATGAATGATATAGAAGCCTAATGGGAAATGTACCATTGTGGGAGGGGCCTCTATGCCAATATATCTTTATTGAGATTCATACGCTGTCATAGGTATTTCAAAGAATAGCATGTTATGACAAAAGAAGGCATATTCGCCTAAAACATGGAGCTGTGAAATGATTGTTGAATGAAAGAATTATCTTCTTGAAGTATGTGAGATTTGAGAAGGCTTAACTAGAAGAGTAATTCCAGGATTTTCAACAAGTATGGGACTCAAACATTTGATAGTCCATAGCCCTTTATTTGGGTGGTCTATTGCGATAGACTTGATGGTCCATAGCTATGTTCTAGGCAGTCTATTGCGATAGACTTGATGGTCCATAACCCTTTTTTAGGTGGTCTATTGCAGTAGACTTGATGGTTCATAGCCACTTGTGGGTAATCCTTATATGGATTTGATTGATGGAAATAAAACCTTTGAACATTTCATAGCCTTCTATGGGTGTGGTTCTGGTGTGGACTTGATGGATAACTATAAAATTTTTATAGCTCAGTTTTGAATGGTCTATTGTGATAGACTTATGAAGTATTAAACATGATTGTAAAGGTGTGGTCACCTTCTATGAAAAAGTTTAAGGATTTTTTTCTAGAGCTTTCATGTTGACTCGAGGTTCTTCGTGCATGGCCTTAAACACCGTTTTGAACTGTCTATTGTGATAGACTTTATTGAAGAATCAATAGAAACTTAAGAAGTAAAATGTGTTATTGGGGTCTCAAATGTAGTTATCGAAAGTTCAAAAGGTAACTTACTTTGGATTGTTGTCCCACCTCACTACGCATCAATTCAAATCGAAAGATATTGATGTTTAAGTTTATACTACTTCTTTCTTTGCTCAGAGAAAATTATTCATTGCTATTTTAACTAGAATGCAATGGTAGTCATTCGTGGGGGATTGTTGAGAATGACTATCATTGTACTGATTTCTATTGATGTCTCAATTTAAAATTAATAATAATTATTATTTAATACATTTTATATTTCTACAACCATTTTTCTTTATATAAATATATTATGAAGAAAATATTTTGGTTTTTTGATTTTTTTTGTTGCAAAAAAAAAAATCCGAGTTTCTTCCTCTAAGCAATCTTTCCTTTTGGTTCACTCCTAACTCCCACGAGTGCAAGCTTGAGTTGTAAAAGTTATGTTAACCTTGGCGAGCAATCGACATAAGTGATTTAGCACCGAGGTCGTGTTGAATTTTGCTTTCAAAGCAGTTTCGACACAAGACAACGAGAATCGACATTTTGTTTCCAACAATAAATACTTACACTGTTGACCTGATGATATATATAGATACTGATTTTTATTTTTTCTGTAGTCGAAACTCTACCAAACTTTTCAATTCTCTATCTTTCTCACAACTCTATTCATCACAGTCAATCATTGCAGCATTGCAAACTTTAATTGAGCCAAGGAGAAGCAAGAAATTATGACCAGAGGTCGTTTATTTACACATTTTTGTCTTCAATTTGTTTTTATTGTGTGTGCTTTTGAATGATTGATTAAACCTCTTTCATTCATTAATTTGAGCACAAAGAATTTCATATCGTTTTCATCCATGCTCATTACCTTGTTTATGAGTAGCTAAATTGTCTAATGGGTTAGGAGGAGAAATTAATGTTCTCTAAGGACATGCACAAATAAAATTTAGTTTGTTCAACATGAGCTCAAAATTCATGCTTGAGTTAACCGAAAGGCTGACCTAAATGTAGGTAGTTAAA
The DNA here is from genome assembly GCA_025688845.1 of Cucumis hystrix. Classification (NCBI taxonomy): domain Eukaryota; kingdom Viridiplantae; phylum Streptophyta; class Magnoliopsida; order Cucurbitales; family Cucurbitaceae; genus Cucumis; species Cucumis hystrix. Next base: position 9,443,270 of record CM046886.1, read on the forward strand.
TGCTCGAAAGAGTAAGTGGGTAAGACCAAGTTAATCAAAGATAGAAATAAGCTTAGAAATAAATTTAAGTCGGTCACATATCAATACAACATTTACACAAAAGTAGAGTATTTGTGGCAGTAAGGCATGGAAAGAGAACTTGTCTTAATTATTAGTTGAATGCAGAAATGCTATTTGTGTATGTTTTAACGATCATATTAGAATACATTCTTAACTCAGTTTAATTTATAACTTTCTTACATTTATTCATATTAGAAAACCTTCTTAAAACAGTAAGCTCGAACACAGTGGTTATTCATCTTGTGTAATAGAAGTGAGTTAATTAGAAACGCTTTTTCAAGTTCTTTCCAGCTTTCAATTAACTCAACCTTCAAATCAGTATACTAGTCAAAATCATTTTCTTTCAACGTTCGAATAAATTGTTTGACTAATAAATCACCTCACGCATTAGCAATTTCACATGTTCTAATGAAATGAGTAACATGTTGTCTTGGATTGTCCTTCCCATCAAATTGCTTAAGCTTAGGCTCCTAGTTTCCAGTTGGAATTATTAAATTATCAATTCTCTTTGTACATGGTTTAGAATACAAGAGAGAACTTTGAGCAGGACCACGATACTGAGCTTTGATGGAGTTTGTGATCATATCTTATAATTCTTGAATTAACAACAAGGCAATTGAAGTTGATGGTTGTTGGTTTTTCATTTGGCTTGATTTAGCAACATGTCGAATTTTTATGTGTCATCTTTTTTATTATTGCTTTTATTAGCACACTCACTTTTTTTTTCTAGTTTAACTATTCTTTCTACATTTGTACCTTCTGTCATCATGACTGACAATATATTGGGTTTTGAAGCTTCTTTGCTTACTTGTTCAGAAGATGAAGTGACTTTATTAGATAGAGGATTCTCCTTGATTACAATTTCGCTATTTGTTGATTTTGACATTTGATTCCATATATTTCTTGTCAGTTCAATGATAGGGGTGTACACAAGCCAGATTGGAGGAAAATTATGGACCAACCCAAAGTATTTGGGTTGGCAAAAAAATGAACCCTATCAGTTCAATATGCAAAGGTCAATCCAACCCAACTCTAATAATTTGAGTTGGGTTCGTGAGTTGGTTTTTTTTTTATTACTCCATAATTTATTTAGACAAAATTTCATATTGTTTTTCAATATGCAAGGTGAACAAATTGTTATTCGAGGTGCAAAATGACATATATATATATACATTATACATTCAAATTCCAAGTATACAATGTCCATTCAAAAAGAGGTTTACTTTTAGGTTTATACACACACACACACACACATAATCGAATTGGGCCTAGTAAACCCGACCTCTTACTTGCACATCCCGACAACCCGACTCAACTTTTTTCTCTCCAATTTTCTAACCCAACCCTTACGGTTTGGGTTGGATAATCCGAGTTGGTCGGGTTACCAATTTTTTTAAACACCTCTATTCAATGGTTGGATGCTTTTCAGATTATTGGATCACTTTGAAGCGACCATGAGTGCTTGAACCCAGGTAAGCGTCACTAGAAGTTTTGGACGTGTTGTCTGTAGATGACATTTAATTGTACATGAGAGAAAGAGATGAAAGGTAGAGAAGTTTCACTAGGAGTGCCAATTTATTCACACAATTTTTCAGGGAAATTTAATAAATGAAATTTTTGTATTGATTTCAACATAGTATAGATGATACAATGTCTAATATTTAATCATTTGATGCTTTGTCTCGAATGTTTTGTAAAACCAAGAACTTCTAACTCAATCTTTAAAAAGTTGTGGATTTAAGATTAGTTTGATCTTAAATTTTCTTGAATTTGGGAAATGTTTAACTTTCCAAGTCTTCAATTTTTCAGACAAATGTGATAATCTCAAGATTCATACGAACTTTAACATCTTGAGAGCATCAGAAGTTTTATCTTCAAATTCCCAAAGCTTCAACTGTTCATTATCAATTTCGTCCCTTAAATAAAAGGGTAAGACCTCTATTTATAGACAATTTTCATGGGCTTTGGCCTAGTTGCTTATTCGGATTTAACCCAACTTTCTATAATTGGCTTGAATTGGATTAGGTCCGAGAGATTTTTATTTACCAAACCTATCCAAATTGTAATTTTTACAATGAACTTTGAAAAAGGAAGTCACGATTAGCTTGATGCTTAAGTTAACACTCAGGTTAACAACTCGAGTAATAACAAAAGTAATAGATCATAATAAAAACAATAATCAAAACACTAGGAATTAGTAACCCAGTTCGATGAAGCATCTACATCTGGGGGGCATTTGGCCCATAGAATAAGATCATATACTGCCACGTGAAATGATATAATTAATAGTACACAATAATGGCCTATTGTACTATCATCAATACATAATACTATCATGTTGTACATAGTAAAGCTGGATATACTGATAATTCAGAGATAAGATCACTAAGATTGCCACAGGTGAGGTGAACTGGATCTTTAGCCATTAGGCATTAATACTATCAAGTACCCACTTGACCATCTATGACCTCAAGCAAAACCTCTTTTCACTCAACAACACAGTTGTAGAGGATCGATCTCATATCAGACGAACTCACCAAAATCAAACGCAAAATCTTCAACCCACAATCATTTGAAAATTGCCTTCTCTGTTTATCAATATCTTTCTCAATCTCGGTTTCTGCATACAACCCCAAGCCCAAAATCCACCAAATAAAACCTAAACCAACAAGCCAACATGCCATAAAAAAAGGTATGCCTAATCCAAACAAATCACTTCGAATAATAGTTGAAACACAACAAATCATATATGTTGGGCTTCTTTAATTTGATTTTAGGCCCAAGGCAGGTGGAGATAGCTTGCAACAAAAAGCTTGGAGGAGAAGATGCCACGTTCCTCTTTGATGGTAGTCGTACATGTGTACAAAGTTAACTATTTCTCTTTTAACCTGTGTGTTAAGAAAGAAAGAAAACAAAAGAAAGAAAGGAAAATGAAAGGATTTACCCTTTTCTTTCTCTTCTTCTTCTTCATTCTCTGTCTTATTAATCCTAAGGTTTCTTTATTATGAGTTTTGGTTTTAATGGAGTAGATTACACACACCACAAATGAAGATGAAAGAGAAGAAGAAGGAGACAACAAGATTTACGTGGTTCAACCAAAGAGTACCTACATCCACGGGAAGGATTGCTTTCCTTGATGTTTTATAAGATGAGTACAATGATTTTTTTTCTCTTTTTCCTTTCTGTATATGTAAAGAATATGTATGTGAAAAACTAGCAAATATTTTGAATACACCTTTATATTTATAGGTGTTTACAGTGAAGAAAAGAAAACTAAAATAACAAAAAATAAAACTAATTTGTTGGAATTCAAGTTTCTACAAATCCCCACCTTGGATCCAACTTAAATAGTTTTTGAGATCCTTCCAACCTTCTGGCTTTATCATCCTTTTTCAGGTAAGTCGAAGCCTACCAACTTAAATCATTTTTGGAGCTTCATCTTTGAAATAGGCTTGGTAAACAAATCAACAACATTTTCAAAGGTATGTACCTTCAGAACTTCTATTTCTCTAGCTTCAATTTTTCTCGGATGAAGTGGAATTTTATATCTATGTGTTTTGTTCTGCTGTGGTATGGTGGATTTTTGGATAGGTGAATGGTACTTTGGTTGTTATAGTAGATTTTTACAATTGACTGTTTGATTCCAAAATCCTCATTAGTCCTTTAAGGCACAATCCTTCTTTTACTGCTTCAGATAGAGCTATGTATTCTACTTCTGTGGTTGAGAGAGCAACAATAGATTGTAGGGTTGCTTTCCAACTTATTAGATTAGAACCATAGAGAAAACATATCCGGTTAGGCTTCTTCTCTTGTCACTGTCACTGATAAAGTCAAAATTCACATAGCCAATTACCTTTAAGTCTGATTCTATGGCCTTTTGGTAAATTAATTTGGCACACTTAGACCAAATTAGATATCTTAATATTCATTTAGTTACTTCCCAATGTCTCTTTCCTGGATTAGCCATGTATCTACTAACTAGGCTTGCTAAATAGGATAAGTAAGGTCTTGTAGAGATCATTAAATACATTAAACTTCCCACTACTTGGCTGTAAGGCTCATTCTTCATTTGTTGTTTGTGTTCAATGTCTGTATCACTAGGAGAGTTTGTAGCTGATAACTAAAAATGTTGTGAAATAGGGAGAGTTATTGGTCTAGCGTTAGTGAGGTTAAACCTCTTGATTACCTTCTTACAGTAGGTTGATTGACAGATGCATAGTGTAGATTGGTCTTTATCTCTAGTGATGTCAATCCCTAGGATCTTCCTTGATTCTCCTTGGTCTTTCATGTCAAATTCTTTACTTAAAAGATTTTTTACATGAACTAAATCTTCTTTAAAGCTTCCGGCAAGGAGCATGTCATTCACATAGAGTAACAAATAGACTTTGTCCTTATAGGTTCTTGAGTTTATATAGACACAATATCATATGAACTTCTTTGAAAACCCAAACTAGCTATAAAGTCATCAAATCTTCTATACCAACACCTAGGTGATTGTTTCAACCCATAGATTGACTTCTTTAATAAGCAATAGAGATCTTCCTTACCTTGAACCTCAAAACTTTTGGGTTGAACCATGTAAATAGTTTCATCTTGGTAGCCATGAAGAAAGGTTGTCTTTACATCAAGTTGGTCCAACTCAAGGTTGCTTTGAGCAACTAAGGATAGAAGAAGTCTAATAGAAGTCTGTTTAACAACAGGAGAGAAAATTTCATAATAGTCTATACCTTCTCTTTGAGTGAAACCCTTTGCTACTAGCCTTGCCTTGTACCTAGGTTGTGAGCCTTTTGTAATTCCTTCCTTGAGTTTGTAGATCCATTTAGATGCTATTGCTTTGCATCCTTTAGGTGAAGAAGCTAGTATTCAGGTATCATTCACATTTATTGAATTAATTTCTTCATTCATCACTTCAATCCATTGTCTAGCATCACTGCCATATATAGCTTCCTCAAAGAAACTTGGTTCATGATCATTAGGAGCTATAGTAGCATTTAGAACAAAATTCATATAGTTAGTTTCAGCATACCTGACTGGAGGAACAATTACTCTTCTTTGTCTGTCTCTTGCTAAGGAGTATTGACTTAAGTCAGGTTGTTCTTCAGCTATTTCAGTTTGTTCTCCATTTGTTCTCTGTTGGTTCTTCTTCAATAGTCGTAGTTCCCTCAATAGATTGAGCATTATTTCTAGTATTCTCCACCTCAAACTGAGTAATATAGGTTTTTGTGGCATTAGGATTTTCTTCAAGATTACCTTTCCCTTGCATAAACATCTCATTATCTCTGAAATGAACATCCCTACTGATTATAAACTTCTTGTCAGTGGGGTGCCACATCTTGAAACCCTTTAACCCTTTTGTGAAGCCAACAAACATGCATTTAATAGCTCTTGCCTTTACTTTCCCTTGGTTTTGATGGACATACCCTACACATCCAAACATCTTAAGATCATTTATATTTAGAGGGTGTTTGGACCATTTCTCCTCAGATGTTAAGAACTTTAAAAATTTTGGGCAACTGCTTCAGCCCAAAATTTTTCTTCTAGGATAACATCTGACAGTAGGCATCTTACTCTTTCCATGATTGTTTTGTTGAGTCTTTCTGCTGCCCCATTTTGTTGAGGTGTGTATCTCACTGTTTTATGTTTTGTTATGCCATTTCTCCTACAAAAAATATTGAATACCTTTCCACAAAACTCCAAAGCATTGTTAATTCTAAGGTACTTAATTTCTTTATCAGTTTGTTTTTCTATCATTGGTTTCCATTCTTTAAATTTTTCAAAAACTTAATCTTTTGTTTTTAGAAAATAAATCCCGCTTTTTCTAGAAAAATCATGAGTAAAGGATAAGATGTTCCTTGAGCCATTTAGGCTTAGAGTTGAGGGTGGACCTCATAGATCAGAGTGGATGTAGTATAGGATTCCTTTAGTGGTGTATTGTGCTTTGGTGAAGCTTTGTTTCCTTGCTTTGCCTAGCACATAGTATTCACAGAAAGACAATTTACTACTTATTTTTTAAGGTAGAATGCCTTGTTTGGATAGAACCTCTAGCCCTTTTTGGCTGATGTGAGATAGTCTTTTGTGCTAAAGATCACCCACAGTTAGATTCACAGCAGAAACAACATTAACTTCTTTTAACATTTCAACTCCTCTAATTATAAAAACATCATTCACCTTTTCTCCAACTAATACTACTCTAGAGTCCATAAAAGCTCGAAAAACTCCACATTTTCCCTTGTATTCACACTCTAAAGAATGTAACATTCCTAGGGAAATATGGTTTCTTTTAAGGTGAGGAACATGTCTAACATTTCTGAAAAGTTTCACAGTCCTATCCTTTAATATCATGGTGATTGATCCAATTCCAACAATGTTACAGGCCTCATTATTCCCCATAAAAACTAACTCTCCATTAGTTTCTTTATATGTGTTGAACCAAGCTTTAAAAGGTGTCATATGGTAGGTGCATATGGAATCTAGAACCCAATCATGTTTACCAAATGGGGTAACATGATTGGCTTGGTCTTGAATTGATGCGAAAGCATTAGTATAGGTATATGAAGTTTCTACTATAGAGGCTTCAGGGTTCTTTCCTTTTGAATCTTTTTCTTTCTCTTGATTCTTTTTCTTTAGGAAAAAGCAATCTTGGATTAGATGCCCCTTCTTCTTGCAATACTTATATTTCTTTTTCTATTTTACTTTATTTTTCTCATTTGAAAAAGATTTGCTGCTGTTTTTCCACTTATTAGTTTGAGATTTACCTTTGACAAATAAACCGTCTCCATTGTGATGCTCTTTTTGTGATGACTGGATTTCTATTTCTCTAGTTCTAAGGGCTGAAATGATAGCATCTGTTTTAACTGAGTCTCTGTCATATTTAAGTGCATTTTTCACCTCTTTGTAACCTTTGGGTAGAGAATTTAGGAGAACATAGGCCTTCTTTTCATCATTGAGTTTTTCTTCAAGACTTTTAAAATCTGAAACTATTTTCTTGAACTCATCTAAATTGTCTGTCAAGGTTTTTGAAGAGTCCATCTTGTATGTGAAGAATCTCTCCCTTGGTACATTTTATTAAGGAGATATTTAGTGGCATATAAACTTTCTAATTTCTTCCAAATTTTATATGTTGTCTCTTCTTCTAATACTTGCCTTATAGCATTGTCACTAAGATTTATGATCAGTGTACCGTAGGCATTTAACTCCATTTCTTCTCTTTGTGATGTTGTGAGTGTTGTTGGAAGTTTTGAAAGATCTAAAAGGGCTTTATGAGCCTTTTGTTGACTAGCAAAACCTTGACTTTTGCCCTCCATAAGGCAAAATCTCCCTTTCCATCGAACTGCTCGATTTCGACTCTTGCCATTATTCAGGTTTGTTTTGTTTTTAATCCTCCAAGATTCAGTTTCTTGAAATTCAAGCTTATACCAATTTGTTGGGCTTCTTTAATTTGATTTTAGGCCTAAGGCAGGTGGAGGTCAACTTGCAACACAAAGCTTGAAGGAGAAGATGCCACATTCCTCTTTGACGGCAGTCGTACACGTGAAAAAAGGTAAGTATTTCTCCTTTATCCTGCATGTTAAGAAAGAAAGAAAAAAAAAATGAAAGGATTTACCCTTTTCTTTCTCTTCTTCTTCTTCGTTCTCTGTCTTACAAACTCTAAGGTTTCTTTACTGTGAGTTTTGGTTTTAATGGAGTAGATTACACACACCACGAATGAAGTTGAAGGAGAAGAAGAAGGAAACAACAAGATTTACGCGGTTCGGCCAAAGAGTGCCTACATCCACAGGAAGGATCTCTTTCCTTGATGTTTTATAAGATGAGTACAATGATTTTTTTTCTCTTTTTCCTTTCTGTATATGTAAAGAATATGTATGTGAAAAACTAGCAAATATTTTGAATACACCTTTATATTTATAGGTGGTTAAAGTGAAGAAAAAAAAGTAAAATAACGAAAAATAAAACTAATTTGTTGGAATTCAAGTTTCTACAATATCCAATAAAAATGATTAATTAAATAAAGGAAAGTGGGAGGGTGTTTTGGAAAAGTAGGGTATTTTATAAAATAAATTGGGTAAAATGGGTGGTTTTAAAATATATTGGGTAAAATGGGTAGTTTTTTTGGAATGTAGTGTAATTATAATAATAATTATTATTTTATATGTTTAATGTTGATTAAATTGAAGTGATGGCTAACAAAAGGACAAAAAAACTATTTCTTAATCATTTTATTTTTAATGATTTTTTTATAAATTTTTTACAAATCAATGATTTCTTAATCATTATATATTTAATTATTTTTTAAAAAAAAATTACAAATTCACATTTACTTTTATATTAATAATTATGTAATTAATTATTTTTATTTAATGTTTTTTGTAATAATTTATTATTCATAATTTTTTGTATTATGTACTCCGTGTTTTTTAATATGTTTGACCATTTTTCTAATTTTATTTTGTTAGTATGTTTTTCTCCTCAATTTATTCAATAACAATGTCTATAGTTATATGTTGTAGTAAATAATTGACGTCAATGATTAAGAATAAAATTAATTTCGAGTATATGTGGTCATACAAATAACAATAGAAAATTATGTCGAGGTTACGATTGAAGTGAGATACAAAAACACTACCACCAATATGATATTTCTACATTAACTATGCCTCATTTCCACTTCGTTTGGGACATTTTCATAAATTATGTCCCTTGTTTGTAAATAACGATTACATTTTTTACTTGATTATTCTCTCATGCGTTTTTTTTAATTTAATAATTTCTAAAAAATTATTATTTTAAACTCATCTATACCTATACTTCTTCAATTATTTCACTTTTTCTCATTTCACCTCCATTTCTACCCATACTTCTTCAATTATTTTACTTCTTTCCATTTCACCTCCATCTCTACCCATACTTCTTCAATTATTTCACTTCTTCCCATTTCACCTCCCATTTCACTTCTTCCACTTTATTGGAGAGAGGGTTAGACCCATGCCTCTCCCCTCTATTCTTCTTCTATAAAAGCATTATTTCTTCTTCTCTTTTCTCACATTTCCATCTTACAGTTCAATTAAAAAAAAAATCTTTTCTTCCATCTACTCTCCTTCTTCCTATTTTACAACTTTTCATTTCTTCTAATTTCTTCACCTAGTCACTTGTTCGAGGTATTCAATAATATATATATATATATATTTTTATATAAGTTTTATAATTTTTCTTTTGATTATATTACAAAATAACACTAGTTTACAATATTGGAGTTATAATTTTATACTTTGATAAGTATTAACAAACTGAAGGTATAAAAAGTTATTGTTATTATTATTATTGTTATTGTTGTTATTGTTGTTATTGTTGTTATTGTTGTTATTGTTGTTATGGTTGTTATTGCTGCTATTGTTGTTATTGTTGTTATTGTTGTTTGTTATTATTGTTATTATTGTTGTTATTGTTGTTATTATTATTGTTGTTGTTGTTATTGTTATTATTATTATTATTTTTTTTTTTTTGCAATTCAATAAACATATATTTTATTTCCTCTCCATTTTTTTTAATTATATAATCAATTTGAAGAAGTTGCAACAATAAGGAAAAAAAATGATTTTGTCTATTGACTACCGATAGAACAAAAAAAGACCCTAACTTGGAACAGAGAAATAATATATTTGACCCAACTTTTTTTAATTAGTTAATTGTGAAAAAAATGTTTAGAAATTATTTTAAACTTTTAATATTGCAAGCTTGGAACAAATATTGCAACTTTTACCTCTCACAAATTCAAAATTTTGTTAAACAAGTGCACAAAATTGAATTTAAAAACATGTGTATGTGTGTATATATAGGACTTAAATATAATATATATAGGACATAAAGTAAAGTAGGACAACAACAACGGTTTCAAAGTCTGCCTTTTTAGAAGAAATTTATTGAATTGGTCCCAACCCACTGTTAGTTGTAACACTTCACAGTTTTGTTGTTGTCGGCTTAATATTTTACTACATTTTCCAATAAATTGATTCATTTTATTATAAATTGATAATTTAATTAATTTAAAAATAGTGGATTTAAGAGCAAAATACAATTAGTAATTATTGGAGAAACTTCCCAACACAATTTACGAACCATTCTCTTCTTAAAGTAGGCTAATGATAATTTAACATGCATAATAATTAGAATTAGGAACAATAATTTTAATTATATAGTTTATTTGGAAAATAAAAGTTTTTTTTAAGACAATAAAAAAATTAATTGTTCTTATTATTGTAATTATTGCAACAAAATATATCTCCTTACAATTTTATTTTCGTTAAATATCAGTTATGATTCATTACCTACAATGGACGTTGTGGGATTTCACTGCTACATGAATGGAAATATTATTAACGGGTCATCTGGGATAAATTGAATTCAACCAATTTATTGAGACACTATGTGATGCTGTCTATAGACAAAAATGATGGGATAGAGATAATATTTAGGTATGGTAGTTACATGGCAGGGTCCACATTCTAGATTTCCATCTCTTTACGTAGTGAACCCGACTTACGGTTTATGGTGAATAATGCGCCACCCCTTCCACATACAGTGGAACTTTATATTTCTCAACCAAATTTATCAAATTCAGGTCCAATGATTGATGATATAAATGAGTTTGAAACTCCTAATGAGGAATATGATTGTTCCGACCCCACTATTGCTACAAATGCAGAGGAGGCTGAAGTAGATGATGATGGTAGTGATCTAGATCAGCCACCTACTGAACTATTTGGTGTTCATGATGTCTCCGAAGCCTTCAACCAGATAGATTTGAATGAAATGAATAGTGCCTTTGATAATAATCTTGATGAAGAAAATTCGAGATCTGAGCATTTGATGGTTGGTATGTTATATGTTATTCAATTCGAAAGAAGAATTGAAGAATCAAGTAAAAAGATACATAGTCATGCGACACCAAGACTTCGAAGTCCTTGAGTCAAAAAAGGATGTTTGTGCTATAAGGTGTAAGAGGTACGCCATGGATTGCACGTGGAGACTTCGTGCAATCCGTAGAAAAAAACATGGAAAATTTGAAATTACACAATACAATGGCCCTCATTCTTGTGTGTACGCAAAATTAAGCCCAAATCATAATCAGTTAGACTCCAATTTGATTGCAGTTGAGTTAAGCACAATCATGAAAAAAGATCCATCTATCAGCGTTTCAACATTACAGGATATGGTCCTGAAAAAGTACGGATACTTTGTTAGTTATTAGAAAACATGGGATGGAAGAAGAAAGGCGATTGAAAAAGTGTTTGGCGAATGGAGGGAATCATACAATTTGCTGCCTATGTGGATGAGTGTATTAGAGAAAACGAATCCCGACACAGTTGTTGATTGGAGGATAATTGAAATTGAAAGTGACAATAGAATTATCATGTTTAATAGTGTTTTTTAGTCATTCGCACTTTATATTGAGGGGTTCCAACATTGCAGACCGTTGCTTCAAATTGATGGAACTCATATGTATGGAAAGTACAATGGAAAACTATTGGTAGCTACCTCAGTCGATGCAAATTCGCATGTCTACCCACTTGCATATGCCATTGTACCGAGGAAAGCGCTGATTCGTGGGGTTGGTTTTTGCAAAATGTGTGGGAGCATGTGGTACATAGAAGATTTGGAATGTGTCTTATCTCAGATAGACACAAAGGAATTTTATTGCCTTGCAAAACCCTAATAATGGTTGGGAAGATGCACATCATCGTTTTTGTTTACGACATGTGGCGAGCAATTTCAATGACAAGTACAAGAACGGTGTGCTTAAAAGTATGGTGTACCGTGCAGGATCTAAATATCAATTTTGGAAGTTTAATGAATGCATGGACAAACTTCGTGAGGCCAACCCCAGTGTTTATAATGGTTTGATAATTTAGATGTTAGACAGTGGATGCAGTCACATGATGGTGGTCATCGTTATGGATGGCTAACTATGAACGTGGCTGAGTGTGTAAATACTGTTTTAAAAGGGGCTAGGAGACTACCAATTACTGCCCTCACACAAGCTACATCTATCGAACAATTGCATATTTTGCTACGGTCGGGTAGAAATAAAAGCTGCTCTTGAATCAGGCGAAATATTCTCAAGGTATGTTCATCTTGTATATTATTATTTGAAACTTATACATTATGATTACTTAATATTCAATAACTTTTTATTCGTCAATGTAATAGGTATGCAATACATAAATTACGTCACTGGGAAAGAAGTGCAAACATGCACAATGTTAACATCTATGATCATTGGACAGGTTTGTGCAATGTAACATCTACAATTAATCCGTTAACATTAAAGGGTGGATCCACACATCGAGTGAAGCTAAGGGAACGAACATGTACATGTAACAAGTGGCAAAGTTACAGAATCTCATGCTCCCATGCCATTGCAACATGTAGAATTCTTGGTGTGGACTATCTGGGTTACATAGAACATTACTATAAAACTTCCACTTACATGTCTTGTTATTCACCTCAAGCCTATCCCTGACAGACAGTGTTGGCCTGATCCAAATTTTCCATTCATTTATCCAGATGAGACAACAATACGGAGTGCAGGCTGACCAGGCACTTTTTGGATACATAATAAGATGGATAGGAGAGACACAATGACTCCCTCACGTTGCACTGTTTGCAGACAAGAGGGACATAATCGACGAAAATGTCCTAAACGAGGTGAAAATGAGGCATAGTTAATGTACAAATACCAAGATTGGTGGTAGTGTTTTTGTATCTCACTTCAATCGTAACCTCGACGTAATTTCTATTGTTATTTGAATGACCACATATGCACGAAATTAATTTTATTCTTAATCATTGACGTCCATTATTTGGTACAACATATAATTATAGACATTGTTATTAAATAAATTGAGGAGAAAAACATACTAATAAAATAAAATTAGAAAAAATTGTCAAACATAATACAAAAACACGAAGATACATAATAAAAAAAATTATGTATAATAAATTATTACAAAAAAAACATTAAGTAAAAATAATTAATTACATAATTATTAATATAAAAGTAAATATGAGTTTGTAAAAAAAAAAAATTTTAAATCATTAAATATATAATGATTAAAAAATCATTAAATTTGTAAAAAATTTATAAAAAAATCATTAAATATATAATTATTAAGAAATATTTTATTTGTCCTTTTGTTAGCCATCACTTCAATTTAATCAACATTAAACATATAAAATAATAATTATTATTATTATAATTACACAACATTCCAAAAAACTACCCCTTTTACTCAATATATTTTAAAACCACCCATTTTACCCAATTTATTTTATAAAATACCCTACTTTTCCAAAACACCCAAAAGTGGGACCAACAAACTTAACAGACTTCGCTTTTGTTGTGATATAATTTAATTGACCAAAATTTCTCATTCAACAATTGGTTTTTAAAATGTTTTAAAGTTATTTTATTTGTTTTTATTCTTATTTCAAGTTTAAACACTTTACATTAGTTTATTTAAAAAAAAATTAAGACAACAATTGTGAGATGAACGAACTTCCTTCTTATAGGATATGAAAATGATCATGTCAATTACCGTAAAGGTAAACCCACTTTGACTAGTTTTATTTAAAGGTTGAAGCTTTAGTTGAAACACCTAATGAGTGTAATCATTTTTTTTCTTTCTACAAACATTTTTTCTTTACAACAATAAATTAATACATTCCTTAATGTTTTTAATTTTTCTGTAATACTCTTTCTTTTCTTAATTTTTTTTACTTTTAATTTTTTTTTATAATAGTCACAATAGGGGTGTAAGAATTTGGGTTGAACCCGAATAATCCGAACTACCTAACTCATATTATAAGGGTTGGGTTGGGTTAGATTAAAATATGGATTGGGTTGGGTTAAAAAATTTTGATTTTATCGGGTTGGGTTGAGTCTAGGGTTGGAGGGTTGAAAAATTCGGTTCAACCCAACCCAACCGGATATATATATATATTATTGTATGAAATTTTGAATTATGTATGTTTGAAATTAAAATGTAACAATTTAAACTTTTATAACCATTAGAAACTAGAAAAAAAAAATTATATAGAATATTTTTCACCAAAAAGGAAAAAAATGAAATTACACAGAGAAGACAATTTGATTTTTAATTTCCTTGTATTTCCTCTTTGCATTTATGACAATAAATGGAATACTTTTATACACAAAATCTCAATTTTGAGATAATAAACAATTGAACAATAAATTGAACAATTCACACAATTCCAGTGCTGTACTCGTGGCATTTTCTCATAGGTTGATAGGTAACAAATTTTCAACAGACCCATTCTTTACAAATAATTCAATACTTACTTTGGATGATGTGGCTCCAGCTTGTTTAATAATTGTTGACTGGTGTACTGTGTCAGCATAGTTTTCTCTAACATCTTCCCTCAAACAAGTTGGTAGATTTACCACCTCGAGTTTGGACAATAGGTTTTGAAACTGAAAATGCAAAAGAGATTTGGTGAGACAATCAACCAATTGATCTGTTGAAGGAACATAACAAACATCTAAAACTCCCTTGAGGTCTTGATCCCGAATGTAGTGGATATCAATCTCTATATGCTTTGTCCGGGCATGAAAGACCGGATTTGTTGCAAGAGCTCTGACACTTAGATTGTCATACCAAATAACATGTTTGATAGGACAGTAAACATCAAATTCAGTCATAAGTTGCTTGAGCCAAACAACTTCAAAGGCAGTTAGTGCCAGGGCGCGTTACTCAGATTCAATACTTGATTGGGCAACTGCCGTTTATTTCTTAGACAACCAAGAAACCAAGTTATTGCCAATGAACACACAATAGGTTGCAATATACTTTCTATCATCAATACTTGACGCCCAGTCAGCATCAGAAGGTAGAGATAGACAAATCAGAGCCTTTTTAAAACAATAACTCAAATTATTTTGTGCCACTTAAGTAACGGAGAACTAGTTTAACGGCTTGCCAGTGAACATAAGTTGGATGTTGAAGAAACTGACTGAGATGATTAACAATATATGCAATATTTGGACATGTATTTGTGAGGTATTGTAAGGCTCCGATAGTGCTGCGATATAAAAAAGGTTCACTCAGAAATTTTTAATTCTGAAAAATTCAACTTATGATGAAATAATACTTCAATGGGAGATAGCCCTTTTAGTGTGGGTGTGGGCATTCCATTTATTAGAATAACGACAGTTAAGAATGCATCCCACCAGTAATTTAATGTCATATTAGCTTGTGCAAGAAGTGTAAGTCCAGTTTCAACAATGTGACGATGTTTTCTTTTAGCTCTTCCATTCTGAGCTAAGGTGTAAGGGCAAGAAAACCGACAGCTGATTCCCAAATTTAGACATAATTGTTGTATTTTCTGTATTCTCCTCCATTATCGGACTGAAAAACTTTAATAGTTTTATTAAACTGATTTTTTACATAATTAACAAAGTGTCGAAAAGCCTCAACTGCTGCACTTTTTGTTTGAGAGGATAAATCCATGTATACCTACTGTGATCATCTATAAAGATAATATAGTATCTGAACCCATCAGTAGAGCAATAAGGAGCTGGAGCCCATAAATCAGAGTATAAGATAGCAAAAGGTTCTTGAGCATGAGATTCAATGGAAGACTATGAGATTTCCCAAACTGACAATAATAACAAAATTCAGAATCATCATTGTCATTAAATACTGAGATTACAACTCGTTACTATAGCATTCAAAATTTTGGACGATGGATGTCCAAGTCTCTTGTGCCAAATAGCCCTAGATATGGCAACATTAATATTAACAGAATTGATTCCTCTTGTCACAATAAAAATTGAATTATCCTTATTTTTGTGCATAAGCTATTGGTCGATATAGCTTCTAAAAACTAGTGCTGCTTGTTTCTTTACTCTCACACTCTCAAGGTGATAAAGCCCATCCTTAAGAGTTCCTTCAATAGAATTCCCCCGGTAGCCTTGTCCTTAAAAAACAATAGTAGCCATGAAATTCAAGATAAATATGATTATCTTGTGCAATTTCGAAACACTAAGTAAGTTTTTAGTAATTTCAGTAACACATAATATATTCTTAAGAGCCAGATCTTTTTTACTATCGGTTAGATAAGAATCGCCAACATAAGAAATATGTAAATTGATTCCATTCCCTACGATAACCTCTTCCATACCTGAGTATTTAACTGAGTTGGACAAATTCGAACATTCTAGAGTAACATGATTGGTAGCACCACTGTCTATGTACCAAGATGGATCAATGATAGTTTCAGGGGTGGTAAAGGGGTTATTGGTCTGAGTTGATACGAATGCAGCCGAATTCGAATTTAAGGAAGCATTTGAGTTTTGACCACCTTTATCTGGAGTCAAAGAACTAGAGAATTCTTTGTTAAAACGATTATAGCAAACAAGTGCAGAATGGCCATACTTACCACATACTTTGACAGGTTGGTTTATTATCGCGACCTCAGCCACGGCCTCGCCCATTATAATTAGATCCTCTATGCTGCCCATTAAAGTGATTCCGATTGTTTCCATGAAAATTTTGGTTGTTGAAGTTTTTGGACTCACTTGAGTTAAATCTTTGGGTTACATTCACAGTAGGATTTTGTACAACATTTCCAGTGTTTTTTTGACTATTTTGGTGCTCTAAACGTTTTTAAAAAACAAGTAACTCATGTAGCCACCTATTTTTATCCTACATATATATCTTTTTTAAAATACTAATATTAGTAATAATGGCTAAACTTTTTATTTATTTATTTTAAAAAGGTAAAACTTTAGCAATAACATAATATCTCATTTTTATTGTTTTAGGAAATAAAAACAAATCAATTTATTTTAAATAAAATATTTTAATATCAAAGAAATTATTTAGTTTTAAAGAAAATATTTTTTAAAAACTTATTTCTACTCATTTTAGGAAAAAAAATAAATTAATAAAATCTTTGACTTATTTATATCATTTTAGGAAAAAAAGAAAATCAATTTTAAACAAAAATATTTTAATATCCATTTAATTTATTAATTTATTTTTCACAAAATCTCAAAACATCTCATTTAATTTATTTTAGGAAAATGAAAATTTGTTTTATTAGCATAATATCAAAATGTGATTTCATTCTTATTATTTTTCCTAATCTGTGGTACACCCGGATCTATAAATAGGGACCCTTGTCATTTGGAAAAGGGAGGAGAGTTTCTTAAACAAAGAATTCTTTGGGGGAGAAAAATTTCTTACAAAAAAATCTTTAGAGAAAAGTTTTTTTTCAGAGAATCTCTACGAATTGGAAGAAAAGTTTCGGTAAAAGGTAGGTTTTTTTTATTCATTTCATTACGTTAGTATCTTTACCTTTTTTTTGTTTTGTACTTTTTTGTTTCTCTTTAGTAAATCAAATCTCGGGTTGAAATAGACTTTGTTAAAGGTTGCATGTGGGAGGGTTTCACTCTCCCAAAGATCCGCACCTCATCGACGAGTAATTTTCTATGAGATTTGAATTATTTTTTTTCTCTCATCTTTTTTCTTTAAAGATAGAGAGAAGAAAAAGAATTATACAATTTTTTTTTTTGGCTTCTTTTACGTTTATTGCTATTATAAAAAAAAAAAAACCTTAGTCTTTTCTTCTCCTTAAAAAAATAGAGAAAGAGAAAAAGACATAATATTTTTTAAAAAATCTTGATCTTTATTTTCTTCTCTCTAAAAGTATTGAGGGAAAGAATGAGCAATAGAGAATTATATTATTATTATTATTATTATTATTATTATTATTATTATATATATATTATTGTTATTGATATTCTTTCCATATTATTATTTATTCTCTTTTAGTTATTTTATTATTATTACATTACTTTATTTATATATATATATATTTATTGTTTTTCTAAAAAACACTTATTTTTATTAATTTCTTTTGTATCATTACTTTCTTTTATAATTATTATAATAATTATTAGTAGTAGTATGGGTGGTGGCAAGCACACCTCTATTTTTTAAAAAAAAAAATCCTTATCTTTTTCTTTTATTTCTTTCTTCTTTCCTTTTTTTATTATTTATTTATTTACTTATTTTTGTTTACTGTTTCTATTTTCTTTTTTTATATATATTTATTTTCACTTATTTTCCTTGCATGCATAATAATTATTACCACGTAATATTACATATATGAATATTTTTTTACACTTTGAAATATTATCATGATATTTTATATCAATTATTTAATTTTTTTTCTTCTTACATCATATTTATCTTTACATTTTATCATTCTAAAAAAAATCCGACGATAGAATTAGAAATATTTGAGAGTCCGTTATTTCTAAATTCTTGAGGTGAGGGAATCGGTTTTTTGGGAGTTCAAGATCGATTTCCAATATTTTTTTCTAAAAAATAAAATCTTATCTTACTTGCTTAATTCGTTGTATAATATATTTGATTCCATTGTGCATTATTTCTTATTGACCTAATTTTGAAGTCTTTCTTAAATTTCCTTTTTTTAGCCATTTAGAAATTTTTACTTTAAAACTATCCTCTTTAATTTTTTTTTTAAAAAGTGTAAAATATAAATCTATATTTCATAAGTTTTCCTAATCAACTTTTTAAATAACACACTTCTATTTCGCTAAAAAAAATCCTATGATGGAATATAGGAAATTTGGGAGTCCAATTTCCTAGAATTCTTAAGGTGAGGGATCACATCTTTGGAAGTCCAAGATGTGATCACAAGAAAAAATAAATTTAATTGATGTTTTAAAAAATCTTTATTCCAATACTAGCCTATGATAGATTTTGAGAAATTGTAATAATTTCTCATTTTCTTAAGGTGAGAAACTTTCCTTCAATATATAATCTAATTAATGGAATATTATTCTACTTATTTTATGAGATCATTGCTTCAAATATTGGAGTAATGAGTGGTAAAATAAGACATTAGTTTTAAAATAAATTTAAAAAAATTTCAATTCAAGATTTGAAATTTGGCCACCGTTTTTCTAAATAGATGTTGTGGGGTGCTAATACCTTCCCCACACACAAATGACTCCCGAACTCAACTCTATTTTTCGCAGATCATTTTTTTTAAAACCGTTTACTTTATTTCGGTGTCCAATCACACCGTAAAAAAGTTTGGTGGCGACTCCTATTTTCTTTTAAAACTAACTCTTTTGAGGACGTCAGTCGCTCTGCGTCGTCTCGGGCACATGGCGACAGCTCATATTGCATATCTATCCAAGAAATCTCAGGTTTACCTTGAATCACCGCTATAAATGGGTTGTATACTTCATCCAAACCCAAAAGCACCTGTGAAATAAGAGCACAGGAATCGGACTCCCGGCTTGACCTAGATTATCAGCATTAGTCTTCATTAAACATAAATAATCCTCCATTTTAGAGTTACCTTTTCTTGTAGTCTAAAAGGTTTGGCAAAGAAAGTCTTCTTCAGCTCTGGATTGAACACCAAATAGGTCTTGTGTCGCTTCTCACAAATCTTGGCGTTTGTGAATCCCATGAGTTGGATACCCACATCTGGAGTCATGGAGTTGCAGAGCCATCAGAGTAACAACAGATCTGTGGTAACCCATTGTTCAAATGCAGGATTCATGGTGATTGCGACGGACGTACTTGACGACGTACTCGAGTTCATGCCATCTTTACCGTTGGTCACAGTGGTGTTAGTTTCTTGGTCATTCATCAACAACTTTTCAGAACATGGTGATTCACCGGTTAAATTTCCTTCGAGTTTGTATCCTTTGAGGATAGGGAGAGCAAGAGTTTTCCATAGAAGAAAATTATTTCTATCAAGCTTGACTGTAGTAAGTTGATTTAGGACATGGTTTAGAGGAGGATTGGAAAACGATGGAGTAGAAAGGATTGGAACTGTCACATTTGCAGAAGAAATAGGGGTAGTTGTACTTTGGAAGGTGTCGACCATCTTCAACTCTGATACCAAGAAGATTTTTCACCAAAAAGGAAAGAATTGAAATTACACAGAGAAGACAATTTGATTTTTAATTTCCTTGTATTTCCTCCTTTCATTTATGGCAATCAATGGAATACTTTTATACACATAAAATCTCAATTTTGAGATAATAAACAATTGAAGAATAAATTTAACAATTCACACAATTCCAGTGTTGTACTCGTGGCATCATCTCATAGATTGATAGGTAACATATTTTCAACAAACCCATTCTTTACAAATAATTCAATACTTCCTTATTACTGGATGATGTGGCTCCAGCTTGTTTAATAGTTGCTGACTAGTGTGCTGTGTCAGCATAGTTTTCTCTAACATGTACAACTTGACAACCCAACCCATATTTTACGGGTTCGTTAGGTTGGGTTAGAAATTAAATTTGGGTTATTCGGGTTGCCAACCCAAATACCCGAAGATATGGGTTGGGTTGAGAATGTTTTCCAATCCAACCCGATTTAACCCCTAGTCACGATGCATAATTACATTTGATTATCTTTTTAAAAGCTTCCTCTCTCTTTCCTTAGTTGTTTGTAATAAAATACTATAATCTCACTTGGACTTGAAAACAACTGTTTATTACTAGACTTCACAAAAGTTACTTTCTAAATGACATATATATGTATAGTATCAATTTTTTGGATCAAATGCAATAGATGAAAAAGAACTGTATTGAAATATATGTTATCTAAGAGTCTAAGACACAATAGTCTTGTCAAGCACATGTTACAATAATTCTTGGAACAAAAGTGGTAAATGCGTAAGACGGAAAAAGTTAAACATATCAACACAAAGTTTTATTATTCAATTCAGTAGAAAACCACCCAACTAATTTGAGAGGTCAACCGTGCAAAGATAATCTCACTCATATAATTGAATCGAATTTCCATTTGACTATGAACTCTTGTATAAAGTTTGATATTATAAAACTTTATTTCAAAACCAATTGAAAGTAATGAGAGAAGTAGCTCATTTATCTTATAAGTAGTGTGAATTATTCCAACGTAGAATTCTCAAAATCCAACCTTCTAGAAGAAATTCCAACATCTCCTTAAATATGCATGGCAGAAAGTTGAAGGAGACAGCCCTAATGCCCATTCTACCACCCTTAGGAAAGGCACAATAAACCTACCAGAATAAGCAGACGTGATTTTCTTGATTTGGAAAAAATATTCTACATAATTAAGCATCCATTTGATTGACACATCAAATACGAAGGCATCCTGGAGAATAATGAGGCATAGGATGACTCATATCACAGAGTACTGGCCAGAAAAAGACTTAGAATAAATATTACCAATACTGAATCTCTGACATAATATAAATATTTTCAACCATGCACATTAGTCGTAGGCAATAATCTGAATATGCAATTTTAAATGTGACTGTATAGATATTTAAGTTGTGTTTTAAATATATTTTAGTGTACTTTAAAAATAAGTTATTTTGAATTTTTTTTTAGTGTTTTACAGTCCCTAAAAATAATTTTGAACTATAGAAATTTTAAATAATTTTTGTGCAAATATTACGAGATGATGAGTTGAGAAACTTTTTTGAAAATGAATCAAAATTTAAAGTGTTATATAGTATTAAAAATATTTAATTAGACGTTGAATTGTATTAACATCGTAAAATTGGAAAGTAATAATAATAATGGATCATCAAGAATTTTCCAACTAATCCCATGGTTAAAATTATTAAGAATGATAAATATAAAATGATTTAACAAATATTTTCTAACGAATACAAATAAATAAATATAAACTCTACATTGAATCATAATTAACGAAATGTGGTTCCATACTTGTTTAAATTAACCTGTGGGATACTTATTCATTTTTATACCTTATTCGTTTATGCTTCTACTCTACTCATTTAATTTTATTTTGGCTTGAGGACAAGTAAAGTTAAGTTATGGGTGTTTGATGAACTATCATAGTTTCTCTAATCGTGTTTGTATTTGTAGAATCTTCAGAAAATCGTGCATTTCAAAGCATTATAGGCCGTTTAAAGTTAATTCGGAAACTTTAGAAGCTTAAAGGAACACCTTGGTGTTACTACTAAAACTAATAGCTAGTTGAAATTATAGATATCCAAGATTATAAATGTTATTTGCTCCATAGAATGTCCACGACAATGTAAAGTCTTGTGATTCGTGGTTGATCATATCTTACCAAGCCTCTATCTCTCACTCAAGTTGACTATTTAGTATCCACCTTTAATAAACTTGCTCCTCTCATTACTAGGTGCAAATAAATTAACAATTTTGTTATTATTTCTTTTCTAAATTACCTATATAGAGAAAGACAAATTTAAATTATACATCATCTCACATTTTTCGATTACTTGTTGTCAGGTGTACAGTTAAACACCATACCTTCCATCTAGGGTTGCTCTAGGGTTTGTGTACGTTGTGTATAAATTCTTTGTATTGACCAGTTAGTATAGAAAATCTAGAAATATACATAATAGAAAATATTTTCTCCTCTATGTATAACTAAATACTCTACTCTACTTTTTTAGTCTTTTACTTGATGGATTCCTTAAACTTTGTGTGTGGTCTGACATTTGTTTGAAACGTTTTTCTTTCGATATTTTTACATTTTAATAGATTTAACAAATCAATATGATTAACAAAATATTATCAACAATGACAGAAAACTCACGTGGACACTCCAATAAGTGTTTTTTCATTTTGATAGCTTTTTCCAATAATTTGAAAATTTTGTAATAGTTTTGATTCTTTCTTTCAAATAAAAATAAAAAGACCTCTAACCACTACTTTTTCCTAGTATGTTTTTTTAATACATTTTCAAGG
Source organism: Cucumis hystrix (assembly GCA_025688845.1). Lineage (NCBI taxonomy): Eukaryota > Viridiplantae > Streptophyta > Magnoliopsida > Cucurbitales > Cucurbitaceae > Cucumis > Cucumis hystrix. The sequence continues at coordinate 9,466,140 of CM046886.1, forward strand.
GCTCAACTTAAAAAAATCATGTTAAAAAAAATATTATAATATTTGATAATCATTAGAAATAATTTTTTAAAATGTATTTTAAATAATTTTTATAAAAATGAGTTTCATCATTTTGATATTGATATTGTTGTTGTATATGACCGTGACCACTGACCACATAAGCTGATTTATGCAGCCCATTATAAATGTGGTTCCTTTCCAAATTTTAAAGTAGTTTTGTGTGATTCATATCTATCCTGTGAACTTTTTTAAGAGATAAATTTATTGATGTTAATCTATTAGGGGAACCATCTTTTGTGAACATATGACCAAACTTGCCCTCCAATTCATAGGAATCTCCTCTGAATATGTAGAGGAATGTCTAAAGAACAAATACCAACGCCCTTCATCAAATTCAATCCTGTTTATAAGAAAGTTATTGTGTATATAGTCGTCCACGATAAAAAGATCAATTAGGGACAGTTATTAGCGAAATCTCATCACTGCCCACCGGCCAAAATCTCATATTATGATTTTTAATATCCTAATCATGACAGAACTAACCCAATTTGAGGAGGATTTTGATTCATTTATCGACCATGATTATGGGCTAGAATCCAAAGCCCCAAGCCCTCTCAAGTTGAACCATGAGAGAGAAAACAAGATGGAGAGTTGGATCAGAAGCGAGTGGAATTAGGAAGAGGGCCCGAGACGAAACTTCAGAGAAAATTGTGAGGGTCGCGCAGCGCAGGTGATAAATCAACGAAAAGGAGAGGATAAGGGAATGGGGAACTTTCTGTACGGATGACCGGATGATTATGATTAATATTTCACCTCTCATGAACGTTTGAAATCTAACAATTTTGCTCACGTAGCACTAACGCATTTTGTGACATCACATTAGATATGGTAATCTCTATCATATCCTTAACGTGATGACAATCGTGACAATTTTTTTTTTGGGCACTTGCAAAAATAGCAAAATCATTTAGGATAATAGGACTCAATTCACTAAATTTTCTAAACTGCAAAAGTAGCAAATTTAAAAGTCGTTAATCTCCTGATAATTTTCTGATATCCGTTTGATAGTCCTCTGATATCACTAATTACTTGTTATATTTGCCACATATTCGCAATATGAAAAAAGAATGTGTCATGATTTTTTTTTCTAAATGTTTTTGTCATCTAATTCAATTTTTTTTTTAATGTTTTCTTCATTTTTCTCTCAGTTTATCACATTTTTTTATGAGAAAAATGGAGATTGTGATAGAGATAATCATTGCGTGTTAAGGCTACACATGGTTATCCCTTGACACGACATTATATAATTTGTAAGTTTGTTAGGTTTATACTCTTTTTCTTAACTATGATGAATTTGGTCAACCATAACGTCATACACTATAAAATATGTTTTAGTGCCCTAATGACACAAGTAGAAGAGTATTAAATTTCATACGTTTGTGAGCGGCTGATCATTAATTATAAAGTAGGTCATCCATTAGAAAAAAAACTCAAGGAATGGAGGCAACCCTTCCTAGTATAGAGAAAAGAAAAGGAGAGGATAGATAGTGGAAAGAAAATAAGAGATAAAATTATATTGATTTTTTTCAATGTTATTTTGTCATACATGAGTTGTTCAGCTAGTTTTTGCCTTAGAACCTAATAACATTGTAAACCGAGGATCTTCTAAACCTATTTCAAAAAACTTTGGAACCAAATATGTCTATTTTAAAAATTTTGAACCAAAACAACGTATGACTCAAAATTTAGGGACCAAAAAAATAATTTTTCAATTTTTAATTTACTCTCTCATTAAAACTTTTTCTCTCATATTTTATTATTTATCATTTTGTTTCTCTCCTTCTCTTTCTCTCTCTCACTCTCTCACTTCCCATCCTGCTTAAGCTTGACCTATCAATCTCACTCCAACTCTTGGTTTTGGTCAAAATTATGTACTTATCGTTATGGTTTAAAATTTCAGTGTGATTATATTGTTGTTATTTTGGTCTAAAAAGAAAAATATATTATTCAATATCGTTTAGATTTAACATATAATTAAATATATATTTTTAAAATTTATCTCTCTCTTGCTCTTATGCTCTCATTCATGCTTGAGCTTGCGCTGGCTCTTGCATCAACTTTTGCTCTGTGGTCATGACAGAACATAGATAATAGCTACTTCTTGTTCTAATTTACGATTTAGAGTGAGACTATTGTTATTTTTTAAAATAAATTATAAAGAATATTATTCATTAGATTTGAATTAAATAATTAACAAAAGAAGAATTCTTATGTATAAAAAAGATTTGAAACTAGGTACAAAATATAGCAGAAAAAATTAAACTGTACTAATGAGAATTTGATAAATTTTTATATCTTTGATAAATAGTTTTAATTTTTTGCTATATTAAAAAAAATGCTCATTAACAAAATCTAAAATAATTACAATTTTTTTTTAAAATCTACATTTTCTTGTTACATACGTTTCTTAATTATTAAATAAAAAACAAGTGAATATGGCATCTTAAAATTAATCAGAAACACAAAAAAAAATGTATTGGAATAATAATTATTCAAATTCCATACCCATTGTATTGAAAAGTAAAATCGCAGATGTCAAACAAAAAAGTACAGGCAACAATTGAAACAAGTAAAATAACAACCACGAATAAAAGAAAAGGAGACACAAAAGTTGATAACCCAGTTTGGCAAAATAACTACTTACGTCTATAGAGCGGTGTGCATGTTCAAGAAAGATAATTCACTAATATTGAAAAGTTAAGCAGTTTACAACATAGTACATACATGCAATACCCTTATGACAGTGACTTACGTAGAGCTTAACTCACCGATCACCTAGGCTCTTTCTAGATGTGAGACTTCCTCTTAAGTGGTAGTTAGGGTCCCTCTAAGTGTGAGATTCCCCTCACCTTCCTCATGTATAGGCTCCCCTTAAGAGTGGTAATATTAGTGTCTTCACTTCAACTTTGTCAATAGTGTGTGTGAGACTTCCACTCATAATGTAATCTTTCCTTTAGATCAAATAACTTCCTTCACTGATAAATCTTAGGCTCCACTTAAGATAAAGGACTCATTCTTTGTAGCTTAGCCTTAGGCTCCTCCTAAGATTGAAAATCTCTTCTCAACAACAATGGTTTAGGCTCCCATAAATCGTGATGATCTTCAACATGTTACAATCAACAAACGAAGAAACTTTCACATCGGAATACAATGATCGTGCAATTAAGCAAGAACACAATGGTCATGGTACAGAAAGAAACACTTGCTCAATGATCAAATGTGGTTTGCATAATAAACATAATCAACTTTCTCAATAAATGATGCATTCAATCGTGCAAGCGTAGTACACGATCAAGTTATAATATAGGAAAACAACTTGTAAATGTCAAGTATCGTGCTTACGAAATCAATGAACAGAATTTTGTTTAGCTATTCTAAAATTGAATTAACTTTAGCTAAGGAAACAAAATTGATTGTTGAGCAATTTGAAAATAAAGTAAACTTGACAAGTAATAATAAGAATTAAGAGTAAAAGATGCTTAGGGTGTGTCGATTTCATTACAAACTTTATTAGGGTTCACTACAAGAAATTTGGTCTTTAATGTCGGTTTAAAACCGAAATTAATGGCCTTTAGTGTTGGTTGGCAACCGACATCTATGTTAGCGTTATTAAAGGCCTTTAATGTCGTTTTTATTTATGTCGATTTAAAAACGACATCAAAGAGCTCATTAATGTTAGTTTAGAAACGATATTAATGGCCATTAATGTAGTTTTTAAACCGACATTTTTATGGTGTTATTAAAGATCTTTAGTGTCGGTTGGCTTGAAAATCGATATTAAAGAGGCCAACAATATCGGTTTAAAAACGACATTAAAGCCTTGGTTTTTAGTTCATTTTTACAAATTTATTTTATTTAATTATTGCATTATTGTCCATTTTTTATAAACCGACATTGGTTCGTGTAGATAAATATTTTTTTCTCACGCCAACAAATCAATAAAATAAATATTCACTTAGAAACTATAATATTTGTCTTTTACATGTGTATACACAAGATGAAATCTTAATAGTGTGTTTATGTATATATTTTACAAGAGTACATGAAAAAAGATCCTAATACAAGACTTAAATAAGAAATCCTGAACGCCTTCTCAGTCTTCAACCTTCAACAATCGTCTAGTTGTCTTCACAATCACTTAGCTTTCAACTTGATATGACTTCAATCATTCTACAAACAATATTAAAATAAATCATTTTTTCTTTAGAATTCTAACAAGGCAACTTTTTTAAAAAATGTGGCATCTTAACAACTTCAATGCACTAAATATTTCAATGGTTAGAGCTAACCTTCCCTATGTTCACGATCATAAATCTTACACGTCTGATGCTGTAAATATCTCTCTCTCTGACGTAATGTAGCTTCCTTCCTACATTATTAATAACACATACCTCCTTTTATACAGATCACCAAAGATCCACCTAGAAACACACATCTGCCTATTTTGAGAAGAGAGGGAAGAGTAGTGTGAGATTGAGAAGGGAAGAAAAAAACATATGAAAGGGTAGGGCAAGTTGTTTGAGAAAGAGTAAAGTAAGAGAGAGAATAATTAACTTTGTACAAAATTAAAAAAATAAAAAATAAAAAATGATTAATGTCAGTTTTAAACCAACATTGAAGCTCTCTCTTTAATGTCAGTTTAAAACCGACATTAAACATCCGCCTTTTGAAAACTGACATTAAAGCCCATTTTTCATTTTTTTCACCTGACATTAAAACCCAAATTTCTTGTAGTGGTTATTTCAATCAATTCATGGAAGTAACTTTAGCAATATGCTTATGTCTAGAAACTAAAGATCAAAATTACGATATTTCAAAAGCAACCTATTCTCATGCAAGTTTAAATGATTACTAATATCTTGAAATCAATTTAAAACTAACATGGTGTTAAGCATGTTGTCATTAACAACCTTCATTATCAGTCTAGCTATTTTAATGAAATACTTATAATGATTCAAATACATGGATCAAGTTAAACATTCAATTTATTACCCATTCAACCTAATATATATTGAAGGCCAATCAATAAGTATTTAAGCACAATATGTCGTTGAAAAACATAAGTTAAACAATATTCATGCAAAGAATTAAAGCTAACCTAATTACATAAAGTAAACGAGACTGACTCCTAAATACATATTCTCATACAAATTTGATAGCATAAGGCTAAAGAAGAGTAAGGAACTAGAGAGGACACTCTCGTGAAACTCTTCCTTTGATAGAATTTGTCAATCTCCTCTTGATTGTCACCTTAGGATCTCAAATGACCTCTAAAGTAATTCTCACACTCTCTAACTTTTTAGGGTAAAAACTCACTCTTTTAGGTATAAATTATGTGCTAAATTTCGTGCATTGAATGTTGAAGAGGTCCAAAATAAATAGAGAAAGCAAACTTGGTCAATAAGAACTTTTCAAAACGATCAACTTTTTAATTATGGATGGCAGACACTATGACACCTCAGGAAAGTGCACAATGCTTCTAACTGACTTGTCGAAGTGTAGAGCTATGCTTCTCTCGGCGCAGGGGGCCTGAGTGTAGTGCAGCTCTTGAGTTTTTGTGCAAGACAGGGCACCGACTTAGCACTGCAGATTAAGCCTACCTTGTTTTAGGGTTTGTCTTTTTCTTCACTTTTTTCAACAATTTTGACCCTATTTTTTTCTGATTTGATCCTGCTGTTTTCAAATACTCAATATCATTAAAATGTTATGAAACACACTAGGAAACACATTAAATCTTATAAAAACAACTTTAAATATAAAGTTAAATACACACAATTTAGGTGCATATCACTGTCCCAAAATTAAAATTTTGCTAGTCCCCAATAAAATATGTAATAAAACAGTAGAGAAGTTCCAACTAAGTGTACTAGTGACATTGATTGTGTATATAAATACTCGTTATTATAGCTCATTTTATTAGAATAATGAGGTTAAAACGCAGAAGAAGATGATCAGAACGGGTAACTTTTGTTGTAAACGCATAAGTACTTGGAAATATGCTTTACATAAGTATTATGCTTGTTTCATGCTATTTTAATGGCCATGATATTGAGTAAAGAGAGAAACTAGTGAACAGCAGGAAGCATTTCGTACAAGGACCACAACCACGAATTCATTTGACGAGTAACGTGTCCAGACGAGGAACAAAGTTATCACGCGAAGAAGGGTCACTAGAAGACAAGAGCGGTAGTTGGAGGTGATGTGACGTGCGACAAACACCTTTCGGCAGATGTCGCTGACAAGTTCAAAAGATAGAAGTTTTCCATCCAATTTCTACCTATATAAAGCCATCTCCGTCAACCTACAAAAAGAGACGTCTGAATGGGCGCAAGAGGTCCGAATAGACCATTTATGCTAGAGAGTTGCGGAAAGGCTCCGTCTGTAAATGTTTTCTTATTCTTCTCCAATCAATTGTAAAAGCGAAAGCTTGGCTCCTAAGAAGAGAAGAACTCATACTTCCATTGTCCCCTAACTTGTAATTATTTTCTACTCTCTTTCTCCCCATTTTTGCACTTCTTTGTAATATATGTTGTTCATATTGTACAATGACCTAAGGCCTACATTATGTACATATATTGCACATTCATACCTTTTCAATCCGTCATTTCTTTACTTTTCATTTTTCTAAGTGTGATTAGTAGTTTAAGTCAGTGATAGTTTTTTATAAGAAGTACAACTACCCGAGAGGACAAGTAGCAAGGATAAGGCTAATGTGCGTAAGAAGGAGTTTGGCAACAAACTCTACCTTAGCGAGATAAATTCCAACATTTGTATCCCGAAAGGCGAACAAGTGAGGACATTAGGCGCCGAGAGGTTGTTCTTAATTACGAAGTTCTATAAGTTTTATGAGTGAATACTCCTAGATCTATCTCGCCCAATCAAACTTAGTCATGTAGATCCCGAAAGGAGACTATGTGTGGTGTTCAATGACTCTGAGAGGAGTACGCCTTAATCATAAGCTGATAGAGTAAGTTAAATCGCATCAAAACTATTGCATTTCTTAATCGCCTAATGGCGCGTAGACCTTCCTTCACTCTTTCTGGCATACAAGTTAGTTCGCATACAATTCCATTTCGCATCCATTTACCTCCTTTACAAATTCTTTAGGCGTACATAAGTAGTTTAATCCTAGTTTTGATTCTTTTATACTTTTGTAATTAATTCTTATAACGCCCAACTAATGAGTAATTCGCTAGAACTAATGTTTATCAACAATTACCAGTGTTCGACCCTGGATCACCTAGGTAAATCTACTATTTCGCTTGCACTTGGACAAGCAGTAGAAAAACTTGTACTCAACGAGGACTTAAGTATTATGCGATGAAGAGGTACATAGTAAGCATTTCGCATGCTATGATTATGACTCATGATTCATCATCTAGAATCAAAGCATGTTATATAGAGAGTTACGGTGAGCGCATTACGCACGATGACCTGACTCGGTGATGTATTGCACTTGCGTTACACACTCACGAAACTAGTAAGTCCAAACAATTAACCAACCAAGTTTTTGTCGTCGTTGCTGGAGAATTGATTTATAGATGTTAGAGTAGAGTCTTACTTTGAGAGTGGGCAAAGCATTTGATTTTGGTGAATCACGCGATTAGCCGAAAATCGCGCGAAGAGGTTCAAGGTACTAGAGTAATCAATGATTTCTTGAACCAACCTCAAAATCAATGTATCTTTCGAAATAGAATTGTCCTTGCATGAAGCTAATGAAAAGCACAATTTCAGTTAATTAAGCGACAAGGACCAAAAATTAGGATCATTTGAACATTGCGATGAATGATTGAGAGCAGAGACTTATTGCGATGAACAATCAGGACGCTGAGAGTCATGACGCAAATGATCAATGAAGTTCAGGAACGATGCGATGGTTTCATTATTAAGTCCAAACAATTGACCAACCATAGATTTAGGTATTGGTACACAATAACATAACATTTGTCAAACAATTGTCAAAACTTATTGCGATGAAGATATTGGTACACGATCGTTTAAATTTGGCTATTCTTTGATACACAATCGTTTAGATTTAAGTACCCAAATCTAAATGATCATGTACCAATATCCAACGATTTTTTTTCAAGATCTTTTATATTTGTAACCAAATCTAAACGTGTACCAATATCTAACGATTTTTTTTCAAGATCGTATACCAAGATCTTTTATATTTGATACACGATCCTGAACCAAATAACAACTTGAAAAAAAGTGAAAGAAAAATTGCAAAAGAAGAAAAGAAGATGACAATGGAAAGGAAAATAATAATTGCAGAAGAAAGAAGATGAAAGAAAATGCAAACGTGGAATATTTAAAAAATAGTCAACTTCTTTTTTATTTTGTTATACGGACCGTAAATATTTTAATATTTTGTTATATTTATAAAATTTTCTAATAGGTTAATTATTCATATGTTATGTTTACATTAGTAATAGTACAATAGTTAGAATATGTTATGTCTCGTAAATTTATTTATAATATAATGATATATTAATTCTCCCTCGTATCTATATGAAAATATAGATAAAAAATAAAGACATACATATATGTTGTTGATAAAAGTTGAATATAGTATTTGTTGGATTGGGACAGTGTTTTCACAAGGCAAAAAGTCAAAGAAGGCCCCCTTAAACAAAAGGATGCCAACTCATTTATTGCGAAGTTGGAATATTTTGCTGAAAAATACAGGATGTCTTCTTGCTCTCAGTCTCTCTCACTTACTAATTGGTTAATACCCAACACTCATTAAAAGCAATAATTTATAGGTATAAGATGTTATATATATATAATATATATATGTCTTTTATAGTGGGGTCATTCTCTTATCCCTCTTTGAAGAAATTATGGGTTGAGTGAATAAGTGAACATACTTTAAGGAAATGGACCACCTTCAGATGTTTACATTATAACTAGTCCATGCTTATACAAATCCAAAACAAAAATTCTTCCAATAAAAAAAAGGTTTATGCTAAATACAGTTCTTTTTTTTTTCCATTTTTTTACTACTAATATATTTCTCACTTTATAATAAATTTATGATGTTAGTGTGAACTGTGTTTTCTCTTTATCCCAAGAATAAGGTATTTTAAATAATAGAAAATGTCAATTTTGTGATAGGATAAACTCTTTCAAGTGTACAACTTCACCAGCTTCTTAAGTTTCCTTTCGGAACATTATCTGTGGTTATTAAATTACAATTATACGGATTGTTTTTGGAGATGCGGTTGATACACATCATAAAATATATGTTTTTACCAGTCCATATTTTTAGCAATAAAGTCACTTAAGATGATGTTTAAATTCCATATGTAGTGATTTTTAGCAATATATGTTTTATGAGCTTTTAGAGTTGAATTTAACAAATTTTCAGGAAATGAGGCTAATGTGTCTTCGATTCGGCCACATCATGCCCTAGGCGGAGTCAACGCATGACCCGATCAACCATCCCTTAATTGGTTTTCTAGTCTTTAGTCATATTTTAGTTCCAAAATCGTCTGATCCTCCCTTCTCTATGATGTTGAAAATCAGTCATTTAACTAAAGATCTAACACCAGTGGTGTATTGAAGTCAATTCTCCCAATTCTTAAGCAAAGACCAACCAAGGAAGTCCACGACTCTTTCAATTAGAAATCAAATAATTAATAAAGAGCCACCTTTAAATTTAAAGGTTTTGCATCGTTCAGCGCTAGTGACAAAATGTGGTGTTTGGATAGAGTCACACTGGGAAAAGAGAGTCGCAATGTTGCAAAGAAAAAAAAAATTCCGAGGAGAGTTGAACCACCAAAATCGAAGAAGCTGATTGAGGGAAGAATGCAAATAAATGAAGAGAAGAAATCTCTTTTCTTCTCTAACTAATCCTTGCCCTTTTGTTTTCTCTAAACTCTTTTCCTTTTTCTCAAATCTATATTTACGTGGCTTTTATTTTCTTTATGTAGGATATATCACATGGCTTTCATCTCACAATTCAGTTTGCAAGTTAACACAATTTATTATGGAGGGACTAAATTGGTACAAATTAGAAAGTCTAGGGACTAAAATGTTACATTTGGAAGTTCAGAGACCAAATTGTTACTTTTATAAAAGTTTGGAGATCAATCGTGATTTTTAACTTATATATATATAGAAGAAATAACTTAATAGCCTAGAAGTGGGTTTGTCTCACATATATCCTTGATAGTAGGTATGTCAAAGAAGTTAGAGTATCAATTAACCCAAGATTTAGTTAGCTTTTAAGGGCAAGAGGAAAAAGGGCAAATCTATAAACCAAGAATCTAGCCACAAGTTGTGAGGGTGACTAAAATGAATTTAGAAATGAATTTCTAAGCTAGTTTGATTTAAGAATTTATGTTTTAAAGCATGTTTTGAGTTTAAGCATTTGAATATGCTAGATTTATGAAATTATTTACCAAGCATGAGTTCCAAGTTTAGAAATGAGCTATGAGAAAACATGATTGAGTTAAAGTCCTAAAGCATTCAATTTGAGAAATGTTTTTTAAAACATGAGATTTATGAGAATGTGTTTAAATGCTATGTTTATGCAAATATTTGAGCAAAGAGATTATTTAAAGCAAAGCTAGATTTGAGACTTGGTTAATGCAAGCACTACAAGAAATTCGCGTTTTCCCAACGCACAAAACTGCGTCGGGAATTAGGATGTCGGCAGAAGCCTTTTCCTCCAACACACAAACCATAACGTCGGGGGAGTGGACGTATGCCGACGCACCCATGTGGACGTCGAGAATGACGCAGGTACTCCCAACGTGCTAAAATAAACGTTGGGAAAATGAAAACAAAACCTGACATCTACAGTGTTTCCTCGGGGATTCCTGGAGATAAGCCGACGTCAACAGTGTTGCATCGGGGATAGACGTCGGGGAATCTTATGGATAAGCCAGCATCAACAGTGTTGCGTCGGGGAAGGTCGAAGAATTAAATTGTATCGTTGGCCTTCTTTCGATACAATGTCAGAGACGTCGGAAAAAGTATGACCATTTTCGATACCAATGGTGATACTTTTTCCAACGTTTTCGGTCTGCTTCGGGAGTTCCTTTGTCTTTAAACTCATGAATCGAAAGAAAAAGGGAGAGAGACTGAGAAGTTCTTGCCGCCGATTTCCGCCGCTCGCCTTCGTATTCCGGTAAGTATTAGTTTATTTTATTTAGATTTAAGGTAAGATTTTTGAATTAGTTTTTAGTATTTAGATTTGAATTTGAATTATGTTTAAGAATAAGATTTTGAATTAGTTTTTTATTTAGTTTTTGGTATTAAATTTGAATTTTAATTGTTTTTTAGATTTATGAATTAATGTATATTTAAGGGGGTTGAATTGAAATTTTGAAAGAGGGAGGGGTTGAATCAATTGAAATTGTAGGGGGTTGAATTGAAAATAGAAGGGGGATTTAATTGAAATTGTAAGGGAGGTGTTGAATTGAAAATTAGTAGGGGAGGGGAGGGGGGGTTTGAATTCAAATTAAAGAGGAGGTGTTAGAATTCACAGAAGGGTGAGGTAAAAAAATTAAAGAAGGGGGCTTGAATTGAAAATAATTAAATGGAGGGGAGAGGGGAGTGAGAATTGAAAGTTAATTGGAATTGTAGGGGGGGGGGGGGGAGTTCGCTATCTTGCAGTTCAATAGAAAGTTGAATAGAAAATTGGAATTGTTTTGAATAGAAAATTGAATTTGTTAGCAGTTCTTCGACCACATCTTCACACTCTACGGCGATCAAACAAGCTAATGCAGTTCTCATTGAGCATCAAAGACTCGAGCTTCAAGAAGCTAAGCGCATGATTGAAGAGTAGAGAAGGATGTCAGAGCTGTAGGGCCAACAAATGGAAGAAATAAAGAAGAAGATTGAAGAAATGACTCGGACACAGAGAGGACCGTGAGTCGAGTACTTGTGATACGTATTTTTGAACTTTAATGTTGTTTACTTTGCAATATTATTGATAGTAGCATTATATATATCTAAATTTACTTTTTTCTTTTGTAGGTCTAGACCTGTTGAATTATGGCGTCCGCAGAAAAATTTACCTTAATTTTTTCATGTAATTTTATTTTAACAAATTTGAATGTACGACGACAATGAAACGTTTATTTATTTATAATACAATTTTGATTTGCCATTATATTCAATTATTAACTTTGGTTGTTCAGTTTTAATTAAATTAAATTGGATTGGAATTGAATAGAAAGTGAAACAAGAAAGAAAAACTCAAATTATTCCTGACGCATTGTTTGCGTTGGGAAATAAGCCTTTCCCCGATGCCATTTTGTATGTGTCGGGGAAAGCTCGCACGACGCCACGTCGGGAAAACACTTCTCCCGGCGTTAAGTTGTGCGTCGGGCAAGCCATACAGCCCCGACGCCATTATGTCGTCGGCATAATGAACGTCGGGGAAAAGGCATTCCCAACGTGTTGCACTAGGTGCCTCAGGAATAGTTCTCCTGACACGAAGTTTCGACGTGCGTCCCGACGTTGAGGAAAACATCAGGAGACCATCTCCCGACGTCTTTTATAACCTTCCATGCATGAGATTTCTACATATGCTTAAATGTATACCAAGATGTCTTGATTTGATAGCAATCCTATGGTAGAGATTGTCATGTGCACAGAGTTTGTGTGATGAGGGTATCTAGTAGATGCCAAGAGTTTCCATCACATAGATTAGGTAAGAGATGAGGGCCTCTATAAACGCCTAGATTTTCCATCTCATGATAGCTATAGCGAGATAGGGTACTACTAGCACCTAGGGCTTCATCTTACAGATATTGTTTCAAGGGATAGTAGGACTTCCATGCCTAGAGCTTTGTCCCATAGATACAAGGAGTTCAAGGTATAACAAGAAAGAAAAGAAAAAAAATTAAAAGCTAAGTTTGAAAAGAAAATTTTGCTTTGCTAAGCTTATGTATATTTTGCTCAAAGTTTTCATTATTATGCTTTGTTTTAAAAGTTGTCACTCACGAGGCTTTATAGCTCATTCTTTCAATGTTTATTTTCCTTACTAGTAGAGATCATAGTTCTAGCGCCTGTTAAAGCTCTGCCTACTCTGCTAGAAGTTTTATTAGATTTTTGTAAAGCTCATTACATGCATGCATGATAATTTGTAATTAAGCTAATAGAGTCGTTTCTGTAATAAACTAGTATAAGGTAGGGGTGTTCAAAAAAACCAATAACCCAACCAACCTAGATTACCTAAACCAAATTGTAAGGGTTGGGTTGGGTTAAATTTTATGTTGAGTTGGATTGGATTAGAAAATTGGAGAAAAAAAATTAGTTCGGTTGTCGGGTTGTGCAAGTAAGGGGTTATGTTGACCTGACCCAACCTGATAATGTATATAATATATATATATATATATAAACCTAAAACCTAAAGTAAACCTTCTTTTGAGTAGAAATTGTATACTTGCAATTTAAATGTATAATATGTCACACCCCACCCCGAGTATCTACTTGCTCGATATAAGATGTGGCGTGAGGTCAGCTGAAGCTATTCACCTTCGGAACAACTCCAACTGACCCTTGCTTGAAAACGTGAAATATTCACCAGCGGAAGTCTTTAAACTTCGAAATATTTTAACCTCATAGTGTAACAGCTCATTTTAAATTTCTTTTATAAATACCAAGTAAAAATATATCAAACATGAAAGTATAAACACTTGAGTAAATGTAATAATACTTAAAGTAAAACAATTCCTTTTATGATTAAAAACTAATTTGGCTGGTCAGCAGTAAGTTCAGCTCAGAGATTCCACAATCTATACCTGGAAAGACTTAATGAGCAACGGTTTTAGAAAACAGGTTTTCATAAACAGTTTTGTTATAAAACCGAAGCTTAAATACATTTATCAATAACAGTTATTTCATAACATGATACTTGAAATGTTTGCATAGCTTTTTGAAGACAATGTTCCATAGCCACAGACAGTATTTACCCTTTCGTCCGAAGATGGAATAGTTGTTGGAAAGCTATTTCCCTCCTTTAAAGCATAAATATATACCCTTTCCGATGACCCATAAACTATAGGCTCGTCAACCCTACCATCAGTATGGAGTTAACCACATGTATACAATAGGTCTCATGGAATATTCGAGCATGAAGAAAACATTTGAAAACATTGAAATAATTTCCTTGGCCTTGATCATGAAATCATTCAAACATGGTAGAACTTGAACATTAGTTCTTAAACATTTATCATAAATCATAAATTGAAAATCGTGCTTGGTAAATCATTTCACAAGTTATTGCTTGTAAAGCTTGAAACCATATTTAATAAATAGTGTTTAAAACAATTTGTTACTCACAAGCTATTGCTAGTGGAGCTTGAAAACATGCTCAATAAATACTTTAAAAATCATGGTGTTACTCACAAGCAATTTCCTATGAAACTTGAAACCATGTTTAATAAATAGCGTTTAAAAAAATTTGTTACTCATGGCACTTGAATAAAGTCTTGGTCCTAAGATTCCTCTTAAGCCTCCTTGATCTAAAAAATTCATATTTATTCCTTATTTAGTCCCTTAAACATGAAAATATCCAAAATTTCCCTTAAAATCTCCAAAAAAATCAAAACAGCCGAAAAATCACTTACTTGGCATAGTTGCTACACAAGGATGGGCAGCAAAGCCTTGGTCGTGCGATGGGCTACCCGCATGCTAACCTTGCAAGAGGTTTGAAGCACGAGCTGGGCATGCTCTCATGTTAACCTCACGCACATGCATGTCGCGCGTCTCATTTGGCCGCGTGCCTAGCGTCTCGTGTAGCCCATCGCATGCTTTGTCATGTGCCTTGCCGCAAGCCATGTGCATTAAAATAGCCCAAAATAACCTCTATAACATAAAATCACGCTCATCTCACCTAGCATGCATGACACTGCCCTAACTATTTAGAACCTCATTTTCTTCAAAAAAACATGACCTAGCTTTAAAAAATCATAACTTTAAATCCATAACTTTTTTAATAAAACTTCCTTCTACAAAGATGCACTAAAATGTCTTAAATTGTTTACTTCAAAATTTCAGAGCAAAAATCTAAAATACGAGTTTTGTAGCCTTCTTGAAATGCACCTTACTCAGTTTTCCTTCAAGAATGACCTTCTAGCCTAAACTTGGTCCAAATGCAAACCTTCTCACATCCACCTCAAATAGCAGCCCTTCTCTAAAAACTGGATACAATTTCTACGCTTTTAAGACTAATTTGAGTGAAATTGTACAAGTGAGTTGTGAGAAACTCTTAAGTGAAGTTACATATTTATAGGGAGCCTTGCATGAAAATGAGTTGACACTTTATCCTTGATTAGACTCACCTCTTAAGCTCTTAATTACACATAATACTTCTCCTTCACATCCTCTTTGGCTAAAAATGCATGTTAATATGACTAAGACACCTGGATAAATCCTTAAACCAATTATCCTAATCACATGGCTAACCTCCAAGGTCTTCTCATATAGCTTGGCCACTTAACCTCTTAACGCATAGCCTTGGCCTCCTAGCCAACCTTTCGACGCATAGCCTTGTGTGTATTCTTATCACCCAATGCTCTGCTCAAAATAACCTCTAAACGCCTAATGCCTTTTCGTTGACACTTAGCCAAATTTTCCAAATTCTCTCTCTCTTAAATCTATATCTTTTTTTTTTTAAGTATTTTTATTCTCTTTTCCTATAAATTTCATTTTCTCTTATCCTTGCCAAAACTTAATAAGTTCCAAGGATCTAAGAAATTTTGGGGTTTCACATAGTATATGTGTGTGTGTGTCACTTTGCACCTTGAATGACAATTTGTTCATCTTGCATATTGAAAAACAATATGAAAATTTATCTAAATTATGGAGAGATAAAAAAAAAATCAACTAGCCAACCCAATCCGGTCCAACTCGAATTTTTTGGGTTGGGTTTACCCTTGCATATTAAACCGATAGAGTTCATTTTTTGCCAACCCGAATACTTTCCCTTGGTCCATAATTTTCCGGTTGAACCAACAGGGCTTATGTACACCTCTAGTATAAGGGTTTGAATTTGTTGAGTTTTGTTTTGCTGTTACCATGGTTGGAACTCTGAAGTTAGTTTTGTCTACATAAGACTATGAATAGGTTGTCCAATGGTTCGGTAAACCTGAAAGTGTTTGGTAAAGCCTTAAACTATTGTTTTCAAGTATAGACTTTTCTTTCGCATTTTATGTTTAAATTCATAAATGATGTAGTTTAGAGTTACAGGTTAAGCAGGGTCGACAGGTGTCGTTAGAAGAAGAGCGGTATTGGTTGGCTTCACGCCACATCTCGGGTCTAATGAGGAGGTGCCTCGAGATGGGTTGTAAAATTATACGATAAAGTAACGTAGATATTGATAGACGGATTATCAAGGGAACCTAAGAAGAAATTTGGAATAGAAGGACTCAAGGCGTTGGGAGCTATACTGATTATCAAAGAATTATCGTTAGATAAAGTTCTTTGGAAGAACCATACTACTGAAAAAGCAACGTGGGAGACTGAACAGGCAATAAAAACCCAATACCCACAACTTTTCACATCATCACCTTGATTAAATTTCGAGGACAAAATTCTTAAAAATGAGGTACTAACTTGTAAATGGTAAAAAAAAAAAAAAACAAAAACAAGTTGGAATACTTTTTATACTCCTTAAAGATTGAATTATTTGATAAAAAAAATTTAGAACCATTTTAGATGGATTTAAGACTTGAATTTTGTTAGTATTTGAGAAGAACGATATAAGGGGCAAAAGCAAAAATTTAATATGAAGTGAGGGGCATCATGGCAATTTCTTCTTTTTTTTTTTTTTTAAATTAAAGTGAAGAAAACAAAAAAGAATCCTAATTTTCTCCCCCCTTGTTGAACGCATCAGCCCTCCTCCATTTCTCTAGAAATTTCTCACGCTGACACTTGCATCTCCCTCACACGTCTGCTGCAACACACGTCGGTCGCGATGCAAGCTGGCAATGATGTAACTCACTGACATCGATAAGCTTCTCTGACATCGAACGACGAGCAGCACACTACAACGCCACTGTTCACATTTTTTTAAAGTCGAAGACCTTGGTCGGTATTACTCTGTCCGGTTTCTCCATGGGTTTCATCATCTTCAAAGTCGTTCAACATCTAATTAAGTTTTTTCATCATTCCAGTTGCTGAAGCGCCACTAACCTTGTTCCTTCCAACTCCATTTCATCGGATCTAAGATTTGGGGTAATTTTTCTTTATTTAGTTGAATTTCTTGAAAATTTTCGACTACCCATTAAGTTTAGACTTGAGTTTTAACATTACCCATTACTTTTCAATGATAGATTAGAGTTTTAGAAGAGTTTGAGCCGTTGTCCAGCCATTTGAAACTTGAAATTAGTCTTTTTGGCACAACTTGAGTAAGATTCTAAGCTTTTTAAAGTCGATCTTGAATACCCATCTAATCTTAGTGATAGTATTGAGTAACCCATGATGGTGGATGCTTGATTTCGAACTTATAAGGTGATTAGGATGTTACCCATTGAAATTAAGAGTACTTTGCTAAGTTGTTGGTAAGGTTATGAGTAATTTTGTTGGATTTTTCTAGAGTTCTTGAATGTCCATTAAGTTTAAGCGTTAAAATTTAATTACCCATGATACTCGGATCCTAGAGTTGAATGTTAAAGGTTGAAAATGGACTTTCCTTTAACTTTGGAGTTTGTTTGGGTTTTACTTATATAAGCTTCGAAACATACAATGGTTTTAGATACTAGACTCGAATTTAGAAAGTCGTTAACATGCTGCCAAGGCAATTTTGACAAGCTTTCTATAAGGTTTTAGGCAAATTTAGTGAGTTCTCTCATAGCTCTTGAATACACATTTAGTCTTAGCAAGAACTTGATTTTATCCATATTTTTGTGTGTGAGGAATTGAAGATTAGAGAACTTGGAAGCATTAATCAACATGTTTAAAGTTTTTTTAGACGAGTTTGTATAAGTTCCTAAGTTACTGACTTGTTAGATTGATATCATGATTATTAATGGATCTAAATCTCCAAGGTATGAATAATATGTATAAGAGCGTATTGAAACGAAAGGCCCAATGAGTTTGACTTAAGTTTGGACATCCATTTTACTAAGGATATAAATTGAGGTTTAAAGGTTTGAAAGTGGATTTTTAGTCTAAGGAGATTCGAGAATGTAAGGACTCTAGAAATATAAAATAGCTTGAATGCTCATAATGAAGTGTTTTTAGAGATTGTGGTGTTATCTTGCTAAGTGATGATAACTGAGAGACCTTAATCTCTGTTTTAAGCCAAATTGAAATGGAAAAGCATATAATCCCAGGGGATCGAGTCACTGATAATGAGTGGTTTATTTTTAAGTATTTTTATTATAAATTTATATATTGTACTTTAGTACGTCATGACTATTTTATAAACTATGTGTTAGAAATGTTTTTCAAATATGTCTTTCAGTTTCCATGAACTCTTATGATTTCGAAAGCATGGTCAAATCCAAACTTATTAATCACGATTTATATACCAACTGGTTTAAAGAATACTCGATCTATTATTAAGTGTGGATGTTTTGAATGGAAGCTTATTCTTAAAACATGTATTGATCGCTAAGGATTGAAAATGATTTTATGAAATGTGTTTCTAACCATGTTTGGTTTTAAACTTTAAACATGTGATGTTTATGAATTAATTTTGGTGATTTCCCTAAGAATTACGTGAATGTGTTTCTCTAGCACGACCTATGGTTGTCAGAGGATTCCAAGGCTGAAAGAGATCGTGACGGAAGATCCGAGAACCTGAGCCTAGGTGAGGATATGGATGGAGGATTGTGATTTGGCTTTGGGCCTAGCTTAACCCATGGTGGGTGGCTCTATGTGCACATAGGAGTGGATATGAAGATTGTTACTTTGGTAAGTGCTAGGTACACGTGAGCTCAATTTGGCCGCATGTTTCCTTGTGGATATGGATCATGCATGAGCTATTCTCAGTCGTGTATTTAGTATGCTATCATGGTAGGATTGGATGGAGGTTGTTACTGTGGTAGGTGCTAAGTATGCGTGATCTTACTTTGGACGCATGCTTTCTTCTGAATATGGATCACGTGTTAGTTATTCTTGGTCGTGTATTTAGTATTCTACCATGGTCGGATTGGATGGAGGTTGTTATCATGGTGGGTACTAAATATGCATGAGCTAGGTTTGACTGCATGATTCCTTGATCATGTGCGACCTATTCTTGGTCGTATATTTAGGCGCCTTTCCATGATTGGATTAGGTACAGGTTTGTTGGCAAACACTTGTGATTTATAGTAACATGTGAGTATAACCTTTTAATTATGATTTCATTATTGGTGTCATATTAAAACATTGTTGAGCGTATGTTTTACAAAAAAATTTACTTCTAAAAACGTGTCACTCACTGAGTTTTTAACTCACGTTTGCAACGGTTTCTTCCCCCCCCCCCCCCCCTCAAGGTAGCGGTCAAGGAACAGGCAATGGTTGAGCTCCCTGTCGTTAATTGTAGACTCTCATTCTTTGTGTATGTATATACTCAAGTTTTGTACTGCATCATGGGGAGAATTGAAGTAGCGAGAGTCATGATAAGGATTTGAGTTTTGAGAGGTCTCTCTTTTGTAACTAATTCCTAATTAAAGATAAATTATGATTGGGACTCTGGACTTGTGGATGAGTTTGTGCAGAGACAAACTGAATAGTATTTTGAGTCTGAAGAATGTTTATATATAGAAGTGAAAATCTTCTCTCCTTTCAAGTTCAGCTAACCCATATTTTAAGGGAGATGCAGTTGAAATTCCATTAGAATGCTATAATACTAATTTGTTTGGTTTTAGAATGAAAAAGTTAGTTTTCGAAAGTGTTTTCATGTCACGCTTTAGGTTAGATGGGAAAACCTAAAATTGAGTGTGACAATTTGGTATCAGCTCATGATTTTGGGAAACCTAAGGATTATGAGCATGAGTTTGGGAAATCAAGAGCTTATGCATTAGAAACTTGGCAAGAGTTAGAATTGCATGAGTAAGTTGCATTACACACCTCATTGTGGATTATGACCTAGTTAACCTACTATGGAAACTCATTACGTTCCTAATAGTTTAGACATGGAGTTGAGGAAGTTAAAGTGACACTAGCCATCTCTTGCTAGAAAGAATTGGGGTGAGTTTACAATGTCTCGATTGGCTTTAAGATATTGTTGTTGGTATGAGAGTTATGTGAGGCAATCCTAAGAAAAACTTAAGAATTGAGCTTTTAAAGGCTCTAGGAAGGACAACATTTAGTATAAGACAGGCGAGTAGGACTTGCTATTCTCTTGTTGTAGAAAAGAGCAAAGGGTTGATGTCATTGTACTAAGTTACCTCTTATTGGTAGACTAGTATGTTGGAAAGCACATGGAAGAGTTATTCATGATAACTTTATTTGAGGTCATCCCAAAATTCGGAACAAAATGAATTTCTAAATCTTGAATAAAAAGTTATGTCTGTGGTAGAAGATGAAAAGTATTACAACTGATTGTCCAAGTATGCCATTTTAGTGCTCCAAGATGTGGTGGTCAAATGCACAAGATTTAAGGATAGTTTAAGTGGGGAGATTTGTACTCATGTTACTACTAGTGCTGAATGAACTTATTTTGCTAAACTTGTTGATATTACTAAGTAAGTCACTACAAGGAGTATCGGGTCTGCCTACGCAGCTTTGCATCGCAAAAATGCTATTATGCGTCAACAAAAGCTACGTCGATGCAGAAAGACACGTTGGCACAAGTCTCATGATTGGCGCGACGTAAAATGTAATGGCGATGCCAAAACGAGATGATGTCAACATAGGGTTTTGGCCAACGCATGATTCACCGTCAAGGTCAACATTGACAATAAACTAATGCCAACGTCAGGTTAGACCGTCGACAAAAGAGTTTTGCCGACGTTGGGTTAACGTGTCGTCAATAAGGAAGTGTCAACGTTGTTATGTATGTCGTTGAAGGTACGACCAACACTGCATCTGTAAAACTTGGAACAACGTTGCATCGTTAGATGCAGCCATTCGCAATGCGTCTTCTGCGTCGAGAAAACCCTTGTACCAATTTTTTTTTATTTCTTATTATTTAATTTTTGTTGTTGTTGCTATTAGAATCAAATTCGATTTAAATTGATTGAAATTCTAAAACAGGTAACATAAAATTAATAAAATATCAAATCAAATATATATTAAAATTAATTCAAATATACAAAAAATACACACGTTTGTAGATAGAAAAATTACATAAATAACCTAAAGTAAAATGTAAAAAGTTAAAAACTAAAAAACTAATCTAAGCAATATAGATGTAGTCCCCCATTCCTTCGAACTTATGATGATACGAAATTAAAGTTTAAATATATATCACCCCAATAAGAAATTAAAGAACGTAAAAGTTCTGAATTACGTACATTAAATGAAGAAATCAAGGTCCTCTCACTGCCCCGAGAGAGTTCTTCAATCATCTTTCGCATTTCTTCCATCTTTTGAGCACTTTCCTCATGCCTCCGTCTACTTTCTTCTTCTACTTCCTAAAGACAAGTTTTTAGCCCAGTAACCTCCCTGGAGTGCATCTCTCACTCATGGGATGCAGTGGAACAACTGTCAGCAGTGTGTCGGGACTTTAGCCTGGGGCCCCAACCAAAATCTTTTGAGTAGCCTGATCGTCTACCCAAAATTGTCACGATATCTTGTCCCCAGAGAGTGGTTGAGAACTCTCTAGGGTCGACTGGGACTGGATGGTCAACATTTGATTCTATAATAAAAATTTATTGATTAAGTAAAACGTGTAAACGGAAATGTACGTACAAAATAAGACATAAGCATAGTAGAAACTTACATGAACATCTGCAGCCGCTGGGAAAATGAACTAGTCTTCTCGAGCGTGTGTTTCCTTGAACAACTCCACTCGGTCGATTGGTTGACCCCATTTTTTAGTGAGCTCGTGTGCTCGTTGTATAAACGACTTGACGTCGCTATTTAGGATTTGTATAAATAGGGAAGAAGAGTAAGTAGTAAGAAAGGTTATGCTGAAATACTTGAAGTTAATCTGCTAAAAGGAAGACTCACTAGGCGTTCTGAAGAAAGAAATTGTGTTGTGAGTGTTTTTCCAAAATGTTTAACGTTTACAAAGCTTCTTTTTTTTTTCTGAATTTTTTGTTCATTTGTAATGTTGTTTCTATTCTATTGTTTATGAAAAGAATGATTTTCTAAAGAAAGCTTTTATGCTAAGTAAAGCTCTATAAGTGATGATTGTATTGTATGTTATGTTGTGAATAAACTATTAGTCTTATTCTTACCATTGAGCTAACTATTATGTGCACGTAAAGGTAAAGGCAGCCATGTAGAAAAGGATTGCATGTTGGAGTAAAGCGGGCCAATGCATAAAAGGAGTGTATTGAGCTTGGGAGCCTAAGCAACAAGAACTTGAACCAGAAAATTATTCTCCAAGGGATGCTATTGATGAAAAGGACATCACAGTAGTCTATGCGTGGGAATGGTTCGTGTACTTGGAAGAAAGGAATATGAAAGCCTAATGTGTGATTTATATTTTATGAAATGAGACGACAAAAGCCATGTTTATGAAAATGGTTTCATTGTGTGTCCAAAAAGGTTTTTCAAAACTATCACTCACTAGGTTTTTACTTATGTTTTAAGTTTTTCCTCCCGAGGTCACCAGGCATTAGGGCCAAGGTTAGGACAAGGAAGGCGAGCTACCACGCGTTGAAGCTGATCAAGGCTTTTTAAGATTTTTGTATAATCAATGTACTTAAGGAGCATGTAAACTATATGTAGAACATTGAATGATGAGTTAATAAAGAAGTAATTAACTTTATCCGTTGTGTTATATATTTCTTGTCACCTAATTTTAAAGTTCAAGTGTATTAACAGAGTTAAATTGGAACTAGGCGATTAAGGTTAAGTTCAAGAAGTTAGCATCCTGATGTTACACTTAAGGCATCAGAGCTGCTTAACTCGCATCACGTACCGCATAGCGAGTTTCAAGAGGGTATGACAACATAACATACAATACAATCAAATATGCGAACACGGCTATAGCAGTGTAGTATGATTGAGTAGGAGTTAGTGGATGCAGCTCTGCGAGTTTAGAAAAGTTTGGGAGGAAAGAGACCGAGTTCAGAATTAAGCGTAGAAGAAGAGGAAGAAGAGAAGAAAAGTGTTGGAGGTTCTAGTAAAAAGTCCAAGCCCACATTCATTCAAGGATCGCATTGGAGTCGTGATCCAAGACAGAAGTACAATGAATGTTGTAAATGACACTCAGGGGTTGTAGGCGAAAGAACATTATTTGTTTCAAGTGTGGAGAGATGTGGCATTAAAAAGTGAATACTATGATAAGGTCAAATTAAAATAGGTGAAGAACCAATGCAAATAGGGGTGGCGTCATACTCAGTACAAGAACCTTCGCGAAAAGGTTTTGGGTAGACAAATGAAAAATAGTTGTAGATATAGAATTTTGGGGACGAAATTTTTGAAGGAGGGCAGAGTTATGAGACCCGTATTTGAATAGAAGGGTCATATTGAAAAATGAGAAGTGAAGTAAGGGTCTTTGAAGAAGAGTTTTGAGAAATTAGGTGTTTTGATGCTTGACGTTCAGTTAAGGTGACACGAGGTAAAGAAGCAGGTAGTCAAGATTATTTGGGCAGTTTGAGGTGTAACGTGAGCTGAAACCAAATGTTGAGAATCAAGAAAAGTTTGAAAATTTTCCTAATTACACTTAATGGGCCACGTGTAACGATTTAAGCTAAGCATGGTTTGAAAAGTTATTGGGCTTACATGGGTATTACTTTATGCAAGAGCTGGCAAGCTTAAGGAAATTAAGGATGACTAATCCAATTTAGGATTAGTATAAATAGGAGGAGAGGTCAGAAGAGAAGGAGGTTACTCTGAAAATTTGTTAAGAAGAACTAACTTTAGAGCTGTTATTGAGCAAGAGAAGAGATCTAAAGGTAGGTATTTTGAGGAAGGGAGTTCTAGTGAGTGTGATTTTTCAAAATGTTTAAAGATTTTAAAGCTTTCTTTTAAACTTCTTGCTGATTTGTAATGTTATTCATATGTTAATGCTTATAAAGGGAATGATTTCGAAAAAAAGCTTTTATTATGCTTCAAGTAAAGTTTTATGTTAATGATTGTATGTTATATTGTAAATATACCATTAGTCTTATTCGTATTAATGAGCTAACTATTATGTGCACATGTGGAGTAAACACAACCATGTAGAAAAGGACTGCATGGTGGAGTGAAGTTGACCAATTCTCCAAGGGATGTTGTCCTTTTCTACCGCAGGATGTGAACTAGGAAGCCATATGTTTATGAAAAGGACATCACAGTAGTCTATGCGTGTGAATGGTTCATGATCTTGGAAGAAAGGAATATGAAAGACTAATGTGTGATTTCTGTTTTATGAAATGAGGCGATGGAAGTCATGTTTATGAAAACGATTTCGTATAATTTATGTCCAAAAACTTCAGAATTTATCATTCACTAAGATTTTACTTACGTTTTAAATTTTCCCTCCCCGGGTGATCACTAGGTATTAAGGCCAAGTTGGAACAAGGAAATGAGAGCTATCAAGCGTCGAAGTTGTGCAAGGTGTTAAAAGCTCATTGTTTTAGTTCATGTATTTAAGAAAGCATGTAAAATAACTAATAAAGAGATTGTTGTTAAATATTTGCTCTGCATTATGTTATTTTTATCGCTTAGTAGTTTAAGGTGTTAAGTTGAACTAGGTAGTAATGCCAAGATTCAAGGACTTAAATTGAATGTTCTGACGTTTCACCTAAGGCATTGAGGTTGCTCAAGTCGCGTCGACTGTCGCATAGTGAAGTGCAAGATGTGTGTGGGGGGCGGGGCGTGACAACTTAGGGTAACAATAGGAACAATTTCAACCCACTTGATCTCCATAAAACACATGAAAACAAAAAACTTAGGTAACTTGGGACGAATTTCAACACAATCCCTCCAATATTAACCTATTAACTACAAAAACCTATTACTTTAGGAACAATTCAACCACACCTCCTCCAAAAACTACGACAACAAACTCGAGCTACTTATGTAATATGGAATCTATTCAACACACCCCTCCACAAAACACAAGAAAAACACACAAAAGAGCTTTGAAATTAAAGTTCATTACTAACTTCTGACACCCCATTAAATTATCATAACTCCCGATGTTCTTAACGGTGTCGGAAGATATTTCTTTTGAGTATCAGAAAACATTTTTTTTTTCAAACTAATTATATGGGATCGGGGTTGCAGCTAACTTTTGACGTCTATTTTAGCCCCTTCGAGAAATACGCTTTCTCCTAACTCTCTCATTTCACTTATAATTAATACTAATTTTTTTATAAAAAAAAAACTTATTTGAATATCAAAATTTATTTGAGCTCACACATGTTTTTAGAATGAAATGTGAAGTACAGTCTAATAAAATGTTACATGTAAAGACACAATTCATAGTTTAAATTATATATGTGTGTATTTGAAAGACAGAGATAAAGAAGTAACAAATTATGGGTCTTTTAGGTGAAGACTGAAGAGGAGAGTTAAGATGAAATTTTTATAATAAAAAACCATCAAGTAAACTATTTTTATTTTGATTAAAAAACGAAAACGAGAAATGATGAATGATAAAAGGAAAATGCAGCAAAGAACTATCAAAATCATAATGTAAGGTTGAAATGGAGGATAGATGATAAGGATCTGACGTACAAAATGGATGCTCTATAACCACAATCTAATTTCTTTCTATTATTTACATTTTTCTATTCAATTCTATTATATTTTATTTTTGTTGTTGGTATTTCAAATCAATTAGAAAAGCTCACTTATTTTACGATTTTAACTTTGTCTCCTTTGTTTCTCAATCAAATTAGACAAATTAAATTAGATTCTTCGAGAATAATAAAAACTTTATATCTTCTCATAGGAACCAAAACAAAAAATAAAACAGCCAAAAATTAAAATCTTTGGTAATTTATACCATATTATTTTTAAGGGTTTTCTTTTTGTTTTTTGAATTAAATGATATGTGAAGAGACGATATTATATATAACAATGTTTAAAATGTTCCTATTCACATAAATAACAAAATATCATTTTGTTTTAAAAAGTTCTGACAAAATTTAATATACATACAACAACCAAATTATGTAGAATTCAATCTTGAACTACTTAGATGTAGCAAAACTCTTGGATACTTATTTTCATCTCAACTTTATAACAAATAAAAGAAAGAAAGATATAAAAGAAAAGAAAGAAATCTTCAAAGGTATTTATAGGATAACAGGTTATTAAATCTCTTCAACCATTTTCAGTTTCTTTTACTATACAATGAATCATTGTGTTGTGCAGCTATGAACTGAAGAGAATATTGAAAGATTAACATAATCAAAGTTAAAATGATATTTCCAACAATGATGCCAAGTGTGTGGGCCCCATCCCTTTAAAAGAAATTTCCCATTTTTATTTATTTATTTATTTATTTATTTATTTATTATTACTATTATTGAATTGAAGAAAAATATTAAATGGTTTAAAATCTTATCCATTGACGTGTAAATTAAAATAAAAATGAATGGTGGAATTTCTATTTGCCACGTCGCTATCGATGTCACTGCTCAATGGGAAAGAAGTTTCGCTGCTTAGTTGCCCACTTTCCTAATAATGACACCTCTTCTTCTCATTTCTCAATCACTCTTTTGGCTCGCCTACGCTACGCCTTCCTCAGCTTCAACTCATTTTGTCCAACTCCCTTTATCACACTCTTTCAATTCTACCCATCCATTTTTCGTCTATTTAATGGGATTCACCTCAACAAACATTCATTGTATCACTCATAAATATGACATTCAACATCCACATTCAATTTTTACTACTAAAATTATAATTACATGCATTCTAACAATTAGACTCTTACCTAAATTGTAATTCCAAAGATTATTAATTTACACATATTTATTTAAGTTTTGGTATTAACTTTAAACCATCCAATTTCATAAGTGTATCAATTTTTACTATTATTTTAAATTTATAAATACATCCTACATGTGTCTATAACGTTGAATTTTTGTTTAATGATTTAAAAATAATATTTATTTATTGTTTTTAAGCTTTTAAATAGGTGACCACAAAAAGTATTATATAAACTTGGCTTTTGTTGTTACAATTTTTTTTTACAACGGTAAAGTAAACCATTTTTAATTATACGGAACTCAGACACAGACAAAATCTTTGTAGATGGATAATTTTTTAAAAAAATATAACTAATCTTACCTGTCTATTTCTAATTATTATTTACCTTAAAATTTTTGTGTTATTTGTTTCTATTGAAAATGCTTGTTTTCACTCTAATCTCTACGTTTTTTTTTCCAAAAAGAGTGTACAATTATTTTATTTTATTTTTACAAAAATTGAGTGCTCCCTTTCTGTACCTTTATCAATTTCTCCTTTTACTACTTACTGAATAATTCTATCTAATTGTTTTTTCAGCTCTAAGTTTTTTTTTTTTTGTCATTTTCTTACTTATATTTTATGCATTTAAAACTTTTTAATAATTAACAAGTACAAATTGCAATACAACACACATTGAAATATCAAAATTTTAAAGTATAACAACTTAGTTGTCTAATGAAAAAACTCTAACGCAAATTTATTATATAATATATACAGATATTTTATCTTAATTTCTAAACTATATGCAAAAACAAAAACAAAAAATATAATTTAAAGATTAAGCTCCATCATATGAAAGAGTTGAGTTTAGTTAGTATATATTAGACTCAACAAACGGATATCTATATTAAATATTGTAAAGTTGTATTTGTTCTTAGAGGGTAGAATAGGAATTTTGAAGAATAATTAGTAGGAACGAAAAGAAAAACAAAAGATTATGTGATGGTTAAATGGTTATGAAACCAAGAACAAATATGAGTCATATTCTCTATAATCAGTGTGATTGAAGAAATAAATTCTATTGAGATGAATTAGAAAAAATAAAAAATATATGAATAAAATGGTTTGCAATTTTTTTTAAAGAGAATGGGCGAGTCTTCGTCTTCCTGAATTCTTAATTAGTTTCTCCTTGTTTGTTTGTTTGTTTTGTTATTTATCTAAATAATAATAAATAAATAAATAAATAGTAATAATGAGTAATATTGACATTTTCAAAATTTATTTTAATCCAAATTGGCAGCTGGAAAGCCATATAGATGAAGCCGGAAGGAAAAGAAGAGAACGCCACTCAAATCCAATCAATTGACAACACTTTTTTTTTTTCTTATAAACCCAAAAGCCTTCCCCAGCTTCTTCTTCAACCTTCTTCCATCAGTGGCACACACAGGAGAAGATAATAATCATAATTAATTAATTAATCAACAACAACAACAACAAAAAATGAGTTTCCTCCAAAAATTATGGGACGAAACCCTCGCCGGTCCAGCGCCCGATTCCGGACTCAGTCGGCTGCGTAAGTATAACTCCTTCTCGGCCTCCAGATCTCCGCCCATGCTATCCAACGACGTCCTATCGAATAATAGTACTAATATTAATATTCCACCGAGAATCCAAATCCCTAGTCCTACGCTTTCCCAGAGTCCCACCTCTTTCCCTGAATCGCCGATGGCCGCACCATCTACGCCGAGGACTCCCCCCTCCACTCGTAAGTGTAGTATAATTAATATTATTTGTGTTGGAATCCGAATGGACGAATGTGTTGATTAATTATTTTGATCTGTGGGATGGTACGGTGTTGATTGTAGCGCCGGAGACGCCGCGATCAGGAGATGATCATGTGAAGAGACTTGGGAGAAGAAGATCGGTGGATTATCCTCGCCGCCGTCCTCTTGAAGGAGCTGAACAAACTAGTCCTTCTGTTTATGATTGGTTAGTTTGTTTTCCCCCTTCTTCACATACTATTTCATGCTTTTAATTCCCCTTTTCTTTCTTTCTCCTAAATCTGTAAATTTCAATTTCAATTTCATTTTTTTGAGGTAGAAATTTATTTCAAACCAACCTTGGTAGAGACTATTTCTTTCAAATTAATAATAGAAAAGAAAATTTTATCTTTATGTTTGATAATTAAGTACAAATGGAGTGTAGGATTTGAACCAAATTCATATACTTGTTTTGAGTTAGACACTTGTTAAGTACATGAAAGAAAACTAAATAAAGACACTTAACTTGTACATAAACTATATCCAATTATTGTTTCTTTCTTCCTAAAATTACTTCAAATTTCTTTTGTAGGTGTTTAGATTTGTTTTACTTAAACAACAACACATAAAAGCAGACATAAATTTTTAAGTTCATGAATTTATTAACAAAAATTTTGAGGAGATAATATTTTTCAAGAAAACTTCAATCCTTCAAGGGTTGATAAGAAACTTTTTAAGCTTTCCAACAAAAAAAAAGTTAATGGGATATGATTGAAACTAATACAGAAGTAAAGATATTTTTATTCTCTAATTTTGTCTTTGAAAAATTATGTTTTGTTTAAGAAATTACTAATCATGAGGTTAGGTTAAATTATCAAATTTAGTGTACAAACTTTTAGAATTATTGTCTATTAAAATTTTATAATATATCTCTAAAGTCTTCTGATTTTAATTTGTTTCAACTTTGCTTGTTAGTATATTTGTTTGCTTTCACTTCTTATGACCTAATTGGTTAGTATATTTATTAGCTTTCACTTTATTTGTGACTAATTGGTTACTATATTTATTAGCCTTTCACTTTTTGTTCTTGCTCAAAATGAGCAAACTACAATGTTTAGAAATAATTGAGATTTTTTTCTTTTTAGTTGGAGCTTTAAAACTCTAATTAATATACTTGAAAACAAAAAAAAAACCATTTGCTTATTTGACATTTTTTAAAAATTCATTTATAGCTTATATACAAAAAACACCTTATATAATTAGTAGGACTTTCTTCCCTCAAGATTAAAGAATTATTTTCTTCCTAAATATTAAAGTTTCAACCTCAATTCTCTTCCAATTGTTGTAACTAAAAAACTTTTATTTTCAAAGTTGGCTCTATCCACAATTTTCTAATATAACTCATTATCATTCAACATTTTTAAAAAACAACTACTAAGGATTTTTTTTCTTTCTTTTTTTTCTTTTTCTTTTTTTAAGTTTTGATGTAATATGTTAGAAAGTGAAAGCATAAATGAATTAAAGTATACATTTAATAGGGTACTTTGGACATAAGTATATGTTGACATATTTAATATAATATTTAAAAAGATAATGTTGACATATGTGATGTGATAATTATATAGGATCGTAATAACTGCATTGGATCGTTGACGGAGAAGAGAAGAGCAAAGGGAAGACGAGCAATGAATAATGTTGTAATTTGGTGATAAGGATGAAAAAGTAAAACTTCTCTCTTTTTCACTATTAATATTAAAGGGAAAAAGAATATGGAGGATGTACAAAACATATGTACATAGTATAATAATTAGTATATAATTGGAGGATGTACACAAAAAAACACCTTTTTGTAGTGTGAATATAAACTTTCGGTCATTACCTATTTTCTATTTTCTATTTTCTATTTTGTTCATTTTTTTGCACTTTATATATTTAGTTTTATCAGGGTTTTTTTTGCAAAATTTATCGTTATTGTTTTAGAAAATGGATCATGGAATAAGCATTCATTTTTTCTAAAATGATTATTTTAAATGTTATGTGCTTTTCTTTGATTCTCTTTGACTTTCTTTGAAATTCTTTTATAGACACATTAGTGTAATGAACCAAAATGTCCTACTAAGCTGGTGTGTAGTGGTAATCTCATTGCTTTGATAGTAAATTTTATCACCAACTCAATGCTAAATCAATGAATAATGTTGTATGTTGATTGTTGTGTTAACTCCTCCATAATTCAAGAGTACACTTGTCCAAACAAGGAATAGAATCAACCAGAAAGTAATTCTCAAACATGTCGAAAAAATAAATTTATTTTCCATGGAAATGTTTTAATTAATTAATTGTGCAGTAAGAATTTAAAAGAAAACGTAGTAAAAAACTAGATCCTTCTAGCATAAGTGCAATTACCCAAACTCGTTGCTTAACTAACTATGTGGTAGCACACACGTGTGGGTAAAAGTTTTTTTCCACTACATTCACATTTTGGAAACCCTTTACCTCCTTTATATTTTATTTATACCCACGCCCATTGCTAAGACTTCCAATGTGGAACAAGAGGCATAATAAAGGTAGGGCAACAGCTTTGTTAAATTAGAGAGGGTATTACCTCTTGAACTTTCAATAACTATCGTTGAGACCCCAAAAACACATTCCAATACTCCTTAATTTTTCTCGATTGCATGATTTAGAGTGACATATTTAGGTCATGCACATGAACCTTAGGTTGACGTGAGAGCTCTAGGAAATGACATTGAAACTTTTACATAGAAGGCAATCACAACTTCACAATCACATTATGCCTTCACCAAGTCTATCAAAGACAAACCACTCAAAATTGAGTTATGAAAACTTTATCATCTTGTCTATACTAGAATCACTTCATCAAGTTTGTCATAGACAAGCAACTGAAAAAATTGAGGTATGAAGATTTAACATTATTGATCAAGTATATATCGTAATAGAACACCCAAAATAAAGGTTATGGATGGATCTGTTAGGGATACTTTCTAACAAGAACATTATCTGAATTTATTATAATATAAGTGTAAGAAAATACATGATAAACCCAAGTATAAGGCACTTGGAACCTCACTCTTGAGTACTCTCAACCAAACCCTAGATCACTCCATTGAATCTCCCTCTCTCACATACCCCCCCCCTCCCCTTCCCCCTTTATTTGTAATAAGATGTGACCACCTTAGTAACCACTCTTAGACTGTTGAGATTTATGTCCTAAAACTCGTAGATTGTAAATATAATCCATTGATCATTATTAATAAAGTGTTATTATTGTAATAATTCTTATTGATTAAATTATTAGTTTTGTCTTAATAACCCAAATCCAATAAACTAACATCCTAAGCTGTTTAATGAGTCTTGAACAGTATGTAGAGACATACA
Source organism: Cucumis hystrix (assembly GCA_025688845.1). Lineage (NCBI taxonomy): Eukaryota > Viridiplantae > Streptophyta > Magnoliopsida > Cucurbitales > Cucurbitaceae > Cucumis > Cucumis hystrix. Next base: position 9,498,272 of record CM046886.1, read on the forward strand.
GGGATTAATGTTCAAGATCAGCTTAAAGGGTCTATAGTATAGGGATAAGGCTGGGTACCTTATCCTGGTAACACTATTGATACGACTCACTCTATATTTGATACAAATGCAATGATCCAAAGCGTTCGTGTAGTTGACATGCGAGTGAGGGTATCCTATGCAATGAGTTTGCATAAGATTGGACCGCGAAATAGTAATCACTAGATGTAACTCCGTTAACTAGTTAGGTTTCTATTTCATTAGGATGTCCTAGGTAATTTAGTCTTAATCCTGAGTGTGTTATGAACTCCTGTTCGTGAGGGATTGTCCTTTGATTTGTACGGGTGAGAGTGGCCAGATCGCCGACTTAATAAGCTTATCATTTTGGGGACAAGACCGAGTGGGATGCTGGGAACATAATTACACAAGATGGAATTCACTCATTCCCTACTTTAGGGTTAGTAGATGAGTGTTCCCTTAAATGGTGTCTTCAGGTCTTGAACAAAGGGCTCTACCCTCTCAATGGCACGAGAGAGGTTTCTGTATATTGGTAGGGCCATAAACAAGTTGTTCATTGGAGGAGCACTAGTATTTAAGGATTAGAGGTAACCTAAGGGTAAAACGGTAAATTAACCCAACTGGTGTACAAACACTCGTGAAGGACTAACTTACTGTTATTAGTCTATATCAGTGATAGTCATTGATATGTTATAGTGATAGAAGACTATCAGTGATAGAAACCAAAAATTTGCTATAACTTTGTAAATATTTTAATTTACTTTGCTACTTTTAAAAATGCCTCTTTATTTAATTAAATTTGATTTAATTAAATCTATAAGATATTGCAGAGATATTCATTCAAATAAGATTTGAATGAAATATTAATTAAATATGATTATTTAATTGTATTAATATAAATATATAAGATATTGGAAAGATATTCATCCTCCTTGACTTCGTTCGACTCGTCCTCTAACAATGATCCAAACGGGTGATGATCGATCAATAACTTCCTAATTTCATTTGTTATAAAGTGTTGTTCCTCCATTTGAATGCTCAATCACCAGCCAAGGATCTCAATTTCTCTTTAATCGTTAACAATTTTCGCACATTCATACATATTTCAGCAATTTCTTGATCAATCACATTTAGTCGTTCTTCCATTCCTATTTGCACCATTTTTTCGGTTCTCACTCAGATTGTTGTGGCTGTGATAGCAATTTGTTAGGATACTTCCTAACAGAAACAAGATCTAAATTCATTATTCGTAATTATAAGAAAATACAAGATAAACTACCTAAGTATAAGGCATTTGGAACCTCCCTCTTGAGTACTCTCATCGAAGCCCTAGATCACTCCACCAAATCCACCCTTTTCACTTACTCTCTCTATTTATAACAAGATGTAACCACCCTAGCAACCACACTTACACAATAACTACTAGCAACTTCCTATCTATCTAATTACCCTTATATCCCTTAACTGATATCATAATAAATATCTAGTACCTAACATTTGATAGAACACTAGTGTAAATATTTTATATTCAACTTGGGTAAAAAATACTTCAGTACAAAGACAAATTGATAGACTTTCAATCTAAAAATAAAACACAAAATATTATTGAACAACAAGAACAAACACACTGTGTTCTCCTCCTCTCAAGGATGAACAACTAGGTCACAAGCTGATTTTTCTCCCCCACTCACATACTCTTCTTTTCCTATTTAAGCTACCCCTTCCCTCCTAAATAAGTGGAAGGTTCAAATAACTTGTAACGACTCAACTCTTTATACTAAGATAAAGTCATTACCTTAAAGATAAATAACAATTTTGACAATTTCTTGGAAAGAGAAAAACTAAATTTTCATTAAAAATACCATGAAAACATGTTGCAGTGGGTTTTACAAATTTTAAAGATAATAAAAACAAATATATAAAAATATTTAAGCTCAAAACGCTGAAAACAAAGAATGAAAAGTGGAAGCAAAAATGTGTCCCCATATGACATGTCATGGATCCTTCCTGTCTCACTCGCCAAAAATCATCTATCTTTACCTTTGCCTGAAATATTAAACATAGAAAAGGATGAGTATAAAAACATACTCAGTAAGGGACCCACTACTAGTCCCGCTAGGTGTCTATTAACTTTTCGTTAGAGTCTTGTAAGAAGGTACCGCATAACTATTGTGCTCCCGAACGCACGCTATCATAAACATCATAACATGGCATGAATATCAATCATAGCGTCCTTATCATGCATTATAACATAGTTATAAACATATCAATCATGTCGGTCATAACATATTAGTCATCCATATCATTCATCAATATCAGTTACATTATGCATCTTAGCTACATCAATGCATAATGAAAAATACATACAAGCTCTTAAAATTTAATTCGAAGATCCAGTAGTAGAATCTCTTACCAGAAATTAGCTAAAAATATTCCTTTATCGACAATAAAAATTCTCGAATTAATCCAATTCTAATCATAAAAAGAAATTTAAGTATCTTAATTAATAAAATTATCAATTGACTTTCATCCAAAATAATTTCAAATTAACTTACCCAAAAATTGAGATTGAAACCAATTCAACCTTGATGGAATAAATTCGTTATTTAAATCTTCAAGATTTACTAAATGAACTTTTCAAAGGCATGCAACAAAAATAAATTCCAGATAAGATCTTTTTTTCTTTCTTCTTTTTTAAATTTGAGCATTTCAATGCTATTTATAGACTCAAATAATAATATTTATCATTATTATTTTTTTCTCCTTTTCCTTTTCATTTTCCTTATAGGATATATATATATATAATACCAATATAAACATATATTTTTATTCTCATTATCTTTTTTCAATAAAATCTTCCATCAAATCAACTTTTATTTTTCAAAAATAGTTATCTTTTTCAAAAATCAAATCTTCTCTCTCTTCATTAAATCTCATCAAATCCAAAAAACTTTATTCTTTTACCAAAACAATTATATTTTTTCAAAATATAATTATTTTCCTTTTCTTTCTAAAAAAATATCAACTCTCCAAATTATTAATTATCTTCCATAATAATTAATTTTCCACAAATAGAATTATCTTTACTATTTTTCATAATAATTATATATACATATCATTATCAAATCTCTAACAAAAGTTTTCACCTTTCAATTTAATTAAATAACATCCAAATTATTTAAATAAATTCCAATGTCTACAAATCAAATAATCTTCAAAATAAACGCTCACTAAATTAGTCATAATTAAACAAAACTAAGATAATTGTCTATAAAAATTATCTTAATTTTTCGAGGCGTTACATAACTGTAAAACCCAACACTACCCTTAAAACTACCCAATCACTTCTATATTCTCTTTCTTCTTTCTTCTTCTATATTGCAATATTATGAGAGGTCTAACACTACACTCCTACTCTAAAACCACTTTGTCATCAAGGTGAAAGTCAGAAATTTTTTATTGAAATTCATCACAATTCTCCCAAGTGGCTTCACACGGTGGAAGTCCCTTCCAACTGATTAAGACCTTCCAATTGCCTATTGTTGGATTCTTCTGGTATCCAAACACTTCCTCTAGTATGGTCATCCATTCATGGTTCTCTAATATATAAGGAATCAATGGATGTGTTGTGGAATGCTCTCTTATCACCTTTTTAGTTGAGAGACATGAAATATTGGATGGATAGTTGCTGATATAGGAAGAGCCAATCTATATGTTACTGCCCCTATTCTCTCCAGCACCTTATATGGTCCAAAAAACTTGAGTGACAGCTTCTCATTTCTCTTTTCTCCTAAGGAGACTTGTCTATAAGATCGTATTTTCAAAAACATCATGTCTCCCATTTGAAATTCCACGTCCCTCCTAACAAGGAAAAAATAATACACGTGAAAGAATGTATCAGTAAGGTCATTAGAATCAAACAATAATATGTTCGAAAATGAAAGTTGCTAAGGGTAAGATGCTTACCAAAATTTACCTTGACAAAAAGCATTTTTAGATTTACCCATACTTTTTACTATAGCTTAGTGGTAAGTATGGGTGTCAAACCCAAGGAAATGGTCGCAAAATTTTTTTCTTGAAATCAAAGCTTGAAAGAAAAGTTGTTAGTAAAAAAAGGAAAGCACAAAAGAAAATGTAGAGAATATCAATTTGTAACCAAGAATTAAGGAAATTTGAAATGCAAATTCAATCCACAAAAAAAAGGTAGAAATTAAATTCTATGAGAAAAACGAGGCAAGGAGAAATGGACGTTCTTCAATTCTTATCATCGAATTAATAGAAATATAATTGACTTTTGCTTTAAAAGGAGATTCTTGGTCAAGGTTCTTGCAATATCAACTTGATTGATTCTTGTAACAGGCATGATTAAGATTCAAGAAAAGATATAATCACACACAAGCATTTATTGTATATTCTTGCAACAACAACTCATGCCTAATTCTTGTTCCTTTAAAAAAAATTAAAGTATCTTTCATACTTTTTAGAAACAAATCGCAACAATTATTAAATTTAATTTAATTGTGCACATAAAATTGATGGAATTAAATTCATAATTTTTCAAGAACAGGGGTGATTTATCTAAGCATAAAGACAATCAATCTTCATGATTTGACACGATTACAAGCGAGAAACAATTTGAGAATTCTTGTAGACAAAGATAATCAAATCAATCTTGCACTTTAATTTTCTAAAGAAAAGGTATCTTGCATACAATCAAGAATAAATTTGCAAAGAATACTTATAATTGAAAGTAGGAAATGTTTTTTATACAAGAAAATAAAGATTCAACATGCCTAATTGGAGAAAAAAATACAAGAAAAATTCTCCAAGAAATTGAAAAACCCATTGCCCTCTTACCTCTTAGATGATTAGCCCTCAATTGAAAAAGATTGCTGGAAATTATTTGAGGAGAAAAAAAGGCAGAATTGAAACGGAAATTTCTGAAAAATGAAAATTGGAGAGAGTTTTGATGGAATTTTGAGTTGGTTTTGTGAATTAAAGGCAATTAGGGTTTATGTAGAAAAGAAATGGAAATAACCACCATCCAGACTTGCACTCCCCACCTTAGGCTCGCATGCATGCTCATATTGATGGAAATAGTAGTTAATTTTTGAATAGTTGCTAAAAAACGAAAATGCCACTGAAAGTGAAAAAAAGGGAAATAACGTTGCAGAGATTCAAACTCTGGTGGGGAGGAGGCACGTGCACTCTGGTTGCGACACGTGGCGACTAGGGAGAGTCGAACAGATGCGTGCAAACGAAATTTAAATAAATCTGAGATTATTCTTGCTTCTAGTAGGGTTCAAACATGTGAGATGAAAGTTGTGCGCGCCGGTGGGTCAAAACGACGTCGTCTCGTGACGTAAAATCCAGAAAATAAATGTTGCTTTTGAGGTTTGAACTCGTGACCTGAGGGTGGTTCGTGCATGAAGGTATATTCAAATCTTTTTAAATATTTACCAAATTTCCCATAAGCTTCAAATTGATCGTTCTTCTTCATTCGGACTCCATTTTAAGTGATTTTCATTGTGTTCGGTTCGTAACGAAGTCTTCTTTTATATTCTGCATAAAATATCAAAATAATGAATATATGTATGTTATAGGTTGAGAATAGAATTGTTATTAAGGGATCAAGAATTGCCCCAACAGCTCCTCTTCAAGTTAACATTTTTCTTTACCTTCTATTGAGCCATCTGAAGATGTTCCTTCAAAGCACCCAGAGTTATGTCCCTATCTTTGAGTTGTTGTTCAAGAGTTGAGTTAGCCTTCTCGGATTCTCCATAATAACTCAACGGTGGAAGGCAACGCCCATAAACGACTTAGAATGGTGCAATTTTGATGGAACTATGATAGGTGGTATTGTACCAATATTCTACCCAATACAACCATTCCACCCATTATTTTGATTTCTCACCACAAAAACATCTTAAATATGCTTCCATACCATGGTTTACTACCTCTGTCTGTCCATCCATCTATGTATTACAAGATGAACTTCTGTTTAATTTGGTACCAATCAATCTGAATAATTCACACCATAAATTACTTAAAAACATCCTATCCCAGTCTAAAACTATTGACTACAGGTATCTGTGTAATCTAACCACCTCCTTCGTAAACGTTTCAACCACAAATTTAGCTTTGTAAGGATGCTTCAAAGCCATAAAATGAGCATATTTACTCAATCTGTCCACAACCACTTAACTTACTTCTTACCCTGCTGCTTTAAGAAGCCCATCAATAAATCTAAAGTAATATCATTCCACACCTTATCCAGAATCTCTAATGACATAAGTAACCAAACTGAAGTTAATGCTATAGATTTATTCCTCTGGCATATGAGACACCCATCACAATATTGTTTAACATCATGCTTCATCCCTTTCCAATACAAATCTCCCATTACCATTTTATAAGTGCGTAGATACCCTGAATGCCCTCTAAAATAATAATCATGATAAGTGTGTAATATAGTTGGTAACAATGTGGATGACTTAAAAATGATCAGCCTACCTTTGTACCTCAACTTACCTTGGTGTAAAGTAAAATCTGACATATCAGCTTCATTCTTTTCCAGTTTTTATACAATCCTACTCAATTTTCAAACAAGAATTTTGGTCTCTGTCGACAATTTTTTCTGGCAAAGAAAAAAAATGTGAGCAAAGATATGATGTGCTGACGTGATTTTATTGCATAGGCACATCTTCAATTTTGTAGACGAAAATATATACATGGACAAAAAGTTGTGTGGTTGGAAGAAAAATTTTTAAGTTGGATTTCTACCGACGTTTATTCTAGTTTATGGCCACGTATTGTGTGTAGGCAAATATTTTAAATATTTGCTAACGTAATTTACATGGTAAAAACTCCACATTTTTATACATATTTATGGGGACACAAGAATTATACATATGGCGATGCAAATAACATGGCCATAAGTGTTAAAAAAAAAAACCTAATTTTCCAAATATTTCCCTCTCTTTTCTTCTTTATTCCCACCCCCTAATTTTCTTCGCTCATGCGAATGCCCAATCACTCTGAACGTTCCTCACTGCTTTGATGTTGCTCCATCACTGAACAGCAGAGCTACGCGACCCCCTCACCTTGATTTTCTTCTCACACCAAACACCCACCCCGATTTCTTCTCACGTTGAATTGCCCAACTTCGTCGCCGAACAACCTAGCCGCTAGTTTGACTCTTTGTCGCTAGTATTCTTCGCGCCCAGACATTGATATTACCTGCGAATATCCTTCAACTACGATAGCTGCTCATGTATTACATATTTATTGTATGCTGCAGCTACGGTAGCCAATCATGTATATATTTCATCTTAATTATGTTTGAGTTAAAGTGCCACTTAGACAACTTTATTTTGTTTTGTTTTTTTTTTTTTTTTTTTTTGTATTTGGTTTTGAGTTTGGAAGGTACACTTAGGCATTTTGAAAGGATTTTTTAGACTTAATATACTTTTAAGGTGATTTTTATTTGAAAGTCACACATGGTCCATTTTAACTTGTGTTGATAATTAAAGTATCAACATCGATCATTTTTAGAGATTTTATGTTTGGTTTTGAGTTAGAAAGATACACTTAAACATTTTTTAAGTTGTTTTGATATTTAAGACACAATTAGTAGGTGGATTTTTGTTCGTTTTTAGTTTGATAGTTACAATTGAGTAGTTTTAACTTGTTTTGAGAGTTAAAGTGCCACTTAGATTATTTTTAGAGATTTGAGGGTTGGTTTTGTATTAGGAAAGTACACTTGGACATATGTAAGTTATTTTGAGATTTAAGACATTTAAAAAGTGACTTTTATATGGTTTTTAGTTTCAATGTCACACTTGAGTAGTTTTCATGAAGGTTAACGTGCTTAAGTTAGACACTTTTTAACTTGTTTTGACATTTAATAGGCTATACAAACCCTTTTTTTGAGTTAAGTGCCACTTAACCACTAGTTAACTTGTTTGTTTGAGTTAAGTGTCACTTAGACACTTGTTTTTTTAGTTAAAGTGTCATTTAGACTCATTTTAGAGATTTTGTGTCTAGGTATCTTTTAGGTTGTTTTGAGAGTTAAAGTGTAATATTGACACTTTTTTGTTATTTTTTAGGCCGGTTTGACATTAAATTTTCCATTATACACTTAAGATAAATATGTTGTGGTAATTGCTACAGAGTTGATTTTTTGTCCATTCTATTTGAAGATGAATAGGGATTGGATTAAACTAAAAAATAGATTTTCAAGTGATTATATTGAAGGAGTTACTCAATTTATGAAAGTAGGTAAATGTCATGTAAATGTTGTGGGTAAAACTAGGTGCCCATGTAAGTATTGTCAAAATTCAATGACACAAATATTGAACAGAGAAAAGCATCATTTATTTACGTATGGAATATCTTCTTTATATAATAAATGGGTTTGTCATGGAAAAGCAACAAACTTAGTTTGATTTGGACGGAGTGTTACTTTATCAGAAGGTGATAGACTAAGTGAAGAGTCTAATGTTGGAGATGAGGATGATGATATTTTAGATCCTTTAACTTAGCGGTATTATTCCAAGCAAATAGACCTATTGCTTATTTCAACCACACTTTGTCATTAAGAGATCAAGCAAAGTTGGTGTATGAAAGGGAGTTAATGATAATAGTCTTAGCTGTACAAAGGTGGAGACCATATTTGCTTGGATTGGAAGCTAATAGACCTAGTAAAGAGTCTAATGTTGCTTTGATGACCCTATTGAAACTCGTGCCAATCCACCAGAGAGGATAACACATTAGGATTGGAACATTATGTGTGATAGATGTAAACAAATGCATGGAAGATATGTTTTCCTTAGTTTAACAAATTGTTTAACATGAATATAGTGTACTTGTTCTTATCACTACTTCAATTAGAAAAAACGAGAGACAAACATAAGAAGTCGCTCTGCTGTCAAGTTCAACCATATCATTGGGACGAAGTCATTCCTCCAAGTTCGACATGAATTGGCATGATGCATTGTAATTATCTTTTATACTATTGTATGACATTTTTTTTTGTAATCTCAATTGCATTCTTTTTTTAGAAAAAGAAAAAAGGTTGTAATGTTGATGAGGTATAAGTATTCCTTGAAACACATTTTTCATGAAAAAGAATAATGGATCAATGATAAGGCAAAAGATGCATATGTAAGTTTGTTTTATCATGACTAAGTAAATTCATATGTTATTCAATATATTTAATCTAACTAGATCTTTCATATAGTTGGAAATGCAACGAATCATTGTAGAGTTAATTGAAGATGGTGTTCAGACGATCTCTCGTGCGAAGGCATGTGAAATTGTATTAGGGAGTCACTCAATGCAAATTGTCAACCCAAAAAATGGTGAACCGTTACATAGTAATGTGTCATCTATACGTGAGAAAGTGAAGAATGAGATGACATACCTTAAAGACATAAATGAAAAGTTAACCAATGAACTTGCTGAAGGGATAAAAGCCCTATGGCAACGGAAGAATTTAAAGAACCGTTACTCAAATTAATTTGGAAATTTTAAAATACCAGTACAATGGAAAACTTTAGAATCAAAAGTCTAAATAAAATACTAAGCATGCTTTTAATTTAAAAGATACAAGAACTTACTTTCGATGACATCTCTGAATCTACAAATCAATCTCCAAATTGGGACACCACCCGTCGGAGACCTCCCTATCCTCTGGGATAAGATTGGTTTGTGGGAACCAATTGGGATGGGAAAAAAGTTTAGAGGTAGTTGAGAGAAACTCTTTTCTTTTTGCAAAGCAAAACCCTTAGCTTTTTTTTCTTGATAAATTCATTAAAAAAAATTGTTTTCTTATAGATATTTATAACTCTCTTTCCTTCTTGGAATAGGAAAAGGAGTAGGAGAGAATCATAAGATTTTATTATTATATCTACTAATTAATTAACAATTAATCAATTAGTTAATAATTAATTAAATCATATTTAATTAATATTTCATTCAAATCTTATTTGAATAAATATCTCTGCAATATCTTATCGTTTAATTAAGGGACATTTTTAAAAATAGCAAAATAAATTAAAATATTTACAAGCTGTAGCAAAATTTTGGATTCTATCACTATAGGATATCAATAACTCTCAGTTATAGAATTTGCTATAGGTTGTAAATATTTTGTAAAATCTACTATTTTTAAAAATTCCCCTTTAATTAAATATAATTTAATTAAATAAAACTAAACTATTAATTAATTCTCCAATTAATTAATAGCTAAATTAAATATCTTATATTTAACTTAAATTAAATTTGAATCATATTCAAATATAAGTTTCTCTCATAGCCAATAATTTTAATATGAATCAAATTCACATTAAATTAATATTTGAACTTATTCAAATATTTTATCTCTCATAAATTAATTTTGAATCGTATCCAAAATTAAATTTATATAATAAAGTTCGATAGACTTTATATTATAATGTATCATTGTACATTAAACTAATTCCCAAAGTAAATTTGAACATTTCAAATTACAACCAATATAAATAAATTCCATTACCCTTTACGAGCTAGGAAGAGAATCTAATGGACCTACAGATCAGAAGCTACAACGATCTGAGATTAATTGGCTAAACTCATTAACCACATTAATCAATATTCGTTAACTGTGTGTACACTCCACTAAAGACTCACAGCTGAACTCTTCTCACTGTAGATATATTTCTGTGTCCACGGATATAAACTAATAACAGTAAGTTAGTCCTTCACGAGTGTTCGTAACACCAGATGGGTCAATTTACCATTTTACCCCTAGGTTACCTCTAATCCTTAAATATCAGTGCTCCTCCAATGAACAACATGTTTATGGTCCTATCAATAAATAGAAACCTCTTTCGTGCCATAGAGAGGGTAGGGCCATTTGTTCAAGACCTGGTGACACCATTTAAGGGAACTCTCATCTACTTACCCTAAAGTAGGGAAGGAGTGAATTTCATCTTATGTAATTATGTTTCCAGCTCCTCACTCGGTCTTGTCCCCAAAATGATAAGCTTATTGAGTCGGTGATCTGGCCACTCTCACTCGTACAAATCAAAGGACAATCTCTCGCGAACAGAAGTTCATAACACACTCAGGATTAAGACTAAGTTACCTAGGTCATCCTAGTGAAATAGAAACCTAACTAGTTAACGGAGTTACATCTAGTGGTTATTATTTCGCGGTCCGATCTTAAGTAATCTCATTGCATAGGATACTTTTACTCGCATGTTGACTACACGAACGCGTTGGATCATTGCTTTTGTATCAAATACAAAATGAGTCGTATCCATAGTGTTACCAAGATAAGGTACCCAGCATTATCCTTATAATATAGGCCATTTAAGCCTATATATCTCCACATATTGTTCAAGACTCATTAAATAGTTTAGGATGTTAGTTTATTGGATTTGAGTTATTAAGACAAAACTAATAATATGATCGATAATAATTATTACAATAATAACACTTTATTAATAACAATCAATGGATTATATTTACAATCTATGAGTTTTATGATATAAATCCCAACACTTGCATAATGGAAACAAAGGTTGGCTGACACAAAAAAAAAAAGGATCTGGGAGAGGAAGAGGATGCACCTCTAAACACTTAGGTATTTTCCTAAAATAAAAATAAAAAAAATTATATTGTTAAAACATGTTTCAATATTATGTCTGACTATCTTGCAGTTACGATAGTCAATCATGCATATAGTGGCATTTCACAATTAGGTTTTTGGATGGTTTGTAGAAGTATCACTTGGACACTAATTAGGTCATTTACATCTCGTTTGAACCTTCACATTTTTAGGACTTTAAGCTTGTTGTTTTGATTGAAAACTATGACATTTTTAGTTCTTTGGATGCTTTGAAACATACATGACATTTTAAAGCATATTACATTTTTTTAGCTTTTTTGGATGGTTTGTAGAAGTATCACTTAGATACTTTTTTTATTTATTGGAGTTGATTTTGTATTTTTTTTTATCACAATTAGGTATTTGAAACTTGTTTACTAGGTCGACTTTGAGAGTTAAGACACTTTTTAGCACATTTTTAGTTATAGTTAAACTTTAGTTTCAAAGTCACACTTGGGGCATGTAAGTATTGTTTGAAGAGTTAAAATGGCACCTAGATTTTTTTGGGATTTTATTTTTGGGGACTTTTTATGCACACATATCTTAAAGTACATATGTTATTTGTTTTGTGATGTTTTTATACGTGATTCATTTGAAACAAGTTAGTTAGGATTTAGTATATTCTTATTCATTTTTATGTACCTTTTTTCAGGTTTATTTAGTTTGAAGGAGCGAGGAATGACTATTTTTTATAAGGTTGTCTGACTGAGTTAACCATTTTTTTGTGTATGTAATATTTTTTTTCCAAAATGAAATTTAATATAGTTCATGTACCTTGACACACTAAAGAATTATGTTTTTTCATATTTTGACAAAGTATTAATGCTTGAAAATATTTTCCTTTTTAAATTTTTTGTTGCAATGTTTGATATATCTTCTTATAGCCAGAAATTCATTATATATTTGAAAATTAATTTAGAAGCATATGTTAATAATAAATGTGAAAAAAATTAAAATCGTTTTTGTCACGTTTTTTTGTGTGGCTAGAAATATGTTGGCAGTTAAAAAGTTTTAGCTAGCGACATTTTGTGTGTGGGCAAAAAAGAAACAAATATTATCTACCGACGCATCATTCGTGGCCAACAATAATCAAATTTCTATCTAAAAAAAGTATTTGACACTGTGCGCAACGGAAATAACGGATCAATTCTACACTAATTGCATCTAACTAATTTAGAGATTAACATGTAAACTACCCTAATTAAAACAAATTAGGGTTAAAGAAATACGTACTCTTCGAAGCCTCTCGATCCTCAATGTCTCCTCACAAACACAAACCCGAGACCATCACTAGAGTTGACCCGCTATCCTCTGGACTTAGAACCGAGTTGTGGGACTTGTAAGGTAAAGGAAATATGGAGAGCAAAATAGAAATTTGAAGGTGATACTTAGGGTTGAGATTTGGTAGAGAGAAAATAATTTGGTATCATTTTTTGTAATAAAAAAATGCCAAAAGTTCAAAAGTCTTTAAAGTTTTGAATTAAACCCTTTAAATAGCCTAATTAAATGCAAAAATGCATGTAATTAGCTCCACCAAATCTCAACACATCACATCTCACTAACCATCAGTGGAATTTAATGGACTAGGTGTCTCCATCTTATGTTGGCACTTTTTCCTCTAAGTGTTAGTAAAATTATCCAACAAAATGTTGGATTTTTCCCACTAACTTTAGTCCAAAGGCAATTTGGTCATTTGTCCATTCAAGTAAAAGTCAAACTTTGACTTTTTCAAATCAAAAGTCAACCTTTTGAATTTTTACCATTTTGTCCTTCTTGACTAATTCTGACCTCCCAAGCACGAACCAACATTCATTTTTGCAAAATTCATTTCACATTTGAATGTAAAGCCGATCAAAGTTTGACTATTCAAAGTCAAAAGTTAACATTTTGATTTTTACAACTTTGACCGTTTTCATCAATTCTAAGCTTTCGAATATGAATTCATATTCATATTTTTAATATTTAAATCATATTTAAACATAAATCTCTATATCAAACTTATAACTGACAGCTATATCACATATATTCGTCGATTTCTCTCTCTTTACCAAATTCGAACCATTTGAATTATTCCAACATATTGTTCTAAGTTAATTCCATATTTGCTAAGTAGGAAAACCTAATGGATCTATAGATCATGGGCTCCAACGGTCTGAGATTAACTGGCTAAACCTTTTTAGATCGAGCTAATCAGCATTCGTTAACTAACGGGCATTCTATTAAAGCCTCGTAGGCACTCCCCTCACTATAGATATATTTTTGTCCATCTGATATAACCATGATCAACTTCACAGGGTGCTTGTAACCTTGGCTGGGTCAAAATATCGTTTTACTCCTGAGACTACGTCATGCTCCTTAAGTCCCACTGATCCACTATTGAACAATTGGTTTAAGATCCAACCTATAAATCGAATCGCTCTCAGGCCAATGAGAGGGTGGGGTCCCTTGTTCAATACTTGGATTCGGTCCTTAAGAGAACAACCTATCAACTAACCCTAAAGTGGGTAGGAGTGAATTTCTTCTTGCACCCTATGTCCCTAGCCATCCACCTGGTCTTACTCTTGAAATGGAAGGCTTATTGGGCCAACGCCGTTGAGCCACCCTCACCTATGCAAATCTAATAATAATTTTGTATGAGTAGAAGTTCATAGTTAGCTCAAAATTAAGATTAAGTTACCTAGGTCATTAATAATCAAAATAGTCAGTTTTATACGGTCAATGGTGTTATAACTTAAAAGTGACTATTTCATGGTTCCAGTCTTTTGTAAACTCTTTACATAGGATGCCCCCACTTTCGTGTCTCTACATGAACGATTCAGGATCACATCATTTGTACTAACTACAATGCGAGCCACATCCATAGTGTCCCTAGAATAAGACGTTCAACCTTATTCATACACTATAGACTATTTGGGCTATATACTCGAACTTGATCCATGTTTATGTCTCTACATAAAGTTCAAGTTTACACTAGATAGCCTTAGGATCTTAGTTTATTGGATTCAAGATTATAATATTCTTATTCTCACTAATAAGTCCTCAATAATCACTTTATTGAATAGAATATAATTTTAAACTACAAACTACGAGTTTTAGGACATAAATTCCAACAGACACATGCATATATATACTTCTGCAGACAAATTTAGCATGGGGAGAAATTTTTTTTATACCGACAAAAATTATTTCGTTGCCAGAAGCAGTTTTTGCCCACGAAAGAAACGTGGCCAGAAAGTCTATTTTTGTCGACGTGATGATGATCGTAGGTAAAAATACCTTTCTGTCGACGTATTTTTCGTGGCTAGAAAGTCTATTTTTATCAACGTGATGATAATTGTGGACAAAAAGGCCTTTCTGCTAACGATTTTTTCATGGCTAGAAATGTCTTTTCTGCCAACGATTTTAATTAGTGTGGGTAGTTTTGCCGGGGCAACGTTAACAACATGGGCAAAGGAAAAGACAAAGAGGTTACGGCCACGAAACGTGCCCACGTATAAAAAAAAAACTTCGACATAAGCTCTGTCCATGTTTTTCTTAATATCTGCT
Source organism: Cucumis hystrix (assembly GCA_025688845.1). Taxonomy (NCBI): domain Eukaryota; kingdom Viridiplantae; phylum Streptophyta; class Magnoliopsida; order Cucurbitales; family Cucurbitaceae; genus Cucumis; species Cucumis hystrix. The sequence goes on from CM046886.1 coordinate 9,513,468, forward strand.
CATGTTTTTCTGCGTCAGTAAAGAGGAAAATTATTGTAGTGTTGGATCATTTTTCACCTCTTCATTAATAACCAGTAGGTCAATCAAATCAAGAGTTGTCAATTGATTTAGATGCATAGTGGGTAGCATTCTAGACAAAGCATCTGCTGCTTTATTTTCCAGTATAGGCTTGTAAATTACCTCAAAGGTATAATCGAGTAATTTGGCTATCCACTTCTAGTGTTGGAGTTGAATCACTCTTTGCTCCAACAAGAATTTCAAAGACCTTTGATATGTTTTAACTATGAATTTTCTTCCAATCAAATATGGTCTCCACCTTTGCAGAGCTAAGACTATTGTCATTAACTCCCTTTCATACACCAGCTTTGCTTGATCTCTTGGTTGAAATAAGCCATAGGTCTATTTGCTTGGATTCAAGATTAATTAAATTTATTGATCTTGTGGTTCTATATTCAAATAAGTAAATATAAATATAGCTAAGTTACTAATATTTAGATTGTTCTAGTAAAAAAATATAGAGTGAATTTTTAGAATTGTAATTACACTATACAAAAAGTATTAAAGTGGACTTTGAATAAGAATTGTATAAATGAAGCTTAATAGATCCCATTTATCTCCAATTAAGTTGTGGATGAATCCTAAACTAACTTTAGAAAACGTATTACACTAGTTGTTTATAGATAATTAATATCATAAAATTACAAAATACCCTTAGTTATTATTCCAGTCCAAACCCAATATATTTGTGTTGAATATGTTTTATAGTAAGTAATGTTAATTTGTCTTGAATATATTTTTTTACTCAACATTTTTGTTATTTTTTCCTGAACCAAACTTTTTAAAAAAATGTTATTTCCTTGTCATTCAGTAAAATTTGGTCATTTAGTTAGGCAGCAAAAGATAAATACAGCCAAGCCTGCCCGTATGCTTTCCTAAAAAGATCTTATAAAGAACAATATGTACACAGTAAATTAGCTCTTTGATTCATAAATGGGGATGTAGCTCACATGGTAGAGCGCTCGCTTTGCATGCGAGAGGTACAGGGTTCGATACCCTGCATCTCCAGATTCAATTTTTTAGTTTTTTTTTATGTTTCTTGTGTAACCATCATATTAGTTTTTCTTTAAAGTTCAAACAATAGTGTTACCATTTAATTACATTTGGTTGTTTTTCATTTTTGGTCTAAAACAACATCTATATAATAATTATAGGAATGTTTTTTTCGCACAAATTTAATTACTAATATAATAAAATTTTATTTTTTTATTCGTGATAGACCCAAATAAACATCTATTAATAAGTTATAGCCATCTATTTGAGTCTATCACATATATAAAACAAAATTTTGCTATATTTATAAGGTTAATTTTCATAAATAGAACAAGTGGTCATAGAACAAATTAAGAAAAACTCATTAAGGCTGATTATTTTTTAGAATTCCATATTTTTTCTTACTTGTTTATTACGATTTTTCAATTTCGTATCTTCCTCTTCTTTCCAATTTTCTTTGCATCATTTTCTATTCTATTCTTTATGATCTTCGACAGTATTCTTTCTTTTCATCGTTTTTCTTCTCCTCTTTTGCAATTTTTTTCTTTTTTCCATTGTCTTTTTCTCTTCTTCTGTCAATTTTTTTTTTTCAAATCGTTATTTGGTTCAAGATCGTGTACCAAATATACCATATCTTTTTTTTAATTTTTTTTCAAATTGTTATTTGGTTGTTTAGATCGTGTGACAAATATAAAATATCGTGAAAAAAAATCGTTGGGATATTGGATAGTCAAATCTAAACGATTGTATATAGTCAAATTTAAACATCAAAGAATCTTTTAAAAAAATAGTTTAGATTTGATTGGGTTGCCCAAATTTAACAAATTTATACCAAATATAAACGATCATTTTCTAAAAAATCTTGAAAAAAATTTGTTGAAATTTGGCAACCCAAATTTAAACGACCAATCTAAACGATCGTGAACAAAAAAAATTATTAAAAAATCATGTAGATTTAGATTTGACCGTTTAGATTTGGGATGATCAAATCCTAAATGATCATTTTTCAAATACTAAACGATTGTTTCCTAAATATATTATGCGTGACAGATGTCAATTAATCAGGGCATTTTTTAAATTTTCTATTGTAGACATGTGAGTTTTTTCCATTTTCGAAATTGTTGAGTGTAAATATTTTGCCGTTTTGTTGTGTTTTTTAAAACATTCCTATTTATAAATATTTTTAACTATTTTGCTATTTAAAAAAAAAATTCCTACACGTAAGTATAACATTGATTAAGTAGTTGAGATTTAATTTCATATCATACATATATTTAGCTATACTTGTTTTTCTCTAAAATTATATCAAGTTTATATTATACATGTTCTATGATTCGGATTATATATATAGTAGTTATCTTATTTTATTTTATATATTTTATCCATTTGAAAGACCCGTATGTTATTTTTACTAGTTAAAAAACACATGCAATACACATAAAATTTTGTAGCCTTAATTAAAAGTTATGGAAGGTAGAGAATGTTTAGTTTTCATTTACTCGTAAATAAATACTTGAATATTAGACTTGTTTACCAACCACAAATATGATTTTTGACTGCGCCAAATTATGCCTCTATCCTATTCCTATTATGTTTTGGATAACTCAATATTTATGTTTGGTTATAGTTTTTCTTTCAACCAATTTATTTGTATAGTTATAGTTACAGTTTTTTACAAAGATTTTATTTGTTTTGTATTAAATAAATATTTATTTTCGGGATGGATCTGATTGAATCAACATCCCTAGATTTATGCCTGCAATTTATACCAGATTTTCGTGTTTGTAGGTTTCAAATCAAGTAATTAACAATTTATTTAGTTATGGTTGTTAAAATTAAAATTGTATTTTACCCCTGTAATTATGATGCACTTAATGTATATATGATTATTCTAAGAAAATTTTGATATTTCTCCTATAATGATGGTACTTGATTGATTTCCCTAAACTTTTCATATTTCTAATAACAATTTATTTAACATAATAATAAATTGAAATTAAAATTGTATCTTACCCCTATAATTATGATGCATTTAATAAGATTATTCTAAGAAAATTTTGATCTCCTCTATAATCGTGCTACTTGATTGATTTCCCTAAAACGATGCCACAAAATTTTAGGATTATCTTGTTGATATCCTTTATCTATTTTCCATAATTGTTTTTTAAAAATAAATTTTAAATTTTGATTTGAAACCGCCAAAATATTAAAATTGCTTTAAAATTTTATAAAAATAGGTATTGTTAATAATAATTTCAATTTAAAATATTATCATCCCTAAAATCGTGCTAAGATTATCCACTTATGTTATTAAAATTTTTATCATCTCCTAAAATCGTGTTATTTGTTTCATATCTCCAAAATAATGGCAAACATAAATTTAACATTTCGAATTATTTATATTCCAAAATTTATAAAAAAAATTGAATATTTTTTTTTGGAAGGAATTAATTGAGAAGAAAATATTTGTTTTATTTAAATTGGAAAAGAAAAAAGGAAAAGGAAGATATTTAAGGGAAAAGAATAATATAATAATATTTATTAATAATAATAATAATAATATTACTATTCATCGTCTTCTTCACTCTCACCAAATCCTAACCGCCGACGACACCTCCATCTCCGTTCGAGTGTTCTCCGTCGAGATATCCATCTTTGTAGCCATCCCCTCCATTATGTTGACTGAGAACTAAGCCATAAGGAAACGTCTCCTCCGCTGCACGTCGCTAGTCGCATTTTTACTTCATTCGAAGCCGAGCGCCTTTGCACCGCTTGTTACTTCATGCATTGCACATCCAGCCGCGCCGGTCTCCTTCATCACCATTCATTCACCGCTTCTGTCAAAACTTCCAACCGTCAGTCGTCAGATTTTAATGACTTTGTGATTGTTGAGGTTTTGTTGTACTTTTTCTTAATTGCCCCTTGAAGTTAAGAAAATCCTTTGATTTACATTGAATGTACGAAGACTTTGAAGGTTTTGAGGAGGATGAAGCTTGAAGCTCCAATCTTTTCTGCAACTGATCGAAGACTTTGAAGATTTGGTGGAATCTAGGAAAGTGGAAGATAGTGAAGTTGGATTCTTTTTGTCTTTGAATATCTAAACGTGCACAATTTCAACAAGGATGTGTTATTTAATTACAGGATATTTAGGTTTTAGGTGAACAATTGTATTTAGTACTGTTTTTGAATTGGCTAGGGGCATTTGAGACATTGTTCCATTTATTTATTTTTTAGATTTTTCAATTTTGCTATTCTAACAATTTAAAAATAAATTTGTTATTTTCCCAAAGTAAAAGTCATAATTTGTTATTCTTCTTAACAACCCATAAAATAATTTCACGAAGTCCAATTACTTTTTTCATAAATTTCATATATGCCATTGTTGCTTTTGAATATTAGAGAACGAGTTGTGTACTTCTTCTCTTTTGTGATTTATTCATCTTGTTTGCGATTTAGTCCATCTTTTTTTTTTTTTTTTTTTTTTGGATTTTCTTTCTTTGGTGTTTAGAGTATAATGATGCCGTTTGACAACTAGGCCAACTTGCAAACAAGCGCTAAAGTTCACGTAGAATTGATTTCAATATCAATGGCAAAGTTTGAAGAAAACTCAAAATTCTTCAATGCCAATGGAAGAGAGAAATTGTCTCTAAGCCATAAAAGACATAAAATGGGAAGTATTCATTTCCACTCAAAAATACTGTTCACACGAGATTTCGAAGAAATGTAATTCGTGGAATTGAACTTTGATATATTGATGAATATTGTGAATACAATCTTTAGTATTTACTCATTTGATGCTTTCTCTTGAATACAAGTTAAAAATTTAGAACTTCTTGATCTTCGGTCTTCAAAAAGTTGTGGTTGCAAGTTGATTTGAACTTCGATCTTCTGGAATCCAAGGAAAGTTTAATCTTCCAAGTCTTCAATCTTTCAGAAGTTGTTGATCTCGAGGTTGATACAAACTTGCACGTCTTAAGAGCTTGTAGAAGTTTGAATCTTCAATTCTTCAGAGCTTCAGTACTTCATAGCTTCAATTCTTCCTTCAACCAAAGACTTCTTAAATGAGTGGCAAAGGTCTATTTATAGAGAAATTTAATGGACTTTGGGTGGGCTTGGGCTTGGGTCCATTTGCTTGTTGTACTTGGACTTGGGCCCATTTTCTTGACGGGCTCGGGTCCCATTGTTTAGCCCGATTTTTCATAAGGGACTTGTATTGAGTTGGATCGGAGAAAACTTGACTACCCAAAATCCAATCAAATTATAACCATCACAATTTCGCTGTGATGACGTGGCAAAATTTAATTGACTGAAATTTCTTGCTCAACAAATACATCTACGTTAGTAAAGCCAACCACACAATAAATATTTAATAAATTAATAAACAATTTAATAATGTACTAAATAATCAATGCAACTAAAGACTAAAATTGTTTTTGTCTAACAGATTAACAACAGTACTTTAAACAAATTTTTTAATTAATCTGTAAAAAAACACAAGTATTATAACCTAACCTCAACCTTAAGATTTTTTTAGTACGTTTATAGAAATTTAGAATTAAAGCCTCGAATCTCTGAATAAAAAAATAAAGTCAATTATGATGAAACTATGTATGATCATATTTACAAATAGTTTTAGATGGGTTAGATTCGATATTATTTTACAGGGGTTTTCTAAAAAATATATTAAACCGGTAAAATATTTAGAACAATTCTTAAAACGGAAAAAGTTCACAATGAAAAATTCTCAGTCAACATGCGATTAATCGACCACACATGTCGAGACTAATCTTCTTCTAGACGATCATATACTACTGTCTAAAGACCTAAATACACGATCATGTATTTCTTTTTAATGGTAAAAAAACTTCAAATTTAAATGATCGTGTTGACCATGAAAAACGATGATCATAGAAAACGATCATGTTGATTATGGTAAGCGATAGAAAACGATCGTGTTAATTACGGTAAGTGATCATATAGTCCAATATAAATTATCGTTAAAAACTTCAAAACAAACTATTGTTTAGATTGTACCAACACGATCATGTAGTTTTTTTTAAACGATGGAAAAAAATGTTTTCTATGGTAACCAATAGTCTTGACAATGATAAACGATCGTTTAGATCATGTGAAAAAGATAAAAGAGATAAAGTATGGTTCGAAGAATAAATCATTTAAAAATAGAAGGAAAAAAATATGGATGAGGGAATGAAAAAATCTGGAAAAGAAGATGAATAGTTAAAAAAAAAAGAATGTAGCCGAACAAATATGAAAATTATGAAAATATTTTAGCTGCCCATTTGTTATTTTGTTACACGTGAGTTTTTTTAGTTATGTTAAATTGATGTAAATTATCCTATTTTATATGTGAAATTGTTCTATTATTTCCATTATAAGTGGATTGAAATCCCAATCACAGTATGGTGTTATAGCGTATAGACGTTTGGTGAAATGTGACGCCGGGGCTGCCTGGTTGTGTAACCTGCTGTTCATATATACCGCAATAACTTTCAGGCCGACACGTCCTAATTTCGTGTACATTTGAAATTCTGTTTTCTTTACTGTTACATTCAAATTCCAATCCTATTCATCAATTTAAATTCCTGATTTTTTGTTAATTTCACAATCCTTTAAATTCTCTTAACCAAATGAAAACCCCAATGTAAGAAATTAAGAATCAGGTATGTACCATTGAATTTTGCTTACACCTACTGGTTTCGTTCGGATGTTTCATTTCATACCCTACAATTTAACTTTGCAATGGACAATGTTCAATCGTATAGTGTTTTTGCTGATCACGCTTTCAATAATTTGATTCTGGATTGATTTCCCATCGTTGTCTTTTTGGGGTAAATGACTTCATTCTCGTTGTGTATTGCAATTGGGATTTTAAATTAGTCCGTGTTCTATGTAATTATTGTTTGATCGAGAAAACTATCAGTTCATTTTTTCCCAAAATGTCATCCTCGATGAAGAATTCACTTCTTCAATATAAGTTGTAGTTTACGTTGATAATCAGATGGATCTCATTCTTAAAGTGTTTCCGTTATTCAGTTCGATTTGGAACTACACAAAATGTTTTTCTTCAGCCCATCTATTTATTTTCGAATCTGCAATGGAAGGGGGAAGGAGGAATTGTAAACATGATCACTGTAATGTTAGAAATAAATGTTGAACGTTTTGAATCACTGAGACGTAATATCTTAGTTAATTCTTTAAAAAACAAAAATCTTAGTTTATCGTCTATTTTTCTCCTTTTATTTTCTTTGACGTAATTTATGTAATTTAAGTTCACACTCCCCAGCATGTTCAATTTTTTTTTTTTTGCTGAAACAATTTGACTGAGGTGCTGATGCTGTTTCAAATTCTATCATAGTTGTTTAGGTGTTAACTCAAAGATGGTGAAGCTTACAAGGATTGCCCGTGTTACTGACGGTCTTCCTCTTGCTGAGGGAGTAGATGATGGTCGTGATTTGAGAGATGCTGAATATTACAAGCAGCAAGCCAAATCGTTGTTTAAGAACTTATCAACACGACAGAATGAGCCTTCGAGGATGTCTGTTGAAACTGGCGCTTATGTCTTTCAGTATCCTTGCAACATGCAAGACTGTTTTCCTTGCAATCTTAGATTAGAGTATCAAATGCCCTACTCTCCATACCCCATTGTCGTTATTTTTTCCTTTCAAAGTACTCTAAAACAAATCTTGTTTGCCTTCTACTTTCTTGGGTTTATATTTGTATATTTTAATAAGTTCATCCTTATCCATTCAGTATTTACTTTGAGATCAGATTTGAATTGTTTTTTAAATATAATGTTTCTTTCAGTTTGAACTATGTGATAGATGATATCAAGGTCCAAATGCTTTTTTAGTTACCTACGAATAACGACCTCTTATTCTCTAATTTGTCCAGGAATGATTTTCTACTGGTTTTATTTTATAAGATTTTATCTTTTGACCCTTTGGTTTACTTTACTGTCAATGACTATGAGAGGGATGTTTGGTCTTTTCTAATTGGGTTAGGGATCTCTGTTTTGTTCTCTCTTTTTGTACACCATTTAGGCAATACCAAGAACACCAAATCAGAATGTATAGTTGGTACTGAAACTTTCTTGAACATTGCAGTTGATTCCATTTCTTCTCATATTTATTGATACTATTGATACTATTCTCTTAGAAGTGTCTGGATTTAACGTTTACTTGACAGCATTCAGTTATATAATTGAAGGGCGTGTTTGCTATTTGACAATGTGTGACCATGCTTACCCAAAAAAAACTTGCTTTCCAGTACCTTGAAGACCTTAAGAATGAATTTGAGCGTGTTAATGGGGCTCACATTGAAACTGCTGCTAGGCCATGTGCATTTATCAAGTTTGGTGCGGGCTGACTTTCTTAGTTCCCTTTGTCTTCATTTCTTCTACAAGAACCTTGTTCTCCGTGCCTCTTTTTCTGGATTTGATCTTTCTGTCTTTTATGTTTAAAAGATACATTCATACAGAAAATGAAGTTTTATCAGGACACCCTTACCCAGCGGAATATTGCAAAATTAAATGATGAACTCTATGAAGTACACCAAATAATGACTCGAAATGTCCAGTAAGTTCTTGGTGTGGGTGAAAAGTTAGATCGTAAGATGCCTTTCCCTTTATGCTTCCCCTCTCTCTAGCATTTCCCTCTCAAGCACTTGCACATACAAACAAAAAACCAGGGGAGAGGAATACATTTCTAGTTTAGTTGTTTATTTTGTTCATGAGTGTATTATGCCTGTGGAATTATAAAAAGCCAGTTCTGAAATTTGCGAATACAAGCAATGTGCAAGGTTCAAGGTGCAAGGAAGTGATTAGTTGATAACTTGTTTCCTGTTTCCTGCAACATGTGGGACTAGTTTCCTTCTTGTGGTGGTTGGGGATTTTCTTTTTCAGAGTGGGTGGAAGGTTGTATGGATTTGAAAAAGAAAGAAAAACAAGAACCTCTTGTCTTGCTTTACACGAGTATATCTGCATTTTGTTTTGAAACACCTGACAAACATAAATATAGAACTTTTGCAATCCGTATTGTTACGCATTGGCTGGTTATGTCGTGTGGTCAATACTTGACTAGATTATGAAAATGCATTCCATTTCTAGTTTTATTGAAAGCATCTCAGCATATATGTATTCCATTGTGACTTGAAGAGTTGAGAGGATTTGGATTTGAACTTGGTTGAGCAACTCTTTTGATTTGGTTTGGTCTAATCTTCTGCTCATAATGTTCTGATTAGCCTAAATATTGTTGATTTAAGTGAAGAGTCTTGCTTCCCTTTTTCTGTACACTTTCTGAGGAATATAATTCTCTATAACACTAGATGTTTTATTTCTTGTGCTTGAAGGTATTCTCTTATTATTAATTTTGCAGAGGTTAGTGAAATGTCAAGTCGATTAACATCAGAATCTCGCATTTACGCTGACAAGGCAAAGGATTTGAATCGACAGGTTAGCTTTGTCATGTGTGGTTTTACTTCCAACCTGCTTATCTATATGAAATGAATGCATACTGTTGCCGCGAATCTTAGGACAGGTAGCTGCTGCTATTATCCCTCCTATATTAAGTATTTATGTTTTAGAAGCATATTTCTATTATACCCTGGTCATTTTAATAGCTCACAATTTGTATCCCCCCTATATTATTATGTCATTGTTATGATTTTAGATTTTTACAATTTTCTTGGAATGAATTTTTAGTGATATGCATTTGGCAGTTGTGAAAACTGAAACCTTAAGATTAACTGAGATATTAAGCGTTGAAGCTGAATATGGACTTGAGCTTCACTCTAAATGTCTTATAAGGGGAAAAAAAGGAACTTCGCTGCTGGACGAATGTTGTTAACATAGACTTGTCTTGCAAAGATTTTCATTCCTAAACTGTGTTCAGAGGGTGTGTTTGACATGACGATAAGCTTTAATGATGCTTGTTTTGTACAATTTGAATTAAACATTATTAGCGATAACCTATCAAGTTGGATTGTTTTGAAGAGATGTAAAGTTGTTGGGGTCTGGGAGGCCATTTTACTTTTCTTCAATAAGAAAACTCTTAGGAAGGTACCTCTATGATATGTCGGGGTCTCCAGTATGATGCTGTGGAAAATAACCCAATAAAACTATTATTTGCCTGGTGTTTTTAAAACTTTACCAGTCACTGATAATGTGTTCACGTTCTATGCTTTCTTCTATTTGTAGGCTTTGATTCGGAAGTGGGCGCCTGTAGCTATCGTGCTTGGAGTTGTTATTCTCTTATTCTGGGTAAAATCAAAGATTTGGTAAGACAGTTGCCAATTCTTGTCTGGATTATTGTGAGGCTCCTCTTCAATGCATTGGTTTGCTGCTTCCACTTTTGGATTAATTCTCAAGAACACTGAGTCCATTTTTCAACTTCCAAATCCGGATTGTAGTTCATCTTGCTCACTGAATTAGAACACACGTTTTGTACAATAGGGGAAAGGTTCTCCCTCTTCCACAGTGAGGATTCCCTCCGCTTAACAGTCAGATTAGAGAAAAAATTACATCTTTTGTATGACAAGGATTGACCATTTATAGATCTGTGTCTTTCTTTTCTCCACATTTGTGGTGGTGGGTGGGGGGATGTGGATTGAACTGCATTGCTTCTGTTCTATATTTTCTACAGGATGGTATTCCTTCTGTGTTCTTTTACTTAAATAATATTGAATAAAATATAATGTTGCACACAGCTGAACCCAGAATCCACTCATTTTGCCTTCTTTTTATGAATTTGTTATGGGAAAATTAGTCTTGGCACATCTCTGGAAAGCAACAGAATTGAATCATCGTGCGATTGATAAAAATGATATTGGGTCTCAATGTTTGGGCTAGGTCTATTTGATGTTTGGCCCATATTTATACAAGTTTGTTTGATAACAAGAATATTTGGCCACGACATTGGGATTATCAATGTCTAAAATTGTCTGGCATGTTCCACCAATCATTGGCGGTAATATTTATGAATTTAAGATAAACCAAAGTTGTAATTGAGGAGGTACTAACAAGTTCAAAAAATTAATTTGATAGGTATTTTGTAAACTGCGCGCTTTCATTAGCAACATTTCTGTCTACAACTTCCACTTCAACTTCCGACCCATTCTCCACTGAACGCTGCCCTTTCGAGCTTGCCAGCTACGGTCATAATAAAATCAAGGTAAACAGTGATTTCAGCCTTTTGAACTGTTCGTGGCAATAATCATGTTTTTCTGTTCATGAACAAGTGACTAACTGTTATTTCTTAGATTCTATCTGTCAGCTCTACTTTCTGTTGGTCAACTGCTTTCGTAAGTGAGTTTTTGTGAATATGATTATTTGTAGTCCATTTCATTTTGAGTAATAATGTTTGTGGGTCATCTTGCTTTTCTCTGTTTGTGATGCCTTTCTAATGTTCATTGCTTCAGTATACTTGTCATGAAAATCACCCTCTAAACTAATAATTATCAATTAATATTTGTGACTCTATATGTACTGTTAATTTGTCAAGTTCCACATCTGTAATTTGGTTACCCAATATGCTTGTATTGTGATTTTCAGTCGGGAAACTCTCCGCATCCTCAATAAGTAGATTAAGATCGTTGCAGAGAAAAAAAAGTTGCAAAATTGTGTAACATATTATTTACAAAGTTTCTCTCTCTCTCTCACTGTCTCTCTCACTTCTCAGAAAAAGACTAAAGAACCAAATCCAATGATTGAACTTCTGGGCAAGACCTTCCTATATTCTTCGACTGTTTGAACGACATATGCTTTATTAGTCCTTAATAAAGGATTACTGACCAAATCTTAAAGCAACCATAGTAACAATGCTTTTGTTCTCGTTAAGTATTTTCTTTGACTTGATTACTGGGTGTTGTGGAGAAGTCACTCTTTTCTCCATTAATTGGATGCATTATCCAAAATTGGTTGTACCAAAAGCTCTTATTATTAATTTCAAGAAAGTTGAGAAAATTCTCTTAATTCAATCCACTGCGCTTCACGACCTTCAATGGTTTGTGTGACATTTGTTACTTCTAAAAAGTTTTAGTATCAATCACTTGAGGATGTACTGGTCTCTATTTTGTCAGGTTAACATGTCTTCAGAACCAGTGAACATAAATGACTTCAAAGAATTGGCGAGGTTGGCACTTCCAAAAATGTACTACGATTTCTACTCGGGGGGAGCTGAGGACGAGCACACTCTTAGAGAGAATATACAAGCTTTCTATAGAATCACGTAATTTTGAAGCTAACTAATAATTACTTTGAAAAAGTCATGCTATATGTTATGTTATTCATGGTTTTTATGGTTTATAGGATTCGACCTCGTGTTCTCGTAGATGTGAGCAAAGTTGATATGTCAACAACCATATTGGGACATCACGTCTCCGCACCTATCCTGGTTGCTCCCACTGCTGCACATAAGTTGGCATTCCATGAAGGTTAAACCCTTTGGTGTATAGCTTAGTTGAGAATTTATTTTCATTCTTCTTTTTCTTCATCGTATCTGTGTTCTTTCAGGAGAAATAGCCACCGCCAGGGCAGCTGCTGCTGTAAAAACTATAATGGTACTGGACCTAATGTGACTACAAGCTGTAAGTTGTTTTACTCATTCAACTTGGTAACTTAATTAGCTCCTTTCCTTGCAGGTTCTGTCCTACTCCTCGACCTGTTCAATAGAGGAAGTTGCCTCTAGCTGTAATTCCGTCCGTTTCTTTCAATTATATGTAAATGACACTTCTTTTGCACATTTTACTATCCCTCTCAGTCCTTTCCTGTTGCATCAATCCAAATGTTTGCAATTTTTTAATAGTTTCTCATTCTGTAATCATTAGATTTTCAAAAGGCGTGATATCTCGGCTCTGCTAGTACAAAGAGCTGAGAGGTTTGGATACAAAGCAATTATGTTGACTGTTGATACACCTCGACTTGGTAGAAGGGAGGCTGACATAAAGAACAAGTATCAATGCTTCATATCTCAGTTTCTTTCCATAGAATATTTTTTATTCCTATCTTTACATACCAATTGTAAGCTATGCCTTGGTTTTTGTCTTATCTGGAATAGCACTTGATCAAATTTGTAGGATGATTGCACCTCCAGTGAAAAGTCTTGAAGGCCTCATTTCTATTGACGTTAAGTCTGTGAGTAATATTTTGATAATCTGGTTTAGAACATTAGAAGTACAACTCGCAAACACAATGGCGGAATTTTTTATCTTACTTGATCAGTAGTCTGGGATATGCGTACAGTCAAGTTCCCTTTCCCTCAAGCGTGCTACCATCGACCATGCATCTTAATTCATGTCAAATTTTAAAACCTCATTTCTACTGCTCCTAAGATTATTTACAACTCACAATCATTTATGTAGGATCAAGGTTCAAAATTAGAAACTTATGCCAACGATATGTTGGATGCATCTCTACGCTGGGAAGTATGTCTGATGAACTGCTCACACTCCATGTATGTTTATTTTATTTCTAGATTAGTTATAACATTTTACCATTTACAGGATATAGGGTGGTTAAGATCAATCACTACTCTGCCAATTCTAATAAAGGGGGTTCTCACTCATGAAGATGGTAAGTTTAAGTTGTATTTTAAGAATATAAGAATCAAGAAATGAAGCCTCGGTTATCTCTGATGAGTTATTTAGTGCCCATTGATAGGTGATTTAGTTATTTAACATGTTTGGTGATTGGCAGCAACCAAAGCTGTGGAAGCAGGTGTTGATGGAATTATTGTGTCCAATCATGGAGCCCGCCAGTTAGACTTTGCTCCTGCCACTGTTTCTGTCCTTGAAGAGGTAAGTTTCATTATATATTACTTCTATATTAGCAAAATATGCGAAAATATGAAGATAAAATTACTTCAATATCTGCATAAGCATGAATGAATTTCCACGGACTTCAACTAGATTAGAATGAGAGACAAGCTTTATGAAGTACAGTTTAAAAAAATTATCCAACATCTACATGTTTCCTTTACTAATTAAGTGTAATAACCTTTATCAGTAAGAAAGGTTATTTTAACAGGAATTTTGATGCAGGTTGTCCACGCTGTCAAGGGTAAAATCCCTGTGCTCTTAGATGGTGGTGTGCGGCGAGGCACAGATGTGTTCAAGGCACTAGCCCTTGGTGCTCAGGCAGTCTTGGTAAAATTCCATATCTATTCCACTCTTCTTTTTCTTTAAATACACGAATGCACTACTAAACACAAATTTGAAAGTCTCGAAAGTTTAAGGTCAATTATAAAATTGAAGTTTCTATCTATTCCATAAGTTATTTTTTAAGAAATTTAAATATATCAGTAACCTACTGGAAACAAAGTTTACAGTTGAGAGAAAAAATTGACTATTTTAAAGTTAAAAAGGACCTGTGATCAATTGGATATTTTTTAAGTTTATGAGTTACATAGACACAAACTTTGTAATTTAATCCAAATTTTTGTGTGATCAATTAGATACTTTTTAAGTTCAAAGGTTACGATAGATACAAATTTTAAACTTGTAATTTAACGTACGTTTTTCATTCCAAACACAAAAGGTCTCCAATGTTTAATCTGTGCTAAACGATGTTAGCTGAAATCATGGGGCTGTTGATTTCAACTGAAAATTTAATTATGTTTCTTGTCTCTGAGAAACAACAATCCCTTAAAGACTGGATTGCTTGATTATATGGGGATGGATATTGTTTCTGATGTTAGAGAACTGGTTGTGATTTGATTCAGATAGGGAGACCAGTTTTATATGGGCTAGCAGCAAAGGGAGAGGAGGGAGTAAGAACAGTGTTGGAAATGCTGAAAAATGAGTTAGAGACAAGTATGGCACTTTCTGGTTGCCCAAGCATCAAGGACATTACTAGAAGCCATGTGAGGACGCACTATGATAATCTACCATCAATGTTGTAATGACTTGGCCCTGTATATCATTTTACATTTTAAGTTAATGGGTTTGAATTCACTTTACCGGTGTTTAATTGATAATAAGTTATTTTAATAAAATATATAGTATTTTAAAAATAAGTCATTTTAGTAAAATATATATATAGTGTTTGAAAGCTACTCAAAATATGCAACAATAATTACAAAACTAGCTGGTACAAGTATACAAAATTTTAGCAAGTAAATTCTTATTTCTGCAAGGTTTAAGTCGTAGCTTTTACTAAATGATAACACTTGGTGACTTTACCTGAGACAAAATCTAAAACTCAATTTTACAATTCTGCTAATAAAAATTGTAAAGAAATGTAGGATGAGCTTATAAAACTAAGAACTCAACTAAAAAAAGAAGTATATTGTTGATGATGATGGTGGTGGTTACAAGAACTGGGTGCCAAAGGTGGTAGCTAGAAGTGGTCGTTGGAGTATATTGTCTTTGCTTGAGTGAAGTCATTTGAAAACATTGGAAAGAGAAAGCGTTCATACTACAAATCATTACTCGATAAATTTACAAACTTTAATGGTGAACATTGTTGAAATTGGAAAAGTTAGTCATTTAACATTGACTTTTGGGGTGAAATACTAGAAGATTGAGTTAAAAATCCAAACTCAAATCAACCTAAGTTAACGTTCCAAACACCTTAAGTGCTTAGTATGCTTTTTTTTCACCATTCCATTGAATTTCTAAAATTGTTTACACTATGAAACTTGAACATGATTTCAAACACACTTGTTGGTTTCTTGTTCAATATTTGATTTGAAAAACCATTTCTCACATTGATGAACATGTTTAGCATGTAATTGCAATGCTAGAGATCTTGGTATGTATGCTAAAATGGAAAAAGATTCAAATACAGATCAGTGAATGTACAAAATATTGGATATATATAGGTTGCTTCCTCCTTTCCCCGTTGTGTAGTTTTGGTTCTTCTTTCAGTCGAGGGTTTCTAGCATTGATTTTTGTTACCTAAATTCTTAATCCGTCTCTCTTTCTATTTACTAAACTCAAAGAATGTGTTTGCTTACACTCAACCATTTAAGTGTCTTGTGGTGATCCCTTGGTGTGGTTCCATTATCTTCCTTTTCTTCTTGTTATACCCTATATAGCTTTATTTAAGGTGTATGGAAGAAGAGGAGTGACAAAATTGAAAAGTGTTAGGCCATAGATTTGAATAAAAAAGAAAAGAAAAGAAAAGAAAAAGAGGAATGGAAGAGGGAAGTGATCACAGGTGTTGATAAACAGTTTCCTTTCTATACTAACAATTAGTGCATTTGTTAACTTTTTTATTCTTTTAAGGATAAAGGTATTTATCCAACTATCTAATTTTATTTTATTTTTTAATTTTAATAATATTAATGAAACTTTAGAAAGTTTCGAGAATATTTTTGAATAAAAAATTACAAAGTTAAAGGGTATACTCCATACTTTAGAAACTTTTCATTTGATTAACTGCCAAACTTTCAGCATGTATAGATTACAGAAGTGTCAAATATGAAGCAAACACATCAAAGCATAGAAGGAAGCTTATCATAGTGCGTCCTCACATGGCTTCTAGTAATGTCCATGATGCTTGGGCAACCAGAAAGTGCCATACTTGTCTCTAACTCATTTTTCAGCATTTCCAACACTGTTCTTACTCCTTCCTCTCCCTTTGCTGCTAGCCCATATAAAACTGGTCTCCCTATCTGAATCAAATCACAGCCAATTCTAACATCAGAAACAATATTCATACCCATATAATCAAACAATCCACTCTTTAAATTTCAAGTTCAATCTCTCAAGTTTCAAATTTGTCTACTTGGTCCATGATCTTTAAAATTGTCATTAGTTTCTCAATTGTTAACAATGTTCAATAGGTTCCTTGATCTATTTCTAGAAATAAACTTACCTAATCAATGTAAAATTGAATTTTATGTCCAGTGGAATGTGTTTAGTATTAGGCTCGTGAATTTTAAATAGTGTCGAATATGAGAAATCTTACAAGGACTGCCTGCGCACCAAGGGCTAATGCCTTGAACACATCTGTCCCTCGCCGAACACCGCCATCTAACAGCACAGGAACTTTACCCTTCACAGCATGAACTACCTGCATCAAACTCTCTGTTTAAGAAACACTACCGATGAATTATGACCACGGTTATCGGTAAACTAACTGTGCAAGCGTTATTGGATGATGTTTTTCAGTTATACTTGATAAAGCTTGTTGTCTTTAATTCTAATCAAGTAGAAATCATGTGAATATTTCTTTACACAGAAATTGGAGTAAATTTTATGTCCCTATTTTTCACATCTTTTGGTAATATAGAAGTAATAGTACATAATGAAGCTTACCTCTTCAAGGACAGTTACAGTGGCAGGAGCAAAGTCTAGTTGACGAGCCCCATGATTTGACACAATAATTCCATCAACACCTGCTTCCACAGCTTTGGTTGCTGCCAAGCAAATTATCAACCATGTTAAATAACTAAATCACTTCATCAATGGATATGAAAGGCCTGTTTGATAGCGTTGTTTTTATTATCGGTTTCCTGTTTTTTTTTTTTTCTTTTAATATCATTGAGAAAAAACTTAAACTTTACCATCTTCATGAGTGAGAATCCCCTTGATCAGAATTGGCAAAGTAGTGATTGATCTTAACCACTGTATATCCTGTGTGGATACTAACATTTATTACAAACTAAACTGAAAACAAAGTAGACCGTTTTCACATACACGGAGTTTAAATGCACGTATATACTTACTTCCCAACGCATAGAGTCATCCAAGGTTTTGTTAGCAAAAGTTTCAAATTTGGAACCTTGATCCTGCATATGTTCATTGCAATCCAGTAAAACAATAATAAGCATTATTGGGATTCTTCTCATATTGTATTTGTACTCACAGGGATAACGTCAATGGTTACGAGGCCTTCAAGATTCTTCTCTGGAACTGCAATCATCCTAAAAAAACCAAAGCATAGCTTTAGCTTAGAATTAAGAAATATTTGAAGGGAAGAAAGAAAGAGAGAATGTGAATGCATTATTATGGTTACTTGTTCCTTATGTCGTGCTCCCTTCTACCAAGGCGTGGAGTATCAACAGTTAGAACAATTGCCTTGTATCCATTTCTCTCAGCTCTCTCTAGTAGCTGCCTTGACACATCGCGCCTTTTGAATATCTGATCATAGACTCTAAACTGAGCATATATTTTTCGTAGTGATATTGAAATAATTATAAAACACGTTTTTAACTGACATTAAATTGATTTTGAATAATTAATGTTGTGTTATTTGAGTAGTTTTAAATCATTTCAAAACCTTATTGATTAAAAATTGAACAGTAAAATTTGGAAAGGAAAGTGGGATTTACATATAATTGAAAGAAACGGACAGCATTGCAACTAGAGGCAACTTCCTCTATTGAAAAGGATGAAGAGTATGACAAGACCTACAAAAACAAAACCAAAATAATTCATTCCATGATCAAATTGCATAAGTAAAATATCTTCATACTATTAAATCTAGATCTAGTTTTTAGAGTCAATCATCAAAAGAGTGTATCACAAAATGTGGCTATATATACACTTGATTTTAGCCTTGAAAAGTATTGTACGTTAACAATTATACTTCATTATTTATAAATTTATTTCATGTGCTATTTTGTTTTTGTAAATTTAATATTGCTAACTTTAATTAATTGAAATTTCAAGGAACACTTACACTTTAAAAAGAATGAGCACTTTGATAGTATAGAATCGACCAATCCAAAAGGAGATATAGTTGAAAATGTACGACCCAAAATGAAAATATTTTGAATGTAAGAATATTGAACCTAAAAGTACAAAAACAAAAAATGAGTACCATAATGGTTTTAGCGGCTGCAGCTGCCCTGGCTGTGGCTAGTTCACCTAAAACAACACAAAATCATATTATATATGATAAAAATCAAAGTAGAATGGAAATGAGTGTCTCAAACTAATTAAGAAATAATAATACACCAAAGGGTAATTTGTTGAATTAACCTTCATGGAAAGCCAACTTATGTGCGGCAGTGGGAGCAACTAATATAGGTGAAGAGATTGGATATCCTAAAATAGTTGTTGATGTATCAATTTGGCTCACGTCTACAAGAACTCGAGGTCGAATCCTATGTATTTATATACAGACTGAATAAATAATGTATAACATGTGCTTTTTTTTTTCTTCAAAGCTAAGTATAATGGAATGAATTCATTGGGTTATGTTGAAAATTAATTTTACAAAATTACGTGATTCTTTGAAAAGCTTGTATGTTGTCTCTAAGTGTGTGTTCATCTTCAGCTCCACCAGCGTAGAAATCATAGTACATTTTTGGAAGTGCCAATTTAGCCAATTCTTTGAAGTCTTCCACTTTCACTGGGTCTGATGATATTTTGGCCTGACAAGATATACACCTACATCATCCTTTTACAATTCATATATAATATAACGTTTGCTTCAACTTAAAGTTTTCATTTTTTAAGATTAGTTTGGAAAGTTTTTATAAAATGTTAATAGCTGTTTAGAGTACAAACTATTTTTTGCATGAGTTACAAATAAAGTGAGAAAATGATTACAGAAAAGTCAACAAGGTAAATATGAAAGTTTTAATTTCCAGTGGTCAATATGAGAGTTTTAATTTCTAGTAGTTTCATGTAGTTAAGTGGGATTTATATGGTACTAGTTAATTAGGAATTTCAGTTATTAATAGTAGACTCGAGCATTGAGTGAGTTATAAAGAATCATAAGTGTTAAAGGGTCCAAATTAAACATTCGATTTGTTTTTAGGAAAACTAGGGTAGATAACACGTTTTTACGAGGTTTCATTTGGAAAAATATAGCAAAAATAAGAATGGGTTCAAATTTTTAGGAAACCAACATTTCAACACTTGCTCCATCTTTTCGTTATTAAAAAAAATTCCCTTTAACCAAATTGCCCTCATCCATCCTTAATGAAACTTTATTGAAATATATTATATAATGAGAAATATGGAGTAGGTTAAGTACAAGGAGTGCCTGAGTAGCATGGGCTAATGCCTTAAACACATCAGTTCCTCTATCCACAAGGCTGGCATAGTAATCGTAATATAATTTTGGAAGTGACTGCTTAGCTAATTCTTGCAACTCATCCACATTCACTGTTTCATTTGACATTTTAATCCTGCAGATAAAATACCACACTAACAACATTATTAATTAATCATTTACCTATGACCTTTTTTGCTACCATATTGTTGGAATATTAAGTATATATATATGTATGTATGTATGTATGTGTAGAATAAATTAATTAGCAAGTGTATGATAATGCATCCAAACAAATATATCAACCAAAAACGTAACTTAATTTATGTTCTTCAACCTCATACATTAGGAAAGATTAAGAGATCCTCACAATATATTACAATTGTACCAGATACATTAGCTACTTTTTATATTGTTTGATTTTGTGATCAAATTTTATATTATTAAATATAAATGAGCATTTTTGAAAGAGACCATCTTGATAGGACAATGTTAAGATCCCAAATTGAAAAAATTCAATAAGTTATAAAATATATATGGATTAGTACTTCATTTCCAATTTGTTTTTCATTAAACTCTATGTTATCAAACACTCCAGAATTGTTTTGGGATTCGTAATGGAATGAGTTTGTAATGTAATTTAAATTCATGTTTGGATTGAGCATTTTTTGTTTTAATTAATATCAAACCTATTCGTTTAATTTTCCACAGTTTTCAATCCAACCCTCTTCTCCATTTATTCACATATTTCATAATTTTATTTTCGTTTAGTAGATATCGCTTTCTCACTCGCTGTAACACACTCAGATTTCAAGTAACTTGATTACATTCTAATCTCCCCAGCAAAGAATATTATAGCTTGATTAACGTCAGAAGCATGCTTGTATAATAATTACTAGTTTACAGAGATTAAACAATGGAGACAAAAAGAAACAAATAAAAGACAACTTTTTTACTACAACGACAATAAATAATTAACTAATAAGGAACACTGAAGCAGTAAATAGCAAGAGAATTTGAAGAGAATTTGGTGTCGGGCATGCATGCATGTATAATAACATTGGTTACAAAAAATAAACTAATAACAAACAATAAAGCAGTAAATAACAAAGAAAACTCGCTAGTTTCTGGAAGTACTTGTAATAAATCGTAATGCATGGAGCAGGATATATATGTAATGTAATGTTAATTAATGAGAAGAGAGAACAGTAACAAAGCTTACAGATAGCCAAACTTTATATTAATGGAGTAGAGAATATATGCAATAATGTAATGGCAAGAGGATATATGAATTGTTGAAGGTGAAACACTAATAGTGATGAGTCAAACTTCATATTTATAGGGGAACAAAATAACTGTTATCCAATGGTATAAAACAATACATATCTGTTTGATTGAAGATAACTTTGATTAACTTTATAGTAATTTGTTCAAAAGTTTTGCTAGACATGAATCCACAATAGATGACTGAGAATAAGATTTTGAGAATCGAATAAAAGATGCAAGGTTAACATATAAGATCACTGTGTGCCTTATTGATATGCAGATTTTTTATGTAATAAATGTGATACATTTCATTAATGTATTAATAGTTCAATAAATAAATATATTTAGTTAATTATTAACTTATACTTAAAAATATATTTTAATTAAGGGGTTTTTTCAAAAGTATAATAAAGGGCAAAAGCATATACATCATATAGAACAATTTTGAAAAAGAAAAAAAGCCCACAAACCCACAACGTAAAATAACAAAAATATTTTCCAATTAATCGATTACGCACGTGCGAAAAAACGATATTGTATACAGTCTAAACGATCTTGTACCCAGTCTAAATGATATTATACCGAATCTAAACGATCTATTAGTGATAGTGGTCTACCTTTGTCTACTTGATGATAGACAACTTATCATTTAGATATTGGCATAAAATCGTGTAGTAAAAAGGAAAGAAAATAGAAGAAGAAAGACGCAATACTTGATAATTAAAAAAGAATAAAGAAAAAAATATTGTCTTTATGTCACCAAAGATGAGAGATTAAGAAATTCTAAAGGGAAATTTTGGAATTTATGAAAAAATTAACTAAGTTAATACGGAACTTCATGAGCTTTTTTATTTTGTTATACACGGGTGGTAAATATTTTCAATTTTGTTATATATACATTAACAAAAAATTATGACCATTACAATCTAAAAATTTATCACTAATTGATATCTATAATCTGATCATTACGATTTTCATTGATTGAAAGTAAAATTGTAGCTATATTTATAAATATTTTCACCCATTTTTGTCATTCAAAACAAATTTCCTAATACATTCTCATCCAATTTTGAAACAAAATAAGCTATCATTAACTTATTACAAATTAAACAAAAAATTATGTTAGCTTAATATATCAATACCAATTAAATTTTAAATAGTATGTTTTTATTATACTAAAAAAGTGTAGTTAGAATATAAAATATATATATGAAATAAAAACAATGTGTTAAAAAAAGAGTGGAGGAAAGAAGGTATATATATATATTGAAGAAAAAAGAGGAGGAGAGAGTGAGATTTATAAAAACCATTAATTAACTTTTAGAAAGAGCATCAAATACCGTTGACAGAAGAGTATAAAGAAAAGATGAGAATATATAATAACAAGTACAACGTCTCCAATCCCATCTTCATCAGAACAAATCTTATTCCCATGTCCCATCTTTGAAACATTATGTCACAAGTATCACCTTTCTATATATTCTATGTTTGTCCTGTATGGATTTTAGCTAGACTCAAGGATATCATATCTAAATAAAATAGATGGACAGACCAACAAAGACAAGAAAATAATAAGGTTTAAGGCCAAATAGCGTCCACCAAGGGACGAGGGTTAACTTGATCAATCAAGCCTCAAATCTATATGTGTTTGGCCATGACCATGTCTCATGTATGCCCATGTTCGAAGGATTACCATAGAACCAAGATGGACCTACGAAAAGGTCCTCTGCCTTAACCAAAGCGGAGTCCACCAAACTGGTAATTAACAAGCTGTTGGGTATGCATCCCAAACTTGTGACTTGTGTGGCTTGTAATATTGTAAGCAATGTATTTATTAATAAAATAATTGTTATTTTATTACGTCTTTTCGGAATTGTGTAACCAAAACCCAGGGTTATTTAATAAAACTTGAACAGTAATTAGTAGTTGTAGTTGACACAGTAGATTTTGTTTAAGTAATAACTCAAAACGTCTATAATATATATATATAAGTCTGGATGTCTTATCCTGGTAACACTGGATATAACCCATTTTGAAAGGTTGCAAATAATGTAATCCAAATTGTTCATCTAAACATGTATTGATCAATCCAATATGTATGGTAAACATAAAGGTAACTAGGTCTAAGCACAATTAAGTATACACTGTCAAAGAAGTAAAAATCTTAGGGTACTTCAAGATCGAACGCTCACAAAATTAAGAGTAGTTTTAATTTTGTTCAAAACTACCATCTTAATGAAACCAAAGATAACTAAAAGTGGATTGTATTGGGAATACGCAAGAATGTAAATTACAAATAGTTGATGGTGGTGGTCACACATGGACTAATAATGCTTCAACCTTTCAGATTTTACACCAAAAGTGATTGAAAGAAGTTTTTGAGGTAGGGGTCGTTTATCGATTTAAAGATGCAAGAATTACTACAATTGCACATAATTAATGGTAAAGAAAAACTATCATGCAATAGTACAATAAAAACAATGTGAACCAAAGAATTGATATTAATTGGGTACAAAAAAAAAAATAGCACAACCTCAAACACTTGAAGAAAACACCCAATCTTACAGTAGAAAATAATTATTACAAAACAGTAGTAGAATAGTGTAAGAAAGGATAGGCTAAAACTTAAATAAATAAATAAATAAAACATTAGAAAAAAAAATCACTAATGCACCAGATCCCATCAGAACTCCGCAGTTAAGCGTGCTTGGGCGAAAGTAGTACTAAGTTGGGTGACCACTTGGGAAGACACCACTCGGGTCGTTGCCTAGCTGGGAGTGGAGTATGTTACAAGTGCAGACAACCTGGGCATCTAGCTGATAAGTGCCCTCAGAAATCATACGGTGTTGGAAACCAAGCTTCCCCAACCCGTCAGGGGAGAGTTTTTGCCACTAATAGGCAAGAGGCCGAGAAAGCTGGCACAGTGGTGACAGGTACACTCCCAATCTTGGGACACTTTGCTTTAGTATTATTTGACTCGGGGTCCTCTCATTCTTTTATATCCTCAGTATTTGTACAACATATGAATCTAGAAGTAGAACCCTTGAGTTACCTGTTGTCCGTTTCTACTCCATCTGGAGAAATTTTATTGTCGAGTGAAAAGATAAAAGCATGTCAGATAGAAGTAGCAAAGCACGTTTTAGATGTAACTTTATTAGTATTGGACATGCGAGATTTTGATGTAATATTAGGCATGGATTGGCTATCTGCTAACCATGCAAGCATAGATTGTTTTAGCAAGGAGATAGTTTTTAACCCTCCCGAGGCAACTAGTTTTAAATATAAAGGGGTTGGGACTGTGGTTCTACCCAAAGTTATCTCAGCCATGAAGGCTAGTAAGCTGCTCGATAAGGGTACTTGGAGTATCTTGGCTACTGTTGTGGACACCAGAGGGCCTAAAGTATCTTTATCATCCGAGCCAGTGGTAAGGGAGTATCCCGATGTTTTTCCAGAAGAGCTTCCAGGACTTCCGCCCCGCCGAGAGGTTGATTTCGCCATAGAGCTCGAACCGGGTACCGGTCCCATCTCGAGAGCCCCATACAGAATGGCACCAGCGGAACTGAAAGAGCTGAAGGTCCAGTTGCAGGAACTGCTGGACAAAGGTTTTATTCGATCTAGTGTGTCACCTTGGGGAGCACCAGTGTTGTTCGTGAAGAAGAAAGATGGGTCGATGCGTCTTTGCATTGACTATAGAGAGCTTAATAAGGTGACAGTCAAGAACAAATATCCGTTGCCCAGAATTGAGGACTTATTTGATCAGCTGCAGGGGGCCACTGTGTTCTCTAAGATCGATTTACGATCGGGATATCACCAGTTGAGGATTAGGGACAATGATATATCTAAGACGGCCTTTCGTTCTCGATATGGACATTATGAGTTTATTGTAATGTTCTTTGGCTTGACAAATGCTCATGCTGCTTTTATGGAATTAATGAACAGGGTGTTTAAGGATTTCTTAGACATTTTTGTGATAGTTTTTATTGATGACATCTTAGTTTACTCCAAGACAGAGGTTGAGCATGAGAAGCATTTGCATCAGGTGTTGGAGACCCTTCGAGCCAATAAGTTGTATGTCAAGTTTTCTAAGTGCGAGTTCTGGTTGAAGCAGGTGTCTTTCCTTGGTCATGTAGTATCCAGTGAGGGAGTTTCTGTGGACCCAGCAAAGATCGAAGCCGTTACCAATTGGTCTCGACCTTCTACAGTTAGTGAAATTCGAAGTTTTCTGGGTTTAGCAGGATATTACAGGAGGTTTGTGGAAGGATTCTCTCGTATAGCTAGTCCTTTGACCCAACTAACCAGGAAGGGGACTCCTTTTGTTTGGAGTCCAACATGTGAGAGCAGTTTCCAAAATCTCAAGCAGAAACTCGTTAGTGCACCGGTCCTTACAGTACCAGATGGATCTGGAAATTATGTGATATACAGTGATGCCTCTAAGAAAGGATTGGGATGTGTTTTGATGCAGCAAGGTAGGGTGGTTGCTAAGCTTCCCGTCAGTTGAAGAATCATGAGCAAAACTACCCTACACATGATTTAGAGTTGGCAACAGTAGTTTTTACACTGAAGATTTGGAGACACTATTTATATGGTGAGAAGATTCAGATCTTCACTGACCATAAGAGCTTGAAGTACTTCTTCACTCAGAAGGAGTTGAATATGAGGCAGCGAAGATGGCTCGAATTGGTTAAAGACTATGACTGTGAGATTTTATACCACCCAGGTAAGGCGAATGTGGTAGCCGATGCTCTTAGCAGAAATGTATCACATTCTGCAGCACTCATTACTAGGCAGGTTCATTTACATAGAGACCTTGAGAGAGCTGAGATTGCAGTTTCAGTAGGGGAAGTTACCTCGCAGTTAGCTCAGTTGTCAGTACAGCCAACTTTGAGGCAGAGAATTATTATCGGCCAGCTTACTGACCCTTATTTGGTGGATAAGCGTCGCTTAGTAGAAGCAGGGCAAGTCGAGGAGTTCTCCATATCTACTGATGAGGGACTCATGTTTGACAAACGGTTATGTGTGCCAGCAGACAGCGTAGTTAAGACCGAGTTGTTGACCGAGGCCCATAGTTCTCCATTTTCTATGCATCCAGGCAGTACAAAGATGTACCAGGATTTGAAACGAGTTTACTGGTGGAGAAATATGAAGAGAGAGGTGGCAGATTTTGTTAGTAAATGTCTGGTATGCCAGCAGGTGAAGGCACCAAGACAGAAGCCAGTAGGTTTGTTACAACCCTTGGGTGTGCCAGAGTGGAAGTGGGAGAATATATCTATGGACTTCATTTCTGGACGGCCTAGAACCCTGAAGGGTTATACAGTGATATGGGTTGTTGTAGACAGGCTCACGAAATCAGCGCATTTCGTTCCAGGAAAGTCCACTTATACGGCCAGTAAGTGGGCACAATTGTATATGACGGAAATAGTAAGGTTGCATGGGGTACCAGTATCCATAGTTTCCGACAGAGATGCCCGTTTTACCTCCAAGTTCTGGAAGGGACTTCAGGCTGCCATGGGCACGAGATTGGACTTCAGTACAGCTTTCCATCCTCAAACTGATGGTCAGACAGAGCGTTTGAATCAAATTCTGGAGGATATGCTGCGAGCTTGTGTGTTGGAGTTCTCAGGGAGTTGGGACTCCCATTTGCACTTGATGGAGTTCGCCTACAACAATAGCTACCAGGCTACTATTGGCATGGCGCCGTTTGAAGCGTTGTATGGTAAGAGTTGTAGATCCCCCACATGTTGGGGTGAAGTTGGTGAGCAGCGGATGTTAGGTCCTGAAATAATTCAGACCACCAACGAAGCCATACAGAAGATTAGAGCTCGCATGTTGACAGAACAAAGCAGACAGAAGAGTTATGCTGATAAACGACGTAGGGATCTTGAGTTTGACGTGGGGGACATGGTTTTTCTGAAGGTAGCACCTATGAAGGGTGTTCTGAGATTTGAGAAGAAGGGAAAGTTGAGTCCACGTTTTGTAGGGCCGTTTGAGATTCTTGAAAGGATTGGCCCCGCAGCTTATCGTTTGGCTTTGCCTCCATTGTTATCTGCAGTTCACGATGTGTTCCATGTCTCCATGCTGAGGAAGTATGTAGCAGATCCCTCACATATAGTTGATTATGAGCCATTGCAAATTAATGAGAACTTGAGCTATGAGGAGCAGCCAGTTGAGATTTTGGCGAGGGAGATTAAACTGCTTCGTAACAGAGGAATTGCTTTGGTTAAGGTTCTATGGCGAAACCACGAGGTTGAGGAAGCTACTTGGGAGAGAGAGGACGACATGAGAGCTCATTATCCTGAGTTATTTGAGGATTAAAAAAAAAAAAACTTTCGAGGACGAAAGATCCTCAAAGGAGGGAATATTGTAACATCCCAAAACTATTAGGTTAATTTTATTATCATTTTATTTTGCTTAGTTTTGGGTGTTATTTGTGAAATTGTTTAAATTATGGAGATTAAGTATTTTGGAAGGATAAGTAGCTAATTTATGGAAATTGGAGTTCTATTGTTAAAATTGGTTTTGGATTTATTGGTTGGTGGATTTAAATTGTAAAGTTGGAGGTATTATGAGTAAATATGGTTATGTGTATATATAAAATCATAGAGGAATAAGAATAATTATAATGTGGGTTAATATAATTATTAAGAGAGGAGTACTTTGGTATTTTTGGAAAAAGAGCAAATTTATGGTGATGGAAGGGGTGGTTAATGAAGAAAGAGAAATTAAATAGGAATAGGGAAGGGAAATAATAATAATATATTTATTATTAAATAGGACTCCTTGGATTGTGTGCACTTCATCTTCAACCTTCCTCCATGTTAAAACCCTAGCCGCCACCCCTCTTCACTGTGCGTCTCCTACCGTCGCGAATCCTACAACCGACGCAACTCCTCCGCACGACGACGACCGCCGCGAATCCTACAACCGACGAAACTCCTCCACGCGTCCAGCCGCACACGTCCGCAAGTCGTTCGTCCAGCCGCACGCGTCTGTCTCCACCAAGCCGCGTCCGAGCCGAAGCCTCTTCTAGTCGAGCCATCTTCAAGTTTAGCCTCTTGCAACCTTTTGAGCCATTTGGGGTGAGTTTGTATGGGTTTGGTACACCCAATTAAATATTTTTTTTATCTTAAATGAGATGGTATTTGGAATAAATTGATCTATGGTTGCTTGAAGGTTCAAGTGAAATTGGTGGTGTTGGATTCAAACCTAATCTTGGGGTAAGCTTGGATAAGTTTGGTTGCTTAATTAAACAGTAGGGTGATGGTTGACAAGATTATTAATGTTAATTTGTTTATGTTTAGGACGGAGTATTGTGAGGAATTGACTGCCAACCTGTGAATTATTTAGCAGATCTCCTGGTAAGAGATTTTTCTCCCTTTTGATTGAGATGCAGTACCATTGGTGCATGATGTGATTATATGTATTTCTGAGATTATGTGTGTTGAGCTGAGATGTTGATTTTATGATGAGCATGTATAGCCTATAGTGTTCTGTTGGTCTGCTGGTTAGAGTCGTACCACGAGGGGTCCATCAAGGTCCTCCCCTATATATGTTTGAGTAGTTATTGAGACGTGATTAGACGAGATCACTTACAGCCCAACTCTCCTTTAGGATGATTCCTTCGGGTTCACCGAGAGCCCAGTTCAATCCCGGTGGGACTACTGGATAGTGTGCGTTCGGGAGCACCATAGAGCGTGGTACTTTATTTCAGGACTCTAACAAAGAAACTAACAACACATAGGAGACTAAGTATGGGTCTCTTACTGAGTATAATTTTATACTCATTCTTTTAAATGTTTAATTTTCAGGTAAGGGTAAAGGCAAGAGCAAGCTGGCGAATGATAAGAAGTGACCGTGGTTCACCATAGGGAATAGTTCAGCTTTTCCGCATTTATGTTTCAGTAATTATATTTTTTTTGGATTTCACAACTTTGGTAAAATTATTTTAATGTATTTCTTTTATTTTATGGGCCCAAACTAGTATTTTGTGTACCACTTTAATTACTTATTTATTTTCTTATTATTTAAATTTTTCTCAACTTATAAATTAATTTTCCTTTAAAAAAAAAAAAAAAACTATACTTATTTAAATAGTAATGACCTCAACCTTCTAGTAAAGTTGGGTTTTTACAGTTGGATTTTAAACTAACCCAACACAAAGATATAATGTTAATTCTCTCATAAATGGTAAAAGATGGGAATTGAGAGTTCTTGCAAAACTTCTCTATCATTGAACAAAAAGATGCATTGCTAATTAAAAAGTTATGAAAAATATGGAAGAATTAATCTCCATTGCACTAAAGAATCAATACACCCCTCTAACAAAATGGCATAGCCGAACATAAAAACCGTCGTCTTTTGGAAGTAGCTCGCTCTCTTATGTTGTCTACTTCTCTATCGTCATATCTCTGGGGCAATGTCATTCTTATTGCAACCCATCTTATAAATAAGATTCCCTCTCGTGTATTACATCTCCAAACCCCCTTAGAGTGTCTTAAAGAGTCATATCCCTCTACCTGTCACATTTCTGATGTTCCTCTTTGGGTGTTTAGGTGCACAGCCTATGTTTATACACATGGTCCTAACCTAACTATGTTTTCTCCTTGAGCTCAGGCATGTGTCTGTTTTGGTTATCCTTTGTACCAACGAGGCTATAAATGCTTTCATTTGTCTTCTCGTAAGTACTTTGTCTCCAAGGATGCCACCTTTCTTGAGGATCGTCCTTTCTTTCCCATTAGCCTACTTCAGGGGGAGAGTGAGAGTAGTAAAAGTGAAGAGTCTAGCTGGGTGATTTCATTAAAGTCTACCAATCCTATTTTTGCTTCCCTACCTAACCTAGATCCCCACAACACGGTCCTACCTACTAACCAAGTTCCTTGGAAAACTTACTATAAGAGAAATCTTAGAAAGGATGTTGGGTCTTCTACTACTTGTCGACTCCGGTCTAAGATTTTGAACTGCTACAAGATCTAGGTATGATTGTATAGTGATAATATTGACTCACATATTGACAGTAAAATGAGTGAAAGTGACAGGTTCGAGACAACTATTCTTAAGAAAATAGGTGAACAGGACAGTGCTGATACTAGGATTGTTTCAGATAGAAAAGATATTGATGGTGGAAATGAGGTTATTGCAAAAGTTACGAAGAATAACTGTCACACCCCACCCCAAGCACCTGCTTACTAGGCTTGAGATGTGGCATGAAGCCAACCAATATCGCTCCCTTCAAGAACGATACCAAATGACCCTTAAACTTTAACCCTTAAAGAATAAACAAGCGGAGCTAAGACACAATTTTTTTTAACAAAACTGAGTAACGTCTTTTATTAAGCAAACTTTACATAAGCTTTTACAAACATAACATAAATTTATTTAGATAAAACAAAACCCAACATCAACCTTTCCAAAACCTAAGTGTGTCACCACAACAGACCAACTGAATATAAGTACAACATAACAAGACACATACGATATAAAACAAAATCCTTTAGCAAACAGATAGTAGTGATTTAGAATTCGAGGATATGGTCTCTACCTAGAAAGTGAAAAAATATTTTGATGGGTGTGAACTAAACGAGCCCAGTGAGTGATCGTTTTTCTAAATATATTTTCATAAACTTTCTAGAAACAATATTTCATAAATCTTTTGAAATAGTAAACAATGAACAATAATGTGAATAATAAACACTTAAGAAACAATAATTTAATCCTTGTTTTTCCTGCTCAAAACTCAAGTATCTACTCCTATGAGATGGTAGAGATTACTCTATATCAGCTCGTTCATGAATTTTAGAGATGGGCATCCCCAATCCCTGTTCCTACGAGGTAAGTGTCCCTAACTCGTTCCTACAAATAAGTGTCCTTACTTGTCCTTCGCACCCCTTGTCCTATCCCGTTAAGGGCTATTTTCAGATATCTTCGTTTTGAGAAAACAAACTTTGATGGAATAAATTGATACAAAAACAAAAGTTTAAGAACTAAATCGTTACAAACCAAAATTGAGGGCAAAATTATTACTTTTATGAAACTTTAAGGACCAAAAGTGTTTTTTTAAGAGGAATTTTCAAAAATAGCAAATTTTACAAAATATCTACAACATATAGCAAATTCTATCATTGATAGTGATTGATATGCTATAGTGATAAAAAACTATCAATGATAGAATCCAAAATTTTGCTATAGCTTGTAAATATTTTAATTTATTTTGCTATTTTTAAAAATTCTCCATTTTTTAACCTAAATTAAAACTAACTTAATTGATTTAAATAACTAACTAATTATATAGTTGATTAATTAATTTTTGTTCAAATTTAGAGAAATGAACCAAAATATTTACAAATATAGCAAAATATCACCGTATATTTGGAATAGACCAAGATAGACTTCTATTTGTATCTATCATAACATAGATAAACACAAATAGTAGCATATTGTGGTCTATCACAGATAATCTATGATACTTTTGCTATAGCGTTCAGTAGTTTTCGTCATTTAAAATAATTTTTCTTAACTATATATGTCACACCCCCTCCTAGATTACCTTCTCTTAGCCTAAGAGAAAGCGTGAAGCCAACAAATACTGTTCTCCTTTCAACATTACCTTCTTATCCTTCTTAGAACTAAATCCGGAATCTAACACTTACCTATATACCAAAAGCATAAGACATACACACATTGCAGAAACTTGGAAACAAACTTTATAAATTAAATTAGCAGTGCAAACCCATACTACAATAACTAAGTCCTAACAAGTTTGATATAGACGACATAAATACAACATCCTAAAGACTAATCATTCAACAACTTTTACTCAAAATACATTTATGAACACATATATAAACAACTTGTATGTTTCAATTATAGGACATACTGTAGTAAATCTTAAGATCTTTCAGCAGATAGGCACTAGTAGTTAACTTCTGAGTCCATGATCTTTATCTGAAAAATGAGAAAATATTTTGAAGAGCGTGAGTTAAAACTCAGTGAGCGATTAATTTTTAAACAAAACATGCTTTCTTAAAATAGATTACGTAAATAATCTCAATACAAAATCTCGTAATAAATTCTTAGTAGGAAATCTCTAGCAAAGGTAATTCATGTTGAAACATAAATAGCATGACTTTTCTATGTTGTAGTAGGGCACATCCAATATCTTAGTCATTGAGTAAACTCAACATCATCAATATCAACAAGTTAGCCTCGAGCTCAATATCTTAGTCATGCAGCTAGTAAGAATCTCATAAACTCATGAAAAGCTTTCAGAACATGCTTTGTTATAAACATACTTGTCCAAATCTCAAGCTCAACTTAGTTTATGCTTAAATACTGGAAATCTTTAGCTCAATGCTACTTGATAATCGAAAACATTTCTAAGTCTATGTTAAACTCATGTGAACAAAAGTTCTCAAATTCTATGTTAAACGCATGGTTTCAACAATTCTCAAATTTTATGTTAAACTCATGCTTTTAAAGCAACTTTCTAAGATCGGTGTACAAAGAAAACACTTAAACTCAAACCATGGTTAAAACATTTAATTTATTCAACAAAATATGTTTTGAAAACAAGTTTTAAACTCATTCTGTCACTCACGGATTGAAGCTAGAACTCTCGGATTTATAGATTTGTCTAATCTTTTCTTGACCTAAAACTTAAACCATATTCGAATATTGATTCCACTTTCATAGCACATAATGACAAACAAAGATCATCTTCAACCTCTAGCTTAAGAATAAGTTCATATCTCGGCTTAACTTTAAGATCGCACTTTGGTGATCCAAACACTTCATTTCCAACCAAATTAATCAAGCTTAACCTAGGTAAATTTCTTACCCATAATTAGAACAAGTTTACCTCAAAATTTGGACATGTGAAACGCTCTCAAACTCCTCGAATCAATGAAACTCTTCACGCGTAGAACTTGTCATTCTACAGCAACAAACATCCACCAAAACTTGTTTATCTCCCCCATTGTTTAACCACATTACCTCAAATTTCTTTCATAAAACCCATACGAAACCTCTTAAATAACTAACTTATGAATTTGGAGCTCTAAATTTGCGTAGTCTGATCAAAATCAACCTCGAAACAACCTTGCTTTGTTTTACTTGAAATTCTATACAAATTTACGTTCCTTGTTATTCTAGACATTTCGAGCAAGAATTAGCTCTTACACCCTTAATGAAAAATGTAGAGAAGATCTTTAAATTACTAACCTCCAAATTTGAGCTTCTAACTCATTCTCTACATTTCCGAATCATAAAAACACCATACTGCTACTGGATGACCCGATAATTTGCTATGATTGCTATTTTCTTCCCATTTTCTTCAGTCTCCCAAGTCTAACTCTCCAGAGAAGTAGAACAACATATAAAGACATACATATATTTAGATATATATGTATTTCTAACATCCTCATGTTCAGAACTTATACAGAAAAAAAAAATTAAAGGAAATTTAGAAATCATCTACAAATAGGGGTGGAGAGAAAAAAAATCAACAAAATTTATAACTATGTTCACAACATATACATAATATCAGCAACAATTATAACTACGAATAGGGGTGGAGAGAAAAAAAAATCAACAAAATTCATAACTATGCTCACAACATATACATAATATCAACAACAATTATAACTACGTCCACAACGTTAATGAACATTTAAGAAAGAAATCAACAACTTTGTTTCATACTTGAACATCTATATCATCAACTTATGTACAAAGTTCAAGTTTGAGCAATTGACCATTGAAAAAAAAAATCTTCTACATAAACAACTATGCTAAGACAATAAAAGAGAAGAAATTTATGTTTTGAATAAAGAATAAAGAAAAAATGATAAATGTTACTTAGTGAGCCAATAAAATATATATTAGTTATGAACTTGAAGAAGATCAACGTTTAGAGTAAATAAAAAGTCATACATATAACTATGAATTTGAATAATATAAAAAATTCGAGCAAAACATTATATTGAAAATATTTATGAGTGTATGAGTTTAATGTTGAAGTTTAATATTTTGAAGTTGTCGTTTAATATGACTTTTGAATATAATTAATTTGAAGTTTTTAGTGCATGAGGGTAAAATTAGAGGAATGACTAAATTGCCACTGGAGTAAAACAAAAAATCATAAATGAAGCGAGAAGTTTTTCAAAATCCATAATTTTATATATATCATAGGTAGATTTGATATGAATTGGTACGCATACAACCAAACTCAAAAATGAAATATTAATCAGCAGAGTGTAAAAAAAGTCTACATCAAAGTCCACAAATTTATATTTAAATGAATATGTATTTCTTACACAGTTACACTCAATCTATCTTCCAGTAAACCCCCAATTGAACATGTTTTTCTGTTCCCCATAAACAAAGTTGAATTATAGTTCCTGACTTCAATCGCCCAGCCCTTCTTTTTCTGTAAGTTTTGATTTTCCCTGATCTACTTCTTTCTCAAGTTTGTTCTCATGAAGATTACTGAACTTTATCAAATATCAGCCTCAAGTTTATTGGGTCATGCCAAGACTTCACCTTCTAAGAGAATTATACATTAGGATAGTTGGTGTCTTATTAATTTTGCTACCCAATTCCTCTGTTTTAAGAGTTCCAGCGATGAATCTGGGAAATTTCTATCTTCCCTTCCTCAAGAAGTGGATTTATATGGTTTTAGAGACTATGGCAGTATTGTCCAAGGTATTTGCTCTAGGGTTTTTGCCTAAAATAAGTAAGAGAGAGTGTAGTTCAATGGTTGAACTGATGTGGGCACGATCTTGTAACTATGCTTTTTGAGTTTTCATTTCATTCTCGATTATGGCTTATATTTGTTTGAATGGATTTTCATGGTTACTAAAAGCTCTAAAAAGGTATTGTTCTCTTCTTGTCTCTATTTAATCAGGATTAAAATGTCAACTGAACCAGTGAATGTGGATGAGTTCGAAGAATTGGCTAGGCAGGCACTTCCAAGAATGTACTACGATTACTATGCAGGAGGAGCTGAGGATCAGCACACACTTAGACAGAACGTACAAGCTTTCTGTAGAATCACGTAATCTTTTTTTAAAGTTAGTTTGTGATTCTCTGTGAGAAGTGATACTATATGTTGTTAATCATTTTCAATTGTTTTCAGGATACAACCTCGAATTCTTGTTGACGTGAGTAAAATTGATATGTCAACAACGATCTTGGGCTACCGTATCTCTGCGCCTATTATGGTTGCTCCAACCGGTGCACATAAGTTGGCATACCATGAAGGTTAAACTATGTTGGATTGCTTCGTTGAGATATGGTTTTCATTTCACTCTTCCTTGTTGATATTTGTGTTCTTTCAGGAGAGTTAGCCACAGCCAGAGCAGCTGCTGCTGCAAAAACTATAATGGTAGCAATGTGACTACAAACTAGACTGGAAGTTTTTTCTTTTTGCTGTCATTCAATTTTGTATTTGAATTTAAATGGTTTTGTTTGTAGGTTCTATCCTTTGCTTCCTCCTACTCAATGGAGGAAGTTGCCTCTAGCTGCAATGCTATCCGTTTCTTTCAATTATATGTAAATGGCTCTTCTTTATCCCTTTACATTTGACTTTTTCAATCTTTTCCTGTAGCAGGAATCCAATTGTTTGCAAGTTACTGAAGTTTTTCTTTCTGTAATTAGGTTTTCAAACGGCGGGATATCTCGACTATGCTAGTACAGAGAGCTGAGAGACTTGGATATAAGGCCATTGTTCTGACTGCTGATACGCCTCGACTTGGTAGAAGGGAGGCTGATATAAAGAACAAGTAGCAATGCTTCACATCTTAGGGCATGTTTTGGAAGTTATTTTAGGAATAGTAATTTTAGTGGAAATAATTTGTTTTCAAGTGATTTATAATCCTTTTGTGTTTGATTTTACACTTCCAAACACATTTTTTATTCTTTCAAAATTCATTTTGAATGGCTAAATACATGTTTGAAAACCTCTGAGCAAGAGTAATTTGACCATGTCAAAATCACTTCTAGACATGTCGTGGTTTCTTTTCTATCTAATGTGTTTCATTCCTTTTACTGAGTTTAAAGTTTGTCATCGTATGGAAAAAATTCATATTCCTGTATCAGACTGTTAAGTCATGAGATAGGATCTGTTCTTCCTTTATCTCACATAAAACTTATAAACTGTACATTGATTTTGGCTCATCTAGAGTAGCACTTGGATGAATTTGCAGGATGATTACACCACCACAGAAGAATCTTGAAGGCTTGTTGTCTGTTAAAGTTGAAGTCGAGTCTGTGAGTAATATTTAAATTTCTTATTTAGATTCTTGTAAGTACTAGTTTAATCTAACAAATTTTCAAACTCGCTTATATCCATGGCATGGTTTACAACTTGGTTGTATTTCCCTGCTGTATAGTTTAGTTATACTGTCAGTTGCATGCTTGTACGGTTATCTCGACCAATAATTTTGATTATTCATACATCTGGCTCCAAGTTTAATTTGGTTATTTTTCTTCAATTACATTGTGCTATTCTTGGGTTTATTTTATAATAAACTTTAACTTGTGATCTTATGCAGGATCAAGGTTCGTTCTTAGAGTCTTTTGTTAATGGGGCCTTTGACCCATCCCTTTGTTGGAAAGTAAGTCCAATAAACTGTTATGATGTATATGTATAACTTGTCTGCTTATGAAAATTTTATTAAATTTGGTGGCTATTCTTCAAGTAACTCAATAACTTAACTACTTCTATGGCCTACTTCTATGCCATATAAGGAGTTCTAGTAATATGAACTCTTTAAGAAACTTCTACTACTAAAAAGTATTGTTTGCATGATTTTTTACATGCATGATTTTATTGGCTCAGTTATGATATTTTACCATCCACAGGATATAACATGGTTGAAATCAATCACTAGCTTGCCAATTCTGATCAAGGGAATTCTCACACATGAAGATGGTAAGATTAAAATTGTGTCTTAAATACATAAGAATCAGAAAATGAACTTTTTATTTTCCCTATCTGATGAAATGTTCTGCAATAACATATATCAAATTCAAATGCTGCAAGCAAGACCACGTTTGATCTTGCAATTAAGTTTCATCGAAAGAAAAAGCATGATTATGTATATGTACCCTTTTTCTTCTTTTCTGTTAATCAATCTCTATCAGGTTTGTGTGTCGTGCCATTGTCCATGGATAGCCCTTTTTTTTTTAATTTGTTAACGCAGCTCATAAATGTAGCAATTAAGGCTGTGGAAGTAGGTGTTGATGGAATTATTGTCTCCAATCATGGAGGTCGCCAACTAGATTTTTCTCCTGCCACCATTTCTGCTCTTGAAGAGGTAAATCTCTTTTCTTACTAATTTATGATTAACTAAAGATGTTGATACAAACCAGTACCTAGATTTCAGAATAAAATTATTACACAGTACCTATGTTCCCTCAAGGATGAACCGAGTATCGTATCTGCTTGTAGATGTTAAACAAGCATCACTGCATCCAAATATTCTTTCACAACTTTCTTTTCTCTGGCTTGCTATCTCCTCTCATTTATTTGCACACTCTTTCAAATTGGTGAAGGTTCACAAGTGTGTTTTGTATGATGCATTTCTCGTGGTAGTGATATATGATAGCAATATATTATCTTCTCTCCTTCATTTGCACATTCTTTCAAAATTTACATGCCTACTTTTCCATTTACTACAGTGTTTTAACTCGTTTTTAAGCAATAAGAATGAGTATGAGAAGATGGTTTTTCAACGTAGCAATCAAATTGCAGGTAGTTCATGCTGTGAAGGGTAAAGTTCCTGTGCTGTTAGATGGCGGTGTGAGGCGAGGAACATATGTCTTTAAGGCATTAGCCCTTGGTGCGCAGGCAGTTCTTGTAAGCTCTCCAACTTTCAATTAGCCTTCTAGGCTATGTATGATAGAATCCATGTTTCTTACTCTCACTTTATACTTCTATATAAAATTGTCTAGTTTTGTTTTAATGGTCAACTTGTTCATCTAACCAAGATAGAGATGATACGAACGACGGAATTTCTACTTATTGACTATTTGGCTTTGCTTCTGGAACCACCAAAAGAGTCTCATTTCAATTGAGATAATTGTCCTCACTTGTATACTTGTGATCATTTCCTTTTCTATAATCAGTTTGAGACTTTGTTTGCACGTTTCAAGAGACTACTGTTGAGATTGAAACAAATACAACTTACGGTAACTCTTAAACTTAACATGGTAAAGCAGGAGGTCTTGTTCATACTCCTATAATGTCATTTCCTTTTTTACTTTTGAAAATTAACTGACTCTCATTCGATTCCATTTTTCTTAAGTACAAGTGTTGAATTCTTAACCAAATTCGAAAAACATGCCAAAGCCATTTTTGTTTTCAAAATTACTTCTTTTTTGTTCTTTTGATATCCATGAGTGTCCGGACCACCACGGGACAACCCACCTGACCCTACAATATTTGGGCGTCAAGAAAGCTCGTAAGAAATTAATTTCTAAATATGTGGCCACTATGGATTAAATCCATGACTTCTTATAGTTAGTTATTGAGATTATGTTTACTTTTTTACCACTAGGCCAACTCAAGAAAGTTTTTTTTTTTTTTGTTTCTTATTAGAGAGAATGGAGAACTTCTTACTATACCAATGCTATATGCTAAAAATAGGCACTAACTCTAAATATATATTTGACAACTTTCCTATAAATTAGAACTTTGTACTAATCTTAAACAAGTTCTAATCCAAAACAGATTGAGTTAACTACCAAATTTAAAAGTGAAATAAGTGTTTATAGGGTTAATGTTCAAAAACAGAAAATAAAAAACCAAATAATTAGTAAATGGAGGCTAAACTTCTGTTTTGAGTAGTCCTTTAACAAGTAAAGTAGTCACACAACTGTATTGAGATTGATTAATCTGTGTTAATTCAGGTAGGGAGACCAATTATATATGGGCTAGCTGCAAAGGGAGAAAGGGGGGTAAGAACAGTGTTGGAAATGCTGAAGAATGAGTTAGAGATTAGTATGACACTTTCTGGTTGCCCATGTATCAAAGACATTACTAGAAGCCATGTGAGGACAAACACACACTATGATAAGCTTCACTCTATGCTTTGATGTGTTTTCTTAGCAGCTACATAAACATTTCTGATTTACAAAATGAAGAAAGGTATGGGAGTTGTAAAGTATGTAACTCCAAATTTAGATATTTGGTAACTTGTGGCTTTGTACTGTATACAAATGCTAAAAGTTTGGCAGCTAAATGTATGTTTACATTTATGTATTGGCAGGAGAACAGAATCAATTAATATAATAAGAAGAGTTTGTAATTTTATCATTCATATGCTTCTTAATCAATCTTATATTTAGTACTCTATGATTTTCGTGCACGGAAGAATGCTGATGATTTTTCTGTTTCATTTTTTAGAAAAACCAACTCGGACTAACAAGTAAAACAAGTAACAAGTTAACAACAATGACTAATTTTACAATCAATGAAAACTATCAGAATTAAACTTATAACAATTTAATGATTAATAGCAAGTGTTTATGATTAAAGGAAAATATTAGAATTGAAA
Organism: Cucumis hystrix; assembly: GCA_025688845.1. Classification (NCBI taxonomy): domain Eukaryota; kingdom Viridiplantae; phylum Streptophyta; class Magnoliopsida; order Cucurbitales; family Cucurbitaceae; genus Cucumis; species Cucumis hystrix. The sequence continues at coordinate 9,553,299 of CM046886.1, forward strand.
TCAAACATTCAGAAGAGTATGGATTAATGTGAAATAAAACTCAAAAAGGATTAGGATCAAAAATTTATTTGAATTTAGTATACAATTGAATTATCCTATAATACCAATATTTTAACCTGTTTTGTAATTGGATATTGTAGTTTGATATTATATGTATGTTCGTTTCAAGTGGATTCAAACTTCCAACTCCCAGTAAAGTTTGGTTTAGTAAAACATTTTTTTTAATTCTCAATAAAATGGATAAAAGAAAGTTATTGTACTTTAAAATTAATTTTACTGTTTTGGTGTAACTTCAATAAATCTTATATTTTAATCTTTTAAAATTTCGTTTTACCAAATAATGAGAAAATTTTCATATAGAAAAGGACAGTTCCTAAATTGACATAATACACGTAATATGAAGACTGAAGAGTATGGAGTATGGTGGCATACCAAATTTGTTTGTTTTTTACTTTAATAACGATGAGTTGAGGATGTTGACTTTAAACATTTTAATTATTAGACATTGGGTGGCAAAACTGTTATTTTATTGAGAAAAAAGGGTAATTTGATATCAACCCAACACCATCTTATAATGAAAGATATCGCACTCTGAAATCAGCTTACGATTATCCGAACCAAATGGCGATGGCAATCCGCTGTTCTTGCTTCCTTTCCCGCCTCAATTCCCCTCCATCTCCTTCCTCCCATCACTTATCCAGGAACCTCCATCTTTCCGGTTTGTGTTTTTCTACTTTCATGCACTTTTCTTCCTTTTTCCTCTTCTCCATTTGGTGATGCTCCCTAACTTTTAGCTCCACGTTTTTGTTTCTTTCAATTGCGGAACCAGCATTTTCCCACCATTTCTCCACTACTAATTAGGGTTTCAACCATTCTTCAAACTAGTTCTTATATTTCTAGTATGACTTAGGATCTGGCCGGAGAAATGTCAACTTTTACACTATAAGTTCAAGTAAACAATTGAGTAATGTTTTGTCTCGTTGGAGTTCTTGACAGTGAACTTTCGTTAAGTGAGTAACTCTTAAAATGGGGAAATTGGATTCAATTTCAATACAATTCTGCATTACATTTCGACTTTAAAGTGTTGCTTGTCCTAAATCACCTATTCAACCCAAACGCTTAAGCCAGTGGGTGATGGTAAATTTAATTATATATATATCACAACACTCCTCTCACTTCGCTTGTGACTTGAATTTTAATTAGGGAGGAAACAATAAGTGATTTAATCGAAAAATTTAAGTGAGTGGGTGAAGGTAGATTTAGTTATATATCACAACCGTAGATTTAGCTATATATCACAACCGTTTGTTCTTGTGGCAGGGAAAGTACCTCATGTTGCAATTAATGTGGACAATTTTGTTAAATTTTGTGGGGAAAGCATCGTCAGACCACTTCAGATACAGAATGCTTTGCCCGTTATAAAATGTCAGGTATGATGGTGAGTTTACTGCTGATCAGCTTTGAGTTTTGTAGAATTACATTGTGATAACTTCTAGTGTTTATTTTTTTCTTAAGATTTTCAGTTAATGAGAACTTCCTAGTGAGTGTTGTATTTAGATATAAACATTATATCAAGATTTGAACCGCTTCTGCATTTGCTTAACGATTATTATTGTTACGGTTTCCCAAATAAAAATATGATCTGGGGACTCTCCTAAGTGTGGAAATTTCAAGAGTTAGAATTGCACTGGAAACATGTAAGGGGAGTTATATTAGGGTTTGATTTCATTTCACTGTGTTATATTTATTAGAATTTTTGGCCAATGGTATATGGTGTTGATTTTTGTTAATAAATTTTTCTTTGGCAGGGAAATATTGAGACAAGATTTCCAGTTATGGCGTTTCTCTTGGCTAATGTTTTTACATTTTCGGTACCATTGAAAGCTATGGCTGAAACATGCGAGGCTGAGAGTTCTGCTTTCAATATGCCAATACTTCTTGCTGTCGCTCTTGTAGGGGCCACTGTTGGAGGTAAAACGCCTTGATTTGTTGCTATGTAGGACGGTAATTACTTGATCATTTGTATAGCCATTTATCTCTCAGTAGTCTAGAGAGAAACTTAAAGACTGGCTTTTGATCCTTGTGCGCAGCATTGTTCTTTTTACCTTCATCCTTTTTTAAAACAAAAGTTTTGACGAGGTGGGAGTGAAAGGGGTAATGGTAAGCAGTCTACTCCACTCTAAAATTCCCCATTGAATGCCAAATAAAGACTGTTGGTTCTTTCATTTATGGCCAGTTGCAGTTGTCTAAAAGGTTGGATAAAATTTGGATGATAAGTAATTTGGTTTCACTCTCACTATTTAACTTCTACTATATCCCAAAGTATTTATTGTTCATTATATCTTGTCAAAAGTTTACATTTCTAGTTTGAACTAGAAATATAAATTGTGTCCAACTTATAAGCCTTTTAATAGGGTTGCTTGCTCGGCAAAGAAGGGGAGAATTGAAGCGGTTAAATGAACAACTTCGCCAGATTAATGCTGCACTAAGAAGGCAAGCAAAGATCGAGTCTTATGCTCCCACCTTAAGTTATGCTCCTGTTGGTGGAAGAATACTCGAGAATGAAGTTATTGTTGATCCGAGGAAGGAGGAGTTGATCTCTCGATTGAAGTCCGGAAAGAACTTTTTGAGAAATCAAGATCCAGAAAAGGCATTTGTGGAGTTTAAGACTGCTCTTGAGCTTGCTCAGGGTCTACAGGACCCAACTGAGGAGAAGAAGGCTGCAAGGGGTTTAGGTTTGTTTTCTCTCTTATTTAACTAGTTGCTTCTTATATTTCTTAAAAGACACAGCAAAGTTTGATTGTTAAAATAAAATCACCCACTTATTGATATCAATAGTATCTTGTTTGGAGCCGTTTGGCAAAGTTACCCACGTGCATATACCTTAGAGTTCTGCCTTTTTCTTTAATCAAGGCCAGTAACCTGCTTCCTGTTCTTGTTCCTTCTATATAAGCACTGAGAATATTTGTAATTCTAAGTTGGCAGTGCCAAAAGATCTTGAACAATGCTATGTTCATTGAATTCAAGGCCTTAAAAACCACCACATGGGACCCTTAATTCTCAGCCTATATCTCTATCTTCTTGTACACAAAGCTGCATTCTGGCTTTTCACAGATCAATAAGTCCCTGAGGAAATGCATTCTCATGGAGGGAGCTCTGTTGTAGGAAGTGTAGGCCTTCTTCTGTAAGATGTATTAGTTACTCGTGTATGAAATGAAGAACCGACCTTGAGATTTAAGACCTGTCTCGAAAGCCTTCCAAAATGAACTTCAATACAAATTGCAAAGGTTATGCACATAGAAATGGCTCACAATAGGAATGTTGCTTATGATGATCAATGCATATGTTTTTCCACAGCCTTGTTTCCCCCATCAACTGCAATAATTTGACACAAATTGGGAATGGATTTTGCAGGGGCTTCACTGCAGCGGCAGGGAAAGTACCGAGAAGCAATCAAATACCATTCAATGGTTTTGGCAATCTCTGAACGAGAAGGAGAACAATCAGGAAATACTGAAGCTTTTGGAGCAATTGCTGATTGTTACACTGAACTAGGCGATCTTGAAAAAGCTGCTTACTTTTATGACAAGTACATAGCGAGGCTGGAAACAGATTGATGTATTTGGAACCATCAGTAGTTGTTTGTTTACTTCATAATGTAGCCAAGTACAGTACAAGGTGTTCGTCATGGTTGGTAACTTGTATGCAGAAGAATTAGTTATTCGTATGTAGATGTTGAGTTGAGAATAATTGTAGAATCGTGTCATTCTCTATGTTTATTCCATTAAAATTAAATGATTTTTCGAAATAGTGCTTTCATCTTTTTGGGAATATTGGTCGAGTCCTTCGTATTTAAAGTATTTTAGATATTTTTAATGGTTTTCAGAATTTCCATAAATTATTTTTAATGCATAAATAATCCATAACAATTTAATCTTCCTACTAATGAAGTTACAACAGTTTAGTCATTATCATGAAAATATTCATCAAAATCAAGTGTTATTTTATATTACACAAACTTTGATTGGATAGTATGCAAGTAAATTTGATTCCCAATAATCTTGTTGGTAAAAGTTTCATAAAATCTTAATAATATTATTTAGGTAGGCACTAAGTTGTCAAATGTTGTAAAGCACGTGAACTAATTATTACTTGTCAAAATTTTAGGACTAATCATGGTTGTTCTCATGAAGTTTTCAAAAAACCATATTTCGTAGAGTTAATAACTCTACGTATATATATGTTGATTGATGGGATGTGATTTGATTTTCAATATTTGATCATCTAATGATATTTCTATCGAATGTGTACGTTTGATTTGAGAAAGTGAAGCGTATGAATGCTCTTGAAATCGAAGTTGTCAAAAAATGTTTATATCTCCAAATAACTTTAAATGTTCTGTTTTAGAACTTTGAGAATCTGAATGTTGGAAGAGTTCTCTCTAAGCTCTTTTAGAGAAATTTTATGATCATTCAAATAAAGAGAATCGATGAGTTTTGCAGGGTTGAATTTGGTCGGTCCATGGATTTGGGCTTTAGGCCCAACTAAAGGAATTTGTATCTTATTTAGCATTTGGGCTAAAATAAGGACTTCAACCCAGATCTTTTTTAATTGGATCCAATTAATTTCATCAGGTTTTAACTACTAAAGCTTAAATAGGATCTTTTATTACAAGTTTTGACCAAATGTTGTCAACATTTTCATAAATAGCTTCAATTTTACACAAATGTAAGATCAAACTACCTATCTTTACTATTAATAATATATTAAAAAATAGAAAAATGGAATAAGGGAAGTGGACCATGATTTAGTTTTTATTAGATATTCTATGTAAATATGGTATGTGATTAATTCTATTATGTTAATATTATAATCAAAATTATCCCATAATTATTTTTTTGGTGATTTTGTTCAAAAATTCCTCACTCCGTCCGATCTCTAACTTTCCGATCTCACTCAGTCCATTCTTTCTTATTACGTTCATCTCCTTCAAATTTTCCGGTGAGTTAGGGTTTATGGTTATATACAAAATTTGTTAGAGTATATGAAAAATATATAGTATATTATGTAGTTCATGCTTCGAAATTTTTTTAGGGTATATGAAAAATATATACTATGTCTGGTCAACAAATTAGGGTATATGAAATATTATATAGTATATAATAAAAAAAATATATAGTATATTATGTAGGTATATGAAAAATGTAAAACAAGGGAACGAAAATGTAAAAAAATTAGTTGAAGGAGATTTCTCTAATTATGTTGTAGATGAAATTGAATAAGGTCAATTTGTATAAATTATTTAATATAATATGGCCATATTAGATTCAACTTTATACCATATTAAAATTATTTCTTATCCTAATATTAAATCCAAATATAAATTTAGATTATTTTACATTAATTATGGAAGTTATAAAATAAATAATAAATGTGATATAATATAATTATGGTATTATATTATATATATTTCCAAAAATTAATTTTATTTATAATTGATATGAAAAGTTAAAATGGTCATAAAATAACACGAAATCTTAATTAAGAAAATAAATGAAATTTTAAAATATTTATGTAAAATCATGTCTAAATTAGATGATTTATCTACATATTTTTAATTTCATTTAATCCAATCGTACGATGATTATACATAACATCACGAAGATTTGCTCATTTAAATCCATATTTTCAATTTAAGACTCAGGTCAACTTTTAATTAGTCTCAAATTATTTATAATTACTTTATATTTGATAAATGGCTTAAAAATTTGCTATTGATCCAAAATTTGAATAATGATCACTCTCAATTGTTCACTTCCCCCACGAAATTCTTACTTCCTCAACTCATTCTAAAACATAATAATTATACTACATGCATGAACAATTGTGCATAATTATTATTATTAATTGTCTTGGTATAAATACACCTAGTTGACTCCACTAAATCAATCCTGTTTTATTTTCAGAATTTTAGAAACTATCCATGCTCTAAACATTAATAAGCATAATCATAAAGAATAACAGAAACATGCTCTAAACATAATCATAAACACAAGAATAACAAAAAAATGATTGTTTTCAAATATTAATCTATTATTGTATATTATATTCTGTTGATGATAAACTCTGATACTTTGACATTTATAAACATTTTTTCAGCACCTTTGCCTTCAAAAATAAGTTTCCTAATAAAAAGTCTTAAATAAAAATAATAAGTCTTAAGTTGCACATTCAATAAACTGGACATCATAACCAAATCGAGTCTTGCTAAATGAGCAGTGGTAACCAATTAAATTGTGCAACTTTCTTGATTAAATTGAGTCTGAGTAAGTACTTGATTGCAAAATTGAGGGATAATTTCAAAAAAATGGTTACCTAATAACAATATCATCAAACTAAAGTCCGTTCGAGGTTAAACATTAAAAACAAAATAGACACAAGCAGAAAAATCAGAAACACCAATTAACAAGAGCCCAATCTTCGCAGTTCAACACTCAGTTTTCTCTTCTAGCACTTTTTGTTCACACTTCGGCTGTGGTGGGTTAAATCAGTTGAATATGTTCTATATTATATTGTATGTAACAACAAGATTGTCTTTTAGAAAGAAAACAAAGTAACAAAGGACATTCTGATTGATCAACAAGCTTCCTCAATTGCCCATAGCCACTGATCCTGGCCCAAATAATAACACTAAAAAAGAAAAAAGGAAAAAGCAAGTGTAACAAACATAATTTCCATTTGTAGGTGCAAAAGAATCTGAACACCAAAAGAAGAAAAAACTCAGATATAGAGGGTGCATTGAAGGCTCATATAATCTCAGAAAAAGTAAGGGGATATAAATTGATTTCATCAAGCAAAAGCAAAAGCTAAGCCATATTTACTACTGGTAGTACATAAGTTGCTGTGCTGCAATGTTCTGGAAGCCACCATCATATAAAGCCTGGCTGGCTGCCGCTGCACCCATACCCATAGGTGCCTGTTTCATAGGGTGAGGCCCCTGAGGGTGCATAAGTGCTGCATGAACACCACCCATTTTGGTTATTGCTAGTTGCCGCTCATAAGCCAAAAGGTCAGCTGCTGAAAGGCCAGGAGTGGAAGCAACTGCTGGTAGTGGGAGTGGATTTGATGTTGTTCCTGGTGGTGTGGGCTTGCTACCCCAAGAGCACTGCAATAAGGACAAAAACCAATTGGGTTATTTCCCAAAACAACTAGCAAGTTCCTCCTATACCTTTTTTTTTCAAAGAAATAGAACTTTTTATTGATACAATGAAAAGAGACTAACGAATGACAAAGAAACGAAAAGAGAATAAAAAGAACAAAAACAATAGAGCGGTAATCAAAGAGCAACTATGAAAGATAAAAGTTCCCAATACAAACTAAAGCTTGAAAAGAAAAATACGAAAAAGACTTTGAAAGATTGCCAAGCATCCTTTCAAACCAAAATTCCGGCTGAAATTACTATGACAACATAAACAGCAAAATTGTTTTTCCATATCATTAAAAATGAATGTGATACACGCTTTTATAATAAACAGTTGGAGTAGATAACAAGGACATCCCAGTAGTAACTAGTAAGCCTGAAAAGAAAGAGTTTCATGACGTGTGAAATAGACAAAAGAGAGAAGGATAGCTCCAGCCCAACTAAGGGAGTCATAAAAACTCCTCTAATTAGGGAAAATATCATAAATTAAAAACAAAACATTTCGAAGAGCATGAGGGTGTGGATGAGATGCATTGGATTAGCATGAAGTCATGGGGCTTTTTTGTATATCTTGGACGCCAGTCAGAAGCAGTTAAGATTTAGAAGATATATGAAATTTCTTTCAGCTAGATGATATATTATTAAATTTACCTTCACCCATCAGCTTAAGGTTTTGGGTCAATAGATGATTTATCACTTTCTTTGCCTACAAAAATTCATTGGTTTGTCTCCGGCCACATAATCCAAAAGAAGTTGATGGAATCTTGGAAGGGTCAGAGAGCATGAGGGCTACAAGGTTGAATTTTACATTCCTGATAAGGGCCAGGGATCCATCAAAAGTGATTAAGAGTAAAGAGTAAATGCCACAAGGAGAAGACACCAAGCAATGGATATAACATATAACTAATCTTCGGATTCTGGAGTGAATACATCTAGTAATGGAGATGATCAGATGCCTACTTCTTTGGATCATGTGTTGGATCTTTGTACATCTATAGTTCTTTCAAATAACTTTATATAAATTTGGAATGAAAATGCATTCTAGGAGGTTTGCAATCCAAGAAAACCTAACAGGTCAAAAGGTCAGTCCCAAGAACGAAGAATCTGGAACAGAGAACAGACCCTACAGTGTTTTAAAAGGCTCACTAAGGCGCAAGCCTGGGCGCGCCTAGGCTCAAGTCGCGCAGATGGGGCTTATTTGTGAAGAAGCGAGGCGTTTTCACTAAAGCCCAGCTTAGGCGCGTCTAGGCTCAAGTAGCATTAAGCGTGGGCTTTTTTATGACTAATGGGCTGGGCTTTAATAAAAATAAATATTATTATATAGGTTTTTTAAACCTATTGCGTGAAAGTTAAGAAACGACTCTTCTTCTCCCGCACAGCTTTTCTTCAACGCACGTCTTCATCTACCTCTTCCATTCCCTTTCTACTTCTGCTTCAAAGAATATTTTATACATTTCAAAGAGTAGTTTTCTGTTGTGTTTTGTTTTTTTGGGTAGAAAACTAATTTTACACTATTTTATACATTAGAGTTGAGTCTCAATTCCACTTTGGTTATATACTTATATTTTATACATTGTTGCTTTGCTCCTCTTAATTTTGTAGATACATATGTGTGTGTATATATTTTCTTTTTATATATAGTGCGCCTTATGAAAAAAAGCCAACGCCTTTTGCCTTGCGCCTAAGCTCCTGAGGACCATTGCACCTTAGTGCGCCTTGAGCCTTTAAAAACACTAGACCCTAGACAACAATCATTCATGAAAGATACTGATAGCCAATCTTGGAACAACTCGTCTTTAAAGTTGTCTTCTGAGGTTTATGTTCAACATAGAAAGCTACATGTTCAAAAAACGAGCGGTACATTGGTATAAGTTAAAGATTTGAAAAGAGGGAAGAGGGGTGGAACATCTCCAGCTGCTGTCGAAAATTCGATATGAAGACCCTTGCCAATCCAAAAACAAATCATGGATGTGTTGAGATTTCTTTTTTTCGTAGGAAACAGAGAAAATAAAATCAAGAGACGCTACACAAAAATGGAGGGGATATCCCCCTAGACTTCATTCAATCAATGAAAATTCTGCTCTTTTTGTCAAAGGAAGTAAAAAAGGATATCCCCAATAGAGCAATACCGATGTGTTACCACTAAGGCTTTTCCGATTGGAAAAGATATGCCAAAGAACATAATTTTAAAAAAAATATTTAAAAAGAATGTCAAGAAGGAGACAAGAGTTTTAATAAGGTTCCAAAAGGATTCTCTAATTTTGTAAAAAAAAAACATTCTAAATATTAAACTATATATATATATAAAGTTTTTGAGACTCTCAAACCATTCCAAAGTATAGCATACACCACATTAGTTCAAATAATTCAAGCTCACTACAAGTGGTCTTTGGGAAGCACCAACCTAAGAACCTTTATCCTGACTATTCAAGTGAAATTAGGCCACCAATCTCTAGGGTTAAGGCAATATTTGGCCAAAAATACCTTCTCCAAAGAGCTACCTTTTCTACAGAAAAATGTCATCTTGCCTAGAAATATTTGGCTATTTTGGGAAAAATCTCTAAAGCCTATTCCACGTGGGAGGATGGGGCCAGAGGCATTTTTCCAGTTGACTGCATTCGAGCTTATGATGGGCTTGTCCCGATGGCAGAATCTCTGAAGAAATTTCCCGAAACCTTGGAGAGGAATATGCAGTAAAATTGGAGATTTGAGAAGGGAGAATAAGGGTGCACCTACCACCAACCTTCCATGATTGGTTTCCAAAAGAAATGCTTTAAGGTCCATTTAAGTTGAGACCGAGATAGTTAGGGGCTAAGTCACTGAAGAACATTGGATGATGTTGGCACTGTTTTGAGGACATTGGCAGAACGAGACCCAAGACCTGTCTAGAAAGGCAAGTCTAAGTCAGAGTCAAAGGAGACTTCAAAGTATTTGACAGCCTTGAGAAGATTAGTCATGTTTTGACGGAAGGAGATTGCCCTTTTTTAATTTCAAGGTTTCTCTAAATTTGAAAATTATCACTTAGTAGGTTTCCATACCAAGTTTCAACCCAATTAAATCCGTAGGAGAAATTAGTGGTGCTATCAGCATATTGAGGTTGGTTTATGGAGAGTGTTGCTGGCTAAAAATATAATAAAAAGAAAAAGAAAAAGAAAAATCATGAAACTAAAATTGAAGGGGAAGAGAGGTCAACTTTGTATACTACCAGTTGCGGCCTGAATTTTTCCCCTTGATGGCCATAGATATAGAATGGAATAGTTGGCATTTGAAGGCAACCCAAGACGAAGATTTTACTCTATGACCAAAAAGGAAAACACCTTTCGGAGATTGGATTAAAATCCAGAAAAGAAGAAAAAAACACTTGTTTTCCTCTGAAGACTTCTACATGTCAGGGTTTTTTTTTTAATAAAGGAAACGAATCACATTTATTATAAAAAATGAGGCAGAGCTCAAAATACAGGAGGGTTATATAATGAGCAATTAAAGAACTAGGGATCAGTAAACGCACCCGGACATCTCAACTAGGTTGACACCCCTTTAGCGTCCTCATCATATCCGAAAAATAGAGAAATGAAATGACATTGAGAAAGTAAAAATGGTAAAAAACATAAGACCTTTACATCAGCAGCCTATCATTAACAAAAGACTAAAAGACAACTCTAAACTGAGCAGAATCAGGGCCTTTCCCTAAATCTCCTTAGCTGGACTCAAAATGGCTAAACAATAAAATCTTGCCAGTTGAGGTGAATGTCCTGTGTGGAATAATCCTGAAATCCTTTGACCATGGAGTACCATGATGATGCATTTAAACGAATCGATTGGACCATACTGAAGCTGTATGGTGGAAAACGTGTTGATTTCTTTCAAACCATATTTCTACATGTCGGGGTTTAGTACTAAACTTTTAACTAATACAAGGCTGCAACACTGGACTCTTGGATTTTCAGCTATCAATCATTAGGTGAACTGATGCTTGGTGATGTCATGAGGTAAGACTAGTCAGACTAGTGGTTTCCAACTCATTTGGGAACAAGGTATAATATAGGTTTTGCTTTGCTGACACTAGGAATAAATAAGGCCATTCTATAAAGAAAAAAGGTCCCAGAGCCTTCATTGTATCTGATTTGAGAGTATTCCAACACGTAACAAAGAAAAACATGGAAAAACCATATCACCTAGGGACCTTAGCCGCCAGAATTTCATCTACAATGAAAAGGAGCTCAAGAAAAAACCTCTTATCAATGAATCACAGACACGAATATGAATGCGATAAGATTCGAAGAAGATGAGTTTTTGAAGAACTAGGATGTCAGTTACATTGAGGATATGTTTTTTAATTTAGAAAAATAAACAAACAAACAAGTCTAGGATATAAATAAATTTAACATAAGGATACAAATGCAATCTGCTAAAAAGATATAATTTCATGTTAATGACAATAGTACAACTTCTAACATTAACATATAATACAAAAGGCAACATTAGAGACAATTGAAATACAAGTCAATAGAATACAACAATAGACAAGGTTGGTGGCAGTTGGCACCAGAGTTAGATTGATCAGAGAAGATGACTAGAGGAAGAGGTACGAAGATAAACGAATTTTTTTTTGTTGAGTTGTCAAAGATATTCTTTTTTTATTTTTTTGGTGGTGAGGAAGGTGGGGTGGGGGGAATGTCTAGCATGTACCCTTCAAGAAATGGGAAGGTGACACGTTATTAAGAAAAAAAAGTAAAAACAGACACACCATCAAATACATACATCTGGAACCAATACTGATTCCTTACCTCACATGAAGTATCTATGCTTCATAGCCTCTAAATGTTATTTACTGGGTTCCAATCTAGGCGATGGATATATCTTTTGCCTAGGGTTTAAGACGATGGTTTCGTAAATCAATTGATCAAGTCTTCCTCGGCATCTCTCACACTTACTCAACATAATACCTGCTCAGCTCTCTCAAAGAAAAGGTTTTTGGTCTCTATGAGGCAACAAACTGAAAATATTTGGAATCCACATCTCCCTCCTTTAGATTCTTGGTTCCACTTTCCCTCCCAAATATTTCTTCACAGCAACTGTCCCTTCAATTGAGTTTTAAAATGTTTTTTAAAAAAATAAAAAAATTGATAAATTAAGGGAGTAAAAAACTCCCATGCACCTATGGATGAATTAATGAAGCTCTCCAAATGAAATCAAATAAGATAAGTTATTGTGAACAAAATATTGCTTGGTTTTGCATCAAAAGAAAGCAGTAGAAACAATGTCTATAAAACGATCACAACAATTTCAAGAAGAAATCTTGGTGAAGAGGAAGATCGCACAGAAGACCAAAGGAATGAAGGAGCAGGGGGGGTTCATCAAGTGAGCCGATGGGGCCATGGGGGAAGGATGGTCGTCATTAGTACGATTATGCACATGATAATTTCTGATGGAAATTTCCAGGGGATCATAGAAGACTGTAGATGCATTAATAACTTGGAAATTTGATGGTTGTTATGAAAATAAAAGAAAGCCTGATAAGTAAACTTATTAACCTTTCTCCCTCAGTGGACAACTATCCAATTTATGTATTTGAAAAATTTTAAACAGAAAAGCAATGATTATGCACCAAGAACGGAGCCAACTGTTCAATACTACCAAGACTTGTACACCTTCAATTTTATTTTCAGGTGACCAATTACATCAGTTCAGACCCAAATCTAGAGAATATGGTAGGTCAAGTCACCAGTATGCGATGTCAGCTACTTTCAGCCCAATGAATTGTAACATGAGGATTACCATTCAAAAACTTCAGCACTGGCGCAATGGAAAGTGACATACGGTCCATATTTTATAAAATTTTTCCTGGACACAATTAGGTAGCTTCACCATATAAAGCAGAACCATACCTTTATTTGTCTCCCACAAAGAAAAGACCGAGTATTTCCCATCTGAATAGCCAGAGCTGCCTCAGCATGAGTATTATACCTCACAAAACCAAATCCTTTATCCCGCTGAATTCGGACTTCTTCAATGATCCCAGCACCAAGAGAATGAAAATGGCGATGTAGATCAAGTTGACTAACCTGCAGACAAGAAAATTTATTGGTTCCAAATGAAATAGCTATGAGAACTATGATGTTTGGGAACATTTTATCAAACATTCTCCGATGAAATAAGATATCACCCTCAAACATCTTTTCCCCTATATACGGAGCCTTATAAAGAGCCCTCTGTGCTAGTGCACGTTCCAAGTGCATCTTAAAGAGCTAAATGGTTAGATCATGCAATAATGAAGGTAGTTTTACCTCTGGAGCAAGATTGCCAACGTATACAGTAGTATATTGAAGGTTGTTCTCAGGAGCATCATTATTTACGGACTCTTTACCATCTTCTGCACAACCACAGAGATGAATATAAGCTTTTCAGATCTTATTCTAATAACAAGGTCACAGAGAACCAAATTTCACACTTGCACAGAAACAGTTTTCTTCTGCTTGTAAGTCAAATAAATTAATCACAATTTAATTTTAGGGTGCTCAAATAAATAGTAAAAGTAGGAATCTCTGTAGACGGGGTCCAGGTTCTGTACAAAACTCACCAGATGAGCCATTTGATAGTTCTACCACACTTTTGGTATCTGAGCCCTGTTTATCTTCATTCACTCCAGCACCTTTGGCTGCCCAGTTACAACGAATCTGTCTACTCCCAAGCCACTTACCTAAGTGGAAAACATATACAAGACCAATAAGTGGTCAGATTAATATGTTCCAAGCATAAGTCCAACACAGTAACTAAATCCCAAGAGACATTACAAGGGTTGGCAGAGATCCATTAAGGAAAAAAGATAAGAACCAGAACATACCGGTTAAATCATTTATTGCATTTTGAGCTTCCTGAAAGAAATGCATCAAAATGTTCATTCCTCAGAACAAAATTAAAGAACAAACAGTTAGCAGAAGCACTGAGAAGAAATTCAAACCTGCTGGTTTCGGAAGGAAACAAATCCAAACCCTCTTGATCGCCCAGTCTTCTGATCCCACATAACCCTCGCATCTCTGAAATTAGCAAAACAGCAGTAAAGATGCAATTGTCCATGAGACTAGATTGAAAACTCATTTTTTTAGCCTATCAATGAATCTTAGAAAGGATGACATTTTCGTTGGTACAAGAAAAAATGTTTGCCAGGAAACGTGAGAGGCATTAGTTTGGAAGAGATAGAAGTTTCATTTATGGGCTTGATCAGACAGATTATTTCAAGAATTGGTGGAAAGAAAACTGGCAAGGGGCAATTTCCATCCTTTTGTTTTTTTCGGAGTTTACTTCCCGCTTTGGGGTTGCTCTTGAGTCTCGATTTTGCATTTGCAGTAGGTTTTCCAATAGGAAATTTTGGAATTGTTGTCATCCTAGATTTTACAGGATTGGACAAAGTCTTTGGTTCACACTTCCATCTCATTTAAAGCTTCATTGAAAGGATTGCTCAGATAGAATCCATCATGTTCAAAAGGCTATTGACCTCTTAAGAGGAAAGAAAAGAAACTTATGGTTTCATGTCAGCTACCCAAGTCAGGATTGAGTTCTTTCAATTTCTTGAGTTTAGGCCTTCTGTGACTGGGTTTTATTAGGGAAACTGTTTTTCTGCATACTCCAAGAGGAAGCTTACCTTGTTACTAATCTTTCCAGTTTCCATAGTAGTTCCCATGAAAATTTCAGTTTCCATATATATACACATATATAAAAAATAATAATTTCAATAACTCAATAATAAAACACACACACACTATTAATCTTATTTTCTCATAGTTAGGGAGCCATTAAATGAATAGTTCAAAAAGGAAGATAAGAAACAAAGTTTAATATTTAAAGAGATTATGCTTACGAGCAACTGGAGTAAGCAGAAAAGCATGCAAACAACATAGCATCAGTGACTTCAGGGCTAAGATCGCCAACAAAAATGTTGAAATGACCTGCACAAAGAAGAAAAAATTTAAAATGTTTGTGGAAGTTTTGTTTTGAATGAAAAAACCATCATAAGATCAGTAAATAAGACAATAATCATTTAAAGTCCAACCTGATGTGTCTTCCCTCTGGCTACTAGCATATGCCCAGTTAACTTTAATAGGCTGCCCAAACCTGCAACATACATAACATGTTCGAGATAATACAAATAAGAAGACTCAATAAAAATATATACATAGTTCTACTCACAAATGCCTCCCATTGAGTGACAAAATAGCCAGGGCAGCTGATCTCCGATCAAAGTAGTGGACAAATCCATAGGATGACTACAAAAAGGAGAGACAACACAAGCGTAGGTCAGTATGATAATGATCTTGAAACATAGAATATGACAAGCAATTTCCAACAAGTCCAAAACTCAATTTTAAAGAAGGATAATATGCATTGCAGAAGACAAACCTTCTCCTTTCTTACAAGCTTACAGCCTTCAACAGGACCAATACTACCAAAAACCTCTTGAAGAAGTGGTTCTGTTACTTGTATATGGATGTTTCCAACATATCTGAATTATAAAGCAGTCGTGCAATAAATCAAATGGAAGTGACAAAGTAAAGTCAGAGATGCAACGAGAGAAAATACTCAAGAATTCAACAATATTCCTCATAAATTTAGTTGAGGTGCACAAACTATATTTATAGTCATCACTGAAATTTGAAATGATCCATGGAATTGAAAGCAAAGGATTTAATCGCACAAGTGAAACTAATGAAACTAATATTAAAAAAGCAATATGAGAAATATTTGCAATGAGATACAAACAAAGAGAATTATTACACAGCATTATAAGATTTAGCAAGAAATAAAACTAAAAGCAAAAAAAATAATTTTAATTATATTAAAATATAATGAGAAGTATAATGAAAAAAATAATGAATGGTAATAGTATAGCCAAACACTCACACACTGCGGCAAGTGCTTGCATCAAAACCAGGAGGTAAATTTCCACTTGGAATTGGCTCAATCTGCAAAAAGAAAGGGTAAAAGAAAAATGAGAAAAATGTCACTGCAGAAAATGACCTGGAGCTGAAGGATTTCAAAATGGTTCCATGAGATTTTCCTGACTAATCCAGAGAGGTTAAAACGCTAATGCTTATACACAAAAAAAATAACCTGATGTGCATTTTTAAGTTTCAACTGTAAACATCTATTTATCACAAATTTTGGAAGGTTGTGCAATAATAACTAATATCTGCATTAGTTATGTTTTGTTAGTAGTTGTGATTTCATTGTTAAGCAGCTTGTTACTTTTTCTCTTTAAAGAGTCTTGTATTCTGAAGATTATTTTAATGAGAAGAACTCTCTGTGGCATATGAGACATTATAACAAGCAATCCAAACTAGTACGGATATGTGGACTTAGTACAACCGTCTTCTGGTCCAGAAAGTGTCATGAAAGGATTCTTGGAAACTTGAGAACAACAATAGGATACAAAGCCCCTGGGTTTCATTACCATTCAAGTTGGTTCGCTGGCAGTTGTTTCAGTTTTTTTTATTTAATTTTGTTTAGATGGTTAAATATTCAAAGCTTTCTTCTCTACATCAATAGGATAAACTGAAACATTTTTTTTTTTTTTTTTGAAAAGGTAAGAACAACTTGGGGGTAGGGGGACTTGAACCTGGAAGCTCTTGTCCTCGAGAAGATATAGATGCTAGTTAATCTAAGTTCATGTGGGCAAAAAACCTTTATTTTTCGTAGTTAAGTCAATAGATACATTCTTCAAAACGTTATAGAGTTGTCAAAACAAAGAGGGATGAAATAAATGTAATTTGTTTTGATTTTGTTAGATATTATGTTATGCACATCGACATCCTGTTCAGTGAATGAGATACATGTCTGTCTCTTCTGCATATTATTTTAGTGGTTCGTTTATCCAAGTTTACAATTTTCAACTATTTGAATAATTAGTTCGAAAATTAGAAGTGCATTTACCGGTTGGAATATAAAATAAAATTATCATACATATTGTTTAGAACACACTGCACAGGGAAGCAGTCTAATCATTACTCCTATGACACCCACTAATAACATTTCTTTATTACTTCGGGCCATTCGACTAATTTTAAGGAACAATTCGCCTAAACCTAGGAAACCTAGGTGCCAAGAAAGCTTGTAGGATGACAACTGCTAATAATATCATCATGAATTAATTATAATTCAGATGTTATCTCAAACTTATAACCAACCAGAAGAATTGATTTTATTAAAACTTAAACTATTATCAAACATCAAGTTATCGATAAGAAATCTACAATTTAGGGGGAAAAAACGAAAGAAGAATATGAGACTATAATAGCTTTGCCCTCTTCTACGGAAGTTCTTAGCTCCGCCCGTGATTAATATGAGAATTGATACCGCACTTGGTAATGTGAAGTACAAATGAAACTCAATTCCACATATCTTACAAATGCAGAATCCCCTTCAATTTATCAATAATTGAAACAAAAGTAAGAAACTAAAACTACCCATTAAGGCTCGAATCAAGCGAAAAAAAAAAAAAAAAAAAAAAAACTAAGCCACCTCCCTTGGTTCTAAGAAGAAGCAATCGAGCTCAAAATCAACAAGGAAAAGGGAAGAATCAAATGAAAGAATATAAATCAGTGGTAAAGGAAGAAAGAATAGATGGGAAGAAGTCGAAACCTGGGGAGGAGCTAAGAGGCCAGGATGATAGAGAGACTGCTGCTGAAGAAGAGCTTGCTGCATCAAAGCTTGCTGCTGTTGCTTCAACCTCTGATGCTGCATTTTTGTTCGGGTTTATGGTCTTAAATTACAATAATTTTCAGACAGAGCGATAGATTAGGGCACCGGTGTGGAACGAGGCTCGTGTCAACGACCTCGAAAAAATGGGAGAAGAAGAGAGACGCTCCCAGAAAGTTTTTGAGTGGCTCCTATAAAGAGATTTTATATTCTGCATTCCCTTGTTTTTGCTAATGCTTTGAATCAACCAATCATAACATGACACTTCACATCCTAAGAAACAAAGTCCACACAACCATCCTTTACTTTACTTACTATCATTTTCTAATCATTTTTATATTTTAATCTCAAATATAATAATTATGTTATTACTTTCCACAAATTATTTCATTCACAATTAATAAATTAAATCATACCATGTTTGGTGAAATAAAATTTTCAAATATCATATATCTTATTCTAATTGACAAAATAATTTTATCTAAAAGTATTGATTCAATTATGATTGTGTAATAGTTATAATTATTTTCAAACAATATTTTCTATTATTGTTTTTTATCTTTATTTTAAAATAACATAATTCTTAGCTAAATTTTAAAAGAAAATGTCAAAAACAATAAATTTGACAAAATATTTATAACATTTAACAAAATTTCAGATTCTATCAATAATAGACACTCATATGCTTCTATCAGTGGCATTGATAGACGACGTCTATAAAATCTAAATTTCTGATTTAGCTGTAATATTTTAATTTATTTTATTATTTAAAAAAAAAACTCCAATTTTGGGAAAAATAAAATTTTAAAAAATATTCTTTTTATAATTGGTAAAAGTTTGTCTTACTTTATAAAAATATGGATAAAAATATAATAGCAAGAAAAAGTATGTGACCACCCAGACTATACAACATGGTGCTTGAAATATGACATAGGATTCTTAGGTTATAAATAAAATTTTAAAAAAATGTAGCAAGCTTATAAATTTATTCTTATATGTCCAAAGAAACTATAATTTATTTACTTGGGAATTGAAGAGACTTAAGTGTTTCTCTCTAATTTATACACCTAAATGGCAGTAATTTATGTTGTGTATTGTTTTTCTTTCAACTGTCACACATTGTATTGGCACCAAACCAATAAAAAATACCAATTACCAAAAGATGATTACCCTGAATTAAAAATATATTAAAATTATTGGTAATACTTTTTAAATTATGGAAGAAAAATGAAATAATTTTTTCATTATTTGGCATATAGTTTCCAAATAATATTTTGTTCAAAGTAATGATAGAAAAAAACTGCTTAGAAAAATAGGATATTGTATATTTTTATTTTAAATATGTCATATTTAAATGAAAAATTAAAATAGATTTGTATATGATTTTAAATTGATTAAAATTATTTTTATCCTATTCAAAATCATTTACAACAAATCCCCGAATAGATGTGGATGAGTGTTGGGTGACCTGATCTAAGCGAGCCTATTAGCTTATTCCTGAAATTGTTATAGTATTTTCACATAACATAATGTGGTAGTGTTTTCTGATTGGTTTTCATATTTACGAAAATACATCTAACTTGTTAATACGCTTATTATTTTGTTGATTTATTATACTACATTTTATTCATGACACAATATAGAGAAGAATTTTCATTTAGTTTCCTTGACAGTATTTTATGTTTTTGAAATTTATGAATAGAATGAAAATGCTTAACAAATCTAGTGCCAAAATAATAATAAAAAAAAATCTTTTGTAGTACTTTCTAAATTTTGTGGCTATATTATACAAAAGGTCTCAAAGGTTTTTATTTAATTATGGGGTTTTTCTATTTTTAAACTTCCAAAATATCTTTATTAAAACCAATTATCATTATTTTTTATTAATAAATTGGATGAATTATTTTTAAGTATAGCAAAATGTCACATACTATTTGCATTTACTATAGACCAAGATAGACTATTGTATATGTCTATTTGTATCGTGAAAGATAATAGTTTATGTTAGTTTATCATGGTCTAATACACATAGATTGTGATATTTTGTCATATTTGTAAATATTTTCATAAACAAATTTCTTTTCCATTTTTTATGAATGGTTTTCGTTAATTGAAATGTTAATTGAATGAAAGGAAATATTTGGGTTTTTCATATTTTTATTAATCTTCCAAAATCTAGCCTAAAATAAATTGTGTTTACTTCTTTTCTTAATTCCGTAAATTTAGGAAAATGAAATTTGGTAGCATTAATGATTTGAAACGAAAGGAAAGATTCCGTGAAAGTTAAAGTGGTAGAGCATGAAAGGTTTCTCTTCGACGGGTGTGCCAAGAGTCTGTCTTTCTCTTAAGGTGTTGATCTGAATTTCACATGGCAAAAGATTTAGTGGATGAGTGGGCTAAATTGCAGCGTATCGGGAAGAATTGATGGTGGATGTGGACTGAAAGGTAGTTCAAATGACTTCAGTGTTGCTTTCTTTTTGGTTGGTAGGCAAATTGCTCCCACAATCTGTCACACCCCTTCTAGATTTTCTTTCTAACCTAGATCGTGGTGTGAATGTACTCTTTGAAACATTCTTTTTCAAACAGAGGATTGATAAAACATTTTTTCAAAAAAAAAATCTATGAAAATTTCGGCTAGCCAAACCTAAAAAAGAAATATTTTCACTTCTATAAAAATATAAACCGACTTCAAATTCCACAACACAAGTGTGTCTTACCACACACATTTTATTGTTGCATTGGCCATCCACACAACACCATTCACATTATGCGCACACCGCATAAGCATTGCTCACATTATAGGAATAAGGCTAATGGTTTACATGCAATACTTGTTTCATTATGTGCATATACAATTGTTCGTAGATATGTCATGTTAAAGCTCTAATTGAGCGACTTATCAGGCGACTAGAATAATTAAGCTCATGTGATAAAATGTGCAATTTCTATTCATGCATTGCTAAACTTCTAATGGTATGCATGTAATACAAGTTTTCCTCTCTAACGCCCAAGTGTAAGCGAAGAAAAGTTTCCTGGTAAGTCCAGGGTCGAACACAGAGAATTAATGCTCCTAATGATCTTATCATGCAACTAATTACTCATGCGGTATAATATGTGCTTTCACTAAGGTGCCTTTGGTGGTGCAAGGTGGACATGGCGATGGAGTGAAATGGAGAAAGAACTCATATTGAAAACATGGTAGGAAGGAACGCTTAATTAACTAATCGCAGTGAATTGTGCATTAATAGTTCAAGACGATACAAATTATTTATTAACTTTAGAATTAAGGAGAGTGGCCTTTCGGCACCTTCGCCATACTTGCTCACCTCTTGGGATCCAAATACTTAAAGCTAAGTTATAATTTGTATCTAATCAGTTTGTTTGTATTACAAGTAACTTATCCTCAATTAAGGTAGGTAACCTCTCGATGCTTTTGTCGTACACGTTAACATCTCTGTAACATATGTGAATGATGAATTTGACGATAAGATTGTATTGCTACAATTTCTTCGCTGCTTGCTTAGTTAAATACGTCCTTTTACTTGACAGGTGATTGTTATCAATATCATTGTCTTTCTCTCGAATACACAAATATTTGACATCCGCGTTTAGCTAAACAAAACTTATAAAATATACATTCGAATTCTCTAGTATTAATAACACATTTCATTGCTCATGAACTAATTAAACAGATTGAACATGAATAATAATAGAGAAATGGAAGAATGATAGAAGAAATGCACTATTATAAACATATCTTTAGGCCTCTCAGCCATGGAGTACATATTACAAAGTAACACAACAAAAACATAAAATGAAATACAAAGAAGTGTATCAAGCAGCAGAGTATGATTCCTCATGCTCTTTGGCTCTGATTTTTGTCTGGTTGTTAGGGAAACCCCCTCTCTCTTGTTGTTCTAAGCTCTCACCTAGAACTCAAAAAGAAAGAATGGAAGACAATAAACTTGCTCTCCGGCCCAAAGATTGCACACTTTGTTATGAAGTAGAGTATTCTATTTATAGACGGGAGGTGATGTTGATAAAACATTCCACGCCTCATTAATGCCTCTTAATAAAGTTGCATCACATTGTGCATACATCATTTTGTCCTTTTCCTGACATTCGCGTCAACCAAATTTGTTTGCTAGTACATTAGATCGTCTAGCTTGATTGTCCGTCGCCTTGTTGGTTGAACGTGTCTTCCCGTGTAACGTTCTATCACCAAGCTCTACTTCTTTTTGCCTATTATCTTGCGATAAAACAGGGATAATGTTTCTTTGTAATACGCGATACACAAGTTAGTCAAATTCCCTACTTTTTCTCATGTTTTCTTCTGTTCTTATGCATTATTTTAGATAAAATGTCACAATAACTTGTATTTCTACAAGTTATCACACATTCACCACAATCAATACATAGAAAGCAATCATTTTCTCCTTTCAAATAAATTAAACAGCAATAATAATAATAATAACATAGAGATACAAAACGCGTTATGCATAACTCAGACTCAGAACTGATCAGTTTAAGAAAACGTTTACAAAACATTAGCTTACAAATCACCCTTGCTAGAGTTTTAAGAAAGATCACCCACACATGAGTATTTAGTTAAGAAAGTCATTCGTGCAGAAGTGTAGAGTTTAAGAAAGTCACACACGTAGGAGAACAGAGTTTAAGAAAGTCACTCACCCAAGCTTCTAGTCCTCCTCTTCTTTGAACGTCTTTTCTCGTCTATAACTCTTTCAACAACAACACAACTACTTGTTGGAATTTATGTCCTAAAACTTGTAGTTTGTAATCATATTCTATTCAATAAGTCGTTATTAATACTATAATTTTAAAGCCAATAAACTAAGGTCCCAAGGCTATTGTTATGTAAACTTGAACTTCATGTAGAGACATAAACGTGGATCAAGTTCGAGTAAATAGCCTAAATAGTCTATAGTATACGAATACGGTTGGGCGCCTTATTCGGGAGATACTATTGATGCAGCCCACTTTGTAGTTAGTACAAACGATGTGATCCTAAATCGTTCATGTAGAGACATGAAAGTGGGGGCATTTTATGTAAATAGTTTACATAAGACTGGAACCATGAGATAGTCGCCTTTAAGTTATAACACCGTTAACTTTGTAAAACTGACTATGTCGTTTATAAATATCCAATGTAACTTAATCTTAATCCTGAGCTAACTATGAACTTTTGTTCACACGAAATTATCCTTAGATCTGTATAGATGAGGGCAGCTCAATGGCGCTGGCCCAATAAGCCTTCCATTTCAGGGGTAAGATCGAGTGGATAGCTAGGGACATAGGGTGCAAGACGGAATTCACTCCTACCCACTCTAGGGTTAGTAGATAGGTTGTTCCCTTGAGGACTGAATCCAGGTCTTGAACAAGGGGCCTCAACCTCTCATTGGCCCGAGAGGGATTCGGTTTAAAGGTTGACCTTAAACCAATTGTTCAATAGTGGATCAGTGGGACTTAAGGAGAAAAGATATAATCTCGGGGGTAAAACGATACTTTGACCCAGCCGAGATTATGAACAACCTGTGAATGATTAACTTACTTATCATGGTCATATCACATGGACACAAATATATTTATAGTGAGGGGAGTGCAACTACGGAACTCTAGTGGAATGACCCGTTAGTTAACGAAGGTTGATTAACTCGATCTTAAGAGTTTAGCCAGTTAATCTTGGATCGTTGGAGTCCATGATCTATAGGTCCATTAGGTTCCCCCGCTAGCTCATAAGGAATTAACTTAGAGCATTATGATGAAATAATTTGAATTGTTCAAAATAGGTAAAGAGAGAGAAACCGATAAATATATTTGATATAGTCATCGGTTATAACTTAAGTAGAGCTTCATGTTTAAATATGATTTAAATATCAATATGGAATCATATTTGGAAGCTCGGAATTGATGAAAAATGTCAAAGATGTAAAAAGTCAAAATGTTGACTTTTGACTTTGAAAAATCAAACTTTGACCGACTTTATATTCAAATATGATTTGAATTTTGGAAAAATGAATGCGGATTCATACTCGGAAGATTGAAATTAGTCAAGACGGATAAAATGGTAAAAAGTCAAAATGTTGACTTTTGACTTTTTAAATGTCAAATTACCATTTTACCCTTGGAAGAATATTGCATGTAAATAACAAATGGCTTCATGCATGTGAGACACCTACTTGGTAATATGCCAAGTGTGGAGAGTGGAAGCTCACTACATGCAAATTGTGCATGTAGTTTGCTTATAAAAGGAATGGATTGGAAATAAAATTTGTTGGTTGTTTTTTTGGTGAAAAATTGATTTTGTAATTTGGAATTGCAAAATCAAACCAATTTTCTTTTTACTCTCCAAAAGTTCTCTCCACAAATTCTTCCTCCTAAATCCATCTCTCTCTCTATATTTTTTCTCTATCGCTCGAGTCCCACAACTCGGTTCTAAGTCCGGAGATTAGCAGGTCAACACTAGTGGTAGTCCCAGTTTTGATTTCGTGAGGAGATCGTGAAGAGCAAGTGAGAAGATTGAGATAATAGAAAAGCATCAAGGGTGAGTTTTTCTATTAACCCTATTTTGTTTCTTTTCAGGGTTGTGATGCATGTTTACCACTAAAATGTTTAGTTGTAATTAGAGTAAATTTTAATCCTAATTCCGCTGCGCATGTCTACCGTTTCCATCACTACTTACACTCTCTCAACGAAACTTTCAAGTAACAACATTTCTCTTTAGGTTTTCACTCCTATTTATACTTATTATTTGGACTTGTTACTCTCTTTACCTGCCAGTTCAAAATTATAACTTTACACGTGTCACTTTACCGCTTTGTCGCATTATGCAACCAAACCAAACTCGACACGTAAGCCAACAGTCAACTTCTGATTCGACATTCCCTCGAGACGCAAACTTTATCATCTCGAGAAGCCAAACTTTTTCTTGCCTTATCTTTTTCGAAGGCTAAATTCCCTTTTTCCGCCTTTTATTTCTCGCAACAGTCTACAACTGCCTACTTCATTCTCGACTTCTCTTCGCGTCACTTCACTCAATCGTCCAACTCTTCTTGCAATAGGACTCCTTTACTGCGCCAACTTTCCTCTACCGTTTACTCTCAACACCTCTCATCTTCAATAGGACTCCATTTTTTTGGATTTAGGTCTCACACACCCCATCCCGCGTTAAGAATTGGTACTGAAAAAGTAAAGTAGTTTATTTTACTTTTAAGTTGTTACTTTATTTAAAGGCTAGAGTGATAGCTAAAGGAACAAGAAGCAAAAGAACACTATAAATTTAAAACTCAATTCGGTGAACAAACACCTACTTCTAGAGAGCTTTTACAACTCAGATAAAGAGATTTTATTAAGATTCAAATGAATATTAAATAATGAACACGCTTCATTAATCTAGAAGACACTCCCCTAGATTAGTACTCTTTTTAATATTTCCTATTTACTAAAAATAATCAGGATCCCCATGAATTGTTATTTGAATGTTTTGAAGATAGTCAGGGCCCCTAAAATTGTAATTGAACATATTCAATTAACTATGCCTTTTTTAATCTCTTATCATCATATAACTTAAATTGTCTTCGAAGAAGTTAAGTAATCTTCATAAAATATCTAAAAGGGTAAGGACTTACCTTTGTAAAGATTCTTCTACAGGTTGTATCTTGAAAGCGTCTTGATCCCTTACATTGAAGAAGAATGATCTTTCCTTTATAGAAGATAAAGAAGAACTTTAAACCAGAAGAAGAAAGAAAATCTTTAAAGAATTTTTGTTAAAATATCTTAAAAGATTCTCAATTACAAGGCTTGTTGACGAAGGAAACACAAATATTTTCTTGGGAGAAAAAGTGTCATCAACGGAGAAAACAACAAATATTCCTAAAAACTTAGAAGATATTTTTCTTTTTAAATTAAATAATAAAAAAGAAACTAAATATAATATTTGGTCAAAAACGTAATAGGTACCAAGGGTGAGGCTGTGAAGAAGGAGCGAGGCCAGATAAGCATATCTATCAAGAGAAAACGAAGTAAAGTTGTGGTTATGAGTTAGAGTTGGTGTCGAGAAGGATTGGCAATGAGAAGTTCACATAGAGAGGTTGGTTACTTGTAAGAGGAGTGGAAAAGAACATGTGTCATTATAAGTTTGGAGTTTTGGAATTGCGGTGGCAAAATTATGGAATGTTGACTTAAGAAGAGCTAGGGGAGTGACATCTATTGGGGGCAGTGAGGTGGTAACTAAATAAGAGCTAAGTGATGACTATTAAGTTTTAGGGAAAGTATAAATAGGGGAATATATGTTCATTTGAGGAGTGTTGGAAGAAAGATTGAGGAGCTGCTGAAGGGAAGATTAAAGGAGGTGATGAGGAGATGAGGAGGGAAGAGCCAGGTGGAAATGTACCATTGTTTATCAATTGACCCTTTGAACCAAAAGTAAATTTGAAAGGTTGTTTTACCTAAACTGTGTTAGTGTATTTGAGCAAAATGTTTTCTAAAACTTGTTTTTGAAATATTTAAATGCTTTCTTGAAAAATTATGTTTTGGTAAAATGTTTTCCAACCATGGGATCAGGTATTCGGTTCAAAATGCTAAGTTTAAACTTAGCACATATGTTTGATCGTTAGGTGTTGAATTAACGATATGAGATGAGTTTGATAAGAATACTGACTGTGTGAATGTTGCTCATCTAAATGTTTGAGTGTGAGTCTACGCACTTCAGTGGTTATGAAAAACGGTTTTATCTGAAACACTTGTTTTTCTGAAGAATGTATTTCTAAAAACTTGTGGTTGCTCACTAAGCTCTACGGCTTATGCTTTAAAAAAAAATTTGATCTCCACTTGTAGGTAGTAGGAAATTTTATACACCTTGCAAAAGTTGCTTTGGTGTGTAAAAGTATTACATTCTCATCGCGTAATTCATATTTTGTTTGTCTTGCATTCCATAGCGGGTCTTTCGAAAGTGTATTGGTCGCAATGCGTTTAGTTCAATATAAGACATAGTGTTGTACCATGCATTTATTCAATATAAAGAGATCATTGTCTTCATTGATGTTCCATTTGTTGTACATCTTGGTTTTTATTGAAAAATGGTTATGGGTAGACCTAGGCACTTAAGTGTGTAAATCTTGCGATGAATTGGAGAAAATGTGTCGTAATAGACATTTGAAGTTAATAGAAGTTTGGAGCCATTCCATTGTTACGCTTTATATTGGATGTGTTTGACGTTTAGGGTCCATTTAATAACACTCTTATTTTCTGTTTCTTGTTTCTCATTTTTTTACGGCATGAGTTCAATTTTCAATTTTGATGGTTTTTTAAAAATCAAATTATTATTTTAAATTTAAATTTAAGATAATCATTTATATTATCTTTAATATTTTACAACTACGACATTTATATAATAATATAATTGAATTGAATTTGAGTCAACATCATTTATGAGAAATAATATTTTAAATAAAAATTTAACGGCATATGAATAATTGATATGATCAATAAAATTTAGGAAAATTTTTTAAAATAGTAGATTTTACAAAATATTTACAACCTATAGCAAATTCTATCACTGATAGTTATTAATTTGTTATATTTATAGAAAACTATTACTGATAGAATCCAAAATTTTGCTACAGCTTGTGAATATTTTAATTTACTTTGCTATTTTTAAAAATGCTCCTAAAATTTATTGTATTATAATTATTGATTTTGCAAAGAATTTTATGTGTATTCGATAATGTTAATGTTTTATAATTATTTTTTTATATTTTAATTAATTCTATATATTTTTTATTTTTTACATAATTAAATTATATTTAAACTAAAGAAAAGCAAAAATGTTTGAAAAAACAATACAAGTAAAAAAAACAAAACAAAAAATGATTACTAAGCAAGCTTTTGTTTTTGTTTTTTGTTTTTCAAGAAACAAAAAACGAGAATAGTCATCAAACATAACTCGTCTCTTGTTCTAAAAAAATGAAGAAACAAGAAATAAGAACGTTATCAAACGGATCCTTAACATAAATTATAATATTAAGCTAAATCGTCTAAGTAAGAGATTAGGAGTCGAGTATCACCCCACCTAGAGATGTTGATACTTCTCTTGCTCATGGCATCTCCCCTCGATTTTAGCAGGTGAATTGAGAGTGGATACCCAGTACAAGTCCAAAACAAAATAAACAACACCAAATATAATCAAAACGAGACTCACTATCATCATTTTGTTAACTAAGCCACCGAAAAGAAGTAATTAAAAGCAAGCCTATGAATTAAACAAAAAAAAAATCAATTCAATAAAAGTGTGAAATAAACTACAAAGATCTTATTCTTACAAAAATGAAAAAAAAAAAAAAAAAACCTCAATGGGTATAAAATATGTTATAAAATTGGAAAATAAAGATAAACACAAAACAATACAAAATGTACCCAGAAAATTACATATATCACTAACATTTTGTTAAGTAAGCGACCGAAATTTTTTTATTATAAGAGAAAATAATTCAAATTATAGATGAAGAGCCGGTGTCAATGCTAGAGAATTTATATATTGTAGTTGAATAACTTAATTAGAGGCGAGGCACCCATTATCCAATTGTTTGAAGTATATGTATAATAAATTCAACTTATTACAACAATATAGATGAATTACTCCATTCATTCTTAAGAGAGAAAAAAAAGGAACCACAGCTTTGAATCAGACCCATAGAGCATAAGAAAGTTCAGAAACGTCATAGAGTAAGATGGATATACATTAGTCTCAAGTTTCCAGTTTCACAACAAGGGGCATATTAATTAATTTGCAAATCTATAATTACTCTTAATAAATTAATTAAGAAAATATATATGTGTGTGTGATCGTTGAAGAGTAAAGAAGAAGTCGGCATCTGTTCATTTGTTTAGGGGGTCGGCTTCCACCATCAGAAGAACAAAGTCGATTACACTCGCCATGGATCCACCCCATCCATAATTGTAATTAATGTCAGAATTTTACAACAATAATCTTAACTATTATATAATAAATCTTTCCTATAAATTTAAATCAAACTGCTTCGAAGATTGCTCGTTTTCCTTCTTGAATCTGTAGCTTTCTCCACTCGGCTTTGAAGAAGCCTGTAAATTCACTGGGTATGGACCTCTTGCTGCAACTCTGAACAAACCAAAAATAATCATAAGAACCTCATCAAACAAAAAGGGGATTCAATGATTTTATCTAATTCAAATAGGTTTCATTCTAACTACCTGTCTTTTCTCTTCTCGAAGAATCGATGCAGGGATGCTCTTCTTGCAATGGGTAAATCGCTCGAGACTTTCGTCAGGGGTTGTTCTCCGCCGTTGTCTGAAACGGCGGTGGTGATAGATCTGGAAGACGGCGCAATTCCCTTACCGGCCATGGCCATGATCTCCTCCGCCCTCTCCGACGGTAGATCATTAAACACCAACACTTTTCCGTCATAAAAAATGGTCATCTGTGTGGCAGAGGGCGGCTCTGCGGCTGGTGGAAAAGAGTCCGCCGCCGCCACAGAGGCAGATTTCTCATCTGGGTTTTCCATGTTCGTAAAAAAATTCATCACCACCGGTGGTCGAGTCGTCGGAAACTCATCTGAAACAAAACCGTGAAAAGAACAACAAAATCAGGTAAAATAAAAAGGGGGGAATTAGTTAAGAAATTTCAAATTGGAGAAAAGTAAAGTACCTTTTGGTTCAATCCTTGGAGTAATTGCAAGGGTTCTCTTCTCCTTCAAGTATTGACTCAACAGATTACAAGTCTGAGCAAAACTGGATTTCTCCAGTACCTTGGCAGACCTCCGTGCGGCGCCGGCGTTGTCGGAGGTAGTAGACATGATACAATTGAAATTTAAAAAAAAAAAAAAAAAGTATGGGAGTTTGGAATTGCAACTTGAATATTTCAGATCTGAAAAACTCTTTGGGTGTTCAAATTTCTTTTAGGATGATTGTAATTTTGGAGATGTCAAGAAGAATATAAAGAAGAGCTACCTTCCTAGCATTTTCTTGTTTTTATTTAATTTTTAATATCTTTGATGTTTTTTATCGGATTGTCTTTTGAAAATTATTAATTGGATTAATTTATTAGAACATAAAGCACGTGTTTTTTTTAAAAAAATAAATATAAAAATAGGGGAAGAAAAGCAATTATTTACTTAATTCTAGGGGCCAAAGCAGAGTTGAATTTTTGCACGAATGCCCTTTCTGTCTTTACTTATTTACGATATTATCCTAAATCTCATCAACTTCTCACATATTCCACATTTGGGGCCTCTCTCTCTCTCTCTGTTAAATAGCTTCTTTTTTTCAATACTTAATTTAGTACTCGAAAATGTTGGGGAGCTTCTTCTAAACCAACATTGAAATATTCGTCATACTTTTCTTTCTTTTCCAATCATTCCAACAATACATTATTTATTTCATGTATTATATATATATATATATAATAAAAATCTTTCAAATTAGCCTAGCTTTTTTTTTGCCAGTGTCACACCCTTCTTAGGTATAGGATTAAAAATGTTTTTATTGCAGAATCAACCTTGATTATTATGATTGAATTAGTCTTTTAATACACCAATTCAACTCGTTAGAGATGAATGACAAACAAAATAAAAATGTTTAGGTTATTCATTTAAGTTAGCATAACTTAGGTTACATAGCATGTAGTTTTTTATTCGAAAATGTTATACCAAACAATACAAAAGAGTTTAAAACATCTTCTCAAAACACAAAAAATCCCAACTAGAAACAAACCACAAAGTCTTTGTGTTCAGCATGTGATGATAGAATATGTTTAGTTGAAATTTTAAAACGTTAAATTTAAAGTTTGAGGTTAGTTGTAAACTGAAAAATGCATAGAAAAAGATTAATATGTATTTGATGAATTGAATTTTGTAGGTAAAAAAGTTAGTTAATATAATTGTTTTTATTAAGAAAGTTGATGAAAGATAGAGACTTTGTTTGTTACTTAACCTCTAGGAGTCTGGCATCCATGATATCCCCAATGGTGCTCCTCCTTCCTATAAATTTTGTCAACTTTGTTTTGATTTTCATAATAAGAATAGGGATGCGTTTTTCATAGGAAAGTACATCTCTTGCTTTCATATATATTTTTTGAAACGGAATGTAAAAAACAATTTAAAAAGGATTAGTTAAAAAAAAAAAAATCTTTAGTTAAAAAACTACTTTGATCCCTATAATTTAAAATTAGTTGATTTTAATGGGTCGTTTTGGTCTCATTTTCATAAATCATAAATGCTAGTTATTATGTACTGTATTTGGTAAAATTTAACTTAAATAGACTAAATAAAGAATTAAAAAAAAAAAAAAAAAAAAAAAAAAGAGAGAGAGAGAGAGAATATTTAAGAAAAATAAAAGAGGAAATGAAAGTAAGGGTGGTTAGAGATAGAAAAGATTAGTTGGGGAGTTAATTAGGTCTGGAAATAGAAAAAATGAGAAAATTAGAAATGAATGGGTAGGGGGTATATTGGTAAAAAAAGAAGAAGAAGAATGTGAAGAAGCAGTGTGGAAAGCGTGGCGTGGAGGAATAGAGAAAGGAGAGGGGGGAGATAGGGGGAAGTTGTGAAGTGAAGGAAGGCTAGAGTGAGGGGGCGGAGGGGTGTGAGGCGGAGGCGTGCCGACACACATCAATTGGGTCCCACTTATTATTATTATTATTATTATTATTGATATTATATATAATTTTAAAATTAAATTAAATTTTGTTTGAAGTTTGAAGCGGTCTCTCACCACGTTTCCTTCATATTCCAGACACACACACAGACCATCTTTTCTCTTCTCTCTCTTTTATAAATAAAACTATTTATTATTTAACACGTGATTCATAGTTTCAAAAGTTCCCTATTCCACCGTGCACCTCCACGCCTTCTCTTTATTCCTTTTTTTTTTTTTTCTTTTCCTTTATATATAAATTATATGTTACTCTCATCTTATTCCCTATTCTCTTCACTTTCCCTTTCCCCTTTCTCATTTTTCTTTTTTTCTTTTTTTTTTTTTTTTTTTTTTTTATTATTTTTTTATTTTAAACGTTTTTTTTCTAACATCTAACTATATCTAACCCTTTTAGTCTTCTAAGTTGATAAGGATTTAATTCACATCTTTTTTTTTATTTCTCAAAATATTTATCGCTTTTTCAAAAACATTTTTTTTAGTTATAATTATTTTTTCTATCTTTCTTACAATAATTAAATCCCCAATCAAATCTTAAATTAAAACAAAATTTTAAAATCTATTTTTTTTTTTTAATTTTCTAACTTTGATTTGTTTTTTAAATTAATCGATAAAAAAAGAAAGGTGAAGCTACAAATAATAATTATAACTTAAATTCAAAAAACAAACCAACAAAACTTATTTATGTATTCTATAATTTATAATAATTTAGTCTTTATTGTGAATTTTTATTAGATTAAGTATTTATTATTATCTATTTATTTAGTCTTTATAATTTTTAAATATTTGATTATTTAGTTGTTCATCAAGTCAGTTTTACTAAATCATACTAACATTTTTTTTTTATAAAATTTATTAAAATTTATAGACAAAATTATTACAATTCACAAGTTTATCATATAAAACAAAATGGTTAAGAACAAAGTTTAGGAATTAAATGGTTGGTTTTTAAAAAAATTAATTTAGTTAGTGTGTAATGAAAGTTTAGATTGTGATGATAAAATGTGTAAGAAATATGTGGGATGCAAAAAAGAGAGTCGTTATTTGAGATAGAAACAAA
Source organism: Cucumis hystrix (assembly GCA_025688845.1). NCBI lineage: Eukaryota > Viridiplantae > Streptophyta > Magnoliopsida > Cucurbitales > Cucurbitaceae > Cucumis > Cucumis hystrix. The sequence goes on from CM046886.1 coordinate 9,585,950, forward strand.
AGAAAGTTTTAGTAGATTCCTTCTTATGAAACTTCTAAGAAATTTCGAGTTTCATTTTATTTCATTTTCTTCTGGGCTTCTTTTGTGTACTATTCCACGTAAATTATTAATCACTTCTTTTGTAAAAAAAAAAAAAGATTAATTATTAAAGTTTAGAATAAATGGCAATTTAAATCAAGTGGTATACATTTGTAGGCAAGTTTGATTATATTGCAACGTACAATATAAAAAAGTAATAATAAATAAATTATAAATTCAAAGTTGTCAATACATATATTAATTAATAATAATAATAAAAAAACAAAGACTAATTCGAAAGATGTCAATCCATATATGATTAAATAAAGATTTTTAAATAATAGTAGTTAAGAACGTGTGTGTAATAGATAATTTGTATTCTATTTTTCTAGCCCAGAAAAAATAGATAAATTGTTATAGATAGTACCAAACAAAAAAATAACTACTTACCAAATATAGAAAAATATTCAAATAAAACTATATAAATTTTGCTATATTTATAAACAATTTTAATATTTTGATATTTTTTAAAATAGTCATTTTTGTAATATATGATCCAAATTCTAGAATAGTTATGAATTTAAAATTTTAAAATATATCAGCATTCATTTAAAATGTCCTACTTATTGATAGAGAGTGTCAGTTTAATTGGAATGTTCGATAGGGGTGTCAGTCTAACTAGAATGTTCGTGGTGCATCTACTAATCCTCTTGCCTTAAAGTGATTATTTTTAACAAAAAAGAAGTACTATATTGGTGTATCAATAGAGTGTAGCAATAGTATATTATCGAAGTGGGAAAGACAAAAAAAATATTGCAAATATGTAAAAAAAATTAAATCTGATTTATGTATCGACAAATATATCTAATCTATATTATATTTGGTATAGGTCCATGCCACTCATATAATTTAGGTTCACTTCCATAAATGGCATTTAAGCCAAAAATAATAGAATTTATAGCACAAAAGATAAAATAGTTGCATATATAGTACAAATATTGGCAAAAAGACTATTCAACCACCCACACTGAAACATTGCTTCATGCACTTCTTCTCAATTTTCTCACGTTGATAGCGGCAAGCAATTGTGCCTATCATCATCAACAACTGCAACTAGTTGTGCCTATCACCAAATATAGTTGCAATCAATTGTTATCGTTGCTATCGGTGATAACCTTTTATTTGTCATTATTATTACAAATGTTTTTCTCGATTTTGTTAAATTGTAAGCTATCGCTGATAGTAGCTATTAGTGATAGCAATTAATAGCTATTATAGGTTATTATCAGTTTTAATTTTCAATTTGAGAAATGTGCTATTAGTTGTTATCATTGATATATAGTGACTATCAGTTAGATATCAGTTAGATTTTATTAGTGACAGTAGTGCATTGAAAAAGCAAACTTTGGCATTTTAAAATTTTTTACCAATTGACTTGGCAACCTTGTTATTTTTACAAATATTTTATTAGTTTATTTTATAAATGGTGCTATTTGATGTTATTTTCTTATATTTTATGTTTGGTATGTTTGATAAACTAGTAAGTATACTTTAATATGGCATGGATGTTCTTCTTGTTGTTGTTTGTTGTTTTGCTTATATAATATGTGGAGTTCTTTTCGTTTCATTCGTTCGGTTTTGATAATTTGACTTAGTGGCATGGACCTATACCAAATATATAAGAAAAATAAAATTTAATAATTTTTTTATAGTTGGTAAATAGTTTCAATTTCACTCTTATATTTGAAAATATCTTGAAATTAATTTAGGTTTGAAATTAATTCCATAATAAAATCAGCACATAAAAATAATTATTATTATGAGACAATTATCACAAAATTTTCAAAAACAAAAATAGAAACAAATATTTTTTTCAAATTAAAGATTTAAAAAAATATGGATAAGAGAGAATTACCATGATATCTTTAGTCTATACTAGTAAATAACACGTGTGAAATGACACGTTTTTAATTTAAAAAAGATTTAAAGTAATACTCGATTGTCTAAAAAAAACTTAAAATACATATACTTGATATAATATATACAATGCATTTTCAAAAATAACAAAATGTTGAAAGTATTTGTAAAATAATCCAACAAATTCTCTTTGATGCATCTAAATTTTTTACTATATTTCGTAAATGGCTTTGTTTTGAAAAAAAAGTAAATTAATAAATTAAATGATTTATGCTCAAACTACCTCCTAAATTTTAACATATACCCATCACAAATGTATATAATAAATATAGAATTTTGTGAGAAAAACAACATAAACTAATTTTATTTGTACTTATACATTTTTTTTTTAATCTTACCCGTCTCTATTTTTTCTAGATTTTCTTTTTGTTTCTTTTCAATATTGTTTTTATTTGTATCTTTTTAACTAAATTTATTTCTATGTAAAACTAAATTAAAAATTAAGGGTTCTTTTATTAAAAACATATTTTGAGTTTTTTTTTATCCATTTATTTTTGCTAACTTGAGTTTTTAATTTTGGTAATATTTGATTTTATAAGTTCAATTATTTTTCTTACTGATTTTTGTTTGATTATTTTTAACTTTTAGCTGTAGAATATGCTTCTCTAATTATAAATTAGTAAAATCAAGTCTATTTGACAAAATTTTAATTCGAATTAACTTAGTACAACTTGGTATGCATGTTATTAAAGACTTTGTCCGGAATAAAATTTAAATGTTCTTTATTATAATTTGTTAAATGTGGTAAATTATAATAAAAGAATATGTGGTAACTATTGAGTATAATCTCAATGCATTAATATCAATTGTATTTATTTGATTTAATGACATATGTAAGATTTGGTGCTAATAAGATTTGATCATATCTTTTTGTTTTGCTTATTAATTTTATAGCATTGGTTTATTTAATAGTTGAATAATTTTCTGTTTGACTTATTAATTTTGTAACTTCAATCCACGTTCTAATTGTTTTTCTTATCACAAATAGTTTAATTTTCTAATTAGAGTATAGATTATATAAATTTCAAATACAAATTCATCAAATGATTTTATAGTTTTTATTAATTTGTTAACTTTTTTTTAAAAACCTTTCCAAATTAACAGTAAGGTATATAAGAGAAAAAAAAATTAATTATTAAGTCATGAATGACAAAATTGGCTGCTTATTTAAATAATGAAGAAGATTTATTTTGAAAGGGTAAATTAGAAATAAAAAGTTTATCCGCATATAAGCTTTTACATATATACACTATATCTATAGATATACAAGAAGATGGTGACAATTTTAAAAGATTGAAAGAGAAGTTATTAATAAATCTTAATTCACTCATATATAATTGAATTTCTTTAGTACTCTTGAATGCTATTATATATTAATTGAATTTCTTTCTTTCATAATCTTAGAAAATTTACAATTATTTTTAAATATATATATATAATTAACCAATAGATCTTTATTGTTTATCTTAACGTATTCAAATATTTATTTTATAGTTTTCTTTTAATTTAACTCAAGTGTATATTTTTAATGTTATAAAACACGTGCAAATACAAGTAGTATATAGATATAACTAGTAGTAAATATCATCAATAATGTCTAAACGTTCTCATACTTGCTGAATATTTCGGTCGTCAATCAACAAAATATAAAAAAAATTAATCATTGATCTAATTATATTATAAACCAAACAACAATTACTCACAAAAGTTATAAAATTCTTATTTCTTATTGTCCAACAAAAGAATAATAATTCAAACCAATGTATAGATACCTTCAATCTAAGAGTTGGAAGCTGCTTTGAATTCCTCGTGAACTTACCTACTACTCTTAAACTCAAAAAAGATATCATTATTCTCGTAGAAATTTCTTTCTATAAATCATTTATTGAACATCCACTTGATCTGCAATTTTAATCAACAATAAATCACACTTCAATTTTCATATTAATTGTGGTCTTCTCTAAAAATTTCTTCCAAAACAATTTTAGCTAAGCAAAGAAAAGATAATCCTATTGATATTGACTATTGGTAATTTTGCAAGGAATAGTTAAGAACTTACGCGGGAGATGAAGCTCCGAAATTTAGAAGTTCGCCTTGGAGGTTGGGGCTGCCTCGAAACTCCTTCCAATAATAATTTTAAAACAATTATAAAATTATAGTTTTTTACATTTTAAAGCCAAATAATAGAATATAATGGATATATAGATTTTTATGAGTGATATAGTTTATCAATGATAGACTCAGAGGACTAAATTTAATTTTTGTTATATCTACAAGTTCATTTGAATTGTACTATATTTACAAGTAGAAAACTTGTAAGAGGTCATCACCCAACATAAGATTGCTCCATGGTCACAAGCACGCTTATTAACTGTGAAGTTCTTATGTTTGAGAATCGAAAAAAAAAGGTATTCATTGTTAGTATAAGTAGTATCTTTTAATTCTTTTAAATCTTTTTTAACTATATATTTAGATCTATCTTATTTAGATGTGATATTGATTCATTCATACCCTTTCTATTTAGGGTGTTACACTAATATCACCCTACATCTATCACCAAAAAAAAAAAAAAAAAAAACGATGAAGAATTTAGATGTTAGTTAGGACATAATAGTTGAACAAAAGAATAATGTGATAATATTGATGGAAAAATGAATAAAGTTTCTAAACACCTTCAAATGATGATTGGCAACGATCTATACCAAAGCCACGAAGTTCTATGTTTGGGAGATTCCTCTTCAAGGTTGCAATGCACTCAAGACTAGACATTTCTAGGCTAAAACAACATGTAAGGTCTACCAAACGTAGATGTTTTAGCCTAATAATTGAATCATCAATTCTCTTCAATCGTATACAATTTATGAGAATCAATCTTTCCAAGTTTGAAATTTTATCGAAATTTGGCGTTTCCACCAAATTTCGGGAATCGCTAGCATCAATAACCTTCAAACTCTCAAATTTCTGTTTCCAAAAAAATAGTTCGAGTGATTCATTAGATACACAAAAACGCACTATTATAGAAAAAAAAAAAACATTTATAATGTTAGATTTTAGATTAAAAAAAATCATTTATAACGCAAACATGTCTCTAGTTGATGAAGTGTTGTAGTTTGATATATAACATTTTGAGATTGTAATTTTGATGTCGTAGATTGTCATTCTCATACATTGTAATTCAATATTTTACCTTTAGGTAGATGGATTAGTAAAAACATTTTGAGATTTACATAAATGTATTAAAATGTTTTGTGAGAGAATTTTGGAAGGATTTATACCTTTGTTGAAAAAGTTATTTTATTAAAAGGTTTGCATCCATTTGTGACTGTCTGTGTTTTAAGTTTACTGAATTTTTTTCCAATAAATTTTGGAAGGGGTGGGCATGCAATAAAATAAGTTTACGGAATGCATCTATTCTGTATGATGGATTTTATGATATTGAGGTTTTCTGCCATTCTTTTAGTGAATTGTTTTTGTGAATTTTAATTCTTGAAGTTCATTGTTTTATCAGTTTATTTCAGAAAAAAAAAAACCCTAAATTTGGATGGGATATGCTTTTAGTAATTTGTTTTTTTAAGATCCCTTCCATTTTTTTTAGTTAATTATTCCTTGTTTGGTATAATTTTTATACTTTTTTGAATTATTTGTTGGTTTTTATGTTTATTTTTTTAATTGAAGGAGCTTTTGTGATCAAAATCTTTTAACTTTGTTTGATCGAATGATGAATGAATGAGAATAGAGGAAGGCCATGGTAGTTCGCAGACCAGGTGAAACGGCACGTTCAACACTACGCATGCATTGTTGATACCATAAACTGACAAACATTAGGTTTTATTATAATGAACTTGAGATGTATAGCATCTTTTGGAAAGATTACAATTTTCCAGTTTGTTATGCAAGCATGATTGGTATTTTTGAATCTCATTAGTCATTCGTAGACATTTGACCCTTCTGGATGTTTATAATGGTAGTTTGTATTTACTCCATTTATTTCATTTGATTTTCCTAATATTTGTACAAGTTGGGTTTTGTTTCTCCCTTATTAAACATAATCGATTTTCTTTCTTGAACTTGGCCAGCACAAGCCTGAGATACTTAAGGTCGTACATGATATGTCACATTTCTACTTTTGAGGACATCAATGGTTAATCAACCATAATTAGGGAGAATAATGCTTTACCCATATTGTAGGCGGAGGATCAAATAAAGCTTCATAGTAGAGTAGATTTTGAATTTTGAACATGCACGTGGTAGTTATAACTTGTACGTACAACCCTAAACTTGCAAGTACAAAACTTCTAATAGTTGTTTTGTTGCTTTTTCTTTCAGGGGAACCTTGTTTTTATCTTGCTTATCAACTGATGCAAAGAGCATTGAGTATTTTTGGAGCTTTTATTCGCGTTGGTATAATAAGGGGATAAACTTTAGTTTTAGTATACCACCATGTTTTTTGTTATATGAGATAGTTATTATTATTGTTGATTTTGGAATAGGCCACATATAGGAAATTTTAGTTGACCATATTGGATTAGAATTATGTAATTGTTGATGAGATTATTGAGATTAATGAAATTATTGTTGGTTTACTATTATACTAAATTATGTCATTTTTTTGTTGTGTAACTACGGGTTGGAGAGTTTATTTTGTTGATGGATATGTTTATTAAAACGAATACATCTAAGCAGGAAACATGAAATGAAAATTTTTGTATATTAAATATATTAATAAATGGTATACATGACACTAAATACATGTTAAGTATACTATCTTACTTGAATTAAATATACAATTTTACTTGTCGAATAAATAGTGTCAAGTATACCATCTTATTTGACTTGTAAATAGTGTCAAGTATACGTTTACTTGACACTGTACTAACGTTAAGTAAACCAATTTATGTAGTAGTGATTGTACTTTTATTTTACATTTTTATGTTTTCAAATTATTTAAGTTTTGAAAAAAAAAAATATTTAGAAAGTGAAAAAGATGTTAATAACTATAGTATTTAATGTTGTAAATTATTGAACTAGTAGATCTAAGTTATTCTCTAATTATAGTCCTAGCTTTATCGTTTTAAACATCAATGCTTTTGTATAATTCTCTTTTGGGCTTATATCTAGTCTTGAACTCCTGCTTCTTGTGCTCTATTCTTTATCTTTTAATGAAGCGGGAGTGATGAATATGCTACACGGGTGTCCACCTAGTGGAGATGTCTGGGTGCACCCACTGACCCATCGTTTTTTTTTTTGTTTTTTGTTTTTTTGTTTTTTTTTTTAATGTTGTAAGCTAAATTCATTTTTCAAAAACACAAAATATACTACTATTTCTTCAATCAATTATCTCTTGCTTTCAATTTTAAATTTTTAGATTCTTTACCTATATATTCTTGTCCATCGATATAGAGGTGAAATGAATTTCATGTTTATTTGATAAATGATATTAGAGTCTATAAAACTTAAACATGTATTGGTTAAAAATAAACTTTTGGACTGCATTTGGAGCAAGAGTTGGTTACTATATTCTATATTGTACTTAGATAATAATAATTATTTGTGTTTGCAAGACGGTAGATTATTTTAGTTTGAGTTATAATAGTATGTGTTTAAGATGTAAACTATTTTAAGTTTGAGAAAGAAATAGCAAATACTGCAGCCAATCAGGGTTTCAAAATAGTGTTGTGATGATAGCTAGCTAATAAAAAACTTCTTATTAAATAGTAATTTACGATAGTCAATTATATTAGTCTTAAGATAGTCCTTGTTCCAATAATGTGTTCGTTAATGAAATGATTTCAATATACATACTAACCTTTTGTCCTTTTCAAAGATGAGTAGTTTGAGCATGAGGCAAGTGAAGTTCAAGTAAATATGGTGCTTCAAAATTTAGTGGCAAAGAAGTTGAAGGATATCCATACCAATTGAGCAATCGAAGCTGATTTGAGAGATCTTCTAATTGATTCATTGGAAGAAGCTTCGCGTTATCAATTTCTAATATTTTTAAATTGCTCATCTCTTTTATTTGCTTAATCTTCAACTCTAATTCTGGTTGTTTCTCTCTCTTATCAACTTAAGTTTTTAGATCAATCGAGTGGTGTAAGAGAAATATCATATTCTCTATATTTCAATATTGACTTTTATAGTATCTACTACTTTCCAAGTTTGCCCCGTTTTCAAACATAAGTTTTCACCTTTAATTTTAGCTATGCTGATTATAGTTAGGTTATATTAGAGAATGTGATCTTTAACAAAAGAAAAATTCTTCATAATTCGTCAAAAAAGGTATATTGTCAAAGTTACTATATAAATTTTTGTGTCTATTCCCTTTCTTTTGACTTTGGCTTTGACGTTTTTATGTGAATACTACTATAACATAATATCAAAAGTTTCAAAAACCAATATATAGGAGAAATTCTAAATCCAATGAATACTTCATTTTGTCTAGACAATTTTACTCACTATAATATATACTATGAGCATAGTACATAACAAAATTACCTTTTTAATGAGAGTGCAACATCTCGTTTTATAGACTAATTCGTTGTTCATTCAAATTATGGTGAACTCTTATTCAAGTTGGTTAATTAAAGGAAAAAACACATCCATATCATATAAAATACATTACTGAAATATGTTCATCTTAGTTGCAATCAAATATTTTTAATATACTTTAACGCTTATTATCATTTTACTTATTTATTATCGAAGGGTGAAATACTTAGAAGTTAAATACACTAGACGTGCACCAAATTAAGACAGTTTCTTGAAAAGAGGATATTAAGAAGGTAATAATAATAATAAAAGTGAAGAATTTGTTGAAGTAATTTGGATAGCTTTGTTATATGGTAAAGGCATGAGATGACTGAAGACCAAAAATGGATAAACACATCCCCTTTTTGGGTCATATACATTCAAACATATAATTAACCATATTGTTGTCAGACCCTTTTATTTGATTAACATTTTGTACTTTTATGTAGATTCAATTTTTTATAATCAAAGTAAAAATACATATTAATTAGTTGAATTATATATATTAAAGTTATAGTACAAATGGAGGAATAATCTACTAACTTAAACAAATATTAGTTGAAAGTATACAACTAGCTAAAATGAATCTGTAAATTGTGAAATAAAATTTTGATTTAACTTATATATTGAATCATAAATTGGAGGGAGATTTAAATCTTATCAATCTTTTTTTCTTTTATCATAAAATAGAATTTGAACACGTTGTGTTCTAGAGTATTTGAGAACAAAATCTATCACAATGCACTACTAGCTCCAATACATATAGTTTGAAATTAGATCTTCTTATAAAAAATAAACTTATAAAATCCTTTCGAAAACACTAAAAAAAGAGTCGACACAAAATCTAATATTTCAATCATACTTAAAATCTATTATAGTGATCCAAATTATCACGAATATTTTTTTCTTAAATATTATTATATACTTAATTAATTACATAAAAAAAATAATTTTTAAAAATCTTATCAACCTATAAAAAGAATTATTTTAACTTATATGATATTTTTAAATATAGACTCATGAATTAAAATATTTATAAAATATTATAAATTTTCAGTTAGTGGTTAAGAATTGAAAGGCGTATTTGATAACGTTTTTTGTGTGTTTATTAACGTTTTTTGTTTTTCGATTTCAAAATAATTAGAAACGTTAGAAAAAAAAGTGAAAAATTTGTGGGAAAAAAAAAAGTTTTCCGTTGTTGCATTTCTTGTTCTATCTGTCACCGTTTCCCTTTTTCTCTCCGTCTTTCGTCTTTTCTCTTCTCCGGCGACGGCTGTCTTCTCTCTTCCTTCTTCGGTTGTCCCGTTTCTCTCCCGCTAGGGCTATGATCTTCGGCTCTTCTCTCTGTTCCTTTTCATTCGATTTCCCCTAAAAATCCCTCACCCATCGGATTTCAAGACAATCGAAGCAACCCCAAGTGGGAAATCAAGACAATCGAGCCGTCTCGGTGGGCGTTGCCCTGTTTCTGATTGGTTGCGACAGCGAAAGGGGTTTACGGCTTTGGGCCCTGAAGGCCCTTTGGTTGAGGAATTTGGACAATGTTAGAAGATATGCAATTTACGCCCTTACTGTGAGTACTGGTGCTATTTATACTATTCTTCTCCCTATTTTGGAACTGCTGAAGAACCCCATTACTGCTGTTCTCGTTTTGCCTATTTTTGGGGGTGCCATTCTCCAAGGTAAACCACATATTGCCTTCTATTTCTTCGTTCTTTTCTTTCTGTGTTGGAGCTTCAGAACTAACAATTTTATAGTTTATAGTTTATAATTTCTCGTTGAAATTGGATAGTAGTAGATTAAGATGGATAAGGTTTATTATAATATTATTGTTTATTTTTTGACCATGTGAGTTTGATGTCACTGTCAAATTCACGGATACATTTGGTGCTTGTAATGGTTGAAGAATTGAACATATGTTTCTAGAAGAGGAAACCATTGTTTAAATAATGATCTCCACAAAGTTCTACTTCCATCTGGTTTTGTGAATTTCAATCATTTTGCTTTGAAAATTTTGTAAGCAAAATTATTCCTCCCTCACCCCCACACGAATGAGCTCCACCTTCGTCTTTACGCCGTCTCCTCCTCCCTCTCAGGTCACCGCCGCGCGCCGCGATGGCCTACCTTCTAGCAAATTTGCACTAATTTTCTTCTTTTTGTTGCCACTGGTATCCTTCCAATCTCCATGTATATCTTATCTCACTTGAACAACACAATTAGGAACTCGTTCAATGGAAGAACGGAGGAATTCGAGCCTTTTGATTTGTTGCATTGTCTGTATATCTCTAATTTTTTAGCATCTCCCTTCTTTATTTATCCAATCGAAATGTTCTATGGGATTATCCAATTATCTCTAGTCCCTAACTTGTAAGAGTTATTTTGATTGTCCCAACAACCTCAATCTTAGTTATATTTGTGTAGATGGATTATAGTTGGAAAGAAGACCACGAGCCTTTTTTGAAAATTTAAATTCTGATGAAGTTCATTGATTCGAAGTTTGTATTTCTTGAGCATCAGTACTTTTCATTTCAACTTGTTTTAAAAAAAAAAAGTAGATATGATCTAAATTCATCTTCAATTATTATATGTTTTGTTATGCTAGCTTAAAATTCTAATTGTATATTTCCTCATTTGTTGACTACTCAATTGCTTAACTTGCAGGGTTGAAGATATTACAGGAGAGTGAGCTGATCTTTATGCAGTTCATACACAATAGACTCCGTATGGGTTTGTTCTTTAGCAATATGAAACAATGTTGCCTCAGAAACGATTCCTTTGGAGATTCTTTCCTTTCTCCACTCCCTTAATGTTTCACATGCTTCCTTTTTCCAGTAGACAATCCAGAGAGTCTTTTGCCACTTTGGGATCGGTCTCATTGAGCTCATCACAAGTTTTGCCAGCATATTCTTCGACTTTTCTTTTAGAATCTGTAGACTATGTTAAACTGGTTCAATCAGCTACTAAAACTGGGAAGTTGAACCATGGCAAACTCGTTCATTCCCATATGATTAAAACTTCTTTCAGGCCCTGTCTATTTTTGCAGAACAATCTTCTTAACATGTACTGCAAATGTGGGGATACACGTTCTGCTGGCAAATTGTTTGATAAAATGTCAAAATCAAACATTGTAACTTACAACTCTTTGATTTCTGGATATGTCCAGATGAGCACCCTTGACAAGGTCATGATTTTGTTTGATAAAGCAAGAAGACTTGGTTTGAAACTTGATAAGTACACTTGTGCTGGAGCTCTTACAGCATGTAGTCAAAGTGGCAATCTTTCTGCGGGTAAGATGATTCATGGATTAATTTTAGTTTATGGATTAGGCTCCCAAGTTGTTTTGACCAATTCCCTTATTGATATGTATTCAAAATGCGGCCAGGTTGATGATGCAAGGATTTTGTTTGACCATTCTGATAAGTTAGATGGCGTTTCTTGGAATTCGTTGATTGCTGGTTATGTACAAAATGGAAAATATGAGGAGCTGTTGACAATTCTGCAGAAAATGCATCAAAATGGATTGGCGTTCAATACTTATACTCTAGGAAGTGCCCTGAAGGCTTGTAGCTCAAACTTCAATGGTTGTAAAATGTTTGGGACAATGCTACATGACCATGCAATCAAACTTGGCCTACATCTGGATGTTGTTGTTGGCACTGCGTTGCTTGATATGTATGCAAAAACAGGAAGTTTGGATGATGCTATTCAAATCTTTGACCAAATGGTGGACAAAAATGTTGTGATATATAATGCAATGATGGCTGGCTTGCTCCAACAAGAGACCGTCGAAGATAAATGTGCATACAAAGCCCTCAATCTTTTCTTTGAGATGAAGAGCTGTGGAATAAAACCTTCCATGTTTACATATTCAAGCTTATTAAAAGCTTGTATTATTGTTGAGGATTTCAAATTTGCAAAGCAAGTTCATGCCTTAATGTGCAAGAACGGTCTTCTTTCGGATGAGTACATTGGGAGTATTCTTATTGATTTATATTCTGTGTTAGGTTCAATGATGGATGCTTTATTGTGCTTTAACTCAATTCATAATTTGACTATAGTCCCAATGACTGCCATGATTTTTGGTTACCTTCAAAATGGAGAATTTGAAAGTGCGTTGTCTTTGTTCTATGAACTTTTGACATACGAAGAGAAACCTGATGAATTTATTTTTTCCACAATCATGAGTTCTTGTGCAAATATGGGCATGTTAAGATCTGGAGAACAGATCCAGGGGCATGCAACCAAGGTAGGCATCTCGAGATTCACCATTTTTCAGAATTCACAGATTTGGATGTATTCAAAATCTGGAGATCTATATGCTGCCAATCTAACCTTTCAACAGATGGAAAATCCTGATATTGTGTCCTGGTCAACAATGATCTGCAGCAATGCACAGCATGGGCGTGCAATGGAGGCCTTGAGATTTTTTGAGCTCATGAAGAGTTGTGGAATTGAGCCTAACCACTTTGCCTTTCTTGGAGTTCTAATTGCGTGTAGTCACAGAGGGCTTGTTGAAGAAGGATTAAGGTACTTCACGAAACTCTACTTTCTTGTTATTCAATGTTGAAAGGCTTAGTGATAGAAATATTATGTCAGGTGTTGTGAAGGCATTAGTCTAATCCAAAGTCACTTGGTCCTATAATTTTATGAAAAGGATTCGTCGTTTGGTTCGACTTTTATCTTCTGCTCTCTCAAGGCTTAAACAGGGTTTGGAGGTGTAGACTTCTGTCCTAGCTCCTTTTAGTTTCTAGTTATCGTATTTAGTTTCTCAAGCAAAAATATTGCTGGTGCCTTCTTTTGGTTTTTGATTTTCCCCTTTAAAATTAATCCAAAAAGCTCTCTTGTATCATATGTGGTTAAATATATTTTATTTGGTTTATTTTCCAATCCAAAAGTGTGGAGTATTTTAGCCCTCTGCTGTTTTGGAGGGTGTCTTAGTCTTATGCATGAATATGTTTCTATCCGTTTTTCCATCCATCTGGTTTTGTTGGTGACAGGTACTTTGATACCATGGAGAAAGACTACAAAATGAAACTTCATGTCAAGCATTGTGTCTGTGTTGTTGATCTACTTGGACGAGCTGGAAGGTTGGCCGATGCAGAAAGTTTAATCCTACGCTTAGGGTTTAATCATGAACCAGTGATGTGGCGAGCTTTACTAAGTGCCTGCAGGATTCACAAAGATATAGTTACTGCACAACGCGCAGCACAGAAAGTAATAGAGCTTGAACCTCTCGCATCTGCATCTTATGTTCTTCTTTATAACATTTATATGGATGCTGGAAATAAGTTAGCTGCCTCAAAAGTTAGAATGTTAATGGAAGATCGGAGAATTAAGAAAGCACCTGGTCTAAGCTGGATACAAATAGGAGATAAAGTCTACTCATTTGTTTCAGGTGATCGATCTCACAAAAACAGTGAACGAATATATGCAAAGTTGGATGAAATGTTAGCAAGGACAAAGAGATTAGATTCGGCAAAGGACACATTAGGTTACAAAATTGAACATGAATACCTGACCAATGTGAACTATCACAGTGAAAAGTTGGCTGTGGCTTTTGGGGTTCTCCATTTGTCGGAATCAGCTCCGGTGAGAGTGATGAAGAACCTGAGAATATGTTTGGACTGTCACAAGACAATGAAGCTCTTCTCAATAGTTGAGAAAAGAGAGTTAATTCTTAGAGATTCAGTTCGATTCCATCATTTCAAAGACGGGTCTTGTTCTTGTGGGGACTACTGGTAGTTGAAATGGATTCATATTTGTAGTTTAAGTTGAAAGTTGAAGTCTCAAAAGACTGAAAAAAGGCTGAATCCAAATTTCTCTAGGCTATTTCATATCTAAAAGGATCGTAAACTATCTGCAAGCATGAAGACACGAAGCATTTTTTTTTCTCTTTATGTCTTCTATGTTCATACATAGTCTTCAATCACAATCTGGAGGGAGGCTATTCCTTCTGAGATTGCCAAGGAACTTTAGATTTAGCAAGCTTCGGAGGATAAGTTCTTCTGGGAAAGCTAATACCCTTTCCTGACTGAGGTTTGCTGTGCTGTAACAACAGTAAAAACTAATATCACATTTTCTTTCAAGTACAACTGTGGGGACGTCTTCGACCTTTCAAAGGTGGTACCAACTACCACCATTGAGTCAAGTGAGTAAAAAGCTAAGATCATATTAGTAACTTTATATATACAAATTCTTGATCAGATATTGGAGCTGGAGTCATTCTACATGCATTAGGAACCTCATTATGATGTCTAGGAAGACTATCATCCAATGTACCTAATCATGCTTTTAGCTCAAAAGTGAATGACTTTTTGATGCTTTGGATCCTTGTTCAAGTGCAAAGGTGTTTAGGGTTTTGGGTGACGTACTTGAATAAAAGAGGTTTATTTATCTTGGGCCTTTTGTTTATTTTTTTATTGTATGGTTTAGTAGATAAGATACAAATTTCAACTCGGTGTATTTTTTTTCCTTAAACGAGAAAGATTTATTTACTCGAGAACGAATCTGAGAAAGAATTATATTCTTTTATTAGAAACAAAGACATGTATGTGACACATGCATGGTTTTTTCTATTTTTTCTCTATTGATATAATTGAATGGTTTTGAATCACACATCATTTTTACTAAGAAAATCGTCATTAATTGACCATCGAATCTATAATCTTGAACCACTTATTGACCATGCATAAAAAGGACTAGAAAATTGGTGACGACAATGCAGAATATCATGTTTCATTAGTTGATCACGAGAGATCAGTAGTTAATTATACTAATCCAAAAATTAGCTTATAGGCGGATAAAATTGATAATTGATTCAAACATATTGCAATGTTTTTAATTCTCAACTTTTGTATTTAATTTGCGATTTGATTCGATTTTAAATAGGAACCAAACGAAACCAAGTGTTATATAATATATTATTTATTTACTATAAAAGTTAAAAGGGAATTCTCCTTCCTTTTGATTTTAAGGTTACACAGCTTGGTGGAGACTGATATTGGGGAGCCATTTGTGAAACTGAGAATTCCTATTTCTTTCACTTCTCTCGGAATTCCGTTCATTTGTGCACCAGTGAAGTCCTCCGGATCAGTCTCGCCACTATATTAGGCTAACAACTTCTCTTCCTCGCCCGCATCTGCTCCTCTTCTCACTTCTCACCTCAGTTTTGCGCCGTTCGTCTTCTGACGGCCATCCTAACAGGTATCAAATTATTTATTTATTCTTTTTGGTATAAATAAAATTTTAACTCCAATTTTTTGTTTGTTTTTGGCTTCGTTGAGTTCAAGATTGAAAGTAATGAATGGGTAAGGAGCCGCTACTAATATCACAGTAAGGGGCTGCTACTGACTTGTCTTTGCTTTTACATGTACAAATCATAATGAATGCGTTATTGCTTTTACATATACAAATCATAATGAATGAGGGTTATTGCTGCTGTTTACACGTAAGCAATTTATTTTTAAGATTTCATTGTTGGTTGTCTTGCTGTTTACATTCTGTTGTTGTATGGGTGAAATTTTTTTACAAACATTAGAATGTAAAAGAAAAAAAGTACAACTCAACCCAACCCATTTACACCTCTAGGTTTGCTTTTGCCGCCCCCGATTTGCCTTTGCCACCTCACTACGGTCACCGTCAACCACGTCTCAACATAAAGACTATTTTGTTTAAATTGGTTTTACGATTTGTATATAACTTAGAATTTGCATAACATCAATGCTATAGGGCCAATATTAAGTTTTAAGATTGTTGTTATGGTTAGAATATGTCCCTTGAGCATTGTTGTAAAGTTTGGCCCCTAAAACTTTAATTCTTCATTGTTGTAATGTTTTAAGTCCCAATTGAATTTCCCTAGTTGTTTGAATCGCTAGTCTAGTTGCTTTTTCTTGTAGAAGTTGAGAAGCTTTTCGAAGCAGGCACCATTTACTAAGCATTTTTCTGTTCTCTACTTCCTACAATGATTTTCTCTTGGCTTTGTATATCTTTGATTCCAAATTTGCCAATTTTTCTTGAAGGAATTGCACATATACCTTCTGTTTAATCCCTTTTTAGAATCAAGGTCTTGAAAAAAACCAACTCAAATTGATTATTTGAATTATGGAGGTTCAGTTTTGTTGGTCATTTTGGTCATTTCAAATTCAACCAAACTAATTTAAGATGATTCGGTTGGCGGTCATAATGTTATGATTTATTTTTTGTAATTATACAAAACCATGTAGGTGTTTCTTCTCAAATCTCATTTTCAGCCTTAATGTCTCTGTTTCAAAATTTCTCAAAAAATATGCTGTTGGTCAATGTTTTCTTGGGCAGAGCACATAATGAAATTGTGGGGTTTTTGAGTGACAAGAAGAGGCCCTTGAAGACTTAAAGGTTTGAAAATGAATTCAGAAGCCTTGCAGGTAGCTAAGGTCTATCGCCAGCTACTCAAAGCTGTAAAGAAACATGTTGGAAAGGAAGAGAGTAAGAAGCATTTTGTGGACTATGTGGCTCAAAAGTTCAGAGATAAATCCATACTTTCAAAACCCCACTCTATTCACCAGGAAATCAAGCTTGCTCGGGATTACACATTTCTACTTAACAGTGTGCACCATCAAAAGGCAATAATACTTCACTCTCAGCTCAGATCACAAAGAAACAAACTTTTCTTTCTTCCTCATTTGATCTTTGTTTTCAATTGTAATTGACATGGGCTATGATGTACAGGATTTGCTGTTCTCGTATAACATTGCTGTTGATCGATCAGATGAAATGAAGCGAGTATTGGGCAAGTCTGCAGCAAGTGTGGGGCTTTCACTTCCCGAGGTCTATCAACCCTGATGCCCTGTGGTTGTTTGATTAAGAAGAAGCAATTTTTCCCCTAATCAAAGAAGAATAAGCACTTCGATGAGCTGCCAGCTTGCAGCAGACTTACATATTGTTGATTTTTTCTACCTTTTGATGCATCAAGTTTGCACATCGAAAGAAACGAAGGCGTACTCTAACATTTTTATTAAATGGTGAGATTTTCCCTCTTATTAGTACTCCTGAGGGTGAATTCAAGCATTCTGGTGTGATGTTTGTTTCATTTCCAATTAATATAAACTTTATTAATGTGAAAAGGAGCTGCTGAATTTTGATGTAAATCACTTTTACTTTACTTTATTACAATTGTCCAACTTTCTTAAATAAATGTTACAACTTGAAAGGCATTGAGTATGAGTGTGGTGGTTTTTAAATATCCCTGATGGTATATGGTTTATTGTTGATTTAATAATCATCATCATTGCAGATTGAAAGTCGTGGCGAGTAATTGACAGATAAGTTGCAATTGCTAAAAGCTCTTTGATGTTGTTTTGTTTGTAATGCTATATTTTTACTGTACTAGATGTATAAGACTAGTTTATAGGTTTTGATTTTTCCTAACAAAGATTGGACGATTGAGTTGAACCATCCATCTTTGAGACTATAATTGATATATTGTCCCCTAAACAATATTTGATAATATTTGTGTTGTAGACTTATCTTTTGTTTTATGTGTGTTTGATGTGGTTTCTACGTCTTTGCCATTAAAAATTCATGATGGAGGAGTACTAAGAGAATTTCCATGTGGACATAAACATATTTGCTTGGTGAGATTGGGCCCTTTGCTTGTGGACTTAGGCTTAGGTCCATTTGCATGTTGGGATTAAGCTTGGGCCCATACGTTTGTTGGACTTGGACTTCACTATCCTTTTTTGCCCAATTTTTATATCTAGCGTCTGAATTGAGCTGAGTATGATAAAACTTAATTATCCAAACTCAATCAAATTATAATTATCACAATGTTTGTTTTGATCACATGGTAGAATTTAATTGATTGTTGCTCAACAACACATGCTCAAAAAGCCCTAAAAGGCCTAAAGACCAAATATATATCAAAAGAATTTGTTTTTAAAAAATGTGCATTATGTGAAAAAAAAAAACTCAAATATACTGATGTTAATTAGGTTTTTTTTTTTTTTTTTGTATTTTTCATTTTATTTTCTCGAGTGGCAGAAATTATGAAACCGACAAAATTTTGAAAGTAGAAAACACTCATCTAAGTTACGCCTTAAACGAAAGATATATGTTTTTGAAAGTGTTGGTTTCAGTGTCGAATATATGAAAAAGGGAAGATTAATCATATGGCACAAAAACTTGGGAGTTTGGTTTTCGTGGTGGACCAAAGAAGCGATTTTTCTGAAAGTTTATTGTTTATAATCTTCTTCTTCCGCTGATGTATATTGCAAAGGGCACAATCAGTCAGCAAAACCATCCCCAAACCGATTTGGAAAAGGAAGAGTTATTTATGATGAAAATAAGGACGAGTTTAGGCTTTTGTGTAATTGGGCCAATTAAAGCAGAAAGGCCCAAATAAAAAGCTATAGAAATGGTCAATAGTTTTCCGAAAATGCCCTCCAAACAACATCTCATCTTTTAACTCATTGAATTCTATCAAATCTCCCTTTTTCCCCAAATTTATATATTTAAATCCAATTCTTTTATAACTTCACAACTCTTTTTTTCTTTTTTTTCTCTGCTTGGATTTACCTTTATTTTTGTTTTTTTAAAAAAAGAAAACTAGCTATATAACTTTCAATAACAAATAAATACATATTTTTTTAAGTTTAAATAATAAACTACGAATTATAAGATTTATATTAAAGAGTTTAATCTATTTTAGCAATTTATCTTACAACTTTTAAATTAATTAAATATTTAATTTTCACAACGAATTTAGTTTATAATTGAAAGAAAAAGAAGACAACTCATAATTTATTATTGAATTCTTTTTCATCACAGCTTTGATATTATATTATATTTCAAATGATAAAATAAATATTTCATTTAAGAAATTTCAATTAGAACACTAAACAATCTTTTCAACTCTAACAAATATTGTAATTCTAATTTTCACATTTTTTTTGTGGTGATGAAAGTTTCTGTGATAATTTAAAACCTTTTACAAACATCACAAATATTTTCTTTCTATTTGATTCAAAAAGGTAAAAATAAAATTTTTAATATGAATCATATATATCAAGGTAACCCTAGGAATTAAAATTATAAAAGTTTCCTATTAAAATTATAAATGAAACTTTATTAGTTGACCCTATAACAATAAATTTCATTGATCAAAATAAAAGAAGAAGAGAAGTCTAAAATATAGAACGAAAATGAAAGGGATGGAAGGGATGGGCGTAGTAATTGGTTATAGCAAAGATTTAGAGAACTGACCAAACTTAATATGGTATATTTCATAGATACACAATCCATATATGTACTCAAATACATTTATTTAAACATTTTTTATATATAACCATCATATCTAATTAGCCAACGAAATCAATGCAAATTTACCCAACAATAATTTTCTTTTTTGTTCTCTTTCTTTAAAAAAAAAAACAAAACTCACTTTGATAGAGAGAATTGACACCATCTTCAACTAGAAAACAAAAACTTCATTCTAAAAATCTTTTCGGTAAACATTTTGAAAACGAAGAGATAAAAGAAGAAATGTAGAAAAAATTGTATTTCTTATTTGAAAATTTATGTAGTTATAATTGTTAGGTTTTATGTCTTAAAACTTGTAGATAGTAAGTGCAGTTTATTGGTCATTATTAATAAAGTGTTATTATTGTAATTTTAATAAAGTGCTATTGATTATTTGTTTTGTCTTAATAACCTAAATCCAATAAACTAATATTCTAAGCTATTTGATGAGTCTTGAACTGTATATTAAAACATATAAAGACAAAGGTTGGATACCTTATCTGGGCAAGACTATGGATATTGTTCTCTTTCTATTTAATACAAACATAATAATCCAACACGTTGCGAGTGAGAGTATCATATGCAATGACTTTGCATAAGATCAAACCACGAAATAGTGACTACTAGATGTAACTTCGTTAACTAGTTATGTTTCTATTTTATTAGGAGACTTAGGTAACTAGTCTTAATCTTAAGTGTATTATAAACTCTTGTTCGCGAGGAGTTGTCCTGTGATTTGTACAGTAAGGGTAGCCAAATTGCCAACTCAATAAGTTTATCATTTTGGGGACAAAACTGAGTGGGGAGCTGAAAACATAATCACACATGAAATTCACTTCTTCCTGACTTTGAGGTAAGTAGATGAGTGTTCCCTAAATTTGTGTCTTCGGGACTTGAACAAAGGATCCTACTCTCTCTATGGCACAAGAGGGGTTTTTGGTTATTAGTTGGACCATAAACATGTTGTTCATTAGAGGAGCACTGATATTTAAGAACTGAAAGTAACCCAGGAGAAAACGGTAATTTGACTCAGCTAGTGTTACGAACACTTGTAAAGAGCTAACTTATTGTTATTGGTCTATATCCGTGAACACATAAATATATCTACAATAAGAAGAGTTCAACTATGACTCATTAGTGGAGTGTACACACAGTTAATGAATATGATTAACGTGGCTAATGAGTATAGTAAATTAATCTCATGTTATTGTAGCTTCTAATTTGTAGGTCCATTATATCATTTTCTTAACTCGTAAAGGGTAATAAGGTTATAATATATTGTTTATTTTGCTATCTTTTAAAATATAACATCTTATTTAAGTAGAGAAATGACAAAATAAACGTTTTCTTTTGAAAAAATGCAAAAATATTATTAAATTATAAAAATGGAAAAATGAAGTTTAAAATGAGATTTTTTTAAAAAATATAACAAACTAGCAAAATATTTATATTGTATAAAACAATTTTGAAAACAGAAAAAACTCACATGCCCTACCAAAAATGCCCCAGTCCATGCGATTAATCGGACACACGCGCACGCGTACTTCTTCTAAACAATCATGTTACGCACTTGTGCAGAAAATGATACACAATCATGTAGGTAGTATCAACACGATTGTGTAGTTCCTTTTAATGATGGAAAAAACATGCTTCAAATATAAACGATTGTGTTGGCCACGTTAAACGATCGGGTTGATTATGGTAAGCGATCGTTTACATCATATCCACACGAGCATGTCGTTCTTTTTAAACGACAGGAAAAGGGCTTCAAATCTTAACAATCATGTTGATGATGCTAAATGATCGTGTTGATGAGGTAAGCGATCGTTTAGATTATATCCACCCGATCGTGTAGTTCTTTTTAAACGATGGAAAAAGGGCTTCAAATCTAAACGATCGTGCTGACCATACTAAACAATCGTGTTGACTAGGTAAGCTATCATTTTGATCATACCCACACGATCGTGTAATTCATTTTAAATAATTGAAAAATGACTTTAAATTTTGTTGACCATGCTAAACAATCATGTTGACTAGGTAAGTGATCATTGAGATCATATCAATGTGATATTTAAACGATCTTGATATTCTGGAAGAAGAGCTAGAAAAAAAGAAAGAGAAGATGAAAAAGAAGTTCGGTGAATAAAAATAGAAAGAAAACTTAGAAGAGAAGTTGAAGAAATTTGGAAGATAGTATGAATACATCGCAAAGAAGAAGAAGAAGGAGTGACGAATCGTCCACAATATTAAGGGCAAATCTGAAATTTATGAAAATATTTTACCTGTTTCTTGGATTTTTTTTATTTTATTACATGGGTCGTAAATATTTTGGTGGTGTTTTATTTATGAAAAAATAACCTTTTAAAATTATTAATTACAAATTAATGATTTACCAAAATACTCCTAACTAATTCAAACCAATCTAAGATCAAATTCTAACAAAAGTTCTGTTAACTATAAATTTTAAAAAATAATTCTACTATTTTTTACAAAAAAAAAAAATGAAAAACCTAACAATTAGGATTCTATTATATCTATCAAAACATTTTCAAATTTCGAACATGAGATTACTTTTATTATATATATATATAAACAAAATAACGTGTTCAATGAAGTCGAGCAAGATTTCACCCAAAATAAACAAAACATGTTCTCAAAACAAATATTCGTTCTCATAAATACACTCTAGACAATTAAAATTTGTGTATTTAATGAAGTCGAGCAAACAATTTTAACATGATCAACAACACCATAAATACTTGTATTTGCACCTCATTTAAAACATAAAGTACAACTATTATTTTTTGAGTCTCAAGACTACGATACAATATACTATACAATAGTTAAACGACACACCTATTCGAAAGAAAAAAGAATAACAAAAGGAAGGGATAAACTCAATATACCGAAGGTACACCAAGATTGCACCCCAATATAATTAGAATTACTTTGTAATTAAAACAATTCAATTATTACAAATAAAACTAGTATAGCAATAAGGGAAAATTGGTGTAGGAATAAGTACTATTTAACTATCCCATAAAAAACTACTATAGTGTAACCACTCATTTTTGTTCGAACTTATTTAAAATTAGTTCAATTGTAAGATTAATTTTTATCTTAGTTTTGTTAATTTTTAATTTTATGATTAGTTGCATTTTTCAAAAATATATATATTATTTAACTACTTTTAAAATTTTGAAGGTAGTTTGGTTAAAATAACTAAGTCAATTAATTAGACTAACTAAGGTAGGTGAAGAAATAGTAAAACTAGTAACTTTTTTAAATAGGTTTTAGTGGTCAAAAGCTACACGCGTGTAAGACAAAGTTGGTATTATTCTAAATTTTTTTAAAATAGCTATTTGAAGTTTTAGCCCTCTGAAGAAATGATTTTGAATATAGATAATCAACACCTTCTTCATCTGGGGGCACACAACAAAAAGCCATACAAGAAACCTAGGGGTTTTTACACAACCTATGCATCTTGAGCCTCCATACTCACCACTTCTCTTAGCCAGGGTTGGATTTATAAAGGGGTCAGAGGCACGTGCTCTGACCTGCATCACATTATCGATTTTTGTATTTTAATATTAATTTTAAAGTGTCAGATTAACATATATATTAAATAATGCTTTATATTAACTAAAATCCTGGTTCTATTGTATTGGTTGTGCCCCACATCAAATCCCCCGGTTAAGAGTTTGATTCTTGTCAACTTCCACTCTTTCAACGATATTCCATGAAAAATGTATTATTATTTTTTATTTCTTTTCGTTTTTTAACGTAATTTTTAAATTCACATATTAATTACATTACAAAAAATCACGTGAAAATTGTCGGGCTTTCTTTATTGCTACAAATATAGTGAATGTTATTAGAACATTAGTGAAACTTCAATATATTTTTTTAAACATTTTCTAGTCTCTTTATTAAATAGTGTCTGGTGTCCCCCTAGATAAAATTTTTGGATCCGCCACTGCTCTTAGCCTTCATCTTCTTAGAAAAAAACCAAAAGATCTACAACGTCCATTTGTTCTCTTCTAGCAACCTCTAAATCTCCATTTTTCCCACAAAATATTCATTTATTGTTCTTGTTATTATTTCTCCATTTTTCTTTCTCATATAATTATTTCTTTATTATCTTAATTGTTTCTACCTTTTCTTTCACTTATTAGTAAACTAGTATTGCATGTGTTTCATAAAGTTGAAAAATAAAGTTTACCATATAAGTTGAAAATTAATACTATTCAATTTAAATCTCAATTTCATACCAAGATTAAAAAAACAAAATTTCAAAAAAAATATATAGAAAAAATAACCTACTTTAAACAAATAAAAAATGAAAATGTGATAACTACATATAAAAAAAAACACACACAATATGAGGGTAAGTTAACAAAATTAGAACATGTCTGTAATACGTAGGTACACCCCTAATCGTGTAAGTGGTCCCGTCGGAACAACCCTAGTCGTGCGAGTGACCCCATATACACAGTAAAAATGTTCCCTAATCGTGCATGTGATCCATAGGTACACCTCTAAATTGTGCGAGCTAGTGGTCCCGTGGAACACCCCTAGTCGTACGAGTGACCCCATAAATAGGATCACAATAAAGGTGGAGTAAAAGCTCAACAGGTAAAGTTAACAGGTACACCATAGTCCAAAGCATGTAGCATATCATAAATATCATAGCATGACATGTATATCGATCATAATGTTCTTATCATTTAATATATCATGCATCATATATAACAATCATCAATGTCAATCATCAACATCAACACATTATGTACCTTAGCTACATTAATACATAATGGAAAATACATGCAAGCTCTTAAATTTATGTTCGAAGGTTCAATATTAGAATCTTTAACTCGAGATTAGCTAAAAAGTTTAATCTCTATCTATCACCTTCAAAGCTTTCCAATAGACAAATATTAACAGATGGCTACGGTCTCCAAAATTCTCGAATGAATCAACTTACCCAAAGTTGAGGTTGGAACCAATTCAACCTTATTTGGAAAAAAAATCTCAAAGTTAATTCTCCCAATTTAGCCAACTAACCTTCAAGGAAAAATCCAAGTTAATTTATTTTAGAACTAACAATTACCACTTAATGGGTATACCAAAACCCAAACAAAACTAACCACAAAAGTGGCTCAAAATATACCACAAAGTAGCTTCACTCGGGGAAAGAATGCAGCTCAGCTAGGTAGAGGACGGCTCGGATGAGGGAAGGGTCAACTCGGGTGGCAAGAGACTCGGCTTGGACAAATCTCATTCAGCTTGGGCATGCCTTCGTCTGAACATCAACGAACGAAGGTCGACTATGACACTGATGAAAGGGAGGACAACGGGGACAAAGGCGAAGATGAAACGTGGCGATTGATGGACGAGAAGAGAGGTACCAACGAGGGAACAAAGTCTTCGATTCGATGATGCATGGTGGACAGGGCAAGCAAGGTTCACGGCGTTCGCTTGGCATGGCAGTCTGTGCGACAGAGAAAGACTGATGATGACCAATGACAACGGCTAGGGTTTGGAGTGGAGGAGGAAGATGAATGAGGAAGAAGATGAAGCATGCTGAACGTAAAATTATCACTACTATAATTATCCAAATATAATTATCAACTTTCCAACAAAATTTCACTCTCCAATTTAATTAAATAACACCCAAAATTATTTAATTAAATTCCAATTTCCACAAAACCAAATAATTTTCATTGAAGGAAAACAAATAATGCCCAAAAAATTAAACAAAACTAAAATAATTAACTCCAAAATTATCTAAATCATAAGTGCAGTCTTATGATGTTAATTATAGAGTTTACAAAATCAATCACTACTCTATACTTTAAGTGATACAATACTACTAAATGTAAAATTATCACTACTATAATTCAAAGAGAATGTTTAGATAAACAAAAGCTCCCCCTAATCATGTATTTATCAGTTATCTGCCTAAGGACTTGTTGAAGAAAATCTCCCTCTTAATCAAGTATCTCATCCATCATCAGATTAAGGTATAATACTTCTTCATCGCAATGAAGCTTTCAATCTTCGTACGAATGTTGAGATAGATGCTCTTCACAGAATACGCACATATATTCCAAGCAAGGAACAATTACTTACTTGATGCTTCTTCTTTTCTTGCTCCACAAGTTTTAGCACCGCTCTTTTTTTTTTTTTGGCACACCTAAAAGGAAAATAAAGATGATTATATATATGATATGAAGATCCTTGCTTATTCCACGGATAAATGAAATATAGAATGAACAAAATCTTTCCTTAATAATATATTGAGATAAGATAATTAATTAAAAGAATATTTTTATATAAAATATATTCTTTTAATAAAAAATTAACTTCAAACACGGAGGCTTGTTCTGAACAAATAATTTATCAATTTACGAAAACGGACCCATCAAAAACTAACAAAGTCACCATTGTTTTTTCATAAATTTCATATTTGTCATTGTTTGTTTTGAATTTCTCGGGACAAGCATTGAATTCTTGTGCATCTATCTTCTTTATATTATTACTTCTCCTTCTTCATATTCCCACTTGTTCTTCTTCACGATTTCTTCATCTCCTCTTCTAGAATTTCTTCCTTGTTCGTCATCTCTCATTTTTTTCTCTCTCTTTCTTTGTTCACTACATGATCATGTACCAAAATCTAAACGATCAGTCGTTTATCTTAGATAAATAGAGATAGATCACTATCATTATCTATTCCAGATAGATAAATGATAGATCAAATGATCGTTTACTAATGTCTAAATGATTATATGTACCAATTATATCAACGATCTTTAAAACTATATTATACAATCATTTAAATTAGAAGTTTTTTCGCACACGTGTGTGGCTGATTAATCGTTGTTGGAATAATTTTCCTTGAAGGAGTAACTTGCTGAGAAGAAGTAACACCTAGACTGAATGCTTAGACAACTCACGTGCTAATTCGCCTTGTATTTCACTTGGTAGAATTAGTATCTCGCCTTGTCTAGATAGAATGCTTAGACTGACCGCTTGATGTCTCTCCTTGTGTAATGATCAGAACACTTAAGAATAAGCTCATAGTGACTTATCATGTACTAACAAGTTATTTTGGTCAAAACGTCTACTGCAAAATAAAATCTAGTTAATAAAGAGAGGTTGAGTCATGAATCTTGCTTTCTTTAAGACGTTTCGCAGCTCTACTCATTTGTGCAAACAAATTAATTAGTACAGCCTCGTCATCTCAAGGATAAAGCAGTTGTGTTCTTCAATCAAAATTTCACAGAGACTGGTTGGAATACATGTTTTTTTTATCAATTGCCTCCAAAGATATAACAAATCACCCTTTTTTTTTTCTAGAAGTAGCATCATGTCTAAGAGATCATAAGCAAAACTTTGTGGACAACAATTTTGAAATTGAAAGAAACACTTTTGGAGACGGCAAAAGATTATGGAAAAATGTCGTTATCTTCACAATTAAAGAGATCACTTGGTTTAAAGACTTATGTGTAACTATTTGAATAGTCGTGTCTTTTCTTTTAATTTAACTATTCTCATGATAAATTATACCATCATTCACGAAGGAGACACAGTACACCATTTCTTTGAACACACACACATATATATAAAGGTGAAATACACACATGTATGTTCAATTATTGAGGTTGAAGCCTTCAAATATGATTTTCTCCAATAATTATAATAAATAATAAAATAATATAATAATAATAATAATAATAATAATAATAATAATAATAATAATAATAATAATAATAATTAATAATAATAATAATAATAATAATAATAATAATAATAATAATAATAATAATAAATAATAATAAATAATAATAATAATAATAATAATAATAATAATAATAATAATAATAATAATAATAATAAATAATAATAATAATAATAATAATAATAATAATAATAATAATAATAAAAATATAATAAAAATAAAAATAATAATAATAATAATAATAATAATAATAATAATAATAATAATAATAATAATAATAATAATAATAATAATAATAATAATAATAATAATAATAATAATAATAATAATAATAATAATAATAATAATAATAATAATAATAATAATAAAAGGCAACCCTCTACACATGAAGATATATATTGTTCGATTTGGTATAGCTTAGTTAGAATGAAATAATTTGAAAATTTTTAGAATATTTTTGTTCAACGCAATCGATTAATATTAACACCAACTTTCAATTATATAATTGAAATATAATTATATAAATAGATAAATAACACAAAATACATCCCAAAGTTTACTAAGGTAATGTAATATGTATAAGACAAAATTAGCAATATATAACGTTAAGTGAATGAAGCCTCTTACTGGAAAGTTTTGCATATGAATTCAACCATACTAGCTCATATATTAATATATATTATATGTATATATAAAATGAATATTTGAAGGATGTTGATTATTGGAGAAGAATTAATTTGAAAATGAGGAATAGGATGGGGATGAAGAATTTGTCTCATCTCCTTATGATAATCGTAATTAATAGATGCTTTTAAGTATTTCATTAAATACCCATAATGTTATCATTATATATTATATATTGCAACTGATGATAAGGCTATAAGTGTCATATTTATTTATATTAAATGGCATATTAAACGTTTAACTGTACATGTGCGTGCGAGCGTGCATGCATGCACGTGGATGTCAGTCTAATCTGTCAGATCATTAATTAACATAATCAAATATTTAATCAAATCGAAGTTTGAGAATAAGGATCTTAGTATTGGCATTGGCAGAAAAAGTTAAAAGAGTCCAGATGGCACCACATTGGGAACTTTCTAGGCCTTTTATTTTATTTTTATATCTACCATTAAACTATTATTTCAACCTCCCTGTTTTCTTTTCTTTTTTTTTTTTTTTTGTTTTGTTTATTTATTATCTTCCTCATTCAAATAATATCGAATTAAACAAATAATATTATTATTTTTATACTAAATCAAAAATCCTTCATTATTTTATTCAGCAGTAGAATATAAATATGAGTTGAAAATTGTGGCCAGTTGATCAATTTTTTGAAATTTGAAATTTCAGTTTTATAATAAAACTGTTGAACTTTTTTTTTTTTTTAATTTATTATAAAATTTTAATGCTGTATATTACTGTTATTGATTTTCTTTTTCTTTTATGATTTAGAACATTCATTTACAAATTATAAATAGGTATTGATTCTAAACCATTTTTAGTTCAGGGTGTTTCATAAAATAATTATTAATTTAGTCTCTTTACTTTTTTTACTTTTGTTCGGTAACAATTTAGTTTATTTATTTTAAATTTTGTACGTATGTAACAATTTAATTCTTATAATTTAAAATTTGTAATGATTTAGTCTCATATGTAGTTTGTAAGTTTCATTTGTATGATTACACAATAAAACTATATTGTATAAAACAATAAATACCAAAATCTTTGAACTACATGATTTTCACAAATTAAACTTATAGTTAGAGAATCACATACCTTTATCCATTAATGGTCTTGTAAGGGATTGTGTTTTTTCTCACTTGACCTCCTTTAACTTAATTAATTTTTTTGATGGAGAATAATGAACTACTTGAATGAAGCAGTGAGAGAATCAATATATTCTTTAGGTTCTATTTATAGAACACCACTCATCATGGTGTTTTAATTATGACATTATCTTTTTACTTAATTGGTCTAATAAAATAATAGGCTCCAAAGAGATAAAATGACGAATAATGCACATGGAACACATTAATAATAACATTAAATTTAAAATAAATATATATATGTATATGTATATATATGTATATCATAACTTAATGTTTAAATTTAATAATATATTTCTTGCTAAATAAACCAATAAACTTATTAGATACTTATTGTTGGAATATATCCTACTTAAGAGGACCCCATGGATGAGCCTAAGTTAGAGCTTAGTGGACCCATGGAAGATAAGCTTAGTGGAGCTCAAACAAGTCCACATGTGGGAGCTTAAAGTAGTTCACAGGATACTAGAAGAGAACTCATAAAGGGTTTATGAAAGAGCCGAGAAGAGAGAAAGAGAATTGTAGGAGAGAGCATAGAGAAGCCCTAGGAGATCAGTCTGAGAGAGTTTAGAGAGTTCAATAGGACATGAGATAATTAAGTTGATCAAAAGGAGCTTAGGGAAGAGCTCAAAATGAACCTAAATGAGCCTATGAGAGAGTTTAAGAGGAGCTTAAAGGAGCCTAGTAGAAAGCTTAAGAGAAGCCTAGGATAGAGATCAAGAGAGTCTTGAGAGAGTTGGAAAAAGAGCTCAATGAAACCTATGTGTTAGGTTGGAGCTTACAGGAGCATAAGATAGAGTTAAAAAAGATCCATGAATAAGCTTAAGCTCAGTAAGACTTGTGAGATAAGCTTAGAAAGAGCTCGCAAGGCAAAGCGTAGCAGAGGGAGTTTTTAGGAGGAGTAGGACCCTCATGGTCAGAGGAGCTCATGGAAGAAGGACCCACGAGGGAGAGTCCGCCTAGAAGAATCTTACCTTCTAAGAAGAGCTCACAGAATGAGGAGAGCCAGCAACAAAGAACAATCTAGCCTTCTAAGAGGAGCTACCCATAATGGAGTGCCTATTCTCTTAAGATAAGGGAGTACCTAGCCGCTCTGAGAGAGGTTTAGAGGAGGAAGACCCCCTAAGAAAAGTACCTTGAGGGTAATGCCTAGGAGAGCTCAAAGGACCTATGTAGGAAGACCTCTAAACGATTGAGTGCAAAAATGTTTGGATTGTCAACAGCACGAGTCATAGAGAAAGCATGAAGAGCGCTCATTGTGTCTATTATAACGATAGCACAGCTACGCATGAAGTAATTCAATCATTCCAAAATTTTGAAAGGAGTAATTATGAGGTCAAATATTAGTTACGAATCATTATTCTATATAAATGACCTAGATCACTAGATGAAAGCATGTCCATATTAAAGTGTATTGGGCTAAACCACTTCAATTTTTAATAATTACTTTTTCTTGTAGACACTCACACAAACAAACTGTAAAATATAAAAACTAAATTACATATTAAAATATAAAAACTAAATTGTTACAAAATTGAGAGTTGCAATGTTAAATCTTGATTAGACAACATTTATATGAAGACAATGATAGAGTAAGAACAAAAAAGCAAGTTCATTTTTGTTTTCATGTTTTAAAAGAAAAAACAATTTCAGTTTCCGAATGTGAAAAAGATGGAGGGAAATTTTGCTTTTAGAAAAAGAGAAAAAAAGAAAATTTGCCGTTAATAGACACGTGGCAATGGCAATATAAGTTTGACGTCATGAGAAAGAGTATGAAGGCCCATTAAATAAATAATGGGCCAGAACAGTGAGCCCAATGGGTGGGCAATAATTGGGGTATGAGTCAGTTTCCACTAAGTGGCGCTGAGGGCCCACAGAAGTACTAAAAAAGCCCATAAGTAGTCTTAGCTACTACCTCTTTCTTGATAAAGAAGTTGTTTTTAGTTCAAAATAAAAGGGCAAAAAGGAGGTTTTTTCTTTCTTTTTTTCCTGACGCAAAAAAGATTTTCTTTCCTGATATTTTTGGAATTTTAAATGATAAACAAATATCCATACATTAAATACACATACACTGTGTGTTGACGACCATGATTCAAATTTCCTCAATACATCATGCATGCCTCTTTATTTATTATATATATATATACGTGAAAAAATGGCCTAAAATTATAGTTTAATTTTATAATAAGATGTTAGTGTGTGAGGGACGATTTAAACTTTAAAGATAAGTTTTGAGATAAAGTCCTAAAGTTAAATTTAAATTTTGTAAAGTGATAGTCGTCCATTCTCCCACGGAATGAGGAAAGAATGAAAATATGCTAATATACATGTACTTAACACAAACTAAGAAAAGAGCTTCATTGCTCCAATCATCAAAAAATTATTCTTGTAAATTCTTAATGATTTGAAAAAATGTCAAACTATTTATAAAATCTCTAGTTTTAGTATTTAGGTTGACAAATTAATATTTATTTATTATATAAAAAAGAATTAATAAAGTATATTTACTCTAAATTTACTTTTCATGATTTATTGTTTCTAATTTCTATTAGAATTATAGTCCTTTATTTACAAAACCCAAATGTTACCAAAATAAATAAATAAATAAATAAAATATGAGACAACTATTTACAAAAGATCTTACTTATAGTCAGTATTTGTTAAGGAACTTATATTGGAAGAAGAGGTAGACTATCACTTCTTTTATGAGATAGATGAGTTATCCATTATATGTGAATGTTATTGTCTAAGACAAAGACGAATAGGTATTTGAATGTATCAAAGTTTATGAAAAACTTGGAGATGACGTAGAAAATGAAGAAAATGGTAAATGAAATGAAGAAAGGGGAAAAGAAGAATAAAATTGAAAGGAACGGTTTGGGGAGATTGAGCAATAGAGCAGCATTGATTTGGAAATCTAATAAGGTTAAAATATTATATATTAAGGGAAAGAAAAGAAATGTGTGTGTGTGTGTGTGTGTGTTGGAAGTTGGAACTTTGGATGGGATCCAATAATTGTCCATAATTAAAGTAGGGAAAAAAAAGGTAATTTAAGAAGGGAAGAAGTAAAAAAAAGTCAAAAAAAAGTCTGCATTTGTTAATTTGTTTTTGAGGTATTGTCCAGCTGTATTTTCCTCACAACGCTACCCTCCCTCTCCCTCTCCCTCTGCTGCTGCTTCTTCTTCTTCTTCTTCTTCTTCTTCTTCTTCTTCTTCTTCCCCAATCATCACTCACTTCCCGACAAAATCCTCCGCCATACCTTTTCTCATTTCTTTCCTTCCTCCCTCTAAAAGCCTCTTACAACAGATTTTTCATTCTTGTTTTTCTTGATGGAGCCTTCTCTTGAACTTTCACAAACTCCTGAGCAGATTATACTACGCTGGGATTCTGCCGCACCGGAGGAGGTCAAAGATAAGATGATTTTTGACTCCGACAGGGAAGAGATCGACCGTTACTTGCAGGCTGTCGATGAAATCCAGAGGTCTATGTCCTCTGCTCCCATTTCTGACGATCACAACAAAGCTGATTCCACTATGCAGATCGCCATGGCTAGGCTTGAAGATGAGTTTCGTCACATTCTCTCCAGTCATACCACTCCGATCGAGGTTGACTCGCTTACTGATCCCAGTCCCTCTTCTCGTTCTATGTCCACTAGTGGTAGTGGTGTGTTCGAGGATGAAAACGACGATGAACCCGACTTAAACGAAGTTCAGCTTGATTTAACAGGTAGTCCAAGTTTTGGGTCCAGTGGTCGATCCAGCTACCGGGCCACTAGTAGTATTCGTGAAATTGATCTCATACCTTCCGATGCGGTTATTGATCTACGAAGTATTGCTGAGAGGATGATATCGGCGGGTTACCTGCGCGAGTGCATCCAAGTTTATGGCAGTGTGCGGAAGTCCACCTTCGATTCCAGCTTCCGGCGGCTCGGAATTGAAAAACTAAGCATTGGAGATATCCAGAGGCTGGATTGGAACGAGCTGGAGACGAAGATCAGAAGGTGGATTAGAGGAGCTAAGGTTTCTATTAGGACTTTGTTTTCCAGTGAGAAGAAACTTTGCGAGCAAATTTTTTATGGCATAGGGACCGCCATAGATGATGCTTGTTTCATGGAGACTGTAAAAGGTCCTGTAACTCAGTTGTTCAATTTCGCAGAGGCGATCAGTATAAGCCGCAGATCGTCGGAGAAGCTGTTCAAGATTCTAGACCTCCACGATGCCTTGACGGAGTTGATACCTGACATTGATGTGATATTCGAATCAAAATCGGCGGAGTATATTCGGATTCAGGCCACGGAGATAGTGTCGCGGCTAGCGGAGGCCGTCAGAGGGACTTTATCGGAGTTTGAAAATGCAGTGCTGCGGGAGCCGTCACTGCATCCAGTTCCCGGCGGGACGCTTCATCCGTTGACAAGGTACGTAATGAACTATGTGAGTCTGATTTCGGACTACAAAGTGACCTTAGACGAGCTCATCGTGTCCAAACCATCGACGGGCTCGAGGTACTCGGCCGACCCCTCGATTCCAGATATGGACTTCGGTGAGCTAGAGGGAAAAACACCATTAGCGCTCCATCTTATATGGAGTATCGTGATTCTACAATTTAATTTGGAGGGGAAGTCCCGGCACTACAGAGACCCTTCTCTAGCTCATCTCTTCATCATGAACAACGTTCATTACATCGTTCAAAAGATAAAAGGATCGCCGGAGTTGCGAGAAATGATCGGAGATGTTTATCTGAAAAGACTTACCGGGAAGTATCGACAGGCGGCGACAAACTACGAGAGAACAACGTGGGTGAATGTGCTGTATTGCCTACGAAACGAAGGGTTGAATGTGGGGGGGAGCTTATCTTCCGGCCCTGCAAAGAGCCTAATTAGAGATAGATTCAAGACTTTCAACGCCATGTTCGAGGAGGTTCACAGGACACAATCATCATGGTTGATACCAGATTCTCAGCTGAGGGAGGAGCTACGCATATCCATAATTGAGAAGTTGATCCCAGCCTACAGGTCGTTTCTTGGCCTCCATGGCCACCACATAGAGAGTGGAAGACACCCCGAAAATTACATCAAATACTCGGTTGAGGAACTCGAAAATGCCATCTTGGATTTCTTTGAGGGTTGCTCTGTAACCCATAACTTGAGAAGGAGATCTCACTGATACATAACAGCTCATGCTACTCCATTTTCAAGTTACTCAAATTCTTTCAATTTTTGGTGGAGTTTTTGGGATGATATGGTGGTTGCCTTCTTTGTCGTCAATCCACTTTGGAGTTTCATTGTTCATCATTCTAATATTGGGAGTGAGCCGGTTCTGCAATTGATCTGCTACTTTATATTTCCAATGGAGCCATATCCTCAGCCTGAATTCTCCTGCCTTGTAAGCATGTTACTTGTTTTTCTTACCACATTTTTTTTTTCTAAATTTCTGTTCATATTGGAATTGTTCTTTGTGTGTTTTTCATTTCTTATTATTTATTTCACATCTAAACTATCTGGCTGTCTCCTTCTAAGCAAAGCATTCAAGTCGTGCACCATGATTTTTTTTTTTTTTTTTTTTTCCTGTACCATGCTGTATTTCTGTTCTAATCTGGAGACACAGTCACTGATAATCCTTGACAGTCTAGAATTTTTCCTCTTCCCGAACATATTTAGTTGTCTATCTCTTTTTGTTCTGTATTCAATTGACGAAGATTTTGGAAGGCTTTACGGTTGGCAAAGTAAGAGCATGAAGTAATGTCTAATTTGAACCCAACACAACTCATCTTGTGATATTCACTATTCGAGTCAAGTTTCATATCGAATCTGAAAAGTTTGAGAATCTTTTATCAAATAGTTTCTTGTTAGACGCTAGTTGGCTATAACTTCTGGCAGTATTCGAAATCCTATGATGTGGTTGCAGATTATACTACAATGCTGTTAGATTATTAAGCTGTTTTTTCTGTTCTTTATCAGGGGCTTAAGTGGTTTGGTTAAACTCAATTAGTTCATTTAGTTCTTAGTTCTGATTCTGATTTAGTTTTATTTATGAAAGAAGTTCTGATTGAGACACCTAGTTTATAGAACAGAGCTAGACATGACATATAAATAGCGAACGATATGTTAAGCCGGAAGAAAGGATAACGTTAAAATTTGAATACAGAGCAATTCTTTTCCTTGGAATTTGAGAGTGGAAGTGTCTCTCTCAGTCACTCACCTGCCTGGATTCTTATCGGTCATTGGTCGGCCTGACTCTGATAGTTCCTTCGGACCATTTTCTTGAGTATCTTTCAAGACATGGGCACTCCAACCTAGCACCTTTAGAAAGTTAAGTGATACTTTGACAGGTTAAACTTGTGTTCAAGATGCAGTCTAATGAGGATATCTTTAATTGTATAGTTGGTACCTTTACGTATCTATAATGAACACATGTTGCACATAATTTATTCATAACCTGTTCTACTTCTAATAAAATTGATGATCATATTAGTGGAGATGTAGATCAATAGCGGTTTGTTTCTTTTACAAATTGCAAAAACTAGCCAATGATAGTTACAATTACACTCTCAAACTTTCAAGACCCTCAAATTTCTACGAAGGTTAAAGTTGGACCCTCGAACTCAAAAATAGTTGTAAAAATTGGACTCTAAATGATAAAAATTGAAACTTCATTACTTGTACAACGGACACAATTTCTATCTCTATGAAAGTTCAAGAGTCCAATTTTAAGACTTATATGAGTTGGAAGGCTCAATTATTACAATTCAAAGTTTGAGGGTATATTTGTGATTACAATCCTATTTTAGGGTACTTTTTTTGCATTTTTTAACCCTTAACCGATGCATAGCCTTGGTCATATCAGCAGGTGCATTTTTTTATTATGAAATTGAACTGTAGAAATGTTCTGTGCATTGTTGAGTACGGTACAAATGGTCTTTATTCTTACTTTTTAGTTGCATTTGTACATTTGCTTTTTCACCTGCCCAGAAATCTTAAATCTGCTCCTTTCATTGTGCACCTTCAAACGTAGGCATCATTGATTCAGTTTACACATTCCCAGGCTGTTCTAATAGATTCCTCCTATTCCTAGTCTTAGTGTTGATTGCACTAAAAAGGAAAAATAATAATTTGTTAATATACTGTAATAGATGAGATATATGTACTTGTAAATTATTGTGATTGTACAGTCATCTACGCTTGTTCAGCCTTTTTCCCCCTCCTGGCAGTTGAATAAATGGGTGAGTTGCGCACTTGCAACCTTGAGACTTTGTTTATTTATTTTTTCTTTTTACACAATATAGTTGTTCATTGATGTCTCCGACCATTTCTAGAGTAAGCTCATCAGACAGCAGACTTTTCTATTTGAGAAATTATTTTAGGAAATCACTTGACTGTCTATATTTTAGCAGCATGAGAGAGAAATAGTAAAAGTATCAGTGGTTATTAATTATTAGGAAGCATGCAAATTGTAGAATTCCATTCTTACGAAACAATCCTTATAGTAGTCTCATGTTAGAATAATTTCTCATTTTGGTCTTCATCTTTTGCTCTCTTTAACTATTGTTTTAAAGAAGTATTTAAGATAATAATGGAATTAATATCCAAAAAAAGAAGAGAAGTGATTTGTTTGGTTGTAATTGATGGATGGATTATAGGCCTATGTCACGTAAAGAACAGTTAATTCTTGGATTTGATTGGTTATGATCCATCGTTTTTTCTACTTTGGTGACTCAGTGGCCACGTAGTATTTTGCTTTAAGAGTTCCAAAAGGCTCCTCGGAAACGACAGGTTATTGGATGGTAATGGTAATGCTATTGAGTTGGAAAAAAAGGAGCTCTCTAATTGTGGAATAATGAATAATGAATAATGATATACTTTTTTCAAAAGGAAATAAAGGTTGCTAATTTTCTTTAGTTGTATACAGGGTGGAATCAGAAATCACCACAGGGGACCATAATTTTATCTTCTAACACTTTATATAGGTAATCTCTCCATCCTAAAAATTTAAGACCAAAGTTAAGCCCTATGAAAATTTTACTCTTTTTTTCTTAAACATTTTTTTTGGAAATAACCCTTTTAGTTCAGGACGAACAATCACCAAAACTTGTGCTCCTGATTAAATTTAGATGAAGATATTCGACTTGTTGGTTAAAGATACATGTTTTTACCCGTTGAGTGTTGAATTTATGATAATTGATTTCTCAAGGGACTTTTCATTCATTGAACTAGAAAATTTAATACAAAAAAGAAAGAAGGAAAAAAACTTGGAATTGATGGGACTCTCAAGATTTGATTTCTTGGAGAAGTAACAGATTATTTCCAATGAATCATGTATCTTCAAGGAGCTCCTCCATCCATACCTTAATTCTTCTTTCAAGCGCTAATAAATCCCTTTCTTCTTTTCTAGCCTGCATACATTAGCAGGCGCATTGAATGTAAGGTTCAAAATTATGTTAAAAGTTAGTTGTTTCATTATTTGGAATGACTTAATAAAATATTTGGTTTAGTAAAATTGTAGTAGGGTTAATTAAAAAGAAAAGTAAATAAGTATGAAAGTCGGGGTTAAGTTTGATAGATTAGAGAGTAGGAGATTGTGTTGTAGTGTTCGATGGTTACTTACAATTAGAATCTGAGGGAGTGAGACAGGAGTGATATGTGGAGGTATTTGGTACAACCGGGGGTCCTGAAATTAAGAAGTTAACTGAGACTATAAACAAAAAAAAACAAAAAAAAAGGGGGGGGGGGGGGGTGAAATTGTAATGAAATTAAGGTGGGAGAGAAACGAGATTACGAGTTTCCCAATTAGAACAATATTCTTGGAAAAAAGAATCAAGAAACGACCCATGGGGTTATCAGAATACTGATTGCCAACAACAATTCTTTCAAAAGCAGTCTCAAGATCGGTAGTCCCTACACAATTTTTTTTTTTTTTTTTTTTTTTTTTTTAAATTTAAAAAAAAGATTAATATAAGAGAGAGAGAGAGAGAGAAAGAAAGAAAGAAAGAAAGAAAGAAGAATGTAATAGCAATACCATAATTATGGAAGGAACGCAGAAAGCCAAGGATAGATCGGCCATCAAGCAGCAGTACAAGTACTTTGCCTGTGTATGTAAAATGGCAATAGAATTAAGAAAAATAGTGGAAAGAAAAACAAGAAATTTGAAAGAGAGGATGTTCATGTAATTACGGTCAACATATTCGTGAATATAGAAAAGGCTAAGGTCTCTAATTGACCCAACAGTTTGTGGAATACGTATTTCGTTTTGAAAATTCATTGTCATTCTCTCAATTCTCAATCACATGGTATGATATTTCCTCAAACTCTCACTCTAATTAACCTTATAAATAACTCTCTCCCATCCATTCACAGCATAACCCATAACCCCTTTTCCAATAAATTATTCCCCTCAAATTATTTTATTTTATTTTTCATTTTTAGTATAAAAGTTGTCAATTATCATTTAAATAACCTTTTAAAATTGATTAAAATTTTGTATTTGAATGATAACGAATAAAAAAGTTGAAAAGTTGATTAATACACTCTTCCAATTTATTCTTTACAAAATTGTAGACTTAACAAAATCGTAGATTTTTAATTATGATTTGTCAATTAAAATTACTACCTCATTTAGTTGGGATTTTTTTTTTTAAAAACATAAAATAGGATTTTATTCACTTTTCTCTCGGTCAATTCATATCTTCACATAAGTCTGATTGGAGTAACACTTGAAACAACAATCCATAAAAAAAGAACTCGATATGGAGATCGATAGTGATGGAACACGAGACATGTGCAGTCTAAACAATTTAGTAATTAACATGCAACAAACTTAATTAAATGAAATTAGGGTTAATAGAAAACGTAACTTTGAAGCTTTTCAGTTCTCATAATCTCCTCATAAACTTGAACCGAGGACCACCACTAGTGTTGACCCGATAAGTGAAAGAAATTGAAGGAGAGAGAGATGGAAATTGAATTAGAGAGAACAACTTTTTGGTATTAGAGAGGTGAAAAAAATTGAATAATTTCAAAAAGTTATAAAAAAATATTGGAAAATGATTTTTCAAAACCTTTTATAAAATACTAACATGCAAAATGCACGTAAAAACGTCACATTAGATTAACAACTCTCATTCCACTTAGCCTTAGTGGGCTTAGTGTTTACATCACGTGTAAACTTGTGCTACTAAATGCTGGATTCTTCCGCTAACTCTAGTCAAAGGGCAACATGATTATTTGACTATTCAAGTCAAAATTAAACTTTGACTTTTTGCCATTTTGTTTGTCTTCACTAATTCTAATCTCTCGAGCATGAATCCTCATTCATTTTTATGAAATTCAAATTGCATTTGAATATAAAGCTTGTCAAAGTTTGACTTTTCAAATTGAAAAATAAACATTTTGACTTTTTACAGCTTTGACAATTTCCATCAATTTCGAGCTTCCGAATATGAATCCACATTTATATTTTTTATATTTAAATCATATTTAAACATAAAGCTCTATCTCAAACTTATAACCGACGTTTATATCACATATATTTGTCGATTTCTCTCTCTTTACCTAATTCGAACAATTCGATTTATTCCAATATATTGTTCTAAGTTAATTCCATATGAGCTAGCAGGGGAACCTAATGGATCTATAGATCATGGGCTCCAAGGATCCAAAATTAACTGGCAAAACCCCTTTAGACCAAACTAATCAACATTCGTTAACTAACGGATCATTACACTAAAGTTTCGTAGTTGCATTCCCCTTAATATAGATATATTTGTGTCCATCTAATTTAACTATGATCAGTAATCATTCATAGGTTGTTCATAATTTCGGCTGGGTCAAAATATCGTTTTACCTCCAAGACTACATTTTGCTCCTTAAGTCCCACTGATTCACTAGTGAACAATTGATTTAATGTCCAACCTATCAACCACATCTCTCTCGGGTCAATGAGAGGGTGGGAAGTTCAAAACTTGGATTTAGTCCTTAAGGAAACAACCTATCTACTAAACCTAAAACAGGTAGAAGTGAATTTCATCTTGCATCTTATGTCCCTAACCATCCACCCGGTTTTACCCATGAAATGGAAGGTTTATGGAGACAGTGTTGTTGAGTTGTCCTCACCTATGCAGATCTAAGGATAATTCCATTTGAATAGAAGTTCATAGTTAGCTCAGGATTAAGATTAAGTTACTTAGGTCCACAATAATCGAAATAGTTAGTTTTAAATAGTCAACGATATTATAACTAAAAGTGACTATTTCATAGTTCCAGTCTTATTCAAACTCTTTACATAGAATGCCTCAACTTCCATGTCTTTACATGAATGATTCAGGATCACATCGTTTGTACTAATACAAAGCGGGTCGTAACCATAGTGTCCACTGAATAAGGCGCCCAACCTTATTCATATATAGACCATTTGGGCTATATACTCAAACTTGATCCACATTATGTCTCTACATAAAGTTCAAGTCTACATTAGATAACCTCGAGACCTTAGTTTACTTGATTCAAAACTATAGTATTTCATTTTCACTAATAAATTCTCAATAACCATTTTATTGAATAGAATATAATTTAAACTACAAACTACGAGTTTTATGACAAAAAATGCAACAGATGGACCAACTCACAAAAAAAAAAAAAAAAGAAAAAAAAGAGAGAAAGATGTCGATTTTTTTCAACGAGACTACTTAGATCTTTTTTTGATAATATCTTCATTTCATGGAATGCCACACATTAATTGTCAACGACATACATCCATGACCTTCCTCAGTAGTTATATTGACACACTTGGATAATGCACAATGCATTCACAACAAGTGTCACAGAGTTACTACTGTTTGCAAGTCCTACCTCTTTTGAGATTATTAGAGCCAGAAGTTTCAGAGCTAATCGAAGGTAGTCCTTATGCCAATAAAAAAAAAGTAGAAAATTGGAATAGGAGACAAAGTGGAATATGACTCAAACGAAAAGAACAAATTTGCACTTTGGTTCACAGAAATAGGGTATGAAGAATACTGAAATCTTGGGAGAAAATCTTTCTCACTTTTCTTATTGATATAAAATCGATACAGTAATGGTAAGCAGGTGGAAGAGAATCATTGGTTGTGGTAAAATTTGTTTTAACCAATAGATACTCATGGAATTACTCCCTAACATTCCCCCTCAAACGAGAAGGTAAATTGATCACTCTATGTTTGGAACGAAGACATTGAAATTGAGAATGCGTGAGGGTCTTTGTGAGGTAGTAAGCTAATTGGTCAGGAGAGGGTACATAGTGAACTGTAAGATTAACTTCGAGAACTTGATCATGAACAAAATCAATGTATTTGGTACGGGCATGAAAAACATGATTAACTGCAAGTGCGCTAGTGCTGAGATTACCACACCATAAAATGGTTTTTTGTTTTGAGAAAACACCAATTTCTTCAAGAAGTTGAGTGAGCCATATGAGCTCAAATATAGCATGAAAAAGGGCCTTATATTCTGACTATATACTGGATCAAGCAACTACTGTTTGCTTCTTGGAAGACCATGAAACCAGATTGTGGCTGATAAATACATAATAAGCAATAATTGACTTTTCGATCATCAATATTCGATGCCCAATCAACATTAGAGTAGGCACATATAGAGATAAGTCAGCTCCCTATTCTAATGGAAGCCTAAAGGAGTACTCATTTGATTGCTTGCCATTGTAGCTCGGTTGGTTTCTGTAGGAACTAACTAAGATGGTTTACAATGTAGTCTATATCAAGACGAGTGATTGTTAAATATTGCAGTGTTCCTATTATACTTTGGTAAGTAAAAGGATCCGAGAGGGGGGGGGTTCTATTGGAGATAATGGATAGCTATTTTCCAAGAACACCAGGAGTCGAAACTGGTTTAAGATTAGTGAGTTGTAGTGTGAGGCTCTAATCACATTCTACATAACACGACCAGATTTCATGCGACAAGATTAGCCTATGGATTAGATTGTAACGCGACGAAGTGACTACGTGAGGAACTATTATGCATCTTAAGCTTCCTTCACATGGAAGTAGTGATGTCATCCTTGTGTAAGCAAGTGGCGATTGATTTGACCTTGCCATCCAATCCAAATTCTGGATAAGGAAGTGGCAGAGACATGTGACATTCTGACATTGGATCAATTCTCACCGCTGACAGAAGTATACCTTTGGAGGTTAATATCTGAAAATCCATAACTCAAATAAGCAAACTTCCTTCTACAAGGGTGTTTAAAATTTTCTTTACCTTCAAATTTCAGCTAAAAACTCTAAGAAATGCGTTCTGTAGCCCTTTGGAACTCAAGACTGCTTAGATTCTCTTATGATATGACCTTTCCTCCTTTCTTCAATTCAAACCTTACCTTCCTCGCCTCAAAATTTACTAGCAACGCCAATATATAAATTATATCCAATTTAGAAACTTTTGAGAGTAATTTGAGCCAACATGCACAGGTGGAATGAGAGAAATCCTCTTTTGAAATGAACTATTTATAGTAAGTCTTGCATGAGAATTCCTTGATACCTCCAGCTTGCCGCAATTTTAACTCTTGCATTCAAAGGACACTTAGAATCCACCTAATCGAATTGCTTAGGTAAGCCACAAGCCTTACTTCCTCCCCTAAACCTTAATCAAAACGTCTAAGAATTCAACTCAATGCCTTGCGTTTTTTGACATAGCTACAAGCATTCCTTGCTTACAATCTTCTCGCCCAGTCTCATGGCAGCCTAGCCAAAACGCCTAGTCCTTAACCGCCAAAATAACCTCTCAACACAAGTCTTCCTCGCCTAGTTGCATGTTGGTCGTCAATGACACTCATTTAAAGGTTTGCACGCTTAGGGCCACACACACAAATCTTGTCGCCTAGGATCATCCTTGGAGGTTATTTGCTTAACTTTGGTTGCCTACCTAAGCCTATCTTGCCTAGCCCATGATCATCTCGCCTAACACACTTAGAGCTTATTTGGCTTCTCAACAACTCTCAGCCACTTCCAATAACCATTTTCCAAACTTTCCTCTTTTTCAACTTTTAAACCAAACTCAACTTAGTAACCTTAACTTAATTTTTCTTTTTTCAATAACCATATCATACCATCAAAGACCTTCTTTGAGTAAATTTCCCATCTTAACTCATTCAAATCCTAACCTTTCTAGTTCTTTAAATGACTCAAGTTTTCTAGGGTTCGAGGTTTACACTCCACTTCAAATTCCTTTATATTATCTTAAGGAGTCCTATCCCTTCAACCACTTCACTTTTAAGGTTTCTCTTTTAGTGTTTGAGTGTACAACCTATGTTCATAGCTTTGACCCTAACCAAACAAAGTTTTTACCCTTCAGGCTCAGATGTGTGTGTTTGTTGGGTATCCTTTTCATCAACAGGGCTATAAATGTTTTCATAAATACTTGTCACTATGGATGTCACCTTTCGTGAGGATCAATCTTTCTTTCCCGTTAGCCATCTTTAGAGGGAGAATGTGAGTGAAGAGTCTAACTATTTCTTAGAGTCAACCGATTCTATCCTTGTTATTTTATCTGACCCTGATCCTCATCCCATACTCCTACCTACAAACCAAATTCCCTGAAAAACCTACTATAGAAGGAATCTAAAAAAGGAAATTGGGTCCCCTACTGATTAATCTGCTCCAGTCCAAGACTCTGAATCACCATGAGAGCAAGATATGACTAATCCTTGGCTCATGTGTTGACTATATATGACTAAGACAGAGTATTAGGCAAACTCTACTACAACGTAAGTCAGATAGGTATTACAATAATGATAAAGTTTTATAAGTATTTATAAATATTTACTATTTTTGCTGAGATTTTTTAATATTTTATTTACAAGCATATTTTAATTAAAATAACCACTCATTAGGCTTCTAACTCATACTTTCAAATGTTTTCCACTTTTCAGGTAGGAATTATGATTCCCGACCTTGACCTAGAGCTGTCAATTTTTCCGACTCTTTTGTTCTTTGTACATCTTCATCATACATTTTGTCAGACATGTTATGAGAATGAGTTGTGATGTATATTTTGGAGTTTGGGTTCAAGTTTTATGTTTTGTAAGTATTATACAGTTGTTCGAAGTTTGTTTATATTAAAAGATTGCATGTTTATTAAATTTCTTTAACGTTACAAGTTAGTAAATTAGCAAGTTGTCAATAAGTGTTGTAGGAGTAGAATGGTACTTTATCGCTTTCACACCTTCACCTAGGCCCAAAGAAAAGGGTTTCGGATGGAGTGTGACAAAAATAATATATATCAATTTAAATATTTTTATTAAATAAATATTAGGTTAATTTTGAATTTGAATATATTTTTAAAAAAATAAAAACTACAAATGGAACAAAAAAAAAAAATGAAATACATAGTTGACAATATTTATGTTAATTATAAAAGAAAAATAAAGAAGAGCGATGTTTACATATATATATATATATATATGAAAAAAAAAGGGCTAAAAAGGTAAAACGTGATGCTCTCAACATGAGAAGCTAGAAACCTATGTTTCAAAAAGATATCAAAACCTTTTGAAATGTTTTTTAAGGTCATC
This sequence comes from Cucumis hystrix, assembly GCA_025688845.1. Lineage (NCBI taxonomy): Eukaryota > Viridiplantae > Streptophyta > Magnoliopsida > Cucurbitales > Cucurbitaceae > Cucumis > Cucumis hystrix. The sequence goes on from CM046886.1 coordinate 9,630,859, forward strand.
CTAGGATGCCCTAGAATAATCTCTAGATACCATAACATTTTACATTACCGCAAAAAACAAACTTGATAATCCAAATGTTCATCCATGTAAATCTTGAAATCCCAAAAAACAAACATCTCGGGTTATAAGTTTTGAGATTTCAAATAGGGCATTAGATTTTGAATCCACGATCAGCCCAATATAATGTTATGAGCCAATTACGTTGTGGATTGTAATAGAATCATTAATATGGTCTTTACTTCCTAACAAATTGAGTTGATTTGATTTTTTGTTTGGGAGATTTGGGTTTGTTTTCTTAACATTCAATATTTTTATTAAGAAAATTAGATTTGAATTCTTGAGCAAACTATACAGAACTTTTTTTAAAAGTAATCATCAAACTTGGTTTGAAGGTTGAAAGCATTTATAAAAAAATTGGATAAATATATAGAAATTAAAATAAGTCCAATTGTGTTAATATATTCTTATAATATAATGAGTGCAAGTTTAGTTTTTTCTTACTGCTAGTTTATAATATGTTATGTCATGTTGATGGTTTGTGTAATGGTACTGCTAATCAAAGTTATCTTGCTATATAGTATTATGTTACATATTGAAATCATACTGATTACCAAATTAAAATCACCTAAAATTTCAAGTCTTAAAGAGAAAACTAAAACATATAGATAATTAAAAATTAGTTCTTGCTGAGTAGAATTAAAAATACATGGTTAATAATGCGTAAATGAGAAGGTCGGAGTACATTTTTTCTAACCCTTGGGGACAATTGTTAAAAAGGGTAAGAAGATCATGTGAGTTTATGGCTATTGGCTATTTAAAATAATACTCTGTCTAGATTTTACATTATTATTCAATGGGTTCTGACCCTTTCAATTGACATTCTTCCAATTATCATATAATTACCTCTCATCTTCATTATCTTCATTATCTTCATTATCTTCATTTCTCTTATCTCTTCTCTCTTTCTCCTTTAGGAATCTCTTCAATGAAGCCATTTGAGAAGAATTCTTAGGGTAAATTTTCTTTTGCAGCATCATCCTCAACATCTGTCCATTATTGCCGTACATTATTCATCAACCATAAGTATATATATATATATATATATATTATACATACACTCAATCAATGGCAAAAACATAACAATCAAACTTAAAAGTATTAGCAAATACAACGCATTAAGTAATATCACTAATAAGAATCTCAATTCTTGAAAATTGTTACCTATATACATTTAATTATGAAGAGAAATTGACAAAAGTAACACACTATTGATTTTTGTTTTCAAAAGTAGTATATATTTTTTTTTAACTTAAAAAACTATTTTTCTTGGTAAATCTTAAGCGAGATCGACCACCGACATTTTCCTAAAATATTAAAATTTTTCAAAAATTTTCAACTTATCAACTGTTTTGAATTTTCTCGATACATCTCGGTCGACAATTAGACCGAGATTTACCATGTTTCAAATCTTTTCTAATCTTATTTAATTTATTTTATCTTTTCAAGAAATTATTCAAAACTTTCTAAATCCAACTATTTTTTTTTTGTAAATTACCATTTTTTCTTTTCCTAATTCTTTCTCTTATTCAACCCATAAAACCTCCTCTTGGAATTAGGAAATGGAAAAAATGGTAATTTACAAAAAAAAAAAAAAAAAAAGGATTTGGGAAGGTTTGAATAATTTTTATGAAAAGATAAATAAGAATAAATAAGATTTGAAAAATGGTAGAATATCGATTTAATTGTCATGCACCGTAAAAACCAAACAAACACAAACAATCGATATGTTGGAAAATTTTAATATTTTAAAAATCTCACTATTTGAGATTGATCGAGAATGACCGAGAAAAACAATTTTATCAGTTTTGAAAAAATGTACTACTGTTAAAAACGAAAAACAAAATTGTGTTACTTTTGTGAATTTCCCAAGTATTAACCTAAAAATACTTTGTATTGCAATAATTATCTTTTGAAATAACACATTATTGGTTGTTTACGTACCTTCTTCATCGTTGCGTCTTGCGGTCTGTCCATGAAGTTTGGCGGTGGCGACGGTGGCAACGGTGCAAAACCGCTCCCACATATAAAGATCTTCTTAACCAAAAATGATACAGATCTCTTCACAATGGATATGCGAGGATCATTATTTTTCTCAACATCACCTTCCCATTCCCTCACCACTAAACCAACGTTCTTTTTCACAACTTGTTCTTCTGTATGGTCATCATCAAAATCATCACTTTCCCCTTCACGAAGTGCAGAGTTCTGCTGCCAAAGTTTTGTCAACTCCTCTTCTAATTCGGGGACATCTTCAAGAGAACCGTCGTTGTCATCGTCGGTTTCATTCAATGTAGATTTAGTATCGATGACAGCGTTTTCGACATCGGTCTTCACTACTTTCAACTCGTTAATATTGTTGCCAAAAGTTCCAATTGCTAGTAACCCAAGAGGCAAGGAAGCACTGGATTCTTCAGCTGGTTGCTCAATAGCTAGTTTGTTTATGATATGGCATACATATATATATCATAATCATGTAATGTAAAATAATGAGTTAGTAGTAAAGTAAATATTTTTTGATTACTTGAGAGAGAGATAAAAAAAAATTAAATTCTAGTGCAAATTAACATTACTTGAAGGGTTTGAAGAATTATATGATCCTTTGTTCTGAAATTTTACTTTTCCTTGGAGTTTACTTTGCATCCAACTCAACAACTGAAACCCAAAAACAAAATCACCAAAATTAAAGGGGTTATTCAGAAAAAAGAAGGAGATCAAGAAAAATAAAACAAAACAAAACAAATAGATAAAACACATGCAATATTTGTTTAAAATTAAACTCACACCTTCATTTTGCAAAGGAAATGCCTTGGAGGGCAGCTACTTTAAAGTTTAAAGTATATGTATAATGGTGGAGAGAAGCCTTTTTGGGGGGTTAACTATAAAGAAAAAACCTTCATTCAAAGATCCAATTAAAGCTTAAGAGGAGAAAGTGGGCTACTTTAAATTTCCACTGGAAATTAATATCAAATTAAATTACTTTTTCTCATCTTTTCATATCTTTCCCAAATGATTAATAAAATAATCATTTGTTTTTTTCAATTTTCAATGCATGCCCATTGTTTAAAAAGTATCGATGAGATTACCAAATTTGATTAGGGTAGTTTGGAGAGAGTTATAATTTAATTAATTCATGTATATCTCATAAAATAATGTTTATATAACAGAAAACTATTTATGAAAATTTTATCATATTATTTACTATGCTTACTAGATTTTATCTTAACAATGAAAACTAAGTTCTAACTACTTTTAAAATTATGAAATCTAAATTTTGCTTCCCCAAACTAAGGATAAAATTTGTTCTGAAAACAAATTTTATTATGATCATATATCTAGATAGAATAAATCACTCTATTTCCTCAAACATTATTTGAAAGTAAAAATGTGTTAAAATGTTATTGGACAAAAGTGGAGACGTGAAAGGCCACTTCAGTAGTAGAGTGTGTATGGTCTATAATTAAAGGGGTAGAGAAGTAAGAAAAACAGAAACCACACACACACACAGATATATATATATATGTGTGTGTGTGTTAAAATATGGGGAAAGAGAAGGAGTATGTATTTGTTTGTATTTGATACACGTGGTATAGTTATGTTTTCAAGATTAAAAAAAAGAAAAGGGATTATTGAATTAATATTTGAGGGACATATGAGAGATGAATGTGGAAGACTATGCTTCTACTCAAAGCTTGTGTCGGCCCTTTCTTACAATGCTACAGACTTACTGTCTTTCCTTTTTTGAACCCAAATCCTCTTACCTCACTATTATTTCTTCAAACTTTATCATCTTCATTCATCTAACTTTAACACATCCTTAAATATATGCATACACATATATTCTTATATTATACACTAATTAGGATATCACCTTTTATAACACCCTTTCCTTACTATATACAATTTACATCTTTTGTTTTAGATATTGAACAATTAAGACGAATTCAAATGCATGCAATCATTAATTAATTTAGTTTAGTTGAGCTTATATTAATATTTTTCCAAAATTATGTATCCAATCTTTTGAAGACTATGAGATATTGTTAATAGACCAACTCAAATTATTTACATATCAGTTTTACATATCCAATCTTCCTCAAAAAAAGAACCAAAAAAGAACATCCATAAAGGAAACCAAATTATTTCCATGGTTCATAATTCATATTGTAATTTTCAGATTTTATGGGGTCGACAAAATTTAAGTTTATGATTTGTTTTGAAGAGGTATCCTATAAAACGTCTTTCGTGTAAGAAAAAAAGTTATATATACACTGTCTAACTTCAAACTTAATATATATATAATTATATATATAAAAGTAAATGACGTCGAATATATTTTTTATTCTCTCCTAAATGTGTAGGGAATTTTGGGATGCTAAAAGTTGAAGTTAGAGCCTATTGATTTGGATTTGACTTTTTTTTTTTTTGGTTTGAAATTTCAAGAGATGTGGGAAAGGGAAAGAAGACATTCACATGGGCTACCTAACAACTTTGGATCTCTATTTGGAATGAGATGAGAAATATATATGTTGGGTTTGTAGAAGAATGTGAAAAAACCAACATTTTATGTTATGTTTCCATTTCTGGAATGGTGTCTTTGTTGCGTTAATTAATTTCTTCTTCAATTACGTTTACAAACTACAAGGCCTCGTTTGGCGTCTAATTAAATTGATCTATAAAATTCTTTCTATCTACCCCTCTCTCCAAACCTATCTCCTACCCCTCTTTGGGATATCTATATAACTGCTCTTTAGGTTTTAAGGAACTCTAGAATTTCTTTACATGAAAATCATTTCATAACTAGATATATCTAAGTTGCTTTTTAATTTAAAACTGTGACCTAATGAATTTTACTTTTGGTCTAAGGATATCATGCTTATACATTATGTGGAGTGGAGTGTCCCTACATCTATGTTAAGAAAGAACTAAAAAGTTAATGAAGCTTAGAAGAACTTGGAAAGATTATTGAGAAAAAGTAATACAAGTATCATATTATATAGTTTAATGTCTGATTAAAACATGTATATTAGATCGTTTTATTTTCATTAATGTTTAATATAAGCGTTATAGTATGCATGTTAATAAAATTGAATGATTTGTTACATTTGTTAGATGCATGTTATAGGTTTTAATTTCTTTAGTATAAAAGGTATATATGACATAGGAATTAAAATTTATGATAAAGAGAGTTACACAGAAGCGTAAAATTTTAATTTAATTGTTTATATAAAGGCTTTAAAACTCAATTAAAACTTTATGTTCATATCTAATAAGATTAGAAATAAAGTAATATTTTATTTGTTTTAATAGGATTAAAATAAGAAAATAAATATTGACTAAAAGACTATTGTTCAAGGAAAGTTGAATATATGATTGAGATATTTAAGCCGACGGAAAAGCAAATGAGAACAAGAATTAAGAAGAAACTACGAAAGTATATTTGATATATAAAAGAAAAATTGCATTAGATGACAAAAACATTCAGAAAAAAAAAAAGTCCATAACATCTCAGTTTTTGCATATTGTAAATATGACAAATATGACAAGTAATTAGTGATATCAGACGGTTATAAGAGGGTTATCTGCTTTTAAATTTGCTATTTTTGCAATTTAGAAAATATAGTGATATGAATTCTATTATCATAATTTCTTTTGCAATTTTTGCAAATATCTCTATATAAAATATTATATTTGATTTTTTGAAAAAATAAACTATAGTATGTTTGATAAATAGATGCACAAACAAGATAATTTGTACAATATATCAGATATATTGAATGATATATATGATGTATATTTATATTTTCTAATATATTTGTAAAAAAAAAATGTTATGTATATTTACATTTTTTCAGTGTATTTGACTTAATTATACTTGAGATATGAGCATAGAGATTGCTATATTTTAGTTAGGAATATAGAAGAAAATAAACAAAGCCTCCTGGAAGACACTGACTAGAAATATTCCATAATAAATGAATATAAAGTAAAATTAATTAAAAAAAATTAAATTTAAAAAATTACTTTAATAAGAAAAGAATTTTAGAAAATAAGATCCTTGGTATAAAAATGAGACACACCTAAAATACGGAAATTAAAAAAAATATAATATTAATGATGGAAACGGTAGACATGCGCAGCGAAATTAGGATCAAAATTTACTCTAATTACAACTAAACACTTTAGTGGTAAACATGCATCACAACCCTAAAAAGAAACAAAATAGGGTTAATAGAAAAACTCACCCTTGATGCTTTTCTATTATTGCAATCTTCTCACGTGCTCTTCACGATCTCCTCACGAAATCAAAACCGGGACTACCACTAGTGTTGACCCGTTAATCTCCGAACTTAGAACCGAGTTGTGGGACTCGAACGGTAGAGAAAATAGAGAGAGAGATGGATTTAGGAGGAAGAATTTTTGGAGAGAATTTTTGGAGAGTAAAAGGAAAATTGGTTTGATTTTGCAATTCCAAATTCCAAAATCAAATTTTCAACAAAAAAACAACCAACCATTTTTATTTCCAATCCATTCCTTTTATAAGCAAACTACATGCAAAATTTGCATGTAGTGAGCTTCCACTCTCCACACTTGGCATATTACCAAGTAGGTGTCTCACATGCATGAAGCCATTTGTTATTTACATGCAATATTCTTCCAAGGGTAAAATGGTAATTTGACATTTAAAAAGTCAAAAGTCAACATTTTGACTTTTTACCATTTTATCCCTCTTGACTAATTTCAATCTCTCGAGTATGAATCCGCATTCATTTTTTCAAAATTCAAATCATATTTAAATATAAAGTCGGTCAAAGTTTGATTTTTCAAAGTCAAAAGTCAACATTTTGACTTTTTACATATTTGACCTTTTTCATCAATTCCGAGCTTCCAAATATGATTCCATATTGATATTTAAATCATATTTAAACATGAAGCTCTACTTAAGTTATAACCGATGACTATATCAAATATATTTATCGGTTTCTCTCTCTTTACCTATTTTGAACAATTCAAATTATTTCATCATAATGTTCTAAGTTGATTCCTTATGAGCTAGAGGGGGAACCTAATGGACCTATAGATCATGAGCTCCAACGATCCGAGATTAACTGACTAAACTCTTTAGACCGAGTTAATCAACCTTCGTTAACTAACGAGTCATTCCACTAGAGTCCCGTAGTTGCACTCCCCTCACTAGAGATATATTTCTGTCCATGTGATATGACCATGATAAGTAAGTTAATCCTTCATAGGTTGTTCATAATCTCGGTTGGGTCAAAGTACCATTTTACCCCCGAGATTATATCTTTTTTCCCTAAGTCCCACTGATCCACTATTGAACAATTGGTTTAAGGTCCAACCTTTAAACTGAATCCCTCTCGGGCCAATGAGAGGGTGGGGCCCCTTGTTCAAGACCTGGATTCAGTCCTCAAGGGAACAACCTATCTACTAACTCTAGAGTGGGTAGGAGTGAATTCCGTCTTGCACCCTATGTCCCTAGCTATCCACCCGATCTTACCCCTGAAATGGAAGGCTTATTGGGCTAGTGCCATTGAGCTGCACTCACCTATACAGATCTAAGGATAATTTCGTGTGAACAGAAGTTCATAGTTGGCTCAGGATTAAGATTAAGTTACATTGGATATCTATAAACGAAATAGTCAGTTTTACAAAGTTAACTGTGTTATAACTTAAAAGCGACTATCTCATGGTTCCAGTCTTATGTAAACTCTTTACATAGGATGCCCCCACTTCCATGTCTCTACATGAACGATTTAGCATCACATCGATTGTAGTAACTACAAAGTGGGCCGCATCAATAGTATCTCCCGAATAAGGCTCAACCGTATTCATATACTATAGACTATTTAGGCTATTTACTCGAACTTGATCCACGTTTATGTCTCTACATAGAGTTCAAGTTTACATAACAATAGCCTTGAGACCTTAGTTTATTGGCTTTAAAATTATAGTATTAATAACGACTTATTGAATAGAATACGATTACAAACTACGAGTTTTAGGACAAAAATTCCAACAATTAAAATATTAAAATAATAAAATATAACATATAATATATAAATAAAAAAACAAAGAAAGAAAAATATAAAAATTTTAATTTCTCCATTTTCTCCAATTTCATTTTGGATTTTTCTCTAATGTAAGTACTTCTTACAACTCCACAAAATGCCACAATTTATAGAAACTTGACAAATAAGATGTAACATTACATGACCATTAGGACACTATGTTTGCATGGATTCAAGGAGTGGTCTTATTTGAACACTAAGTATCTACAATAACAAGATTTATAATAATTCTTACATAATTAATAAATTTGAAATTTTTTTATTTTTTATTTAAAAATTTGACGAAATTAAAATGTGAGAGAGAATATAAAAAGGAATTAAAAAGTCATAACATGTTGCCAAATTCTAGTCATAAAATATTATTGAATTTTAGGACAATGATGATACATTAGTTATAATTTCATAAATCTCTTTTGGTATTTTCCCTAACGCTCTCTATTAAAGTTCACATCGTGAAATTTATATTTAGCCTCGTGATACTCTAAGCAAGGCGTATTTGTATGAGTCGATATCAAGGTGAATGGAGAAAGTATTTAATTTATAAGTACAATATTTGTATGGATCAATATTTGGGTGGGTCAATATCAAAATCAAGATCAATATCAAGGTGTGTTAATATAACCTATGGTCTCCTACATTAGTTTGCAAAGTGAGATTTCATAGTAGGCCACGTGATGTTGTGGATGTGTCCTTCCTTCAATAGATGTTTGTATGGAATCAATATCTGGGCAAACTCTAGAAATGGATGAGATTGCCTTAGTTTTTTTGCACCAATATTGTCTTTCCTATCGGTAGGCTTATTGGGAGGAACGGTAGGATCTAAAATGAAGGGTCACAGTTAGAATAATTCATCAAGTAAGTTAATGTTTTCTAGCCTAACATAATGGTATCTCAACGTTGTAGGAATAAGAGTTATTCTGGTGTATTGTTTGGTTGAGAGTCTCAATTCATTGAAGGAATAATCGACTACCATTCGATAGCTTTTAGTTCTACATCACTAAAGTACAATTGTAAATTAATGAATTAAGGGGCTGTTTGTTTTTGGGAAGGTAGATAACTGGAATCTTATATATATGCCCAGAATTATAGATATACGGAATTCTAGATGTCTGACATCTTAGATTACAATGTTTACTTTGTAGGAAATTTTATAGATATTTGAGAATATTTTGATTACTGTGTTTGTTTTGTAAAAATTCTACTTGAGAATGTCTACTACTAAAAGAAAAAGTTTGCATGACTAGAAAAATGCCATTATCACACACGATGGCTCTTTTTTAGTCATGTGATCCATCGTCAATGTAAGTGTATAGATGACTTTGAGAAAGTGTCATGATTAGGCTTTCCACGACACCTAATTTCAAGCAACAATAAACACATATGGTCACTTAATATCTATCATGATATTGTACTTTATGACAAATTTATATCGTCAACATATGTCCCAACCATTGATTTTTTATGCCGATTAAACATTTGCATTGACATTGAAAACATGTCTTCAAATAATAATGTGGTTATGGTGACATTATCGATTCGTAATTGAATTGTGATAAGTGACATTTATCTATAGTCACTATAGTATCGTCGATGACAAAATGATCATGTCAAAAACATGTTTTTAATAATGATGGAAAACTTATTTGATAGAGGTCATTTATCGCTCCAATTTTGGCACCAAACATATACAGCAATGTCAACACGAAGCTCCATATATAACAATATAGTTTTCAACGTTTATACAACGAAACTACAACTCAATACTTGTTTCATTACCAACAAAAAGAAACATGATGTGTAAATAAGTTGCTTGGGTGAGTTACCTTGTTTGAATGGGCTTGTGCAAATTCCTAAATGAACAAAACATTCACTCCAGAAGTATATGCTCAATATATAAACACCAATTACAAATTAATCTAGTAATTACAAGATTATTACCAACAAAAGAAACATGTGTAAATAACTTGCTTTGCTTCAATGGACTTGTGCAAAGATCTAAATTAACATTATTCAATATAGAAATGCCAACCTTAATAACAATATCAACTTTTCTCCTTATATTTACATTCTTTTATACAATTTGTGACTACACTTGCACTCTCCAAACCTCACTTTAATCATACAACTAAGCTTTAAATCAAATCATTTTACAAGCATAAATGATATATTGTGTTTGAACATGACCACGTATATAGGCTCCAAATCAAACTTTATATTATTAACACATATACGACCACAACACTTAAATCAAAATCATTAATACTACAAAGGTAACACAATTTAACATTACATATTCTTAATTAACATAAATATTATATATAAGAGCTGGGGAAACTTCATAAACGTGTAATCAGTACAAAATTTATGTATAGTTAGAATAGGCCTTAGTATTTAGAACTTGCTTCTACCAAACTAAATCAATGCCTTCACATTGTATTTGAAATATATACTCTCACATAAAAGCTGTCAGATTTAAAATTCTTGACAACTTTTTTCCTGTATTGGTATAACTATCTATGTTAGATTGAAAAAATTGTCACAATAAATATTTTAATGACAAAAAATAAATGTCACATATCCAGTAGTATTGATAAATAATGAAGGTCATTATTTTATATTTTATGACAATAATTAACTGTCATCCATTTACACATATTCAAGCAATTATCTGTAATTCTTGGCATATTGACGACTGTTATAAAATGCCACGAACTTATAGAACTTGACATTGTTTAATTTGCCTGTCAAGAACATGTCCATCATGGCTTTCATCGAACGTCAAGAACAGGTATATAGCATGATGATAATTGAATGTCAACCTATCATGACTATAATTGAATTTCAAGAATATTTTTACCTTGACAATTTTTTTTGAAAAATCAAATGTCATATGCTCCTCTATTACTACATTTTTTTTACAAGAAAATACATTAAATGATAGTCCCTATTTTTCTTGTCGTCTTGCCATTACACAAACCAGTTCAAATATAAAGTACTTCTAATACAACACACCCATATGAAAACAAATAGTCAACACTTTAATATATATATGTTATAATACAATTTATAATATTTATATAAAAAGATCAATTAATAACCATTTTTGGTAAAGGGTTTACAATGAAAGAATAAATAAAGATGTCTTTTCCTATGAACAAGCTTAAAATAAATGCATTGCAACCAAAATTTTGCTACCATAGTCTTATAAATCAATCAGTTGCTCCAATATGGTTTCACTGCTCCAATGGATTCTTGCAAAACCTCGTAAGAAACAAAACCACATTTTAGAGTACGACTCTACACATCAATATAACAATATAAGAAGGTTTTACCCTTTGTAATGCTAACAGGAGGTACCAATTATTCCAACCCTAAATAAAAGGACAGAGAAATCGAATCTACTCCAACTAATTATTAGTTCATAATATATCTCAATATATTCTCCCCTCCTGGTATAACTTTGAAGTCATTTAAACTAATATCAATAAAAATTCATAAGAGTAACATTAAACATAACAATAACTTGTTGTAAAAAAAACTCTCATAATTGTCATGTAAATGTACTCAATCACTTAACGTGGTAGCTTCACCACTATAGTAGATCAGATTTGTCCAAGACCTAATAAAAATACAAAATTTACCCTTTAAATCAACACTATGAATTCGCTCTAAACTACAATAGAGAGTTTTGAACTAGCATATAGTAAATGTCAAAGAAAATCCACAAATAGAAAATCCACAAATTTGCATTGAGAGTTTTGAACTATAGTAGAAACCAATATCTATGAGAAAAAGAAGCCTAAGTACAAATTTGAACACGATTGCTTCTCTGAAAGTTGAAGATATAGAATCATGCAAGAAATAATGACATTTTGAAAAAATATACCTAAATGAGAAAGTTATACAATCACAACAGATTGCATTTAACAGATATACAACCACTCAGAGTGTTTCTTTAACAAAGTAGGAAAAAGAAAGTAAATAAATCTAACAAGCAAAACAAAGAGAAGATAAACAGAGAGGGAGAGTTCTATTGTTTCTTTCTTATAATTCTGAATCTGTTTCCAAATTGATATTTCATCAATTCTATATTGTAATACTATCAACTGAATAAGAACATGTCAACTATCAAAATCTTAGGTCCATCTCTTTGAGATATCAATCGTTCTTTCAATGTAAACATTACATCGATGAAATACTTTCCATTGTAAAAATATACAAACAAAATGTATTTAAACAAAATCACACTTAAACTAATTTGTCAAGAAAAATAGAAAGCAATCTTGTATAATATATAATTGTATTTAGTAACGGTACTTTTACTATAAGGTTTTAATATGCAGAATTGAAATATCTTCAGCAATACACAATAGAACAAATTTGCATTCATTATCTTCAAATTAAAGGATCTAACTCCATGATAAATCTTCAATGTACTGACAATTTTAGCATGGGACTATAGAATAATTAAGAGAACTTGATATTGAACAATTGATAGATAATTCCATTTGAATAATTGTTTTCTCAGAGTCCTGACTACAAAAAATATCATGGATATAATTTGTAGGTGACTAAAAATTCTAAATTTACGATTACAACATCCTAAGTAGACGAATATTCAACACCTATACATGATAAGTTAATAAAAGAAAAAAATAAATGGTAATCACCTATACATGACTCTCAATTGTTTCTTTAACAAAATAGAAGATCATAGTTGAAAAACTGAATGTAAACCCGTATAAATTTTAAAACATAAAACTCAAAATAAAATTATTACTAAAGAGACTGGAATGATTATACTAATTCCACTTTAGTTCCTAAGCTTTCATATGTACATTATACTTTTTCTTACTTGGCAGCGAAAACCATTTTACTATAAATCAATAGAGACCTAACAAAACACATATGTTCAATTTGTCCACATCTTGAATAGAATATCTTAAAGTAATTGAAGTAAAGCCAAAAGTATAAACCTTGACTTCCATTTCCATGAATTCAAACAACACCTTGTTTACAACTAACAAAACAAGGATTACAAGTAATGGATAAACCAAGATCCGAGCAGCAATCAAAGCTCCAAACACATTCAAATTGTAAAGTGGGTTCCAACTTTGAAAAATTACAAATAATGTACTAAGGGTGATCTCCAAAATATCCAATTTGAAATCGACAAGCTCGTGGATGATTGAGGAAGTAATCAAATTGCGCCTTGCAATTCCTGCAAATTCTAAGCTCTCCAAAAAAGGGTTCTTTCAACACGGACTTATATTTCAATAATGATTATGTCTTCCTAAGATAAAATATAAATGTGCACATTAATCTCCAATGTCATCCCGGTAGTACATATATATAAATGTCAGATAAGAACTAAGAACTTACCACAGTACTATTTTAGTTCCTTAAAGCAATGCTCTTAAAATTTGCATGTGTCATTCGTTTTCAAAACATAACTTACACCAAAATAGGTAACAAAATAGTTCAAAAAAGTTAATCAAGTATTTGATGCTAAGCAAAATATACGTGCGAGACTACAAACTCAGCCCATTCAGACCTCATAACAGTCAATGCCATCTTGTGTTTAACTACGAGGTGAACCTATCATCTGTAGACAATAAAAGTAGTTCTAAATGAGTTTCGTTCTTAATAAATTACATGACGATAGTTTTAAAATTGTTATGCTTACTACATCTACGATCGAAGTACTCTTTGACAAAATTATGTCAAGTATAAATCGCGTGACATAACCGCATTGAACTACTTCTGATTGCTTAGGACACTCTGGACACACATAGAAATAATCATATGTATGTTAAAAATAATAAGTATTTTACAACTATCCTAACAGAAATATCCACATACCTTCACGACCTTCCAACTTGGTTTTCTCTTCTTCGAGATGTTGAACGACCTACAAAAGAATATCGGAATGTTACCTCCTTAAAGTAGTCGCATACAGAAAAAAGAAATTAATGAAATAAGTAAGCATCACATACATTTCAACTACTTTAGATATACCAGATATACCTTGATCGATACAATTTTTTTAGAAAAGGAAACAAAGGATTATCTAGTTTAAGTGCTAACTCTTTCAAACTTGATAGAAATGATGGTTGCATTTGTTTGAATACAATTCTTTTCTTGTACAATAGTAGGGGTATGAACATACTCAAGATCCAGCATGTAGCTATGCTTTCTTAATCTTCAAATAAATAGCTGGAAGGGGTGATATTCATACTTGTTTTATGTTTCATTGTGTTATTTCCCCCAAATCCACTCACACACACACATCCGTCATAAGGACTTTCAATTCAATCATCATTTGCGATGCTGTTTGCAACATGGTAGTTTACTGTATCGATTTCATCTCACTATTATAGTACTTTCTACAGGATCAGAGAAAAAACATCAAAACTTAACATGAGGAAACTTCGTCGACGGCCGGCGAGGAATTTCGGAGATGGACAGCAGGCGATGTTGCCAGTGCAGGCGCCGTTTGGAGATGGTCGGTGACATTTGAAGAGGTTGAGGAAGGATGTTTGAATCAGATGGTCGGTGGCGTTTGGAGATTTGAGAGAAAGTCTAGCATGCCATATATTAAAAGTAGACAACATCTAAGTAGAAGATAAATTTGAAAAATAGGTGAGACGATAAATAATATCGTCAAATTAAGACTAACATGATTAACTGCAGGAATAGCTAACGTAACAAAACGAACAAACGTAATAAAACGAACAAATAACATAGAAGGCTTTTGTAGACACCTATTTTTATCCTACCCATATTTAAAAAAAAAACAATATTAGTAATAATGGCTAAACTTTTATTTATTTATTTTTAGAAAAAGGTAAAAAATTAGTAATAACATAATATCTTATAATATCTCATTTTTATAAAAAATAAATCAATTTATTTTAAATAAAATATTTTAATATCACATTTATCTTATTTGTACTATTTTAAAAAAAAATAAATGAATTTGTTTTAAATAAAATCTTCTAATATCACTTTTGACTTACTTAAATAAGTTTAGGAAAAAAAGAAAATCAATTTTAAATAAAAATATTTTAATATCCATTTAATTTATTATTATTTTTTTACAAAATATCATAATATCTCATTTAATTTATTTCAAGAAAATGAAATTTTAGTTTATTAACATAATATCCAATTTTGATTTTATTCTTAATTTTTCTAATTTGTGGTACACCGCGGTCTATAAATAGGAACATTTGTCATTTGAAAAGTGGGGAAGAAAATTGCTTAGAGAAAAAAATTCGTCAGAGTGAGTTTGTAGAAAGAAAATTTTTAGAGCGAATCTCTGTGAAAAGTGAGTTTTTCTTATTCTCTTCATTACCTTATTGTTTTTACTCTTTTTTCTTTTTTACTTTATCTTAAACAAATCAAATCCCAAGTTGAAATAAACTTAGTTGGAGGTTGTTCACACGAGATTTCGAATAAATGTATTTCGTGGAATTGAACTTTGATATATTGATGAATATTGTGGATACAATCTCTAGTATTTACTCATTTGATGCTTTTTCTCGAATACAAGTTAAAACTTAGAATTTCTTGATATTCGGTCTATAGGATGTTGTAGTTGCAAATCTATTTGAGCTTCAGTACTTCAGAGCTTCAATTCTTCCTTCAACCAAAGACCCCCTAAAATGAATGACAAGCGTCTCTATTTATAGAGAATTTTTATGGGCTTTAGGTGGGCTTGGACTTGGGTCCATTTGCTTGTTGGGCTTGGACTTGAGCCTATTTGCGAGTTGGGCTTGGACTTGGACCCATCTGCTTCTTGGACTTGGGCTTGAGCCCATTTGTTTATTGAACCATATTTACTGTGATGACGTGACATAATTTAATTGATCAAAATTTCTTGCTCAACAGTTGCATTTGGTAGGGATTTAATCCAAGGATCCGCACCTCATACCACAAGTAATTTCTTTAGGATTCAAATCCTTATTTTTCTTTTCTTCTTTTCTTAAAAGATAGAGAGAGAAAAGAAAATGTAGGAAAATTTTAGTATTTTTTTACTACTTTTTTTCTTTCTTTTATCATCATTTTAAAAAAAATCATTTAGTCTTTTTTTTCTCTCTAAAAAATAGGGAGAAGGAAAACGACATAAGAAAAATGTTCGTTTTTTTATTTATTCGTATTTTATTACTTTTTTCTTAAATCCCAACTCTTAACCTTTATTTTCTTTTCTCTAAAATATAGAGGAAAATAATGAGGATAAATGAAATTTTATTATTATTATCGTTATTATTATTATCATTATTGTTTTTTTATTGTTACTGTTTTCTTTTATTATTATTATTATTATTTTACTTTTTTATTTTATTACTATTGCTGTTTTTTTTGTTTTTTTTACTTATTATTGTTATTATTATTATTAATTATAATTGTAATTATTATTACTATTATTCTTATCGTTTTTGTTATCATTTTTGTTTTTATTTCTTTTATAATGTTGCTATTTTCTTTGATTTTCTTTCTTTATTTATACTTTCCTTCTTCTCTTCCTTTTCTTTTTCATTTCCTTATTTTGTTTGTTGTTATTATATTTCTTTTCTACTACTTATTCACATTACAATCATAATAATTATTGTTAGATGAACTTAAATGTAACTCTTTGTATTAATTTTTTTTATGTTTTAAAATCCTTTTAATTTAAAATTCTTTATGTTTTAATCATTTAGCAAATTTGTCTCTAATGCTATAAATGTTTTATGTTTTTTCAAAATCTTCAAAATTTAACCTATGATTATATAAGGTTTCCTAAATCAATCTTTTTTAAAAAACTTATACCGTTTTCCTTAAACAAAATCCTACGATGAAATCTAAGAAATTTGGGAGTCTGATTTTCTAGATTTCTTGAGGTGAGGGATCAATATCTTTGGGAGTCCGAGATTTGATCCCGAGAAAAAATGAATTTAATCAATGTTTAAAAAAATATATTTATTCAAAGACTAGCCTATGATAGATTTTGAGAAATTGTAATAACTTCTCATTTTCTTAAGGTGAGAAACTTTCTTTCAATATATAGTCTAATTAATGGAATATTATTTCACTTATTTTATGAGATCATTGCTTCAAATATTGGAGTAATGAGGGAAAAAATAAGACATTAGTTTTTAAATAAATTAAAAAAAAATTTCAATTCAAGATTTGAAATTTGGCCACCGTTTTTCTAAATGGGTGTTGTGGTGTGCTAATACCTTCCACCCCACAACACAAATGATTCCCAAACTCAACTCTATTTTTCGCAAACCATTTTTTTAAAAATTGTTTACTTTATTTCGGTGTCCAATCACACCGTAAAAAAGATTGGTGGCGACTCCTATTTTCTTTTAAAACTAACTCTTTTGAGGACGTCGGTCGCTCCGCTTCGTCTCGGGCACGTGGCGACAACTTTGATAACCCAGTTCCGCAAATACAGCTTTAATCTAGGAAGCTTCTTTGCTCATATAAGAAATATTATTGAGATTTAAAAGTTTGTAACTTAATCCTAAAGTTACATTAACAAGTTATCACCATAACTTAAATGTATAAACTCAGGCTCCCCTGACGGTAAACTTGAATTTTCTCGAAGATGAATTCAGGCTCCCCTGAATTCATTGACCGTAGTACAATTATCTCAGCCTTCATTCATATTTCTTATCAATCGATACTCTGTTAAATTCCTTAACGATCTTCAATAATATGTCAAAATGCAGAAGGTAACCGGTTTACCTTCTTACATATTTGAGCCAAGAAAGAAGAACTTCTTTATGATAAAATATTCCTAAATATGAGGAATATCTTTTATCTTCTTCTTTAAAGGAGATATTTAAGAAAGATCTTTTAACTACTTATTTATAAATGATCTTAAAGATAAGAAAGATATTTTATCTTTGTTTCAATAAAAATAAAACTAATTTCATATTTGTCAAATAATCTAACAAATTTCTCATTCATTTTCAAATTTAACTTGAACATTCCATTAGTGGCATTACCCTTTCTCACAAATACATTATTTTTTGTTAAGGAAATAAGTTTGATCCTATAGTTTGCGTGAGCCCGACTTTGTTGAGGAGATATCCTGAGACCAGACTCTTCCAAATTTCAAGAGTGTGAAGAACTTCCTTCAGCACAAACGTCTTGCCATATGTGAATTTTTCAGTTCTACTTCTCCAATGTCGGCTACTTTGGTGGTGTGATGATCCCCTAGAAGGATATTCTTATCCTTAGTCTCACTATATTTTTTAAATAAGCTAAGATAGACATGACAAGATGCACCAATGTCTAGCTACCAGCCTTTAGACCCCCCGATCACATTTACTTATGTGATCATAGCTGCTAAATCCTCTTCTACCAAGTTTGCCTGCACAGCAGGACGATACTCATTTATATAGTTTCTAGCTAAGTGCTCAAGCTTATTACAGTTATAACAAATAATTTGTATCATACTTCTAGACTGGGGATTCAGAGTGTTCTTCTGTTTGTTGGAACCTCATTTCATTTTGTTCCCTTTTGGCTTTAGCTTTGGTTTCAGAACTGCAGTAGGCTTCTTTTTGGGAATCACATTCACCTCTTCTTTTTTTTTTTATCATGTCTTCTCGCCTCCTCCTCTATCCTTAAACGCAAATTGAGGCTTTCTAATGAGAACTCCTTGGTTTTGGGCCTTAAAGTGTTCTTGAAATCCTTGCACGGTGGAGGCAACTTATCAATAATAACAACAACTTGAAATTGATCATCAAGTGGCATACCTTCGCTGATAATTTCATGTGCAATCTTTTGAATCTCGTGCAATTGAGCCTTCACAGATCTGTCATCAGTCATTTGATAGGGGCACTTGCAAAAAATAGCAAAAAAATTTATGATAATAGGGTCCATGTCACTACATTTTCTAAATTTCAAAAGTAGCCAATTTAAAAGCATTAATTACTTTTCATATGTGTCATATTTGCAATATTAAAAAAAGAGTGCTATAAGCTGTTTTTTTCTAATTTTTTTTGTTAACTGATGCAATTTTCCCATTTGATACTACAAGTATCTACTTACCACGTACTTTTTGGACCTAGCTTCCACAGTATCATATTTCTTCTATAACGAGTCCTAGACTTCTTTTGTTGTTGACATAATACTGCAATAATCATACCATCAGTAAGACCATTTAGAATTAAATTCTTACACATGAAGTCTGTCTCTGTCCACATTGTAAGATTGTTGCTTTACTTCTCTGTTGGAATGGTTTCTGGAACGAATCTTTGGCTTTTCAGTGGAACATGCGGCGACAACTTTCTTCAAGGTGAGGAAGAACATCTTTTGCTTTCGTTTCTTAAAGTGTGCTCCTTCAAAGCGAAAAAGACAGCTTAGTTTAGAGAACATCAAATTGCCTTAGAATGGTCCGACTATCACAGCAGAATGGAACGTCTTAAAATTATTGTTGCAAATCGCCTTGAAGGAGTAGTGCATTGTGAAACCTTAACGTCTGCTTTCTCGTCTTGTATCTCACATATATTTGTGTATCTTACTTGGGTAAAAACGACTTCTATCAGCTCGCATACTTATCAAGTTACCTGGTCAAAATGTGTAATGATCAATTTGCCTGTCACGTGGTCAAAACGCCTATTGATCAAGTCGGCGCACTGGTCAACGAGTGCATTCTGCAAAATAGAAACAAGTTAGAATATAAGGGTTGAGTCGCGGATCTTGCTCTCTTTAAGACATTTTGCGACTCTGCTCCTTTGTGCAAACATATTTTATTGTCTCGTCGTCCCTAAGATAAAAAAACATTTGTTCTTCAATTATTTATGCACTGAAACTAATCGAAATCTCAACACTCAAATGAACACTTTGTTTTCTCATAAAGATCACATAAGGTTTTGAAAGAGTGTAGCAAAAATGGTTTTGAAAGAGGGTTTCTTAATTGTAATTTTCTCACTTGTAATTTTCTCACTCTCAAGATAATTAAAGAGGTAGATGTGTTTATATAGTGTGAGGAAACAAATAGAGACGTTGGAAATTAATTTTGAAAATGTTTGTCGTTATGGAAAGATTTCGCTGAACATTAAATACAAAATTACGGAAATAAAATGTTTGATTCTTTAATTGTGTGATAAAGTCATGTCATTTATTACATCTCATCTCGCCTAGGATGTTAGCATGTGAGATGAGATATTCTAGCATTTCGCATAGTTAGTACTATTGCGTAGTTATGATCAATATCACATAATTAAAAACTATATTGCATAGGACTTTCAAAGCTATCATTTACATAGCTTGGTCCTATCGCTTATCACGTCGCCTATTTTTATTATGAGTAAAGAAATTTTCATTCAACAGTAATTTACTTGAACATAACTTTATAAAATCAGTAGGACCTTGCATAGCTTACATAAATGTTTTAGCTTAAGCTTGCACCTTTGCTCAACCTTGAGTACCGGTTATGAGTGTGATCTAGTTTTCTGATTTCATGCACTTAGACAATCACAATAAACGAGAGTTCTCAAATTTTACTTAAGAAAAGGGTTGTTCGAGTGTGTTATCAAATGACTTAAGCTTTTAAGTCAAACATTGCTATTCAGTTGAGGCTGGTTAAATTCAACTTTACTGTTTGTAACATTTGCAAATGGTTTTGCATTGTGATACATATTTTAACTCTGGCCAATATGTTTCTTTAGTTTTGTTGATAAAACTCTTGAAATGCTATTGATCATCCATATTACATAAGCATGACCATGGGAACAGTTCGGAAACTTGGAAATTACAGGCAACTTTTTGTTGGGAATATCGTTATTTTTTAAAATCATTGATTAGTTTGGATTGATGATATGTTAAGAAAGCAAAATTTATTCTATTTATGGAAATAAATTTCCTAAAGAGGGTTTTTTTTTTAAAACATTCTTCTATTTATGAAAATAATAGGATATGGATGAAAATAATTTGTATATTCAGTATTTATAAAGAAAGAAAAAAAAGATGAAGTAGAACAGAAAATCATATTTACAAAAATCATAAACCATATCTCAATATTTGTGTTTTTAATTTTGTGGTTTGTGTGTAAAGTAGAATTAAGTATTATTGGTATTTGTTGAATTAAAGTTATTTTATACAAAAGAAATAGGAAAAAAGAATTTTGTAGAAGTGAAATTAGTAGAAACATAGTTGTTCCTTTCCTGGAAAGTCGGTTTGATTGCGTCGTGTAATCTTGGGGAAAATAGGAAGAAAGAATTGGCGCGTGTAATTGACAAATTATAGTTACGAAACTATAACCCCTAAACAGAGTTCCAATCTCTCTTTTGCTTCGTTGCGAATCAATTAAAACTCAACTGCTTTCCCCAAGCAGCGATCGAAACCCCCAAAACCTCATAACTCTCCTGCACACTATAAATTCCGAAATCCTTCCCAACCCCACCCCCCACCCCCCCATTCTTTTCTTACGATTCCCGGCCACCATCGTTGTTTTTCGGGTACGCATTCCCCCTTCTCTTTTCTCCCTTCATTGTTCTTCAATTTCGCTGATTCATTCCTCAATTCCCGATCCTTTTTGTGTTCTTTGTTTCGTACTGGACATTTCTGTAATTGAACTCTCCTCATATATGCTTTTTATGGTAGAATTTCATATATCTTCACGGTTTTTGTTTCGGTTGCGTCGATAATATGGAAAGAGAAGATACCATGTTCTTGGCTATCCATTTCTGTTGCACCCTTTGGAAATTTTACTCCCACTGGATTCTAATTATTGTAACAAAGAAGAATTAAAGTTGAAAAGCTATACTTTTTTGTATCATCGATTAAACCCCTTGCATGTGTGTCAAGGGATTGAGAAGTTTCTGAAATTTTGGGGTTTTTCGTCTTGAAACACATTATTTGACCTGCTCTCTTGCTATAGGGGTACAAGTTCATGGCAACTGCAACTATGGCCACGGCTGCTGGTGCAGCTGCACTTCTATATTATACATTGAACCGTAAGTTGCACTCAAGTGGAGATCAAGATGATGGGGATGTAGATGGTAATGATGCTCCCACTCATGCTCTTCTTGGAGGTGATCGAGTTTCTCATAGACTGATTCAAGCGCCTGCTACATGGCTTGAGACAATTTCAACATTATCTGAGACCTTAAGGTTTACATACTCGGAGACTCTTGGAAAGTGGCCCATTGGGGATTTGGCATTTGGAATTAATTTTCTCTTAAAGAGACAGGTATGGAGCTTTTTGATGATTGAAGACTTTTGATGAATTAATAATATGTAGTCTATTGTATGTTTTAAGCTGGTTGGTTCTTGCTTTCACTATGTCTCCCGTCAAAACTCAAGGTACTGATATCAATTTGTTTCCGATAGGGAGTTTTATTCATCTTTCACGTTGGGTTACGTGATGTAGTGGTCTTCATATCATTTGATCTCTCATTCTGCTAACGTATGTAAAATTTTGTATGATGAGTCATTATGCTCTTGTAAGAATTTTATTGTTGTTTTACCTTTCATACATTTACTCAGAGGTAAAGAAATGTCTAAACTCTTCTATTAGTTTTCTATAAACAGAAAAAATTGTAATTATGTTATTCATATGTATTTATGGAAGAAGAATAGAGGTGAGCTAATTATATTATCATTGCATATCAAGGGGCTTAGAGTTCTTGGTTTTGGCGGAAAAGAGAGGATGGTTATCCATTTTCACTTGGAAAGACTTATTATATGGTGCTTGGCAAGGCCTACTTTATTGTTGGGTTTGGATAAAGATGACTTTTGAAAAAAAGGGAGTTTTAACTTCTCCAAATTAAGATTTCTTTCTTAAAAACTTTGACGTTTCTTCTAGTGTGTAATGGGTATGGTGGATTATTGAGGAACTCCAAGTTTTTATCTTGTATCAAATAATAGGATTATTCACTAACGTTAGTCTGGTTTTTATTGGTAATTTATAAGATACAAATTGTGAAGGAAGATAAAAATGGTTAATTCCATATGAAATTCTTGATTGAGATGTAGTTTGTGGAATTGGGAGGTTCTTTTAGGGTTAATGTAGTAGTTCTTAAGGGGATGATATTGTAATTTTTTTCAGGGTTTTTTTTCGAGTACAATGTTGTGATTTTAATACTTTAAAGGAAGATTTTTTTTCTTTCGAAAACTCTTGCTTTATTTGAATAGAAAAAAAAAATCCTCTATAGAAGAAGTTAATGTTTTATCTGAACAATCTAAATTAATTAATTTCTAGTCCTGCTACATTCTTTTCGGTTTGGCCTTTGATAGGATGTGCTTATTTGTGCAGGGGAACTTACATGTAGGCAGCGTATTTGGTAATGAAGACAGTATTCAGCTTAAGGGAACGGAAATGATTACTGAGCTGAAGTACCTCTTGCACTTATTGACTTTGTGTTGGCATTTCTCAAAAAAACCATTTCCGCTGTTTCTAGAAGAAACTGGTTTTTCTAAGGAAAATGTTCTCCTTCAGGAACCAAAAGCAGGAGTAAGTCTTGATGAATTTCAGATAATTGAAATAGATATTGTACATTATGCGCTCTCCAACTCATTTTTGTTCCATTTATTATCCACATTTATCACATTTATCCATGAACTGCAGATTTTGAAGCCTGCTTTTACCATTTTAGTTGACCATAATACAAAATGTATTCTCCTGTTGATTCGTGGAACACACAGTATCAAAGACACTCTTACAGCTGCCACTGGAGCTGTGGTGCCATTCCATCACAGTGTTGTGCATGAAGGAGGGGTTAGCAATTTGGTTTTAGGATATGCGCACTGTGGAATGGTTGCAGCCGCTCGTTGGATTGCAAAGCTGTCTACTCCTTGTCTTTTGAAAGCTCTTGGTCAATATTCTGGTTATAATATTAAGGTTGGATATTTCTTCTTAGTTTACCATGATACTGTTTAACAGATAAAAAGTAGACAAAGGAAAAAGATCTCCATGGAGTAATCATATATTGGTTTCTAATAGGTTGTGGGGCATTCTTTGGGTGGAGGAACAGCTGCACTTCTAACTTATATTTTAAGAGAGCAGAAGGAGTTATCTATTACTTCTTGTGTTACATTTGCTCCAGGTCTGTATTAGTTTTGGATGGTTTCTCTGTGGTTTTTTTATTATGCCCATTATACATGACATGATGTTTGGACTTCTCATTTTTATTGAATCGACCATGTTACTAATTAGCTTTAATCTCTGCAGCTGCTTGTATGACATGGGAACTAGCAGAGTCAGGCAATGAATTTATCACTTCTGTGATTAATGGAGCTGATTTGGTGCCCACCTTCTCAGCTGCTTCAGTAGATGACCTGCGCGGTGAGGTATGTTTCAAGTTCATCTGATTATTGAGCAATATATTTGCTTCACGTTACTACTTTATGAATTATGTCTTTTTTTCCTGAAAAATTTCAAATAATATTTGATCTTTTGGTGAATAAATTTTTAAGTTGTTAGAGTTTAAGAATGAATTTGTGTGGATCGATTGTGCCTAACCCATCCTTTTCAATAAATAATAACAAATTTAAAAAACGTGCCTAATCTGTTTGTATACTTTTTGCCTGCTAGAGTTTACTTGACTTTTTATATATGCTATGGAAAAGGTTGTCTGTTAAGGCATATGAAGTTAGGATACATGAGCGCGTGTGTGTTCTACTCACGAAGATGAATGAAGTTTAGATAAACATATTTAGTTAACTTGGCAACATTCCTCCGAATTTGTGCTCAAGCCATTGAAATTTCTGGTATAGGTTACTGCTTCTGCTTGGGTAAATGATCTGAGAAATCAAATTGAGCGCACTCGAATTCTTAGCACTGTTTACCGTTCTGCTTCAGCATTGGGATCCCATCTCCCATCCATTGCGAGTGCAAGAGCAAAAGTCGCTGGTGCAGGAGCCATTCTGAGACCAGTCTCCAGTGGCACACAGGTAACATGCATTGTGCATATTAATAATTTTAGGAGAGCTGAAATTTGATAGAAATTTCGGAATGCACGAGATTTGGTTTGAATTCTTAATAGTTCTCTGTAATGTAGGCTTAGGACCTTGTGATCGTCATTTAGACTTGAAATAGACAAGTCATCCAATGCAAATAAGATGCCTTTTGTTGTGGAGTTATCTTGGATTCCCATGAAAATGGATACCGGAGGGGTCTTGTATTTTATTTTGATTTATTTTCCTTCTACTATAACGTGGAATACACGAACAGGCATCTTATGTACTATTTAAAAACTGTAGAAATACTTCAACCACTTTATATAAAGAGCTTAGTAACAGAAGTTTAGCCAATAATTAGTTAACACTGAAATCAATACTAAAATCAGTTTAGTACACCTGATACATAACACAAACACAATCATCTTAAGCTATGAGACATCCAAATTCTTGAACAGTTAGATACAGTTACATACCGGACATCTAAAGATATATTCTTTGGGGGGGTTTTATGGGAGCTTAGTTCCTGTGACTTGTATATAATATTTAAATTTATACCTTGTTGCGTTTTGTATTTCTGTAGGTTGTGATGAAGAGAGCGCAGAGCATGGCTCAGGCAGCATGGACACGACCTTCACTCCATTTATCATCTTGGTCATGCATAGGCCCACGTCGTAGAGCCATGGCTTCTCACTCAGTGGCTGAAGAAGGTGGAAGTTCTCCAAAACCATCTCCAAGAAAAATGGAATCTTGTGAGCCACTTAGATCATCCCCCGAAGAAACTGTCGAAGCTATTGAACCTCCTGAATCTTCCACTACGGCGATGCAATGGAGTAATGAAATCGAATATTCCTATTCTGAGGAGATAAATCCTGAGGGTATCACAGATGAACTTGATGATGATGGTCAAACCCTCATGGGCAATATTCAAGATGAACAAATGACGGAAGTCGAATTATGGCAGCAACTCGAGCATGAACTATATGATAAGGGCGAACCTGATGTTGCGGAGGAGATAAGAGAAGAAGAAGCTGCTGCTATGGCAGAAGTAGGACAGTCTGATAGCTCTGCTTGTGGAATTAAGGAAGCGCACAGATTTTTTCCCGCTGGGAAGATCATGCATATGATCGATATGCAATCAGATGCCCCTGATTGTGAAAGTGATAGCAGCAGCTCCAGATCCAGCATCTCAGGAAATAGCCCCCTGGCGGAGTGTAAGATTGGTATTTTCCTTACATCAAGATCATTGTATAGCAAACTCAGATTATCTCAGACAATGATAAGTGACCACTACATGCCAGCTTATAGAAGACAGATAGAAAAGTTAATTAAAGAATTGGAGAAAGAAGAATGTTATAATCTTGGAATGGAAAGGTAGAGTTCTATAGAGAAATGTGAACATTTTATTAAAGAACTTGTGTACAGATTAGGATTTGCGGCCCCCAATTGATTTAGAAACGGATTTTCTTATAGCGCAAAAGTTTTCCAGTACTGTGGTTGAATGAGGTAATTACTAATTACTTGTTGGCAGAGCTGTGTTTCAGAATGTTATCATAATTGATGCAAAGGTATCTTACTATTTCATCAAGTTGTTGATTCATTTATTTGCTTCTCTTTTAATGCAGTTTATTTCCTGTTGGAAGATTTGCTCCTTCATTCTCCTAAAATTTTAATTTATAGTGAATTTCAAAGAGTTGTTTTTTCCTCTTATGTTTTTTCAATTTCACAATCAGTTTGTTCAACATGAAAGTACGTTAGAGGATATGAAGAATAGGGTTAATTCAAAAGAGAAAAAATGGAAGCCTTAATCCCATTCCCAATTGCGTGAAATTTGATGCTTTCGGGGGAAGATGAAAATTGATACTCATGGAGTTGAAACCATGGTTGAAGGTGATGGGAGGCGTTGATGAAGCTTTTCTGGTTTGCTTGATGTTGTTTGCAACCTACCCGGATGAAATCCTGACCTTTCCATATTTTTCTCTCAATCAAACATGTGAAGTGACCCAACTCCAATTTTTGTTCTCTTAAATCAAGTCTGCAAAACTTTATCATAAACGAGAGGGTTTTCAATACTTAATAGGCTAAATAAACACTTTGTCATAACCAAAGACGCCAATTTGGAGCCCATTTGTTTTTAAAGGCTGTGGTGCTGTGTGACTCAACCTAGTTTGCTCAACCCACGTCTCAAATCGTTGTTTCTTAACAATTTCACATGACCAAAATTCTTTCCCCACACATTCTCTTGAGGGGTTCTGTTTGGACCAATAATTTTCTTTTTTGGTGATTGTCCCTCTACTTATGACTTTGAATTTTGAATTAACTTAATATCTTCCTCTCTAATCAGAATATTCTTACTATTTGAGTCTACTTAGACTACACCATATGCCGTTTTAAAAGTGAAAGTATTTTGATTCTAAATAGGGTGAAAAAGATTAAAAAAAAAAAAGGCAACAAAACTTATGGGGGGGATGGGAAGAGGCATAAACTGTAAACAGATGTTAGGCCCCAACTCTGGGACTCCAAATTTTGGGAGGTTCTGATGCTTGAGAATGAGAAATTTGTGTATGTGGTGTGTAGTGCTTTAAATTTAGGCTTTTGTAGTTTTTCCTGTCTTTTATGCTTTTAGCCATTTTGTTTTCTTTCTTTTTCTATTGGATAATGTTTTATGAACTGTAGAATCTTTTGTATGGCATGGATCAATATTTTCAACGACTTTTTAATGAAACATTGTTACATATAAGAATAAGACATTTGTTTCCAACAATCAAAATATTGTGCACCATTCAAACATAAATGTTTGCAATCATGGCCTTCAAAGATGAAGATACGAAGTCTAGATACGAAAGTATGAAATAACACAAGAAAACAAACACGATGACAACCAATAATGGCCAGATCAAGTCGTCATGAAAGAAGTTGAGCATAAGTTAGTCGTCATGAAAAAATATGAGAAAACTAATTTGATGTTTTTCGTCAACTGCTAATGATCAACTTTTGTCGACATCTTTATAGTAACCACTATCGACCATCCTTCGACAATTTTTTCACAACAACCACCACTAATCAACTTTTGAAGAACTTTTTTTGCCAATCATAGGCAACCATTGACGATTAGCCTTCATGTACCGTTTTTCCTACAATTGTTGTCGATCAACCTTTGAGAACTACTTTTGGTGATCATTGCCAGCCAACTTACGACTATCGTTGTTCGATGATTCGGCCAACTTTTTACAATCGTTTCTTGTGAGTGCTATTTCAACCTCATGTCATCGTTTTTTGGCATTGCCATCTGCTAACCTCGGTCAATTTCTTCTTTGCCAATCGTGTTTAACAAACTTTTGTCATGTTTTTCGGTGACTGTTGCCGACCAACTTTCGTGGACCGTTTTGGGTGATCTTTGTTGACCAACTTTCATCTATCATTTTTTATAATAATTGCTGGTCAACCGTTTTCGATGATTGTTGCCGACCAACTTTGGTTGATTGTTGTTCGATGATCATTATTGCCTAACTTTCGTTGATTGTTTTTTAGTGGTTGTTGTCTGTCAACTTTCGTCGACCATTTTTTGGTGATCGTTGTCGGTTTACTTTTGTGCGTTATTTTTAGTGATCATTGTCGACCAACTTCAATAAACTGTTTTTTGGTGATCGCTGTTGGTTAACTTTCGTCAATCGTTTTTTGATAATCGTTGTTGAATGACTTTTGATGACCGTTGTCGCCAACCTCTAGTTATTATTAGATAGTGACTGTCGCCGACCACCTCCAAGCACCATCCTAGATGATGTTTGGCAATTGGTAACTACCATCGAAACCTCGACTGACAAATTCTTTTATTCTAATTTGGAAATTATAAAATCACTTTTAGTATAACAAATCAAACAAAATTTTACTTAAAAATACTTGAATTGAGAAAGCATTTCCCAAATACGTGTTTTTATTTTAAAGAGCTTTTGTTTGATCAAAATTTTTAAAGAGCTTTTGAAAAACATTTTTTTAATAAGTCATTCCAAATAAACTAGATAATCGCAATCAACACCCTACATTCTCATGAACTTAAGGCAGAGTTCAAAAATAGGAAGATCATCTATAGTGTGTAAAAGTTATATTAATCTTGCAGATTGTTAGTAGAAATTTATATTCGTATTAAATAATACGGGCATTGCTATCAACTTAAATAGATGCACAAGATTGAAGGATATCATGTTATATATTAAAAAAAAGTGCATGAAATTACAATTGGATTATAGGGTATATCTCCTTTCCATTGGGCACAACCATTGTTTGATGTTTGTATCCTTCATTTCTCATACCAAAAACAAAGAACCAATTATCCAAAATTATATCCACACCAGTTGCCATAGTTCTCTTGAGAATGAAAAACCTGGGTTAGGTGCAGTTGAGTCGTTGCATCATATGTTATGCAATCTCTTGTTGTACATCTAATTAAATATTACCATGAGGAAATTTAATTAACCTTTTTTTCTTTGTGTGTGCAGAGGAATGGGAGCATGGAAGCCCAAAGCTACACCTAAGTATTATTTTCTTGAAAATATTATGTCACATGCTTTCTCTCTTGGGCACGATACTTATAGTATACTTTTTTAGTTATTACTTGGTTGATAGGCAGTGTACTACTCTCGTACTGGAATTAAAAGTTTTTCGTATAAACACTTTTAGTTTTGGACAAGTTTTCAATCCAGGGAGAAAATCAAACTGTGTAAACCTTTAATTATTACGAGAGAAACCCTACAAAATTTCCAACCATGTAATCATTATGGAAAAGTTTGGATATGGTTTATTGCTTTGGAAAGGAAATAATTAATAGTTAAGGTATTGTACTGACTAGAAATTTGAAAGAAAGTAGAAAAGAGAAGTAATGTAACAAAGATAAATAATAAAGTAAAGAGATTCAAAACAGTTTATGTCTTTAGTAATCTTTCACAAATTCTGTAATGGATACAAAAAGAAATGGGTATTTATATATAATAACCCTATTGTTATAACTTCTCTTAAACACAATGTAACTAAATAATAGCCTTCTACAGACTTCTTAACCTCTCTATTTGATAACACCTTTCAAGGAAATGGACTTTTACACCCTTAATCTTAACTTGATTAACAAATGTTGTGTTTGCAATCACGATGGAAATGTAAAAAAAATGATTTTAAAAAGTATTTAACCCTTTTAATACCTTTGGAAATTCAGATTTATTACTTTTTAAATAGAATAGTTTGGATATAGGAAAAAGTTAAAAAAAAAATTGTAGATAGGGCAAAATTTGATTACAACCCTAATTAAAATTTCATTTCGTTTTCAATGCTTCCCCTTCTTGTTTCTTTCCGTTTCTTCCCATTTTGTTTGGTGTTTCGATGTTCAATTGGATGCATCTACATCGTTTCTGATTTCTCAATTTCATCATTTACGGTCTCTTTGCTTTTCGTAATAATAGACGATCATGTAAGTTATTTCTATTACCGATAGACTTTAGTTTTTAGTTTTTTGGGTTGATGTGTAATTTTAGTTTCTCATCTTCCATTGAAATCGTTTTCTTGTTTTTTTTTTTTCTTTTTGAAATGGTGTTCTACATCATGCTTTGTGTTAATACTTATTATTAGGATCTGCTGTTATGGTTTAGTTCATTGGGTTGATGTGTTATTTTTGTTTCTTATTTGGTCGTAACCCCATTGAAACATGTTTCTTCCTTTTATGTGACATGTTTCTTCATCTTTTCTTTGGTCTTTTGATACTATCTTCATTTCATCGTCTATATCTTTTTCAATTTCTCCATTTCATAATCTATGAATTCTTTGCTTTTTGTTCGAAATCGCCTTGTCATCCATTCTCTAATATCCTTTTTTTCGTTTGGTTGTAATCTATTTTAAATAGGTGATCTTTTTCCTTTTTATATTTGTTTGAAATCAATTTATTCATTTTATGTTTGGTCGTGCTTTGTTTTTTCAGTTTGTGTGTAGTAATTACTTAGGGTTAGGGTTTATGTTTTTACCACTGATAGACTTAGAGGATGTTTAGTTTGTTTGCATCGGAATGTTAGTAGATACTTTAGTTTAATATACATTTTTTATGTGTTGTTGTTTAGGGTCTATTAGTGATATGTTTCTATCAACTTGAAGGATGTTTAACTTGTTTGTGTTGGATTGTTAGTAGATGTTTTAGTTTAATGTGTATTTTTTATGTGATGTTACTTAGGGTCTATTAGTGATATATTTCCATCTTGATAGACTTGGAAGATGCTTAACTTGTTTGCGTTTGGATGTTAGTAGAGGCTTTAGTTTAATGTCCATTTTATGTGATATTGTTGCTTAGGGTCTATCGATCATTTGTTTCTACCACTGATAGATTTGGAAAATGTTTAACTTGTTTGCATTGGGATGTTAGTAGATGCTTTAGTTTAATGTGCATTTTCTATATGTTGTTGCTTAGGATCTATCAGTGATATGTTTCTATTATTGATAGACTTGGAGGATGTTTAGTTTGTTAATTGTGTTAGGGTGTGTTAGTAGATGTTTTAGTTTATGTGCATAAGGACTATCAATGATATGTTCTATCATATTGATAGACTTGGAATATGTTTAGCTTGTTTGCAATGGGATGTTAGTAGATATTTTAGTTTAATGTGCATTTTTTTATGTGATGTTGCTTAAAGGTCTTTCAGTGATTGGTTTCTATCACTTATAGACTTAGAGGATGTTTAGCTTGCTTGAAATGAAATGTTAGCAGATATTTTAGTTTAATGTGTATTTTTTATGTGTTGTTGCTTAAAGTCTATTAGTGATAGGTTTCTATCACTAATAGACTTGGAAGATGTTTAGATTGTTTGCATTATAAACTTTAATTCAATATTATCATTTCAGGTTGTTCAAGAGAAAAGAAAAAAAATGAAAAACTATGGAAATAGCGAAGAATGTTTTAAAATGTTAGGCTGAAGAGACAACTTAACCAATAAAAAAAAATGTTAGTGAATGCAAAAGACTAGAATATTGCAAGAGATCGATTGATTTGTCCCTAGTTTTGATTTGCAACTCTCTCATTGATTAAATGAATATTGTAGTATATTAGTTTTTTGGATATTTATGATAGAAAAGATCAATGATAGACTTCACATTTTTTTTATTTTGTTCTATATTGATATAAAAAAGTGTTGGACCATAGGTTGAATATTACAAATTATGCCCCTTTATATTCTTAAATAGTCGTGGCTCTTTAATGGATGTTGAAGTCTATGAATGATAGATAATAAGAGTGAAAAACTTCATAGTGACATTACCTCTTCATATTTAGTTGATTTTACCATATTAACATGTCTATCATTGATAGACTAATATCACTATGCTCATATTAACTAGTCTATTAGTGATGGACTTGTATTCGTCAATATTTTCAGGAAAAAAAAAAACTCAATTTCTTTTAACCTAATAACGTAAAATTGATAGAAAAATTCACAATATGCTCAATTTCTATAAAATCTCAAACGAATAAAGTCCAATACAAGTAAAATAAACACTTTTTTTCTGAAAATACTAGTAAAATCATCCAATTAAATTGAACAAAATCAACCTACAAATATGAAATTAAATCAAATTGTAACAAATTGGATGAAATCGAATGAAAATTTTAAGGAAGAATCACATCTGAAAACAAATATCACATTGAGATGATGAACATAAATTGGATGAAAAAATGAGAAACAAATCTCAGTTTTCTAAAGAAAATTTGATTACATACCAATAAAATTGAAATGAAACATTGACCTAGCGAAGTAGAAGCAAACAAAAAATTGCTAGAAAATTTTTTAGGGTCGAAAATTGTTGAACGCAAAATGAAGATTGGTTGGAGCCAGAGAGAGAATAGAATGGAAAATCGACTAGTTGGAGGCGGAGACAAAATCACAAAAGGAAAAGAGAGAGGATGAACTGTGAAAGATAGAAAAATTACTTAGATTTGAGAAAATGAAGAAGATGATGTCAGAGAATGAGGAGAAGATCGTAAAGAGAAGAAAACAATTTTGGTATAGAATGAAGAAGACGATCGTCAAAATAGGAGAAAATCACTCGATGTATTTTTCATCTAATAAGGGTAGTTTAGGAATATATAAAAAAGGAATAAAAAATTTGCTATATTTGCAAATTGTTTAAGAAATTGCTACATCCTTAATATTTTACGCCAAAAAGGTTGCCCATTATAAAAACTCTTTTAATTTTAGATTCTCTAATAATCATTTGGGTGCTATTTTTAAAATAATAAATTTTCTTTTTGTAATCTCATTTATTATTTTATGTTTATTTCACTTATTTTATTCCTTTTAACTCTTTAAAAAAATCCATCTCTATTCCTTTGGGCCACTTGTATCATTAGCAAAAAAAATTTAAGTAAATTAGGTGTAAGGACCAAATCGCGAGTTATCTTACACGATAAAACTACAAGCAACGAAAATAGCCCACTCGATAAAAGCACTACGCGATAAAGAGACTACGCGGAGAACCCTCACTGTGATATGAGCTTACTTCACCAGAAAGTAATGACATCATTGCCCACGTAAGAAAGTTGGAGAACAATTTGACCTTGCCGCTCAATCTGAATCTAAAATAAGAAAATGGCATAGACATGTGGCGTTCTAGAATTGGACCTCTTCTCGCCATCGGCAATAATAATCATTACGACATGGATAGCCTCCACCAAAAAAAGCTATAAATATAGGAAATCTCACCATTTTTTAAAGGTTGATCTTACCATAAGCTTCCAAACGAGAAAGATTAGAGGAGTTCTGAAGTCTTTGAATATTCAAAACCAACCGAAATCCGACAAGAGCCTACGAGCTAGTACGAAGGAGAACTTCGAGTAAAGGACCAGACACAGAAGCTAGCCATTGTGATAGTGAGTGGTTATTATTAATAAAAAGATTTCTAAAATTCATTGAATGAATCCTCAAATGTGCATCTTTTGAAAAAAAAAATTTATAAGTTTTTCCCTTATGTTTTCCAATTCCAAAAAACATCGGTTTATGCATGGGTTGGACTTAGTATGTGTTGAAATGAAATGATCATATCACGTATTAGAAATGACAGCAAAATAATTTAAATGATCCATGTGGTGAGTAACCTTTATAAGTAAAAGAACGTTTGGTAAATGATTTTCTCGAGGAAAAGGTACTTGGAAGTATTCCTTTTGAACCTATGGTTATGCATAATGTATGTATATATCTAACTATATTGTAGTGTCCTTGTTGTTATTTGGAAAGAGAAAGCGAATGAGTCCTAAAGAGTGCATGAAACTCCATTGGAATTGAATTAAAATGATTCTTGTACCCTATGCGGCATGATACTATATTCCTACTGTGTGATCTGGAATGGAATGTCTTATTCATGTTGTGTGATCTTGAATGGGATGCCCCATACTTGCTTGTGAACTAGTATGAGATGCCATTTGCTTGCTGTGTGATCTGGCAATGGAAGACCCGCTCTGAGTAGTAAAATTTATGAAATTTACTAATGGTATTGAGTTTACTCTGCATGATTGCAACTTGGCAAAAGATTGTCACTACAAGGAACTGGGGAATTTTCGACGCCATAGTGCGTCAGAAATCATACAAAAAGACGTATGGAGAGGTTTGCTCGATGTCAGAAGCTTCGTTAGAAAGGACGCTGGGAGTACAACGCAGGGAAGATTTCTCCGCCGCGTCAAAGGGACGACGTTGGTATTGCCTTATCCCTGACGTAGTCAAGGCTGACGTGTGGCTACTATCAACATTGGAGTACGCCTGACGTCTCCTCCATGCGTCAGTGTAAGGTAGTCCCAACGCCACATCGGGAAAATATTTCCTCGATGTCAACTCCATATCATCGGGGAAATACCTTGATCCCAACGTAGGGTGTACGTCGAGAAAAAACTTTTAACTAATTTTATTATTATTGTTGTTGTTGTTGTTATCGTGAGGTATTGTTTTTTATTCTGCTTTGGAAGGCATCAAAAAAAATTTATAACAAATTGTTAAAATAAAAAATTTGCAATTTATAAAATTAAATACAAAATCAGAATGTATAAAAAAAATTACAAGTGTTCTAATTGTTCAAAACAATTACATTAAAAGAAAAAAAAAACTACATTCTCCTAAAAGTGAGTGGTGGACGCCAAAAGCCCAAGAATTTCAAACCTACAAATGACATAAAAGTAAAGTTAGATATACATATCACCGATGAGAAATTAAACAAATTAAAAGTTGAAAAATATGTACCTCAAGTGTTCACGGTCCTCTTTGTGTCCGACTCATTTCCTTAATCATCTTCCATTTTTCGTGCATTTTCTTCCATTTTTCGTGCAGTTTCTTCCATTTTTCAATCACTTTCTTCCATCTTTCAAGCAATCTCTTCCATTTTTTTGTCACACTCCTCCTCCCTCATTTGTTGTTCTTCAATTAACCAGTTAGCATTTTCTGTTGGGATTTATGTCCTAAAACTCATAGATTGTAAATATAATACATTGACCGTTATTAATAAAGTGTTATTATTATAATAAATGTTATTGATTATATTATTAGTTTTGTCTTAATAACCTAAATCTAATAAATTAACATCATAAGTTGTTTGATAAGTCTTGAACTGTATGTAGAGACATATCGATCAATGTTCGAGATTAGATTAAAGGGTCTATAGTATACCTTATCCTATTGATACGACTCACTTTGTATTTGATACAAACGCAATGATCCAACGCGTTCGTGTAGGTGACATACGAGTGAGGGTATACTATGCAATGAGTTTACATAAGACCGGACCATGAAATAGTAACCACTAAATGTAACTCCGTTAACTAGTTAGGTTTCTATTCCATAAGGATGACCTAGGTAACTTAATCTTAATCTTGAGTGTATTATGAACCAGTTGGTGTTAATCTTAAACCCAAGGGTAAAATGGTAATTTGATCCAGCCGGTGTTACAAACACTCGTGAATGACTAACTTACTGTTATTGGTCTATATTCATGAACACAGAAATATATCTACAGTTAAAATAGTTCAGCCCTAAGTCGTCTTTAGTGGAGTGTACATACAGTTAACAAATATTGATTAATGTGGTTAATGAGTTTAGTCAATTAATCTCATATCATTGTAACTTCTGATCTGAAGGTCCATTAGATTCAATTCCTAGCTCGTAAAGGGTAATGAGATTTATTTATATTGGTTGTAATTTGAAACGTTCAAATTTACTTTATGAATTAGTATAATGTATGGTGATACATTATAATATAAAGTTTATATATTTTAATCAAACTTTATTATATAAATTTAATTTTCGATATGGTTCAAAATTAATTTATGAGAGATAAAATATTTGAATGAGTTCAAATATTAATTTAATGTGAATTGGATTCATATTAAAATTATATTTGTTATGAGAGGAATTTATATATGAATATAATTCAAATTTAATTTAAGTTAAATATAAGATATTTAATTTAGATATTAATTAATTGAAAAATTAATTAATAATTTAGTTTAATTAAAATTGATTTAATTAATTTAATTTAAAGCTATAAGATATTGGAGAGATATTCATTAACTGAAATATTAATTAAATATAATTTAATTAATTATTAGTTGATTAATTACTTAGTAGATTTAATTTTTTATTAATTTAATATTTTTTAAATTAATAGAATCTCATGATTCTCTCCTACTCACGAGAGTTATAAATATGCACCAGA
Source organism: Cucumis hystrix (assembly GCA_025688845.1). Taxonomy (NCBI): domain Eukaryota; kingdom Viridiplantae; phylum Streptophyta; class Magnoliopsida; order Cucurbitales; family Cucurbitaceae; genus Cucumis; species Cucumis hystrix. The sequence goes on from CM046886.1 coordinate 9,667,626, forward strand.
AAAATAGTTTTTCTTAATAAAATAAAATTAAAAAAGTCAATATTTTTGCTCTCTCCAAAATATTTTCTCACTAAAACTTTTCCATCCCAACCAAAGAGTAAGAAAGTGAGTAGAAGAGAATCATGAGATTCTATTAATTTAAAAAATATTAAATTAATAGAAATTTCAAATCAATTAATTAATTAACTATTAATCAATTAATCAATAATTAATTAAATCATATTTAATTAATATTTCATTTAAATCTTATTTAATGAATATCTCTCTCAAATCTTATAGTCTTATATTAATTTAATTAAATAAAATAAAACTAAACTATTAATTAATTCTCCAATGAATTAATAGCTACATTAAATATCTTATATTTAACTTAAATTAAATTTGAATCATATTTAAATATAAGTTTTTTTCATAACCAATAATTTTAATATGAATCTAATTCACATTAAATTAATATTTGAACTCATTCAAATATTTTATCTCTCATAAATTAATTTTGAATCATATCCAAAATTAAATTTATATAATAAACTTTGATAAACTTTATATTATAATGCATTGTTATACATTATACTAATTCCCAAAATTTGAACATTTCAATTACAACCAATATATATAAATCTCATTAACCTTTACGAGCTAGGAATGAGACCTAATGAATCTACAGATCAGAAGCTACATCGATCTGAGATTAATTGACTAAACTCATTAACCACATTAAACAATATTCGTTAACTATGTGTACGCTCCACTAAAAACTCACAGTTGAACTCTTCTCACTGTAGATATATTTTCTGTGTCCATGAATATGGGCCAACAATAGTAAGCTAGTCCTTCACGAGTGTTCATAACAACATCTTGGTCAAATTACTATTTTACCCCTGAGTTACCTCTAGTCCTTAAATATTAGTGCTTCTCTAATGAACAACCTGTTTATGGTTTTACCAATAAATAGAAACCCCTCTTGTGCCGTAGAGAGGGTAGGGCCCTTTGTTAAATCAAAGGACAATCTCTCGTGACCAATAGTTTATAATACACTCAGGATGAAGACTAAGTTACCTAGGTCATCCTAATGAAATAGAAACCTAACTAGTTAATAAAGTTACATCCTAATGAAATAGAAACCTATCTAGTTAAGTTTTTGGAATTTAATCTGTAATCGAACCAATTCTTGTTCTTTTCCTTTTGTCATAAACATTAAATTTTTTTATTCAATTACCAATGTACAATGGCTTAAATATTATTATTATTATTATTTTTGGAGTAACTTCAACTTCCCTCAATTATTATTATTACTATTTTTATTTGTTTAATATATTTTTTAATAACATATTTTGTTAATATATGAGTTTTTTTAAGAAAATCAAAAATTAAAAAAATAGATATAATTTTAATTATAAAATAATTAAATTAAATTAAAAAAAATAAATTTAATAAGAAAAATTGTAGTGGAAAAAAAAAAAGTAGAATATGTGAGAACCAGTACATGAAAGTCGTACACGGGTTAAAGTGACTCCACCTATTTGCATTGGACATATGTTTCAAAATTTAGATTATTTTTTAAAAAAGTTTCAAATTATTAGAAAACATATTTATTTTTATTTGCTAAAATTATCAACCAGTTCTCGCGGTACTTTATTATGTACCGCCTCCAACGATTCGCCGCCGTCGACTAGTCCTCGCGGTTTCTCTGTTTTCTGTCTTCAGTTCCAGCCGCCGACCGCACGTTTTCTCCGTTGAGGGGTAAGGATTTGGTGGTTTTTGTGGGTTTTTCTTGGGTTATCTTCAATACCTACTAAATTTTGGGGCTAGATTTTATTTAATCCTAAAGATTCAAGATTTTAGAGTCCGGTACTGTCCCAAGTTCAAGTGCATTTGTTGCGTTTTTTTTGCTGTGTTCTTTGTTTGGAGTTTGAAAGAAGCCCTGTTTGAAATTAAGTGCAGCTTTTGACCAAAGATGTCTCGAAGATCGACTAGGTTATTGGATAAGGCGAATAAACATTTTGAGAAAATCACAAGTAGTGTAACTACAAAATCATCTAGAAGTAACAGATATGTTGTATCTGAGGGAATCCTTAAAGCACATAGAAGGAGTCAAAAGTGGACACCAAATAATGAGGTTAAGCTAAATGAAGTTATGTTGTCTCCATCTTTTGAGCAATTAGAGGGAAACAAGAGAAAGACATACAATAAGAGGTCAATGGTCAAAAGAGCAACTGCTTCGAAGAATCTTAAGTCGGAGGAGGGTATCAACAAAAAAGGGAGTGGGAGATTAAGGAAGAGGGTGTATTATCAAAAAGTGGTTTTTGATGGTGGTGAATTTGAGGTTGGGGACGATGTTTATGTAAGGAGGAGAGAAGATGCAAGCTCTGATGATGAAGATCCTGAAGTTGAGGAGTGTAGAATGTGCTTTAAATCTGGAAATGCAATAATGATCGAGTGTGATGACTGTCTTGGTGGTTTTCATTTGAAGTGTTTGAAGCCTCCAATGAAGGTGATCCCTGAGGGGGATTGGATTTGTGGGTTTTGTGAGTCTGCCAAAATGGGCAAAGAGGTTCAATTGCCAAAGCCTCCGGAGGGTAAAAAACGGGTTAGGACAATGAGGGAGAAGCTTCTAGCAGGCGTTTTGTGGGCTGCTCATATTGAAAGTATATGGAAAGAAGTAACGGGTAACCATCACTGTAAGGTTAGATGGTATATAATCCCAGAAGAGACTGCAGCTGGAAGGCAACCGCATAACTTGAAGAGAGAGCTTTATTTAACTAATGATTTTGCAGATATTGAGATGGAATCGCTTCTTAGACTGTGTGAAGTCAAGAATCCGAAAGACTATTATAAAGCCAAGGAAGGGGATGATATATTTTTATGTGAGTATGAATATGACGTTCGTTGGCATAGTTTCAAGAGGTTGGCTGAAATTGATAAAGAACAGGATAGTGAAGCAGTTGATAGTGACACAGAGTGGAAGTTGGACCAGAATGTAGACTCTGATTCAGATGGTGACGTGGAATATGAAGAAGAGAGAGCACAAATTTTACTATCTCGAAACTACTCAAGCTCAACCCATGAATTAGCTGCAAATTCAAGGAAAGGACAATTTTGTGGACTACAAAAGATAGGAGCTAAGAAGATCCCAGAGCATACAAGATGTCATAAACAAACTGAATTGGAAAGAGCAAAGGCAACCCTCATGTTGGCGTCACTACCCAAGTCCCTACCGTGTAGAAATAAAGAAATTGAGGAGATAACTACGTTTATTGAAAGTGCTTTATGTGATGATCAATGCTTGGGTCGATGCTTGTACATCTATGGTGTTCCAGGAACAGGTAAGACCATGAGTGTGCTGTCGGTAATGAGAAACTTGCGGGCTAAAGTTGATACAGGAAATCTAAGGCCTCATTGCTTTGTGGAGGTTAATGGTCTAAAGCTGGCAGCACCAGAAAATATATACAGAGTTATACATGAAGCATTAACTGGGCATAGGGTTAATTGGAAAAAGGCGCTTCAGTTGTTGACCAAACGTTTTTCAGACGTAAATAGTTACAGGGATGATGAGCGACCTTGCATTCTGCTCATTGATGAACTTGATCTTCTTGTAACAAGAAATCAGTCAATTCTATACAACATTCTCGATTGGCCTACAAAGCCACAAGCCAAGTTGATTGTGATAGGAATTGCAAATACCATGGACCTACCAGAGAAGTTGCTTCCTCGAATTTCAAGCCGAATGGGTATTGAAAGGCTTTGTTTTGGCCCCTATAACTATCAGCAACTTCAAGAAATTATTTTGAGCCGGCTTGAAGGAATCAATGCATTTGAGAAACAAGCTATTGAATTTGCATCGAGAAAGGTAGCTGCTATTTCAGGAGATGCACGTCGTGCTTTGGAGATATGTAGGCGTGCAGCTGAAATTACGGATTATCATTTAAAGAAGCATCATATGAAGCAGCTGAGTTTGATTTCCAACACTGCGAAAACACATGTTGGAATAGCTGAGGTGGAAACAGCGATCCAAGAAATGTTTCAAGCACCTCATATGCAAGTGATGAAGAGTTGTTCTAAGCAGAGCAAGATCTTCTTGACAGCGATGGTGCATGACTATTATAAAACAGGGTTGGGTGAAGAAACCTTTGAAAAGCTTGCCATGACTGTCTCAAATCTTTGTACAAGCAATGGAGAGGAATTTCCTGGATATGATGCTCTCCTGAAAGTTGGCTGTAGGCTTGGTGAGTGCAGAATTATTTTATGTGAATCAGGGGCTAAACACCGGTTGCAAAAGTTACAGCTTAATGTTCCAAGTGATGACGTCTCATTTGCATTGAAAGATAGTAAGGATATACCTTGGTTGGCTAAGTATCTTTAAATCTATTTTAGCTGCTAATCTGTAAAAAACAATGTTGGTCTTGTAATACATCATTTCAGTTTCGCCCATATGAAGGTTTAAGTCACTATTTTTTTTATTTGCTCCTAATTTGTTCTTATGGGAGTCCTGTTTTTTAGAATAGTTACCAACAATGGTTTCGAATGTATACTAGCTTTGAGCAATGTACAACATGATTCCTGCTTTTCAGAGCTCTTGTTCGGCAGCGTAGTCAATGTCAGTATCTTGGAAAGCAAAAATTAGTTTGAGAATTGTGAAATCATATGAAGACTAATACTTACCCAGAGGCTGTGTGATGCATCTGTTTATGTAGTCTAGTGACGTGACAGTAAGACTATGATCATTCAATCAACGGCGGATTTAGTATAGGTGTAGGGGGCTCGAGCTCTCCCTCAAATCGATCGTCTTTATGTAATATATATAAAGAAAACTATTTGATTTTTAATACTTGTAAGTAGCTTAGTGGTTATTCTATTTGTCGGCCTCCTTCCAACCTAGGTTCGAATCTTACAATCCTTCGATTTTCACCTAAGAAATAATAATTATACACTCTTTTTAAGTTTGTTATTTGATATTTTATGCACCTGGTTTTCATAATAATTATACTCTTTTCAAGCGGGTGTATGAGAAGGTAATAGAGGCTTTTCAAGATTTACATAAACAACAGGACTGCAGTTGAGAGTTTTGATGTGTTTGTACGTGCTGGGGGAATGAACAGGGCATATCATGTGGATTTCCTTGAACCAATTTCAACTAGGCCCGGATACGGCTGCAGGTGCTCCAGGAACGAATGCTCTCTTGAATGGTTTGGAAATCTGTAAGCTGAGTTAAAATGGGAATCTTGCGTACATTGACAGGTTTAATGTCTTGGATGAATCGAAGGGAAACTCAAAGTCTTAAATTCTCTGGATAGGCATTGGAGCAGGTTTAGCCTCTGTTGTTTTCTCATCATCTATTTCTGCAGAATCCGGAGAAGGAATTTTACAAAGAACTTTTCTGGGTGGAGAGGAGGTTCTAGTCATGAGGCCACTGTCACCAACACTTACGCCAGAGGGTCTGTGGGGGGAGGCCAAAGTGTGTTCGGGACCTTGCCATCTATCAGAGTTGGCAAATGGTTTACATTAGCAGATATTCTTGCAGCGACAGATAACTTTGATGAAGCTCTGATGATTGGAGTTGGGGGTTTTGGTAAGGTCTACAGAGGGGAGATTGATGATGGTACTCTTGTGGCAATCAAGAGAATAAAGCCCCAGTCTCAGCAGGTACTTGCTGAGTTCGAAACTGAGATCGAAATGCTTTCTAAACTTAGGCATAGACATCTGGTGTCAATGATCGGCTTTTGCGACGAGCAAAGGGAAATGATCTTGGTTTACGAATATCTGGCGAATGGCACCCTTAGAAGCCAGTCTTTGGTAGTAATCTCCCACCTTTGACATGGAAGCAGAGATTGGAAGTTTGCATTGGTGCAGCCAGGGGACTCCATTATCTTCACACAGGAGCTGAGAGAGGAATAATCCACAGAGATGTGAAGACGACTAACATACTCTTGGATGAAAATTTTGTTGCAAAAATGTCTGATTTTGGTCTTTCAAAAACAGGTCCTTCTTTGGATCACACTCATGTTAGTACTGCAGTTAAGGGCAGCTTCGGCTACCTCAATCTGAAGTACTTCAGGCGTCAGCAGCTGAGTGAAAAATCTGATGTTTATTCTTTTGGTGTGGTATTGTTAGAAGTTGTTTGTGCAAGAGCTGTTATAAACCCAACTTTGCCTAAGGATCAGATAAATCTGGCAGAATGGGCAATGAAATGGCAACGAAAAAAGTTGTTGCACACCATCATAGATCCACATCTTAAAGACAAATATTGTCCCGAATCTCTAAAAACATTTGGAGAAATGGCAGAAAAATGCCTTGCTGGTGAAGGGAAGATTTGTCCAACAATGGGCGAAGTTCTATGGCACCTAGAATATTCTCTGCAACGCCATGATGCTTGGATCTGCACTAATGATGCACAAAGTTCTTGCGCAGTAAACTCAGAAGGAGCAGAAGCTGAGGAACAGAGGCTAGATCATGATGGGGAAGAGGAATGCTCCAACATGAAAGCTTCAACTCCAACTGATCACTCATCCTAATAGATTTGGTTACATAACTAGTAAGGCCAACTGCCTTCTGCCTATATTCAATTAAATTTTTATATTTTTGTTATATTCTCTTGAATTTGTTCTTCCATTTATAGAGGTATGAATCCTAGATTTTCCTGTTGCCTGGCTGCATTACTGTATTGCTCAAAATGTAATTGATTATATGCGATTTGCTTCTCTGCTTGTCCAATTGCTCTGGTTGTCTTATGCAAATCATCATGGCATTTCTTTATACACAACTTTCAAATTTTGCTCAATTTCCTCCAAATACGATTTATATTGGTATCCTTTGTTTTGTTGAAGTACTTTGATTTATATTAGTATCATTCTTAAAAGCGAATTTGAATTTGAAGTAATTTTTTTTTGCCGCTCCCTTGAAAGACACATTTTAAGAAGAAGAAAGTGATTGGCCACAGATCTTATACAGTCAAAACTAAACTTGTTCTGAGCATCAATGGCCCATTGCATAAAACTCCGCTGAAAATATTAAGAGAAATAGAGTTTTATGCAATGGTATACGCTAGAACTAATACAAAGATAAACCAAGTTCAATAATGCAGGATCAAACAAGGTGTTTTATGCAATGGGCCATCAATGGTTTATGCAATGGTATATGCAAGGCACCATCTCAATACTGCTTAGGATCAAACAAGTCAGCCTTGAAAGTTACAATTGGTATACGCTACAAGTGTTAACTATGAAAGGAGTACTTCTCCAAAACCCCACATGGAAATCTCCAAGCTTTCTTTAGATCTTTCTTGTTGAGTCAACCCGACCTCTTACTTGTTGGGCCCCCTATGCTGTTACAATTCTTAACTAACTCGTTCTCTTCCTTCTCTTGCCCTTCTTCCTCCTACTGTATTGGTGTATTATAGGTGGTCTAACATTGCATTCCCGTTCCAGTTTCACCTTGTCCTCAAGGTGGAAATCAGGAAACGATTGCTGGAAATCATCATAGTTCTCCCATGTTGCTTCGTGGCGTGGTAGTCCTTTCCAGATCATCAAAACTTCCCAGATTCCATTCTCATTCTTTCGGTACCTATAGACTTCTTCCGGTATAGCTAACCACTCATGATTCTCGGTCAGGAATGGTACCAACTCTTCTCTGTTCCCGCATTCCCCAAAGGCTCTTTTCAACTGTGATATGTGAAACACCGGATGAATTGTGGCGGCAGCAGGCAACTCCAACCTGTATGCGACCGGGCCGATTCTCTTCAGGACTCGATATGGCCCAAAATACTTTGGTGACAGTTTCTCATTCCTCCTCTTTCTCATAGACACTTGTCTGTAGGGTCTGACCTTAAGGAAAACCATATCTCCTTCATCAAATTCAACATGTCGTCTCTTCAAATCAGCATAGCTTTTCATCTTCTCCTGTGCTATGTGTCACAATCATAGCGTTTCAACCTTGAGACGGACGATTGTGCGGCACTTGTTCTAACTCGATGAACAAGTCAGCCGATCAAAATCTGAAAGTTGTGGGTAACGTCGACGTATGTCGTAACCTTCCTTAGCGTTCTTGGAAAATTTGTTTATAAAACGCGGGAAAGAAAGAAATACATTGAAATAGACGTTACAATAAGCATTAAAGACTGTCAATTGCAAGGAGAAAGAGTTGCTTGCAAAGAGTACAACTAATGCTTGGGCGGGGATTCAACAGGTATGTTTCCCCATAGTACATTTTGAACATTTTCAGCTCTGGTAGGCTTGCATATGAAAATGCCGAAACGTCACACCCAAGCTTTATGGCTTAAAATGAAATGCAAATGCCTAAACTAAATATGGTGCTTAAAGATAAGATAAATGGGAGCTAATCGAAGCATATAACCATAGGTAAACACATCTTGGAAAAATATGTCTGTGACACACTCCCCCACTCAAACGGTTGACGTCCCCGTTGACTGACAAAGCTGGAATCCTTCCATCTTCTGCTTCCATGCTTCACGGTCTTGGTATGTCTTCCACATGCTTCTTCCACGAGGAGGTTCTTCCACTTCACCATGAACTTGTGTCTCCTCCCCGTGGGTCGTCTTCTTCTTTTTCCTCGCTTCCTTAGCAAGGACTTCTGCTAGTTCCTCGTGTCTTCTCACGAGGCGATGATCTTGGTGTCTTCACAGTTGAGTCAGTTCAGGTCGCCGTTTGACGTTGACCTGGTCTTCCACACGAAACCAAAGGGGGCGACGCTTCCTATCCACCCACCTTTCGACCGCCTTGAGGCTTCCTTTATATCGGCCCGAACGATGTCTGAGCCCCCACTTCCACTTCTTTGTAATGCTACGAGTCTGAGGACCCTACTTCACATAGAGGAAATCAACAAGTCGCGACAACACATGTTGTCCACCACCAACACTCTCTGTTGGACTTCTATCAGTACCCGTCAAACTCGTGCCTTTTTTAGCGACAGAGTTTTTCTGCATGGATTCTTTTGGCGCGTCTCGAAATGAGCCATCAGCTTGACATGCCCATGTACGAGTCAACCTATATGGAACCCCATGATTGCTCCTCTTACTAAAGGCCTCAATTGCCCGATTACTCGCTCCTTTCCTACGTTCTGACCCAAAATCAAGTTTGAGCACATCTCTCCTTCTCCTTGCTTGATTCGAAGTCAGATTCGGCTTACTGAAAGGGCTGGCAACATTGTTGTTCATCTCTCTGACAAAATTTGATCTATGGGAATACTATCTCCCATCCCTCAGACCGTGTACTACGGTAAGCGCTTCTTCTTCAAACACCGTATAATTGATTTCTGTGGCACTCTTCTTCTGACTCTCAAATGCGATGGGGTGTCCACTTTGCACTAGGGCACTACCCAACGCATGATTAGACGCCTTAAAATAAGCTTCAACAGGTTGAGTCCCACTCACGGACCCAAAAGTTGGCCCTCTCCTCGGGGCTTGCTTCCGGACACTGTTGTCGGCACACAACTGTTCATTCTCTTCCTTCCGTAAGATGGCTTGATCTTCATACGGAGCTTTTGCAGGTCTAGTGAATCCTGCACTCGACAATCTCTGTGACTGTCTTTGGAGTCCAGTCGACTCTGACTGCGCCATACGACAATTATTCTTCGTAGGCAATTCTGACATGGGCAAACTATCACGTTTCCCATCACAACATTTCTCCACGACACACCTTGTGTCTTCCTGAACACGGCCCTCCCTCAGTTGCATGGCCGAGATCATTCTCAGTCCTTTGGGTTGCCGAAGGTCTGTCTGCACAACGGTGGGGGTAGATCCCGTGATCACCAGACATCTAGCTGCTGGCATCATGATCACTTGATGTTCGAGAAGGAATTTCATTCCGAGAACTACATCAAAGTCATCCATGCCTATAACTACGAAATCAACGAAACCGCTCCATCCTTCCAGCTGTATCACCGCTCGTTTCACTACTCCAACGACAGGTAGAGCTGTAGAGTTCACGACCTTCATTTTTCCCGTATCCTTCTTCCAATAAAGGTTTAGTCGTCTGGCTTCGGTCACCGTTATAAAATTATGAGTTGCACCGGAGTCGACCATAGTGCTCCTTGCACGCTTTCGGTTGATCCAGGTGTCAACATATATCAGACCCCTTTCGTACGTCCACTTGTCTCCCCCGCTTTCTTCTGAAGGGACGACAAGAGTTTTATGGCTCCCACTCTGACATTTTGGATTTCCTCCACTTGCCCATCTTCCTTCTTTGGTTGACTCAGCTGGTCTTCTGAATCCGCAGCCAAAGAGGCTTGAAAGGCATAGAAGGCCGATTTATCCGGGCATTCCCTTGCCAGATGTGGCCCGTTACATATATAGCAACTGATGGGACGATTCGACGTGTTTGTATTATCACGTCTTTTCCAAGTGTCCCTTGTGTTGGACTGGGAAGGCTTGCGGTCTCTATCGGGACTTCTGTTTTCACTGGCAGCCTTGGGAGAATTTGGTCGGCTGTTTCTGTCTCTTCCAGGTGAAGAGCTTTGATGACGTTTCGCGTCATGAGAGTCACCAAATAGATCAAACAAACGTTCAGCTATTGCATAGGCTGACGTGAGGTCTTGAACTTTCTGCTCATACAGCGTAGTCCTTGCCCACAACTTCAGCCCTTCGACAAAATTGAAGATTTTGTCCTTTTCGGTCATGTCTGATATATCCAGCATCAGCCTCGCGAATTGCTTCACATACTCCTGAATGGTTCCAGTGTGTTTTAGTTTTCGCAGTTTTCGTCGAGCCAGAATCTCGACATTCTTGGGGAAAAACTGCGAGCGGAGTTCTCTCTTCAAACTGTCCCAAGTATCTATGGTGCAACGCCCTTCCTGAATGTCCACATACGGGGATCTCCACCACAACTTTGCATCTTCAGATAGACGCATGGTCGCCAATGTCACTTTGGCTTCTTCCGTATTAGTGTTCGTGGCTTTGAAATACTGCTCAATGTCGAAGATAATGTTTTCCAGTGCCTTTGCATCCCTTGCCCCACAGAAGGGCTTGGGTTCTGGGATCTTTATCTTGCCAACTGTAGTTGCTCCTCCAGCGGGAGCTTGATTTTCCAACGCTCGCATTGTAAGGTTCACCTTCGTGTTCACCTCTGCGATTTCATTTCTAATGACATCCAGGGTGGCTCGAAAATCCTCTGTCATGCCGTTTATCATTTCCATTATATCTTTCTGGGAGTTATCTAGTTCAATAACTCGTTCTTCCATCTGGGCAGCAGCACCCGGCGAACTGTCCCCACGCTCGTAGGTGACATTTCCAATTCTCATAACTCGTGACTCTAGAGTATCGACTCTAGCTAACAAATCTCGTATGGGTAATCCGTCCAGACGACCGGACACCGCATCGATGGCATCGGCTTTCTTGGCGACTTCCTAAAGCCGCTCCTCAAGAAATCGGATGGAATCAGGAACTTCCGTCAGGTGGAGCATCCGCTATTCGATCCCCACCAATCGTTCTTCATGGGTCTTACCCGTTCGGTTTGCAGTCGACATCTTTCTGTCTCAACTGTCACTCAGCCAACGTAGGCTCTGATACCACTTGTCACAATCGTAGCGTTTCAACCTTGAGACGGACGATTGTGCGGCACTTGTTCTAACTCGATGAACAAGTCAGTCGATCAAAATCTGAAAGTTGTGGGTAACGTCGACGTATGTCGTAACCTTCCTTAGCGTTCTTGGGAAATTTGTTTATAAAACTCGGGAAAGAAAGAAATACATTGAAATAGACGTTACAATAAGCATTAAAGACTGTCAATTGCAAGGAGAAAGAGTTGCTTGCAAAGAGTACAACTAATGCTTGGGCGGGGATTCAACAGGTATGTCTCCCCTATAGTACATTTTGAACATTTTCAGCTCTGGTAGGCTTGCATATGAAAATGCCAAAACGTCACACCCAAGCTTTATGGCTTAAAATGAAATGCAAATGCCTAAACTAAATATGGTACTTAAAGATAAGATAAATGGGAGCTAATCGGAGCATATAACCATCGGTAAACACACCTTGGAAAAATATGTCCTTGACACTATGCGTAGGTGCTCCTTGAGGGCTCCCAAGGCTATATCCCTTTCTTTCAGTTGCTCATCTAACTTGGAGTTTGTAGTCTCCCGATCCCCATACTATATAAGAGCTGGTGGTGTTCGTCCGTAGACTACATGAAATGGTGACACACCTAAGGAACGTTGGTACGTAGTATTATACCAATATTCGGCCGAAGGAATCCATTTCATCCACTCCTTCGATCTCTCTCCACAAAAACGTAGCTTTCTACTGATCTGTTCACGACCTCGGTCTGCCCATCCGTCTGCGGGTGATAAGCGGTACTCTTATTCAGTCTTGTGCCTGCTAGTCGGAACATCTCCTTCCAAAAATTGCTTAGGAAAATCTTGTCTCTGTCCGAAACAATTGTCTGTGGGAAACCGTGTAATCTTACAACCTCCTTGACAAACAATTCAGCTACCGTCTTGGCATCAAAAGGGTGTTTGAGGCCTAGGAAGTGTGCATACTTACTGAAGCGATCTACCACTACCAATACTACTTCGAACCCCAAGGACTTAGGTAGTCCCTCAATGAAATCCATGGATATATCCTCCCACACCCTATTCGGTATCTCTAGTGGAGTCAATAGCCCTGCGGGCGTAAGTGCCACAGTTTTATTTCGTTGACAAGTAACACACTCCTCGCAGTACTTTTGTATCTCTGATTTCATTCCCACCCAAAATAGTTCCCCCGTCAGCCTCATATATGTTCGTAAGTAGCCTGAGTGGCCCCTTAGTACAAAGTCGTGATATGTGTGCATAATGGTAGGGATCAATGAGGAGTTCTTTGCAATCACCAATCTTCCCTTGTAACGGAGTACCCCCTGCTGCAGGTTGTAATGTGTCACCTCTTCCCCTTTCTGCAACTTCATGATTATTTCTTTCAAGTGTTCATCCCTGTCAACCTCCTCTCCTATAATCTTCAAGTCAATCAAGGTAGGTGCGGTTAACTGGTTAAGATGTACCGTGGGTGAAACTTGAGAAAGAGCATCTGCTGCCTTGTTCTCCAGCCTTGGTTTGTAAACCACCTCGAATGAATACCCCAAAAGCTTTGCAATCCACTTTTGGTACTGTGGTTGGATTACCCTTTGTTCCAATAAGAATTTAAGAGAACGTTGATTCATCTTAACTACAAATGTTCTCTCTAACAAATATGGTCGCCAACACTGTACTGCTAATACTACCACCATCAACTCCCTCTCATAAACTGGTTTGGCACGATCTCTCACAGCTAGTGTATGGCTATAGAAAGCGATTGGCCTCTTGTTCTGCATAAGGACCGCTCCCACCCTGTAGCCTGATGCATCTGTCTCCACTTCGAATTGTGCATTAAAATCTGGTAGAGCCAATATTGGTAGGGTCATCATTGCTTGTTGCAATCTTTCGAAGGCGTCTTGAGCTTCCCCATTCCATTTAAACAATCCAAGTTTCAACAATTGCGTTAAGGGAGCTGTGATGGAACCATAGTGCTGAACAAAACGGCGATAATACCCCGTTAGCCCAAGGAATCCTCTTACTTCCCGCACGTTTGTTGGAATAGGCCATTGCTTGATTGATCTGATCTTCTCAGGGTCCACCTCTAATCCTTCTCCAGTCAATATATGCCCCAGATACTCTACCTTAGAATAGGCAACGGTGCATTCTTTCTTATTTGCGAACAACCTATGGTCTCTCAAAATTTCCAAAACCAATTCAATATGTTGGCAGTGTTCCTCCATTCCCCTGTTGTAGACCAGGATATCATCGAAAAAAACTAAGACGAATTTTCTTAAATATGATCTAAAGATTGTATTCATTAAAGATTGAAAGGTTGCCGATGAATTTGTTAGTCCAAATGGCATCACCAGAAATTCATAATGCCCATCATGGGTTCTAAATGCTGTTTTCTCTCTGTCTTGACTACACATTCTAATTTGGTGGTACCCAGCTTTTAAATCAATCTTTGTAAATAGGTTGGCACCATTTAGTTCATCAAAAAGCTCTTCTACAACAGGAATGGGAAACTTATTTGGAACCGTGACGTTGTTGAGTGTTCTATAATCCACGCAAAAACGCCAACTACCATCCTTCTTCTTCACTAATAGTACGGGGCTGGAGTAGGGGCTTGTACTTGGGCGGATGATTCCAGATGTCAGCATTTCATCCACTAATTTTTCCATCTCTTCCTTTTGCTGGAAAGCATATCTGTATGGCCTGACGTTCACCGGGTCTGTGCCTCCCTTAATGTGTATATGATGTTCTATATCTCTCTTTGGGGGTAGTTCTTCAGGCCATTCGAAGACATCGTTATACTGTTGAAGTATGGACTGGATCTTTTCGGGAACTGTTTGACTTTCTCCCGACTCCTCCACCGTGGTCCTTACTTCCAGTGTTCTACACTCCACTAAGTCCCCCATATCCGAATTCGTCCATGTCTTAGTCAAATTCTTCAAACTAACTTGGGTTTTGGTTAGGCTAGAATCCCTTTTTATCACCACTTTTCTGTTGTCATGGTAGAAGGACATCATCAGATTTTTCCAATCCATCACTGTTACTCCCAATCAATATAGCCACTGTATTCCAAGTATTACATCCACCCCTCCTAATTCCAATGGTAAGTAATTCTCAATGACCGTCCATCCATTGAGGTTTAGTTCCACCTGCTCGCACACTCCTTTTCCTTTAATGGCCGTTCCAGACCCGAGTATTACCCCATAGTTGGGAGTCTCCTTGGTAGGTAGTTTCAAGGTCCTCACCAGCTTGTCTGATATGAAATTATGTGTGGCCCCACAATCGACCAACACAACAACCTCTCTTCCTTGTATGGTTCCCCTTATTTTCATAGTTCCTGGTTTGTCAGGCCCACCACTGAGTTAATACACAACTCCACTACTCCTCCCAAGTCATTCTGCAATTCCATGGCGTTCAGCTCCTTCTGGTCGTATTCCTCTTCCTCAATGATTTCTTCCTCCACGTCGTCAGCTCTTACTACAAACATACGCAGTTCCCGTAAGTCCTTCGCCTTGCATTTGTGTCCAGAGTAATATTTTTCATCACACTTGAAACAGAGTCCTTTCTCCCTCTTGGCCTGAAACTCTGCATCGGAAAGTCGTTTAGACGGACCTTCTTTCTTGATTTCCTTCGCCGGCGAACCTCTTAGTGTGATAGTTCGTATCGGAAACACAGTATTACCCTTATTTTCTTGGTCGTTTATAACGGTATTCGTTTTGGCAGTAGTGTAGGGGTAGTTTGGGACTTTCGCTCCTGCGTAGCTGGGTAAATTGGCCTCTCTCCTCAAAATTTCTCGGTTCTCCACCATTTGCACATATTTCATCATCTCGGCTAAACCGGTGGGACGACAGAACTCTATTTCCACCTTAATCCACGGTAACAACCCACCCATAAACGTTTCTTCTACGATCTTTTCCGGAATATCTTATAACGGCGCTACCCATTTATCGAAAAGGTTTCGATACTCCTCTACACTTGTCTCTTGTTGAATCCGTAAGAATCGGCCGTATAAAGATCCTTCCCGAGATGACCGAAAATGAATCAATAAACGCTCCTTCAAGTTTAACCAATCGGTGAACTTATCTCTTTCTTCTTGAGATCGATACCAATTGAGAGCCGGCCCTTCAAAACTGATTGTAGCTACAGTCAGTTTTTCGGAATCCGTTAGTTTGTGTATTTGAAAATACCTGTCCGCTCGAAACAGCCTTGAGTCTGGGTCGTCCCCATTGAAGACTGGCATTTCCACTTTTTTAAACTTGTGTCGATCGTTATTTTCCCTGTCGCTATCACCTTTCTTTTGCATCAGTTCGTTTCTTGTTTCCTTGCTTGCCGAACTCTCTCCCACTGCCGATTTCATTACTGTTGTCTCCAGTGCAGTCGAATCACCTACCTTACCGCTTCTTAACACTCGTTCCTTGGCCACCGTTTCCATGAATATCATCACCATCTGGTGCGTTTTCTCCATTTGCGCTTGCAGACTCTCCATGTTCTGCGACATTGACGTAAGTTTCTCCTCAATCGCGGGTAGTTTATTAAGTTCCTGTTCATGTGCTTCCATCCTTTCTTCGATTCTTGTTTGGACCATGATCACTTCTTTTCCCGAATCGTCGTGCTCTGATACCAGAATGATGAAACACACACCGATCCAACACTAAAGAACTGTGCTGGTTTAATGTTCTATTGATCGAGATACGAAAAGTTACAATATACTAACAACGAGTGAAACAATATATGTTTCCTTCGTTGTTCCCTCACTCTCTCTGTTATCCTTTCTTTCAAGAATGCACAGAAAAGTTTATTTTCCAAAAAGCTACCTCCCTCACTCCTTCTCTTTGTTATTTATACTAAACTCTCCACCTCATGTGGTCCCTCTCCACATTACCCTCCCACTCACTGTGGGCCCCCTATGTTGTTACAATTCTTAACTAACTCGTTCTCTTCCTTCTCTTTGCCCTTCTTCCTCCTACTGTATTGGTGTATTATAGGTGGTCTAACAGTATGCATACTTTGTTGGAGTTAGTTTCAAAATGAAACCACTGTACCCTTGTCACATTATTGCTTGCACCAATTTCACCCCTTTGTAAAGTTGCCAAACTGTCCCAATGTCATTGGACTGACAGACCCCTTTTTTTGATGTCAGGTTTCATTTGGTGTGCACTACTAACCCATGACTTGGTCTTCTGTCCACGATTATTCTGGTAACTTGATCAATCTCATGTTCCTATGTTATTTTGTGTAGTTTTATATTCTATTTGTAGTTGCATATTGCTTCTCGATCTTTTGGAAAGAGAATCAATATGTTTTGCTTTCTTTCTTCCTAAATTTTCTACAAAGAAATAATGATTTCGTCAGTTCATTTGGCTATACTTCATGTGATTAGTTATTCATTTTGAATTATGTACTATGTGTTATCTCTTTCTATGGAAAATAGAACTTTCATTGAAAGATCAATAATACAAAAGAATGGGGGGGAGATGGGTAATCTGCCTACTGGCAACTATTGAAGAGAATAGAGTACTTACAAACAGCTTTTGAGGGTACTCCAAAAGAAGGCAACAAATAAAATTAAGACCCGAAGCTCCATCTTGTTAAATTATTAAGTACTTTTTTTTAAGAAAAAAAACTCAGCATTTTAAATTGTAGCAAAAAGAACACGATCCCCAAGATGCTAGCCCTCTTGAAGAAAAGGATGATTGCATGCTTGTAGACAAAGAACTCTTTAAATTTCTTGGGAGGACAATATAATGGTAAAGCTATTGAAAATACTCCACTAGACTTGAATCAAGATTCATGTGCTTGGCATCTTCATTTGAACCCTTGCACATACTGCTTCACTCATTGGATGTGAAGAATCAAATTCCTTTTATTGAATGCTATCATTAGTGTCTTTTCAAAGTCTTGCACAGTTTGAAGGATCAATCAGTTAGATCACCAAAAGAATAATAATAAAATAAAATAAAGACTATAAGAAAAGTCACTCGATTGATCTATTTTTGACCCTTTAGTGTCACTGGCTGAAGCTAGTTAAACACCTTATATGAAATGCAACAAGGTTGTTCTCTCTAACATTTAAGTTTCTCTTCAAGTTCAACAGCAGAATCATTCCTTTTCTGTCAGCTAGTGCATAAATTCTTGCAAAAGGATCGAGAGACCTTCCCCAACACTTAGCATAGTTCTGTTGGTAGTTTCATTTTGTTTTTGAAACCCATGGACTTTCTTGGCTTTCTGTATTGTGTCAAGGAGAAGAAGTAGATCGCCCAAAAGAAAACTTTCTATATTTGCTTGCATTAATGCTTTGTCCTATATGTTTTATTTCATTTGGGACACACCGTGGGCTCCTTATTTGAGCTCCATTTTTTTTTGTGATAATATTGTTTTTTAGCCCTCCATTTTTTTATGCCCCCCCAACACACACACCAACTGTACCTGATATTATTAGTTGCTTTTGCAGCCAAAGTACTCTGAATCTCAGAATCATTCTTCATCAGTCATAAATGGACTAAATCAACCAACCCCAAATCAGTATGTGGCATCTCCCCAAGTTGGAGCAGGACATGCTATGGTACTATATTTAAAAAACTACTCTTCTTTTCTTAATCTCTTTGTGAAACTTGGTTTTCAAATTCTCTGTTCAAGCTTTATGGTTATTTATTTATATTTTCTGAAAAAGATGCAAACTTTGTGTAGATTCAATAAATCAATAGTTTCAAGTAGAAAGAACAAATGGAAGGAACAGAGAACTTTTCAACTTACCTTTATCGACAGGGAATTTATTATATTGAATACTCATTCATTTTTTAGTGAAACTGTCTAATCATTTGGTATCATGAACGATATTCATGCACACAATATCAATAACTATCACCATTATTAGTTATATAAGGATGGCTAGTTAATAGAAACTGTGTTTTGCTTTTAGTCCACCTGATTAACTCATAATACAACCTTAAGTTTTAGTTACTTTCCTCTGAACACAGTTACCTTTCAGCTACCATAATATGAATTTGATATGTTTTAGTTACAAATTACAATGACCTTCCCCTTTGATCTCGGTCCATAAGACAGGACTGGTGAGATTGAGATATTACCATGATGATGGTTATGTACGATGGTGGCTGATTTTTATTAAACATTTACAGTTGATGGTGCTTTACCAAGTCATTGTTTTCTTTTTGCTAGACAAAGAATCTACTTTCTAGTTGTACTAATTTGTTGGCATTGACTTTTTTAAAGCTTATTTGACTTATTTGGATTTCTGGGACTTCTATGGTGAAGGTACCCCCTGCTTATCCATATCCAGATCCTTATTACAGAAGCATCTTCACTCCCTATGATGCTCAACCATATCCTCCACAGCCCTATGGTGGGCAACTTCTAGAGATAATTTTCTATTGTTCAAGAGGTGCACGTTAGTTTATCCTTTATGTTTGTTGTCTTCATACTGGAAAACCTTCTGCTTTGAGGAGAAAAACTGAAGGAAATTCACAATTATAATTTTAAGTTTACAGTAGACATAAAGAAAATGACCCTCCTCCCCTCCCACACACACACAATCAAATGATAGAAGCAACATGCAGGTCGGAATGGTATAATTACTTCACTTGAGCCTGGAGAAATGGTTAACTCAGTATAGATACAACCATTCAAGGATCATCGCCTTCTTAAGCCAAAAAATGAATGGCATCACCATGAAAGGAAGCTTAGTTTATCAGATTGTCTTCTCAAATATGATTTATGACTTACTCATTTTGATATAAATGTTTGTTTTACCTTTTCTAGTCGTTTGATTACTAGTTTATTGCTCATTTTAGGTTCATCATCAATTAATGGGGATTCGGCAAGCTGGGGTTCCTTTGCCAACAGATGCAGTTGAGGAGCCTGTTTTTTTCAATGCTAAGCAGTATCATGGCATTTTACGATGCAGACTGTCCCGTGCAAAAGCTGAATCAGAAAACAAAGCTCTAAAGTCTAGGAAGGTCTGAAAGCTGCTAGGCCACCGATATTATTTAAATATAGCAGAAAAAAGAATAGTAACAGAAATATCAACGATGCAAGACTATAGGAGAGATTATAGGGGGAGAGAATATCGGGGGAAATCTTTTACAATAAAATAAGGTGAGCAAAACAGATTAAAAAGGGCAAAAGGAATAGGCAAACGGGGGAGAAAAATATTGGGAACTAGGTGGGGCTGCCGTCTTTCGGCTCGGAATTTCTTTTCTTATTTTTGTCACCTTGTTCTAATCGATTCTGATTAGATTGAGGTTTAGCTAGGAGTGTGAATTTTTCTTTGATTCTTTGATATCGTAATTCGTACATTCAATTCAATAAAATAAGATACTATCAGTATCTTTACAAATTGGTATCAGAGCATTGAAACCTGGGAGAATCCACGCTGATGGCTAAGAAATTAGAAGAGAGGATGGATCTGGTGGAACAGCAACTTCAGAGGCTTCCGATCATGGATGAGAATTTTTCGCTGATGGCAACAAGCAATAAAGAAATTAATACTCAGATTGATAAGCAGCAGCAACAGCAACATATAATTCTAAAGTATCTTGAAGGAATTATGAGTGAGAATTCGGCGGCTGGAAAGATGACAGAAGGCATGACAAGCCAAGCAAAGAGAAGCACCGCAGGGGTATCCACCATAACTGACGAAGTCAAGAGGGTGAAGATGTCTGAGGAGGACAAACCAATGGACCGGAGCAAATTTAAGAAAGTGGAGATGCCAATATTCAATAGAACCGACCCCGATTCATGGTTATTCCGAGCAGATAGGTATTTCAAAATTCATGAACTGACCGATTCGGAGAAACTCATCGTGGCCGTTATCAGTTTTGACGGACCTGCCCTGGATTGGTACCGTTCGAATGACGAGCTAGAAGCATTCACAAGTTGGGAGAACATGAAACAGAGGATGTTGGTCCGATTCCGAACAATTCGAGATGGGTCGCTGGTGGGAAGATTTTTATCCATTAAGCAAGAAACGACAGTAGAAGAATATCGAAATAGGTTTGATCGACTTTTGGCCCCAGTAGCCTTTCTGCAAACGGTAGTATTGGAGGAGACATTTATGAATGGGCTTAGCCCGTGGTTGAAGTCTGAAGTCGAGACGCTGGAATCGGTGGGGTTGGCCCAGATGATGAAATTAGCACTAAAAATTGAGAACCGGGAAGTGGTGAGACGAGAGTGTGGACTGAGTAGTGCGTATGGAGGGAAACAGCAACTCAAATTACCACCAATAACTAACGACACACAATCGGTGGGAAGTTGGCCAATGAGGACCATAACATTGAAAGGAGCCGCGGCGGGAGAGAATCGGCGGGAAGGCCAAACAAAGAGATTTTCCGATGCTGAGTTCCAATCACGGAGGGAGAAGGGGTTATGCTTTAGGTGCGAGGAGAAATATCATGCCGGACATTGATGCAAAACCAAAGAGCAAAAGGAACTACGAATGCTGGTGGTAAAGTAGAACGGGGAGGAGTTGGAGATTGTTGAGGAAGATTATTATGAGGCAGAGGCTGAATTTAAAAACACTGAAGTTGAGACTGTGGAGAACCTTAATTCAGTTGTGGGATTGACTAGCCCGGGAACAATGAAGGTGAGAGGAAAAATAAACGGAGTAGATGTGGTAGTCCTCATTGATTGTGGAGCGACTCATAATTTCATTGCTGATAAATTAGTCAACTCACTGAATATGCCAACCAAGGAGACGTCTAATTATGGTGTGATCCTAGGTTCAGGCACGGCCGTGAAAGGGAAGGGAATTTGCAGGAGAGTGGAAGTATTATTGGGAGAATGGAAGATTATTGACAGTTTTCTACCCTTGGAGCTAGGAGGGGTGGACGTAATTCTAAGTATGCAGTGGCTACATTCCTTAGGAATCACAGAGGTTGATTGGAGAAACCTAGTTTTGTCTTTTCAGCATGAAGGAAGGAGAGTCATAATTAGGGGTGACCCCAGTCTAACCAAGAAGAGAGTTAGCTTGAAGAACATGATGAAGACATGGGAAGTGGAAGATCAAGGGTTCTTGGTAGAATGTAGAGCTCTAGAAGGAAGGGCAATGGTGGAGGAGTGGTATGACGAAGATATATTGCCAACCGTGGAGAACACTATTTCATCTCTGCTTAACCGATTTGAAGATGTGTTTAAATGGCCGGCAAAGTTACCACCACCAAGGGAGATTGAGCATCACATTTATCTTAAAAAAGAAACAAATCCGGTAAACGTTCGACCTTATCGGTATGCACACCATCAGAAAGAAGAGATGGAAAGGTTAGTGGATGAGATGCTGCAGTCAGGGATCATACGACTGAGTACTAGTCCTTACTCCAGCCCTGTATTACTGGTTAAGAAGAAAGATGGGAGTTGGCGTTTCTGTGTCGACTACCGCGCTTTAAACAATGTAACTATTCTGGATAAATTCCCAATTCCGGTGATAGAGGAGTTATTCGATGAACTAAATGGGGCTAACATGTTCTCCAAGATAGATCTGAAAGCCGGCTATCATCAGATAAGAATGCAACCAAGAGATATAGAGAAGACTGCTTTCCGTACACACGAGGGTCACTACGAATTCTTAGTAATGCCATTCGGTTTGACCAACGCTCCAGCAACCTTTCAAGCCTTGATGAATCACATATTTCGACTGTTTATGAGGCGTTTTGTTTTAGTCTTCTTTGATGATATTCTAGTATACAGCAGAGGGATAGAAGAGCATGTGCAACATTTGGAAGTGATTTTTGAGATCCTAAGGGAGAATGAACTCTATGCTAATCATGGGAAATGCAGTTTTGCTAAGGCTCGCATAGGCTATTTGGGGCACTTCATTTCGGAACAAGGCATCGAAGTTGATTCTGAAAAGATTCGAGCCATCAAGGAATGGCCCATTCCTACTAATGTCCGCAAAATTCGAGGATTCTTGGGGCTAACTGGATATTATAGGAGGTTCGTTCATAACTATGGCAGTATGGTGTAAGGATTCTGTTTGATTCACTCAAATAATTCCACCCTTACAATGGCTAAAACAGAGGCAGCACTCTGTAATCTTTATTTATATATAGCCAAAAACAGTACAGCAGTCATAAGGATTAAAAAAACACTCAGAAAAGCAATAAAGACAAACCCAGCTTTCTTTTTAGGGTAGCTGGATATTTCCCAGGTTAAGCAGCCGCCAAGACCAATATAAAATTCGACCCCCTCCCTCAACCCTAAAAGACCTATTTATATAACTCCTCTCATGAACTTTCTCTTTCCTGTGCCCGGGCCCCACACGCACGATCCCTTCCCATCATTCTTTCATCATTGTCTATTTGTTCATTTACTTTCCTGCCCCTCCTTTTATATGTGTGAATGATTGGTGGTCTTACATATGGCTGGACCGTTAACACAATTATTGAAGACAGGAGCTTATAAATGGACCGACGAAGCTAATGTGGCCTTTGAGAAACTAAAGATGGCTATGATGACATTGCCGATTTTAGCTATGCCAGATGTCAACTTACCATTTGAATTAAAGACTGGTGCTTCTGGTTATGGAATAGGGGCTATCTTAATTCAGGCAAAAAGACCCATAGCTTACTTCAGTAGAACTCTATGTGCTAGAGATCGAGCAAGACCTGTGTATGAGAGAGAACTGATTGCTGTGGTTTTTGCAGTGCAGCGTTGGAGACCATACTTGTTGGGGAGGAAATTCACGGTGAAGACCAACGATCGTTAAAATTCCTCCTTGAGCAGAGAGTAATTCAGCCCCAATATCAGAAGTGGATCGCTAAATTGTTGGGGTACTCATTTGAAGTAGTTTACAAGCCGGGATTGGAAAATAAGGCAGCTGATGCCTTGTCCAGAGTTCCTCCAACAGTGCACCTAAACCACCTGTCGGCTCCTGCTTTGCTTGACTTGGCCATAATCCAGGAGGAGGTGGAAAAGGATCCAGTTTTGGGAGAAATTAGAAGAAGGATAGAAGAACAACAAGAGGGGATTCCTAATTTTTCATTACAGCAAGGAGCATTGAAGTTCAAAGGGAGGGTGGCTCTTACAAAGACTTCTTCCTTAATACCTACAATCATGCATACGTATCATGATTCGGTATTTGGAGGGCATTCGGGTTTCCTACGAACTTACAAGAGAATAACTGGGGAATTATATTGGGAAGGTATGAAGAAAGACATCAAGAAGTATTGTGATGAATGTTTAATCTGCCAACAGAACAAGACTTTGGCTCTATCTCCGGCTGGGTTGCTTATGCCTCTTGAGATTCCAAATGTGATCTGGTCAGATATCTCAATGGATTTCATAGAGGGCTTACCAAAATCTGCTGGATGGGAAGTAATTTTTGTTGTAGTGGATCGATTGAGCAAATATGCACATTTCTTAGCACTGAAACATCCTTATACCGCACGGTCAATAGCTGAAGTATTTGTTAGAGAAGTAGTTCGACTCCACGGATATCCTAGATCAATCGTTTCTGATCGGGATAAAATCTTCCTCAGTCACTTCTGGACGGAGATGTTTAAGCTTGTCGGTACTAAGCTACACAAGAGTTTGGCTTATCATCCACAGTCTGATGGGCAAACGGAGATTGTTAATAAAAGTGTAGAAGCCTACGTGCGATGCTTTTGTGGGGAGAAGCCAAAGGAATGGAGTAATTGGTTGCATTGGGCAGAGTATTGGTACAATACCACATACCATAGCTCAATTGGAATTACACCATTTCAAGCCATGTATGGCAGACTGCCTCCCCCATTGATTCAATACGGAGATATGGACACCCCCAATTCCACACTTGATCAACAGCTGAAGGAGAGGGATGTGGCCTTGGGAGCTTTGAAAGAGCACTTACGAGTAGCTCAGGAGCGGATGAAAAAATATGCGGAGGAAGAGGAATGAGAAGCTTTCACCTAAGTATTTTGGTCCGTACAAAATACTAGAAAAGATTGGGGCCGTGGCATATAAGTTAGAACTTCCGAGTTCGGCAATGATACATCCTGTGTTCCATGTGTCTCAGTTAAAAAGGGTACTTGGGAATCATCAACAAATACACCAATTGGTTCCCTTTATAAATGAAAAGCATGAATGGCTGACTTTGCCGGAAGAAATTTATGGATACAGAAAGAATCCAGCCACAAAAGACTGGGAGGTACTTGTCAGTTGGAAGGGATTACCGCCACATGAAGCCACTTGGGAAGACTGCAATGATTTCAGACAGCAGTTCCCTGATTTCCACCTTGAGGACAAGGTGGATTTAGAGGAGGAGAGTGATGCTAGGCCACCGATATTATTTAAATATAGCAGAAAAAAGAATAGTAATAGAAATATCAACCACGCAAGACTATTGGAGAGATTATAGGGGGAGAGAATATCAGGGGATATCTTTTACAATAAAATAAGGTGAGCAAAACAGATTAAAAGGGGCAAAAGGAGGAGGAAAACGGGGGAGAAAAATATTGGGAACTAGGAGGGGCTGCCGTCTTTCGGCTCGGAATTTCTTTTCTTATTTTTGTCACCTTGTTCTAATCGGTTCTGATTAGATTGAGGTTTAGCTAGGAGTGTGTGAATTTTTCTTTGATTCTTTGATATTGTAATTCGTACATTCAATTCAATAAAATAAGATACTATCAGTATCTTTACAAAAGCACATTCATTGCCTAATTGTTATATGCTGGGTGTGCATAATTGTGATAGGCCTCCCATTGTGTATACTTGCTGGTTTTGATACAATATTTCCTTTTATTTCACGCTGCTTCATTCTTTAGTTTTTAACTTCCCATTGTATTTACTTGCTGGTTTTGGTTCAATGGTTCCTTTTTCTTTCACGTTGCTTCATTCTTTAGTTTTCAACCGCTTAGCTTCAATGTGTTGTGCAGCCATATTTGCATAAATCTCGACATCTGCACGCTAGAGGTTGTGGTGGACAGTTTCTCAAATCAAATAAAAATGAAAATCATCAAAATGAGGTGGCATCAGGTGATAAATCACAGCCAAATATAAATCTGAATTCTGACAGAAGTGATCTTGCTTCTTCAGAGAACTGATGTCTGAGGCATTGTTGGTGAATGGTGATCAGCGCATATCGACAATTGTAAGGAAATTGAAGTCTCAATACCAGCTTCAGTTGTCTTAGCATTACTTCATCCTTGGTCTATACTAGCAGCATTATAGCAGATAGGTTTTGGTAGCATGTTGCTTAGGGAGGATCCAAAATGTAGCAAGCAAAACTATGCAAGTTTTAATACCATCGTAAATACTGAAGTGAGCTAGCCGATTGTTCTGTTTGAGTGGTGGTTGCATTAGGTTTGCAAATATTAGATTCATTGTTTTGTAGTATTAGTTGCCATTTACGTTGCTCCCCACCTCAAAAATAAGTTCAGTGGTTGAATCGAAATGATGGAACTAGTATTGTAACATATTGGTCCTAGCAGTATTTTCTTATTTTATTTTCTGTTATTAAATGGTAGTGTGTAGTATCTGCTGAGAAAAAGGTAAACATTTTTCCTTAGCCATTTGGTTGTAATGATCCCCAAGTTTATATTAGCTGAAAAAGACAACAAATTTGTCTCTAAAGGTAGTCGTCCACTTAAAGTCCCTGCTTTTGAGGCCTTATATTTGATTTAGCTTCAACAGATTGGCACAGTACATATTAAAGTTGATGTTGCTGAAACTTTTATGGGATGTTATGTAATGGAAGGAATGGAGATGGAGTCGAGAGGAGGTTAGTTCTGGGTTCCTATGGAATGTACAAAAAGATTATACATTCATAGAGTTTGGTCTTGTTTTAGGAAGGAAAGGACTGTAGGCAAGTTGATACAGCACCTCAATATCGTCTTCAAAATTGCAGCAGAAAATAATAGAATCAACCTTCTATGGCTGGATACTTTGGACTTGTAAATAACGAGACAATGATTACCAATACAGTAGTTCAACTGTTCTCACAACTTCCCCAACATCTTTTGTTTATTAAACGCTGCAGGAAACAACCTGAACATCTTTTGGTACTGGTGTGCTGACTTTTTTTCCGTGTCTTTCTTAATTTTTCTTGTTGTATTGTATCTTATGCCAATAACTTCTATTATTCAGCTTAAGTTGCTCCTAACATGTATCATTCACTTGAGCTACGCATCTTTAAGGGAGCTTAAAACTTGTAAATTTTCATCATTAATTACATTAAACTTATTATAATATCCATCAAATTCTCAATGTATATCAATGGTTGATTATCGAATGTATTTGCTTTGTTAGGCTGATATTGAGCGGTCTAATTATAACTCTCGAATGAGAAGAAACCCAAGTATATGTCTTATATATTCCGAGATGTATCTATTGGCCCAACTCATTTCGTTGGAGTCTACATTTTCTGATCAATATCCATTGAATATCACATGTTTTACTAACAGGATCTCAGTGTTGACAGTTTTCTCTTATTTGCTTGGTCCTGGACTGAAGTAGCAGAAGAAGAATTGAGGTAAAATAGTAAAGATTTTGATTTCTTTTTTTTTTTCTTTTTTGTTGATATTAACCTCTTGTTGAACTTTCTTTTGTCGTTTTAAAAGGTTATTTTTCAGGATATATGTTAACCAAGTAAGTTTTTTCAGTGTAACTCTCGGAAAGGGAAAAAGTCAGAATCTTTTTCCATTTTATCCTGGCCATATTCATAAACTAGTTTCTGAAAAATTGAAAATAGAAATGAAATTATATACATGTGGCTTCACGTGTACAAAGCAAAACCACATTTCCACAAGGTTTACTATTGAAATGTGAGCCACTTTTTTTCCAAGAGTGTTAGATGGTGTCTAGATTCTGTAGAGTCCCTATCAAAGGGTCATTCCTTGGAAATCAAACACTTTGTTTTGCTCATGGCCCTCTCCTAGCCAAGCCACTCTAATAATATCTTTTCAAATTTTCACTACTTTTGTAATTTGGGCCCTCATCCATGTAGCTTTGCGTAGAATAGATTCATTTTTCTCTTCTGGTTTTCATTTCATATATATAGACCAAGTGGCAGGAAACAAATGAAGTTGTAGTAATAAAAAAAGGTGATGGAGGGTAAGCAATATATACCTTCCATTGTTTTTTTTAAGAAAATAGAGGATCTCTCGACGCACAATGTGACATATTGGGAGATCATAGAGAACTTCCGACACCGTATATATAGTGTCGGGAGAGGTATTTCGACGCCATATGGAAAGCGTGAGGAGATCCTCTATTTTATTCCAATGAGATGTTGTGCGTCAGGAGATCCTCTCCCGACACATTTCTTTCAACTTGTATCTCGATGAGCCTTTATGAGTCGATAGATCCTTTCCCAACGCATTTTCATACATCTCCCGACAAGTTTGTGTGTCGGGAGATCCCTCGTTTCTTGTAGATAGATTTAAGATAAATTATTGATCAAATTCACTATAAATATATCATAATATATAACTCCATTGGTAGGTATATGTATATAACAAATAACACCTTATAGAAAACTAAACTATGAACAATATGGTTAGGGTAGTAAATTATTTCCAAATCAATTTTTACATTATTCAAATTTATCCAAAATTATAATTTAATATATTTTTTCTCCCTTAAAAAAATAGATGTTTCCATGAAGATAATTAATTAATAATGATAAAAAGAAACTAGAGAGATCACCAAATTGCTTAAATATAACTTAAACATCTTTAATTTTACTGATAATAATTAATTTGACACAGCACATTTGAATTATAATATAATTCAGAAGGCATTTAGTTAATTAGAACTTGGGTTGATAGTGTTCCAAAATGTGGCATTGGGATGATGATCACAGTCTTGGGATGGGTATGAAATAGTATCATGAGTAGGAATTTTAGGCGTAGAATAGTTAAACACAGAAGTATCAATTGGGTAAACTCCTGGGAATTAGCTGCTAAAGCTTGAAATCCCCACAACATTCCCATCTCCAATGTTCTTTTGAAAGTGAGCCATTCCTTGAGGGATCAAAAACACATCTCCTTCAGCTCACAAACTCCACCAAAAGGGTTCCTTCAAGCACAATCAACAGCTCCGATGCTCGAGGGTGCACGTGAGGAGGGTTCACACCACCGGGTGGGAAGTCACTGTGTCCCGTAGAGATGCTTAGAGTGTTGAGGCCAGGAAACGTCTCAACGTTCACCGATGTAATGTTCGAGCCTAGGGGGTTATCTGTGCTACGCGGAGTAAGTATCCCGATAAAGTAGAAGTCATCTGCTACGACGTTCGCAGGGCTCTTGCAGGCATAACCATTCATTCTCACTGCTCATTCAATCAAAAAACATAAAACTCCTTGGGATGTTAATTAGCTTAACGGTAAATTTAGTTTTAAATTAAAACATTAAATTGAGTAAAACTTTACGTTATGAACACATCTTTTAATCACTTTCCAAACCTAAATTTTGTTTGTGGTATATTAAGGTTTTAAACAATATTATAATTTGGTCTTTTTTCGAAAATAGATATTGTGGGTCAAGGATACGGAACATCTCCACTAGGTGGACACGTCTACTTTAATTCATCTTTCAAACTATTTTTTGCCTCTTTTGATTTTAGGTTTAGTTTTTATTTGGTCTCTACGTACTCATTCAATCGTTATGTTTTTTTTAACCTTATTCTAATTGACTTTATAGTTTCAAGAATGATACTTTTAACTTTTATTTTTACTGAACATTGACTTAAAATAAACATATGAATTAAACTAAAAAATGAGGTAACTAAAAGTATAAATTAATGTTGAAACATGTGACGTTAAATGTGATCTTATGTTGAACAACATATCTAAATACTTTAATTCCTACATTTCACAAGCAAGGGATAAACAAATAATCCGAATGGTTGAGACTAATTTGAAAACCTGTTGTGTCCTAGATTATCAAAAGAATATGAGTTATATAGTGGTTTGGAAGGAGAGTTAGGACCTCGAATGTAGAAAAAACTTGGATAAATGTAAAGCACAGTCTAGAAATTGCACACCAACATGGGCTAATAAAATGATATTTGAGGTAGAAAGGAGTATTTTTCGATATAAGGTGAATTTAATTGAATGACAAAACTTGTAGTTGTAGATGATGGGATTCAATGGGCACACCTTGTATCATATTATACAAAATTATCTATTACATAAAAAAATATCAAGGAGTTTCTATATGAGTCTTATCATAAAAAGACATTAATGAACATTTACTCCTAACTTCATTAAACCAAAGTCAAATCGTTGCATAAGAAACAACGCATTCAAGTCATTATAAAGTGTAGTCGATGTAGAGGTACTAGACATAATGCAAGATTATGGAAGGGACCATTAGCACAAAAAAGTCAACAAGAAGTAAGAGAGGAACAAATTTTAAGATTAACATGCATAAACTACCCTAGTTAAATGAAATTGGAGTTTATAGAAAAACTTACCTTTGAAGCCTTCTGATCCTTGATATCTTCTCACAAACACGAACTAGGGACCACCACTAGAGTTGACCTGCTATTCTCCAAACTTCGAACCAGGTTGTGGACTCGATAAATGAAGAAATGAAGGAGAGAGATGGAAATTGGATTAGGGTTGGGAGAACTTTAGTAAGATTTTTTTTTTCACCTTTTGTTTTAATTTCAAAAAATTAAAATTTTTCAAAAGTCTTTTACAATTTGAAAACAAGCCTTTAAATAGGCAAAAGACATGCAACTATTGCATGTAAAGATTAACCTAAGTTCAACACCTCATTTTCCATTAACATGCAATTGGTGGAATTTAGTGAGTTAGGTGTCTTCATCTTATATTGCCGGTTTTCTCACTAAGTGTTAGTGGGATTATCCAACAAAATGTTGAATTTTTCCACTAACTTTAGTCCAATGTCAATATGGTCATTTGACCATTCAAATCAAAGCCAAACTTTGACATCTTTGACTTGAAAGTCAACATTTTGAATTTTTACAATTTTGTTCATCTTGGCTAATTTTGACCTTTCGAGGATGAATTAACATTCATTTTTCTGAAAATTCAAATCACATTTGAATTTAAAGTCGGTCAAAGTTTGACTTTTCATAGTCAAAAGTCAACATTTTGACTTTTTACAACTTTGACCATTTCCATCAATTCCGAGCTTTTGGATATGAATCTGTATTCATATTTTTAATATATAAATCATATTTAAACATAAATCTCTATCTCAAACTTATAACTGATGGCTATATCAGATATATTCATCGGTTTCTCTCTTTACCTAATTTGAACAATTCAAATTATTCCAATATATTGTTCTAAGTTAATTCCATATGAGCTAGCAAGAGAACTTAATGGACCTACAGATCATGAGCTCCAACAATCAAAGATTAACTAACTAAACTCTTTTAGACCGAGCTAATCAACATTCATTAACTAACAAGTCATTATACTAAAGTCCCTAGTTGTACTCCTCTCACTATATATATATTTGTGTCCATCTGATATAACTATGATCTGTAAGATAATTCTTCATCGGTTATTTGTAATCTCAGCTAGATCAAAATATCGTTTTACCCCTGAGACTACATCTTACTCCTTAAGTTCCACTGATCCACTATTGAACAATTGGTTTAAGATCCAACATGTAAATCGAACCCCCTCTTGGATCAATGAGAGGGAGAGGCCCCTTGTTCAAGACTTAAATTCAGTCCTTAAGGAAAATAACCTATCTACTAACCCTAAAGCGGGTAGAAGTAAATTTCGTCTTGCACCTTATGTCCCTAGCCATCCATCCAATCTTACCACTAAAATGAGAGGTTTATTGGGCCAACATTGTTGTACTGACCTCATCTATGCATATCTAAAGATAATTTTGCTTAAACAGAAGTTCATAGTTAGCTCAGAATTAAGATTAAGTTACACAGGTCATCAAAATCGAAAGAGTCAGTTTTATCCAGTCAACTGTATTATAACTTGAATGTGACTATTTCATGGTTCCAATCTTATGTAAACTCTTTACATAGGATGCCCAACTGTCATATATCTACATGAATGATTCAAAATGACATCGTTTGTACTAATTACAAAGTGGGCCACATCCATAGTTTTTTCAGAATACGACGTCCAACCTTATCCATACACTATAGATCATTTGGGCTATATATACTCGAACTTGACTCACATTTATGTCTCTACATAAAGTTCAAGTCTACATTAGATAGCCTCATAACCTTAGTTTATTGGATGCAAGATTATAATATTTTATTTTCACCAATAAGTCCTCAATAATCACTTTATTGAATAAGATATAATTTAAACTAAAAATTACGAGTTTTGTGACATAAATTTCAACAATATATAAATACATACATGTATATTTAAACAATTATTTTTTCAAATATACATATACATATATTACAAGTCTAAAATAATTATAAAAAAATGAATAAAAAAGTTGAAAAGGAGCCTAAAAGGGGAAAAACCCACCGTGAACAAAGAAATGGAGAGAGGAGAGAGAGAGGAGTATAGAGAGGGAGTGAGCAAACACATTGAAAGAAAGAAAACACCGATACCGAAACTCAAATCCACTTGGACATTTGATTTTGTTTAAAAACAAAAATCCACTTGACAAGTTTTTAAGTTCAACTAGTAATGTGGAAAATTTTTAAGTCCATTCGTATTTGTGTTTGTATTTTAACGGACTGTTAGTGTTGAGAGACCTAATCAACATATTCTTCAAAATATAGAGATTAAAAAGGTCAATTTTTTAAATTTATGGATAAAAAACACTTAATGATAAAAACTCGAGGACTAAAAGAATATTTTTCCAAAAAGAAAAGTCAAAATTGGAAAACTACAAAAAAAAAATATGTTTCATAAAAGAAAACTATTGTAAATGAAAAAATGGGTGAAAATATTTACAAAATACTGTAAAATTTGAAAATCTTAGAATTTATCAATATTTTGTTATTTTGATTCATTTTTCTATATGTGAAAACAATCCTTCTATTAGTGTCTATCCTCAGTAGAAATTTTGTAATATTTTATTGTTTTAGTTCATTTTTCTATATTTAAAAACTATCTTTCTAAATACTTAATCAATATTTTTAAAATTTTGCTAAAAAACCATTTTTCAAAGCAATAGATTTCTTTTCAAAAACGAAAAGCAAAATAGAGGTTCTAATAACTCTTTCCAAAGGAGAAATTATAAAAAATAGAACATTTGATAAAATATTTACAATTTATAGAAAAACAAAGTATAAAAAATTTTGGTTTTTTTAGTGATTTTGTTCTATAGAGTGTAAATAGTTTGCCATTTTTTTTCTATGTTTGAAAAAGCTCCTAATTCAAATTGTTATTAAAATGTTATTATTTCAATTTTTTTTTCAAATTCAATCAAATAAATAATTATTGTAGTGTTTATATTACTCATGACAGTCTACCTCTCATGCATACCTTTCAATTTCCTTTAAAAATAAATTAAAAATTCAACGATTGGAAAGAATATAAATAGTTGTTTTATTAGATGAATATTAGTTTTTATTCTAAATCGATCAGAGACTTCAATTTGTTAATAACCCAAATAGAATGTTTATTAATTTACCACATTTGAAGTGATAACTCACTAAATTAATAGACAAATGGGACATTATTGAACTTTATAAGCTTCAAACAATTCTATGTAAATTAAGAATTAGATAATGTGTTTTTGGAACTAGTTCTGTTTTAGATGGATTTAATTAATGATATCACTAAAGAAATAGCACTACATTAACCACTTTCATGTGTTTGGTGAAATCAACCTTTATTATTCAGAAGTCTATCTCTAAGAAGGTTAGAATGTTTGAGGTGTTGAGTTTTTTAGCAAAATATTAAAAGTGCAGTTGTCCAACATAAAAAATAAATAAATTAGAAAAGTCATAAACTTGTCCTACATTGAAAAGAATTAGTAAAGTCATAGTCTATAAAGCGAGCCTATGCCTTTGATTTCCAATTATCTCAATTAGAAGCACTTTTAAACTTTAATATATTAACTCTAATTAAATTCATTTCATATTGTATAGTTAGAAAGTGGATAAAAAGTGAGAATGGTGAAAAGCCTTGCGAGAGTGCTTTGTAATTGAGACCGGAAGAGAGAAAATTATTATTTGTGATTGTACCAATTTTTCACATGGCGAATCTCTTTCTTATTTGTGGTTTTTTTCCACGTTGAAAGTTTTGAGGTAAATGTCTGTGATTCAGTTTTTGTTGTTTTCTTTTTAACCTTTCTATTATTTTTCTGCTAATTTGTGTGGTAGAAGTGGGGGAGTTTTATCCTAACAAGAGGCCATGAAAAGAAATTATGGTGACATATAGAATGGAGAGAAAATTTAGAAGAAACTTCTTGTATGGAGTGTTTTGGCACACTTAGGCTCAATTGGAGCTTCCTTCTAGGTGTCAATAAATAACTCTATAAAACAATAATTAATGACCTAGGAAATAGGCTCTTGAAAACTACATTACTTTTTCATATTCCTAGAATATTTTCTCTGGATAATTATTATCTTTTCATACTCCAAAAAATCCTATTGAATAACTGAAAGGAATATTTGGAAATTACAAATTTCATTTAACACACCTCTTAATCTGTTATTTTCAAAAGCTTCTTCAACTTTTCAAATTTCTTTGTGTGAACATATCAGTTGGTCGATCATTTGTGTTGATGAACACTCCAAGTAAATTTCTTCTTTGTCCACCAAATCTCAAATATAAATGGTGACACATAACTCAATGTGCTTTGACCCAGCATGAAATACAAGATTCTTGGTCATTGCAATATTTGTTAGACATATTATCACAAAGGAATTCTCCTTAACCAAACTGCTTCACAAGCAGCTTTAGACGTTGCAATTGTATATTGATCTGCTTGAGTTGATGAAGATAAGACAATAGTTTCTTGTTTTCTTGAATTCCAACCTATATCGTTTTATAACCATAACTTTGATTACTTCTTTGATCCTCAAGGAAACCGGGCCAATTACTAATATTGCAGCCAAGCACCTTGCAATTTTTCTCATGCACATATTTGACTCCATATTTTTTGGTACAAACTTTTTTCTTTTGCAGCATCATCGAAACTTTGTGGCTCACATGCGAACATAACATTTTTTTTCACTTGACACATATATATCTTGCAAAGATCACACATTTTTCTTTAGAGAAGATTTTTAGTTATCTTAATTTGAAATGGTTTTGATTAGTGATCTTATAGGAGTTGACAGCAAACTGTTTGGTGATCTCAAATTCTTAGTCTTATTGTCCATTAGGATCTTGAATAGTTTTATCATGTTGAGAAACAAAATTCTCTGAATCCTCTGTGACTACTTCATCGAAAAATATCTTCATTTCTGGTTCTTCCTTTTGGATGGAAACTTATCTTCCATTTTCATCATTAGCGAAAAGACTTTTAATGTAGACATTAATTAACTTTTGCTAATATCTTGTGTTTAGAGCAATTGAAAAGTGACTCGAATTTGATCACAAAGATAATGAAAATTGACAATAAAAGAGGAAGATAATCCAACAAACGAGACAGCACTTTCACTATATTCACAAAGAAATACGGTGATAGTGAATCCGTTTGTCTAACATCTCCTTCCATAAAAATACTTCTCAAGAGACACGAGTAGAAACTGAGCACATTGGAGATGTGATGTAGACCCTAACCAAACTCACAAATTTACGAGTAGTAGTAAGTCAGAAAGGTGTCAAAAATGAAATTTCAATGAAGAGTAATGAAACTTTCGAAGGTGCACCTTCATTTAACACAGAGCAACATTTTATGAATGTTCCTATACTGACCTTCAACCATCCAGCCCTCAAAGTAGGATATTAATTATGTTATACTTTGACATTTTACAAACAGAGACTGACCATGGCTAATAAAGTGATGAAGCTACACACAAAACAAATCTCCAATAATCTTCCTAATGCACTTATACATTACATTGCATTCACACTTGAAAAAAAGAAGCATTATCAAGTGTAGGACAGCAACCCAAAACCTCTATCCAACAACATTCCAAGTAAATTTAACGAAACAACCCACATAACTATTATTATTAGGCTTAAAGGGTCTTCCTGCTCACCAATTGATAATTCTTAAATCATCTAATACTATTCTTCACTTGTGAATTTAAAATATAAAGAATATCAAACTAGTGGAAATGAATATTCATAATTGAGAAAAAAAACAACGATACAAAAGTTTGAATACAAGACATCTTAGTTTAACTCATGAATTGAAATAAATTTAATTATATATCATCACACACCACTAACCTAGTACAAAAATTTAATGTAAATAGTAAAGTGACACAAAAGATGGAATTATCAAAATAAAATATTTTTCTTGTCAGATGGGAAGTAAAAACATGAGATTTGATCAAATCTCCATTTGAGTATTTGTGCAGTTAAAAAGAGAAAAGATAATAGGAGTTAAATAGGTGCGTTACTTAGTTATTATTGACAATAAATCATATTTGAAATATTATTTTAATCTTTAAATCTTTAAATTTTTAATCCGTTTCATTTTTTTTTCTATACTTTCAAAATATTCACTTATTGAATTACCAATTTTGATTCATTTTGGTTTTTGTATTTAAAAAAAATGAGAATTTTGATACCTTCATTTTCATGTTTATTACATTTTTAAGTGATCAAAATTGATCACGTTTCAAAAGTTGATGGACGAAAATAAACTAAAATTTAAAATTTAAAATAAATATAAAGATGGAACATTTTAAAATTATAAAATCACAATAAACCAACAATGTTAAAAAAGTAAATAAGAATCAAAACTAAAAATATGCAGAAACAACAAATAGTATTTGAACCTTATCAATATATTTCTAAAACAATGAGGTATTAACTATTAAGCATAATTTAAGTGAATAACTTAAAACTTTCTAAAATTAAAAGTGGCTTAAAATACATACACTACAAATTTAGAATAAAAAAAATACTTACTTTCCAAAGTTAAATATTAAAAGAAAAAGAAAAGAAAAGAAATGGTAATAAAAAGCAATTAAAATTGACATTTAAATATAATTTAAAGAGATAGGACACGTGTCTCAGTTAATTCAAAAAAAATTTAACCGTTACAAAAAGGTTAATTATGGGTAAATCAACGGGAAATTGTTCCCTTGCTGGCTAATAAAAACTCAACGGTCAGGATTTAATCACGGCAAAATGGATGCCTATGAAGATTACACTACAGTTCACCCCTTTAAAACATCACTCAATCATTGCCTCTTCTCTCTCTCCCTCAAATTTGATCTTCATAACTAAAAGAAAAAAAGATTTCTCTTTTCTTTCCCATACTGCCTTGGATTATCTCCCCAATTATTGGGAAGAGAAAGGTTTTGGGTTTTTCTTTGATTGTTCAAACAAAGAAACTACAAAGTGGATCTAATTTGAGTTTCTTTCTTTGCCTTCTTCCCATCGAGTTTAATCCTTTTCAAATGATTTTCATGTCTGATTTTAGATTTACAGACAAAGATTCTGAGGAAGAAGCTGGAGAGTGGGAAAGGGAAACATAAATTCAATCACCATTCAATAAAATTCCCCAAGGTAATACTCTTTTTTTTTTTTTTTTGATTTGATCCTAAATTTCTCAAATGGTTGGGATTTCTCTGTTTCTGAAACAGAACAGAGCAATTTCTAAAGCTTCTTCTTTTTTGTAAATGTCAGCGACTTTAATCACAGAATCAATGGCGGCTATATCACCCCCAGTGCCGGAAAATCGGGCAGCGGCGGTGCTGATTGGGCAAATGGATGTTGAATTTGCCAAGTGTGAGTGTTGTGGGTTGACAGAGGAATGTACAGGGGCCTATATTGAGGGAATTCGCCGCCGGTTCGACGGAAAATGGATTTGCGGTTTGTGTTCGGAGGCGGTTCAAGATGAGATTCTTAAGTCCCATGAAATTATCACCACCGAAGAAGCCATAGCAAAGCATATGAATTTTCGTAAGAAATTTGCTGCCGCCATCGGACCACCGCCGGACCCGACGCCTCATCTCATAACTGCTATGAGACAGATCCTCCGTCGGAGTTTAGATTCTCCAAGAGCATTGAGGTCTAGTCCGGCCACTCCAACCACCGCTGCCGACAACCAAATCCGCCGCCGGGCTCTTGCTTGATCCGGCAGCTGCTTCATTTCGACGATGAACATTGGATTTTTCCAAACAAATAAATTGAGATTAAAATCTCCTCCCCCAAAAAAATAAAACATTAAATAGAGAAAATAATGTTTTATCTTTGATGCTCAACGTCGAATATAATTTTTTTTTTCTCTTGCTTTCGATTTGCTTTTCTTTTTTGGAAATTTTTTTGTGAAGATGGAGAAAGAAATTGAAAATTATAAAAAATGGTGTTGTAAAAAAGTAAAAGGGGAATTTGTTGGAATGGGTGACCAAACAGAATCAATTATTGAGTTTGAATATGATATGTTAAATAAATTTAATAAGATTAAAAGGTGTGCAGGTTACAGTTGGTGAGTGTTTAATGGAGCTTTGTGAAATAGTGGAATTTTATTTGGAAGTGAGTTTTATCCATGGTCGAAAAGGGAATGAGTAGGATTAATCTTGACTTGTAATTGTTACACACAAATTATTATTACTTTTTTTAGCAGCAATCAAGTATTATAATTTGTATAAAAGCTATACTCACTTTGAGTATCTAATCGATCTTCATAAAATAGGAGAATCAAATTTCTGAAGTCATATATTCTCTGTTTTTTATAACTCTTTTTAGTTGCAAGTTTTCTAGTTTATAGTGTATTTTAACATTGGAATCGTACAAACATTTTAGATCTCTCTTTTTTTAGTAGAAATGTTTAAATATAATAATATTATACCTCTAATAGATCTAATAGATGAAACTTATAGTACTTTTGAATATTTAGAAGTTAATATTTGTTTGTCCATATTTTTTACTATTATTTTTTTTTTCCTTATTTTTATGGTCTCTCTTTTTTATAATGTCTATATTGTACCACATAACACTATACAATAATATAATTTTCTCACTAAAATTCAAGACGGTATTAAAGAAGGAAAATCCTAACAATCTCTAAACACTAAAAATTTTAGCCATGGTTGTCGGACGTCTGACCACCATTCGTTTATTAATGCACACTACTTCTAGTGTCAAGACTTTCATCTCTAACAATAATATCCATTATGCTCAAGCTATCAACATTTGTGTTTGTCAAAGGATTAGTTTGTGGTTTTATGTTTACAATCATGTAAGTATCTATAGATGACTCATGATCGTCACATTCATAAACTGCTCATGGATTTGTAGTCTCATCAGAAGCTTTGGTCATTGTTTGTAGAGATTTTCAACTAAATTTTGACCACGTCTATGATGCGTCTCTTTCCATCATTTAAGTCTATCAATGCTATCATAAGTCTCTCTTTCACCACCATCGTTATCTATGAAGGTTTTCCCATCTTTAATTTGGTTGGGGTTACCACAAACCAGATTCTAAAACCTTCAAGAGTGGATCAATTTCTCTTTTACTTTTTAACTTGGTTTCGTTCAAGTTTTCTTCTGTTTGGCTAGGGGGTTATCAAGTGTGTTGTTTGGTTGAATTGTTATATAGTTTTTCTTAATGACAAATAAACACTCCAAAAAATCAAGGATTAAAGGGTTTTTAATGGACTTACTTGAAATATTTTTGGAAAAATGCATCAGATGACAATTTAAACAAAAAAAAAGCAGTTCAAAGCACTTCTTTTTTGCAAATATGACACATAATTAGATATGTCAGACGACTATCAGAGGGCTATCCACTTTTAAATTTGCTACTTTTGCAATTTAGAAAACAAGTTTTAACTACTATGTACCATATTATAAGATGGACCCAAATGTTCCAATTTTTTTAGAAATGTCCTAAATGAACTAACATTTGACAAAAATATAGGGCCAAAATGATCGATTTATCCATCTTTATTATTAATAATATATTAAAAAATAGAAAAAAAAAAGTGAACCATGATTAATATTTGCATTTATTGGATATCTTATGTAAATATGGTAAGTGATTAATTCTTAATAATATTATAATCAAAATTACCCCTTAATTATTTTTCTTTTGGTGATTTTGTTAAAAAAATATTCTCTCCCGATCTCTCTCTCATTTTTCAATATCTCTCTCCGTCAATTCTTTTTTTCATTTTGTACTTTTTCATATATTCTACATAATTATAGTATATATTGAATAATATGATGTATATTTTATGAATGAAAAGTTATGTTATCACTTTGTTAAATTGGTTTATGTATTTTATTTCAAATAATAAGTTATATTTGAAACAACAGTAATTATGTATGAAGGGTAGTATATTAAATATAATAAATTGAGAAACTTTGATTAATATAGTAGATCAAAATTTATGGAAATGAAATAATTGAAATAAAAATTGACATATGAATATTCCAAATAAAAGTTTGAAACAACATACTAAGTATGTTGTTTGGGGGAGGGAAAATGTTAGGGGGAAAGCGTTAAGGGGTTATATTACATTTTCCTTGTTTGGGGAAAGGGTTATGATAACCATTCCCCAGCTTTGTGAATCATTCCTTAATTTCCTCAATACTTTCTTATTCCTTACTCAAATTCCTTACTCAAATTCCTTACTCAATCCTTCCTTATTCCTTCTTGAATCCATCTCAATCCTTTCTAATGTATAATTAATCAATTTAGGTTTAAATATTATTTAATCCATTTTTTTCTCATTTATGATTTTTATACTTGCGAGTTTTGTTAATTTTAATATTTTTATTTAAAAAACACAACTTGTTTTTAAGTTATGAATTTGATACAATTACATTAATTTAAAATTTTAATTTTTTCTTTTACTCTTGAATTAAGTAATTTATTTTGATTACGCCGCTTGACTCACATTTTCTTTTTGCTCCTGTATTACAAAAACTAGGATGATTTAGTAAATTAAATTTACTAAATTTTTGTATTGGGTTTATAATATGAATTTTAAAAAAAATAACAATTTAATCGCACGTAATGATTACATAAAAAAATGTTGAAAATGGATGTCATATTTTAAAAAATTGTTACAAATTGTTTTACGAAAACTATGACAATTTAGTAAATTAAATATACGAAATTTGTGTATTGAATTTAGAATATGATTTTTTTTATAAAAAAAAAAGAATAATTTAATCGTACCTAACGATTACGTAAAAAATGTTGAAAATTGATGTCCTATTTCAAGACATTACTGCAAATTTTTTTAATGAAAACTATAGTGATTTGGTAAATTAAATATATGAATTTTGTGTATTGGAGTTAGAATATGAATTTTTAAAAATAATAATAATTTTTGCTCGTACATTGTGTTCCAATGAAAATGGATGTCATATTTGGTTTAAATCAATGGTTAAATATATGCAATCTGTGTATTGCATTTAGAATATTAATTAAAAAACAAAAATATAATATGAATTTAAAAAAATTAAAAATTTAATGGCACGTAACAATTACGTAAAAATGGTTGAAAATGAACATTGTATTTAAGATGATTTAGTAAATTAAATATATATAATTTGTGTATTGGAGTTAGAATACGAATTTTAAAAAATAACAATAATTTATTGGCACTAAACGCTTGCATAAAAAATGTTGAAAATGCACATCGTATTTAAGAAAACTAATGTGACTTGTTTTACGAAAATATAAAAATTTGGTAAATTAAATATACGAATATTTGTGTATTAGATTTAGAATACGAATTTTTAAAAAATAATAATAATAAATAATTTTCATAATCTTTCTCACATAATCCTTCCCCCAAACAAATATTATCATAACACTACCTATTATAATCATTCCCCCAAACAAATATTATCATAACACTAACTATTATACTCCTTCCCCCAAACACATTTATCATAACACTAGGATTATCATAATCCTTTTCCCCCATAACTCTTTCCCTCCCCCAAACGCACCCTAAAAGTTTAATAATAAGGAAAAACTAGTTCAATAAAGAAAGTTTGCATCTTTTTCTGTTATGGCCAACATGTTCACAACGGTCACATTTAACGCATCTCTTGAACTCTATTTTAGAAGCAATTCTAATCTTCTTTGGTCGACTAACTGAACGTTTTACATTTTGTGGGAGGATGAGAACTTTAATTTCTGTATTATGGAATATATGTAACAAAATCACATAACATAAATGTATTATGCAGTAGTATATATGTAAGAAATCAAAGAAAATACTCATCGGATAGAGAAAAAATTAAAGAAAATGATACGAAACATGAAGGAAAAAATTGAACTATACGTGTCACTAAATATGCGTTATTGTATATATACAGATGTATATACTGATAACATCATATGTGTACATAAATATGAATAAGATGTATATATCTGATAAATTACATAATAGAAGTAGATTAAATATTGGTATATAAATGTATATATTGTTCACGGAAACTTTACTAAGCAAAAATATGAATAAGATGACTGGAACATGTAATTAAACAAAATAAATATATGCAATAGTATATATGTAACAAATCACAGAACATAAATGTATTCAGTGATATATCATAGTATATACCAATGACAGGACATTTAATAAAAAAATCTATGTTGAACATGACCAACAGATGAACTAAACAACAAAAAAATTAAACAAAATATGACGAACATGACTGAAATATGCCTTATGTTCATAACATATTATCCAATATATGCAAGAGTATATATGTAACAAAACACAAAAATTTACTTCAAAAGATACAGTACGATATGTGTAAAGAAAAAAGAAAAATACATAACGCATATCCTATAATTTGTGTATACCGAACATGACAAGAATATGAATTGAAGAAGAAATAACAAATTTCTTGAAGAAAAAAACTATATGCTAGGAAACGAAAATTAAATATTATATGAAAAGAAGAATGAACGAAAAAAAGAATACTAACCAATTCAAAATCACAAAATCGGAGGGGAAGAAGAAAAAACAAGTTTATTTTTCTATAGGAATCGAAATAAAGGAGCAACGTGTTGATGATGGAATGAAAAAATAATTTTTGTTTATGATTTAAATTGAAAATTATTTTTACCATATAAAGATATATAATTTATACCATATTTAAATGAGAAATTACATCAAATGACAAAAATATTTAAAAAAAACAGCTTATGACACCATTTTTTTTTCATATTGCGAATATGACAAAATTAGTGATATCAAACGACTATCAAACGGTAATCATAGAGCTATCAGAAGGTCATCATTTTTAAATTTGCTACTTTTACAAATTTAGAAAATGTTGTGACATGAATTCTATTATCATAATTTTTTTTTTTGCTATTTTTGCAAAAGCCCTTATTTAAATCATAAACAAGTAATAAATATTACATTAATAAATATAAATATATATGATATAATAATTAAAGAAGTTACAATTGATATAATAAATTCGGTGGTTGATAATTAAGAAAAAATTATTTAAGTTTTTTGAAAATATTAAAAAATTATTTAAGATTTACGGATATAATTTATTTTTAAATAATTAAATGAAGGTTAAAATTGTCCTAAAATACCACGTTTTTCTAGTTTAGATAATAACTGAAAAATTAGAACATTTGTGAAATATCATACATAATCTAGGTATTTCCTCTAAATCTTTCTTTAGAAAATGTAATGATCACATTGGCCCTATTATCATCAATTTTTTTTTGCTATTTTTAGAAACGCCTCCAATTTTTTCCTAGTATAAGTAAAAGAAAAGATTAAAATGATTCATTAACTTAGACTTTCACACCTGATTAAGTTCCAAACAGTAGACTTATTAGTGCCATTTAACCAAACTTTTAAATAAGCCCAACAAAAACGATAATTTGGTCTTAAAAACAAATCTAAAGAGCAGGCGAAGGCCAATAAAGCCCAAACTCAATAGATTAGAGCTAAAACCAACTAATCTGAAACTCATACCATCATAGATAACTTTATAAATAGATGAGGTCTCCCCATTTTAAAAACATTCATCAATTTTGTAACTTATGGCAGTGAAAAAGAAAGGTTAGAAGGTTTTGAAGATCTTAAAAGTTGATCTCTTTGAAACTATTGATAAAATAATCAAAGTTTCTTTTCAGAACAAAGATTCT
This sequence comes from Cucumis hystrix, assembly GCA_025688845.1. Lineage (NCBI taxonomy): Eukaryota > Viridiplantae > Streptophyta > Magnoliopsida > Cucurbitales > Cucurbitaceae > Cucumis > Cucumis hystrix. Next base: position 9,711,257 of record CM046886.1, read on the forward strand.
TTGAAAGTCATACTACTTCAAGACATGAATCTTTCAAAGGTCGGAAGACTTGGAAAACTAAAGTCTATTTGAAGACTTGAAGATTTTCCAGACCAATTAAGTTGAAAGATTGAAGCACACAAGGCTTTCAACATTTCGATGGATTCTTCAACAAGATCAACAAATCAAGGACCAATACAATTACAAGATCAGCAAGCCAAGATTCAACTTAAAATTCAAGAATAACAAGAAATGGGCTGATCAAACACGATCCACAGGCTAATTCTACTCGATAATAAGAACTCTATTCCGGGAGGCTTGATATGAACCAGGACGCCCTTATGTTGCCTCTAGGACTATTCATTCGTTCAAGAGCCAAGAAACTACCGTTATCATTGAATTCTCATATTAAAGAGGAAGTACACTCAACTGAGGGGATTTTTTGAGCAACAACAATTTATTAGAAGATTTATAATTGAAATCAATTGATGCTATAAAATGAAAACAATTGACCTTTCATATCTCATGACTTTAAAATTGCTTTATAAGTCGTCTTTGATCTTAGATTCGAGAACGAATCCTTCCAAATAAGGAGAGGATGATATGAATCGAACAGACATCAAATTATTAATTAGATCTTAATTTAATAATTGTGATGTAATTTTAGTATTTTCAAGTTTTATATTTTTTAATAACATTTAATTAGGATTAGTTTAATCTTTTCTCAATTCGTTAGGAATTTATTGGAAGGCTATTTAAGTCATGTCTTTAGGCTTAGGTTGTTTTAAGTTGGTTTTTGATAATTGATGTTTTAGGGATTTCTATCAATAAAAATTTAGTTTCATCGCCATTCTTAAAAAACGTTCAAGTAAGTTTGTTTGAACTCAGAGTGAGAAACTAGTTCTTCTTGTCTCTTGGTCTTTGATCAAAAAGCAATCCAAATTTAACCAATTTCCTTGGGTTGTTGTCAACAATTGTGTTCCTAATTTTAAAATCCTAGAACCCTCATATCATTTTGTATTAAACATAGGCTCTAAATTGGGTATATATTAATTGCGTTCTTGATTGAGTCCATATTCTTATTTTTGTCTTGTTCTTGAAAAAAATGATTAAATTGAATTTGATTGTGCCAATTAGATTGAATTAGATTGAAGTTAGAAAAAAAAAAGAGAACAAAACAGAACCAGTATGAAGCAAAAGGGGAAAATATTTTGAAGATTTTTTTTAAAAAAAAGCTTGATTGCTGATCCGAAGCAGAAAAATAAAATTGGAAGTTAAAAGTAAAAGATACAAATGTGATTCCCGTCCCTTCAAAACGTACAAAAAAAGAAAAAGAAAAAGAAAAAGAAAGTAAAAAAGTTAGTCGGCGGTGAGATGAAAGAAGTTTTAATGGAAATTTTATTTTTGAAGCACCAAGCAGGCACGTCAATTAAACTCACGAATTTTCATAGTTTTAGGCTGCTGAATTTTCATAAGAAAATTAATACTTCTTTAGATCATTGTTTTGCCTAGTAATTAGCCTTTCTTATTCATCTTGCATAATTATTTGAATTTTGAAAATTTGATTCTTAATTCTAGATTTTATAATTTTTGTTGTTTCTTGCTAGTTCGCTGACCCCCGAACATTAGGTTCTTGTTTCCTAGTTTTTGTTTATATTGCATTCAATTGGTTCTTTGCTTGAGTTGGACACTCTACAATCATTCTTGCTTTGTTTGTTGCTGGCTTTGTTCTTTTGAACTTAGTTGCAAAGTTTTGGCTATAACCCTAGAGAAAGAGTTCATATTTGTGAGAAGAGTTATAAATTGAGTGTAAACATGAGTGAACTTCACCCCATTGAGAGATGAAATAGTGACTTGTGAGGTCTACTTTTCTTTCACTTTTTTATTTTGCAACAATGACAAACAATGGAGGTGATCCACAGAAGCCATTATAGAAAGGACTTAATGAGGAAATCATGCAACGCTTAGAGACTATAATTAATGCAAGGATAGACAGATTAGAACAAATGTTATTACAAGCTAAGGAAAGGCCTAAAGTAAGGAGACGAGTTGTGAGGGAAGTTGAGGAGGAAGAAGATTTAGAGCAAAATGAACCTGACTTTAACCTTGTTATAGATGACCCTAGGAAAGTGGAATGACATGGTCTGAGAGGAATGCGAGGTCTTCACAATAGGAGAGACTATAAGGTAGAAGAGAAAACAACCATGGAGACCGAGGTTTTTGGAAACATTAAAGTTAAATTTCCAAAATTTCCTGGTACGTCCAATTCTGAAGACTATTTTCAATAGGAACATAAGACATAACATATCTTTTGTGGTAATGATCTCTCTGAAGAGAAGAAGGTAACTATCTCTATTACACATTTTAAGGGCTATGCATAAACATGGTGGGATAAGTGTGTTCTAAGAGGAAGAGGTGATAGGAGGTCTGGTGGAGACATGGTTAAAATTGAGAGAGCTTATGAAGAGTCGGTTTATGCCAATACAATACTTGAGAGATTGTGCACAATGGCTTCAAACGTTACGCAGGGAGAGTAAGAGCGTGGAGGATTATTTCAAGGAAATAGAGAAGTTGATAGAAAAATTGGGTCTGAATGAAGATGAAGTGAAAGATTGGATTTGATTTAATTAAATTCATTTAAAACTATAAAATATTGGAGAAATATTTGTTAAATAAGATTTAAATGAAATATTAATGAAACATTATTTAATTAATTAATTTATTTGAAATTTTTATTAATTTAATATTTTTTAAATTAATAGAATCTCATGATTCTCTCCTACTTTTTTTCCTACTCCATGAAGGAAAGAAAGTTATAAATATGCAGAAGAAATACAGTTTTTCTTAATCAAAATAAAAACTAATGATTTTGCTTTTCTGCAAAATAGTTTCTTTCTAAAAAAACTTTTTCTATCCCAATTGGTTTCCACAAACCAATTACATCCTAAAGGATAGGAAAGTCTCCAACGGGTGGTATACCAATTTGGAGATTTTTTTTTGTACATTCAAAGGTGTCAAGCTACGTAAGTTTATCTTTCTCTAGTCTATAATTATTAAAACATGCTTAATAAGAAATTAGTTTCGTAATCATTTTTGCAAATGTATTGGTATTTTGGGATTTTTAAATTAATTTGATGAATGGTTCTGTAAAATCTTCCACTGTCATGGGCTTTTATCCCTTCAACCTTAGCCAAGCATCCCCAAACCTTCAAGTAGGAGAGATTTGGTGTGTATCCTTTCCAGAGTTCATAGGGAGTTTTATCCAGCTTTTTGTGGGGAACCCTGTTAAGAACAAAACATGCAAACAACACGGCTTCCCCCCACATATTATCAGATAGACCATAACTTAATAACATGACATTCATCATTTTTTTAAGAGTTCTATTTTTCCATTATGGTGTGCCATTTGGTTGTGGTGAGCAAGGAGCAGTAAATTCATGAATAATACCATTTGATTCACAAAATTCGTTAAGAGTTTTATCGAAGTACTCAGCCCCTCTATCTGATCTTAATCTTTTTATCTTTTTTCCTAACTGATTTTCACTTTTTGCCTTAAATTTGAGAAACATGCTACTAGCTTCGTCTTTTGTTTTTATCAAATAGATCTTAGTAAATTCAGAGAAGTCATCAACAAAAGATACATTATAATTTTTACCCTCTCTACTAGTAGTGTTTTTAAAATCAGTTAGATTAGAGTGAATTAATTTTAATAGTTCTGTACTTCTAGCCACAACAGGTTTGAAAGGTTTCTTAAAGTACTTTCTACAGAAATAGGGCATTTATCAATTTTATGCGATTCACATGCATTAATTAGTCTTAAATATGTAAGCTTCTTAATTGATGCAAAATTTACATGTTCTAGTCTGTCATGCCACAAATCAATAGATTCACAATAAGAAAAGGAGGCTCTCCTGATGTACAAAATCGTTGGGAGATATATGAAAAGCGTCGGAAAAGGCTTTCCCGATGCATGAACATACGTTGGGATACAAGTCAGAAATAATGTGTAGGGAGAGGAACTCCCGACGCACAACATTCAGCATTGGAAGTTCCTAGACATCTTTCGACGTGGTATGAAAGTCAATGATGCTGTCAATATAGCGTCGGGAGATGTCTAGGAACTCCCGATGCTGAATGTTGTGCGTCAGAAGTTCCTCTATTTTTTTATTAAACTACCCTCAACATTACATTTTTAAAATAAATAAATTAATTAAATGATAATAAGGAATAAAAGAGCAAATACAACTAAAAGATCTTTCATTATTAAGATCAAGTTCACATCAATTGATGGCAAAAGTTACCTTATAGGGATCTTGTAATTCCTTGATGTCGTATGGACTTTCTCCCTCATCGACATCTATAATTCTTTAAACCTAAGATGAAAATATTGTTGGTTAAAGTACAACATTTTTCATAAAATGCTTGTGCATCAACCCATATGCATTCAAACATCAAGCATTCAAACATTAAAACAATCTCAGTGTATCCAATATCTTGTAGCAAAATCAATCTCATCAATATCAATGAATAATTTCAAATCAAATCAAGTATCTATGACCTAACTGCAATGGAATGTGGACGTAGCCACATATGGGTACCGCTACACCTAATTATTTATGTTCTTGTATTCTTACTACATGTAGAAGAAAGAAGATATTAAAATTAGAACCATAGAGGAACTTTAAGGTGTTAGTTTCAAAATTCAAAAAACTGAAACTTTGACGAAAAACATTGTGTAACCCAATTTGGAGGCCAAAACGGACGTTTTTGGAATGAAGGGGGGGGCATGCTGCCTTCGGCAACTTGCCAAGGACGTAGATTTAAAAAAGTTACATGGAATAAAAAAAAAACCCCAATTCGGACAACTATGCTCAAAGTTATGGACTTCCAAAGTTTAAATATAGTTTTATGTAAGTTTGAAGGGAATTTAATGTCAAGATACGTTAATAAAATGCTAACTTTATGATAATAGATGTAAATATCGTGAAAAAACGCATCAAATCAAGTGGTAATATGCATAAAATGAGTTAGTATTGATGTGAAGCTCGAAAGATAAATGGTATGCATAAACGAAAAAGAACTAAAAAGCTTATAACTTGGAGAAGTTTATTACTAAACAAAATCAATAACTTTTCAAGTACTAGTTCAACCAACTAGTAGTCTTAGTAGCAAGTTGAACCACAAGTATTGATACAACAACATCTCACAACAATAACAACATTTCACAACATTCATACATAAACTAACTCTAATTCAACCACTCCTACAAAATCAAATATCCAATTCAACCACAAATTAAACTATAAATTATAAAAGCAACACTTTTCAACCAAACTTTAACTAAAATGTACACTTCACCAACAACATTCATCCACATACAAATTATTTAGGGCAACGTCATCTACAATTCACAATATATAACCCCCCTCCCTCTCCCATTCAATATAACCCTCCTCGAATTCAATATAATTCCTAAATTCAAATTGGAATTCATATTGAAATTTTGAAATTCAAACTCAACTTCATTCTCAAATCCTAACAACACTTCAAATTCAAATTCAATACTAAAACCTACAACTAATTCAAAATCTAAATACTAAAACTAATTTGAAATCTAAAACCTAAAACTAATTTGAAATCTAAATATTAAAACTAATTAACTAAAAAAAAACAATAACTAAACTAAACCACTTACCGGAATGAAGAGTGACGGTGATAGATGACGACGAACGGTCGGACAAGGACGACGAGGTGCGACGACGTGGATCTCTCTCCGCCTCAGTCTCTCTCTCAACTCTTTCGACCTTCTCCTTTTCAGTTCTGTGAATTACAGAATTGAAGTGGGTTTTATAAGAGAATTCCCGACGCACATCGAAAACGTCGGGAGACACCCCCTATTCCTGACGTTATAAATAAAACGTCAGAAATAGGGTTCACCTCTCTTGACGTTTTACTTATGAAGTTGGAAATGACTAAACTTTTTTCGACGTCATGCAAAGAGATGTCAGTAAAAATGCGAGAATTAAATATTTATTTATCTTCTCTCGACGTCTTGAACTACGACGTCGAGAATATTTGTCTCGGCCGACGTGTATTTTTATGTGTCGGGACAGCTCCGACTTCTTGTAGTGATTCAACTATGTAGGCGAAACTAGAAGCATTTGCATTCATGGAAACACTATTAAGTACTAAAAGACCATTAGACAGATACCCCTTACCGACAAATTCTCCATTTTTTGTAAGGACAACTTTGTCACCTTCTAGTATAATCTTAAGACTCACCCGATTCAACTGTCTCTCAGACACCAAGTTCCTACCTAAGGAAGAGATATACAAAACATTACTCAAAGATAAAGTTTTTTCAAAAGTTAATTTTAAAACAACCTTCCCTTTCCCGATTACTCTTGCAGTGGTTGAGCTTCCCATGAACATGTATTCTCCGTCAGCAATGTCCTCGAAGTCATGGAGAAGTTCTCGATTAGTGCAAAAATGTCTTGAGGCTCCAGTATCCAGAATCCAGCCAGTCATATTTTCAATCAGGTTGACCTCCACAACAACATCTATGAATTCGTCGTCTTGTTCAGCAAGATTAGCTTAAGGTGCAGGTTTTTTTTTTTTTTTTTTGCCTCTCTTTTCTTTGATTGCATTGGTAGGATTTATGTCATTCCTTTCCATAGACATAACATATGAGCTTCTTCTTCTTGATTTTTCCTCCGAGAGCCTTGAACTGTCCCTTTTCTGATGTTCTCCCATTTTGCTTCTTATCTTGCTTGGACTTGTCTCTATTTATAGTAGAAGATTCAACTAAGTTAGCATTAACTGAATTTAGATTTTTGGAGGCTAACTTATCTTTCAGTCTATTCGCTTCTTCTGTACGCATATGGCTGATCAATTCCTAAAGTTTTAGATCTTTCTTCTTGTGCTTCAGGTGATTTCGATAGTTGTTCGAAGAGGGAGAAATTTTTTCAAGCAAAACGTTTGCTTGGAGTATTTCACACATCTTCATACCTTCAGAACATTTGCCACCAGGTTTTCGTACTCATGTATTTGTTCCACAATTGGCTTGTCATTTGTCATCTGGAACTATAGCCATTTTCCAATAACGTACTTTTTTCATCCAGCGTCATCTCCACCATAGCGAGTTTTGAGAATGCTCCAGATGTCCTTGAAAAATTTTTGGGCTACAAACAAGTTGAACATTGGATCCGACATGTGGTTCAACATATGCCTGTGAATTGTTTTGTTGTCCTTTGCATACTTTTTGGGATCAATTGTAGATACCTTCTTTACCTGGTCAGTAACGATGACAGGAGGTCCTGTTGATGATTTTCGATCCAAATGCTTGTGAATTGTCTTGTTGTGCTTTTCATACTTCTCGGGATCAATTGTAGATACCTTCTTTACCTGGCCAGTAACGATGGCAAGAGGGCATGTTGATGATTTTGTATCCAAAGGTGCTAGAGTGGTTGCTGGAACATCAGATGGTGGATCGGTGGTAAGGATGTAGTCAACTTTGAGCTGCTAAAAGAAGATCAATAGTTTTTGGACCAACGACGATAATTTGTTCCATCGAGTGGCTGAAGTTTGGACAGGTCCGATTGAACTTTGTTGATCTTGATCGACATCGTAATGTGCTTTCTGCTGATCAATAGAATTGTTGTGCAGTGATGAACCACTACCCTGAAGACTGAAGTGACGCGTGGTGAAAGTAGACACCAAGGGGAACTAAAAAAAATAGTTTATTCATGCAAGCATGATTACCCAAGCTTGCCCAACCAAACAGTGGTAGCACGAGTGGTGACAAGGTTATGCTATCACCATGAACATAATTTTCATATCTCTTTTACTTTTAAGATATTTATGTCTACTCACATTTTCCAAAACTATCAATGTGGGACAAAATAGCTAATTATTGCTAATGTGCCAAAGGCCTACAATCCATTTTCAACCAGAATTCATGGTTCAACCTACTCGTTGTTAGTTTGACACTTTGAATTCAACGTAACTTGGGAGTACTATTTTCTAAAACACACGATTTTTACAAAAGAAGACAAAAGATTATAACAAAATAATTATGTCATGTATAATTTATCTTTTTTAAATATAAATAACACAAGATTTAAATAAATTCGCTATTAATTTTGAATGTAGCATTAGAAAATTTATGTTCTTCCAATAATCTAAGCTTCCATTTTCTTTCATTCTTTCATGGCATTGTCTGGTCCAGCCTCTAGGATTTGTCTTTTGATTTACTTTTGACTATGGGTTGAAATTGAAACTCTCCAATATCTTTTACTTTTGACTAAGAGACTTTTTCTACCTAGGGTTTGTTAATCTTTTCTTTTGTATATAGACGTTGTGACTGAATATAAAAAAACTCCCTACATCTTTAGCCACAACACTTTTCCTCAACTAGATGTGAGAACGGTCAACTACTTTTTTTTTTTTACTTAACTTTGGAGTAGAAAGGGAGTACACTCTCGTCCCTCACATTTAGAACCAAACTGTTTAGGCCAAATTTTAGCTAAGAAAAAATACATTTGACTTTCATGTAACAACGACGATACATTTGTAATTTGAGGAAGGACTTGTAGAACAAAAAAAAAGTTTTGATGACTAAGTCAGTAAGAGAATTATAGAATATAGAATAAGTTAGAAGTTTTAGATTAAGATATCTCATATGAAGTTATCATAGACGTGTATTTGATAATTAAGAAGAACAAGATGAAGTATACCTAGCTTTTCTTTTCCCTAAACAAGATGAACAAGAAGAACAAGATGGCTAAGTCCGTAAGAATTTGATCTAATTAGATAAACCTACTTTATCTTATATATTTATCTTCTTTCAAGTCCAAATTCACTCACAGCACTCTATTGTAAAAAAAGAAAACAAAAAAAGAAAATTAGGATGGACTTATAATATCACTCTAGAAATTTGATCCTCCACCACACGAATTGTTATATATATATATATAAGCACTTTACGACCTTCCAAGAAAGCTAAGAGCTATATGTCTCTAAAACATATAAGCAAAGGCATGTCTCCAAGACACACTTTTCTATTTACTATAGAAATAAGATACTATTTGAGTCACAATGAATTAAGGTTCGTTTACAACAAATCATGAGAAGAGATAGTATTCTAAAAAATAAAAACAATAATATAAGAATAAAGAGGCAAAGTTTTTGTGTACACATTTCAACTCGACCTTATCCCCTATAATATATAATTCCCATCAAATATCTGAAATGAATTGAAATTGGAAAATGAATATATTTTGCATCACATAGCCATGTGAGTCACACAAAGCTCCATCAACCTCAATAATTCAACAATTTTATATTCTATTAATACTACTTAATGTTGTTGAACTCTCTAATTTCCTCATTGTTATCTTCTCTCTCCATTTATATTTTCTTTCAATTATTTATATATATATATATGTATGTATGTGCAATGGAGGTGCCATTTTTTAATGTTTTCACATTTTCTGTCTCCCCTCTCTATTTATCATTTCTATAAAACAAATAAATATAAACACTATATATAATTTATATATATAGCAATGACTTTTTTAATTTATATTCTTAAACATTAGACATTAGAGTCAGTTACTAAAATTAAATTACTATCTGTCTTAATTAAAATTCTAAACATTCCTACTTGAATCAATTCAAAATTTGTATTATTTATAATACTAATTGATTAATTGATACCGTTATTAATTTAGAATTATAAACTAATAATCTTTAAGTTAAATGTTAGTTTTGGTCCCAAAACTTTTATGTACATATAAGGACTTAATTAGTCCCATGCATTCAACTTGAAACAATTAGTTATGCAGTCAAGTATGTAAAAATCCCATATTTTGTAATTTCAAATTTTAATACAATTGAATCCCTGCCATATAAAATTTCAAGAAAATGTCATTTTTTCTTATCTAACAATTAGGCTGCAGTATATAAACATACTACGCCCTAATTAATTCATTGATCTACTATATAACATTTCCATAAATTTTTAAAATAATTCTCATGGCAAGAATTAAATTGTATCTAAGGGAGGGTTTGGTGTATTAATTAAATTGATTAACATATCGGTAAATTATAATAATCTATATATTATAATATTTCATGTTTAAGAGGTAAACTATTTTAGTTTTTAGGCATAGTATAAAATAGTAAAATTTCATTACCTATTTACAATAGAAAAAATAAACATTTGTTTTTCGGTATCTATCAATGTCTATAAACTATTATCATCTATCGCTAATAAATACCATTAGACGTCTATTACTAACAGAGTTGTTATATTTAAAAATATTTTTCACAGCTTTATTATTTAAAACAATTATAGCGTAATATTGAAATTATTATTTTTCATAAAAAAGAAAGCTACATCAAGTTTTCAAAGCAATAAAATAACTAAATAAGGTTTATATCTTTCTATCGGCTACAAACAAAGAAAAGTAACAATAAGAACCAAAAATAAGTAATATTTCTAAAACTGGATCAATATGTTAAGCATGAAAATACGTAGATTTAAATGCACTCAAACTCAAAGGAAATAAGAAGCCAAAGTGTGTTTATGGCTCCTCATTTGTATACAATTCCACCAAGGTCCACTTGACATGTACAGATCAACATATACTTGAAAAAAATAAATAAATATAGTTGAAGATTGAAAATTAGAATATTTGAAAACAATTTAATTAATTTATTATTAGGAAATAAGTTAAAATAGAGTTCTATACATAAACATTAATATTAAAATCAAAATGAACTTTTTCAACTCTATTTTATGGAGTTACATTACATCAAAGCTGGCTCTTAGCATATATATATTGAAGGGCATATATGATAATCTAATTATTAATGTATGTTATTATCTATATAATATGTTAATACAAACAACAGTGTTTATACACACATAATTTGTGCCTAATTCTAGTTCTCTTCTCATCAGCTTCTTCTCTCTATTTCTATACCTTAGTTGCACAAAAACTGAAAACACAATGGCTGGAAGCTATGAGGATCATCAGGAAGAACTAGGGCGCTGTGGGATTCAGTTTCGGAGGCGGCGAAGAATGGCAGTGGCACGACTTGGGGGGAAGAGATCGGGACGGATCGTGGCGTGGGGGAGGATAGTGAGGAAGATAAGACTGAAATGGGTGAAGATGAAATGCATAGAGATGGTGAAGAAGATGAAAAAATACTACAAAGAGTTGATGAAGGATATAATGGAAGCAGGAGCTTATGGATATGCTGACTCATATCAACATAGGCTTCTTTTGGAGACTTCTTTTGCTATTCCAATTCTGGGTGTCTCTCTTTCTACTCATTCTAGTATTCATGCTGCTAGAGCTGCTACTTCATAATTCTCTACCTTTCAATCTCTAAATTTGTAAAGAAATTTCTTATATTAGTGGTCATCTTTAACTAATTAATACATATTTGGGATTTTCTTTTTCTTTTTCTTTTTGCTAAATTCTAAAATCAAATTTGAATTTTAAAAGATACCGATTTGTTTGAAATATATTGATTTTGTTTTTAGTTCTTTGTTTTAAATTCTTCGTGTATTACATTCGAGTGTTTTTTACTTTTATTTTTTTTTAAAAATAATTGTCGGCTTTTGGACTTGTTGATCTTCTTGGATATTATTAGTCTTTTGGTTTGAAGATCTTTTTGGATGATCGACGTTTAACTTGTTGATCTTTTTTGATGATCGACCTTTGGACTCGTTGACCATCTTGGATTAGCCTTTTGCTTTTTGATCAAGTTAGATTATTCTTTGGCTTGTTGATTGACTTGGATCACTCTTCAATTTGTGGATAAGCTTGTAACTTCCTAAAAACAAGACAATTTTTTAAATTGAATTATCTTGGTTTAATTTAATAGTGTTAGAGTTATCGGTGTGATTTAAAATTTTTGTGGAATGACATTAATAAATTAATTAAGTTATGGAGGATGGAAATAATTATATTTTTGGGATAATATAATTATTTGAAAAGATATGTTATTAAGGAAATATTTAATTTTGGAAATAATAATAATTATATTAATTGAAGTATAATTATTAAGTTAGTGTATTTTTGTTTTGGGGAAAATTATATAAAAATAAAAGAGTAAAGATAATTGAATGGTAATTAATTAGGTGAGAGAATGAGATTTATTATGTAGTTATGATCTGGAAAAGGAGGATAAAAGATTGATTTGATGGGTATTTAAGATGTTGAGAGAGTTTTATTTTTTATTATTGACAAGGGAAAAGAAAAAAGAAAGAGAAGATATAATATTGATAATTGTTATTAAATTATATTATTGTTTATATTAAAATTCACCTCGTGAAACGTGCCAAACTATTCACAAACGTGTCAAACTATTCACCTTCTTCTTCATTCAAAGAATTCTAGCTGCCGCTGTCTCTCACCGCCGAGTGACGCTCCGTTCAAGACGTTCTCCATCGCGTTAAGCAGATCCGTAAAGCGCCATCGTCCACCGATTAAAGTTGCATGTATGGTCTATATAATGCATTAATGTAGTTAAGAAAGACATGTATGACTGAGATGATGATCGTAATATATTATGATTAGATAGACTATGATTGAGTTATGTTTGACTGAGCTATGATATTTCTTATATGATATATTTATAAAGGCTATGATGTTCTATTAGATTTACTGTACCTAATGGGTGTCCCTCGGGATCACCACCTATTTATGTCTGTATGGCAGTTTTATGTGTGATTCGACGGGATCACTCATAGCCCGACTCTCCTTTAGGGTGTTTCTTTCGAGGTCACCGAGAGTCTAGTTGTGTCCCAGGGGATCACTGGATAGCGTGTCTTCGAGAACACAATAGTTAGATGGTATCTTCTTACCGGACTCTAATAGGAATTTAACAGACAAACACCTAGCGGAACTAATAGTGGACCCCTTACTAAGTATAAATTATCTATGTTTAATTTTACGAGGCAAGCTGGCTAATGACCAGAAGTGATTGTAGTTCGCCATAGGGAACCGTTTAAGTATTCTTTTGCATTTTATTTATGTTTTAAGTATTTAATTTTTCAGAAATTTATTTCAGAGTTTATGTTTACTTTTAGATATTTCTTTTATTTTAAATAGAGTTCGAACTAGTATTTTACCTAATATTTATTTATTATTTTCTTAACATACTTTACTTATATTTTATGAATTAATATTTGAAGCGTTTTTTTAAAACTTAGTATTTTCTTTTATTTTAAATAAAAAATTTTTATTTGTTTTACTGGTAATGACTTTAGTTCAGTATAAAGAGTTGAATCGTTACAAAACTTGTGAGCGTTTCTTGAAGTTTGAGGAGATTGAATCTTGAGCTTATAGGTTGTTTAAGATACACCTAATTTGTTGACATCTTCTAATCTTTAAAGGAAAATAATTTAGATTTTCAGTTATTCGAAACTTAACTGCTCCAGTCTTTGCAACTTGGAAACTTAGTCTTCAACACTTGAGAGCGTTGACGACCTTCACGACTTGGGTGCTTCAGTATTTGGATCTTGAGGAGCTTAAATCTTCAAAACTTTAATATGTATTTTAATCTTAAGAGGCCAGAGGTTCAGAGCTCCAGAGTTCCAGAGCATCGATCTTGAGAAATTTGGGAGCTTCAAAGTTTTAATCTTTAGAACTTGAGTACTTCAATCTTTCGAAATTCAAGGAAAATTTAATCATCCAAGTGTTTGCTTATCAAAAGGTGATATAATCCCAAGATCGATAAAAACTTAATGTCTTGAGCTTAAGAGGTTGAATATTCAAATCTTTCAAAGCTTCGGTAGTTCATTGTCCATTCTTCCCCCTTCAGATGGAGGGCAAGACCTCTATTTGTAGAGAACTTTCATAGACCTTAGATGTGCTTGGGCTTGGACATGACTTGGGCTCAATATCGTTTTTGGCCCAAATTTCTACCATGCTTAAATTGAGTTTGGGTCGGAGTCATTTTAATTACTCGACCCAATCCATTTATAATTTTCATGATGATAGCTCGATTTTCATTGTAATAATGTGATGAAATTTAGTTGGCCGAAATTTCTCATTCAACATAATGTATAATAAAAATTTTAAAAACAATAATAAGAGATTAGAAAGTAGAAACTACTTTCTTTTTACATGTCCTTCATAATTATTTGGTTTTTTATTTTTCGTTTCTTTCAAAAGTTAAAATTGATTTTCTATCCATTATATTTGACTATGATTTACAGTTTTTTAAGTACTTGTTCAATAGCACTTGCAATGCACGTGGCTAATAATGTTTAAAATAGTAGCATGTGAAAACATATATACAAATTTGTTGCTTGTTAACATAATAAATTTGTTGAACTCTTTTATCAATTGAACTAGTTATAATTAATCTAATTTTTAAATAATTTTTTATAAAATATAAGATTAGCATTACTTTATAAACCTGGTATATATATAAAATGAATGTGTACTTACAATTTAAAATTTTGTGTGCCTTTTTTAAAAACGTTTTAAATTACACTTGTACATTTTTATTTGTTATATTAATTTTGATGTTTATTACTTCAAATATGTAGGTACTTTCATACATAAATAGATTTATAGATAATTATGTTGTGTTTTAGGTTGACTCTGATAGCTATTTTAAATGATAAATTTTAAAACAAATCATGATAAAAATGATAAAACGAACATTTTTAGTTGACATTTAATCTAATTAATGTTAATTAATAAAAATGAGAATTTTCAAAAATAGCAAATTTGACAAAATATTTATAACATATAGCAAAATTGTCAGATTATATTAATAATAGACATTGATCGCCACTGATGATAGGAGTCTATCAGTGACCATCATCGATAGAATTCAGAATTTTGATATAACTTATAAATATTTTAGTTTATTTTGATATTTTTAATTGATTTTTTCTCTGTGTACGTAAGGATCTTATAAGATATATTTTCAAATATAGAAAAAAATTTGAAATTATTTATAATATATAACAAAATTGATAAAAAAAAAAAATTATAGTTGTTTTAACTTTTTTTTTTTTTTTTATATTTTTGTAAATAGTTTCAATTTTTGTATGCATGTAAATTTCTCTATCTTTTCTTTTAATATAAAAAAAAAAAAAAGTTGAGACCAAATAGTTATTTTTCAATCAATTTCAAACGGCCTAAAATTCAAAATTTTAGTTGCAACAGTGTTGGAAAGTTAGTTTTTATATTTAAATACAATACAAAATGCTACAAAATAAATTAAAAGAACAAAATTGGAGTAAAACAAAGAGTTATTGACATAAAGTAAAAAAAACCCAAAATATTTACACAGCCCATATAACAAATTAAAATAAGAAAAGCTGATGATGCGCGATAATTGTTTCATAAATTCCATATATACATGGCCTTGCGATTTATTAATCTCATGTTATCTCGGTGCAATTAAGGCTCAAAATCGAATAACTAAAGACAGAAATCTTTCATTCTGAGAAGTCTCGAGGCAATGGATGTTCGAGATTGAATAAAATAAAGACAAAAAATTTTCTTCTCGGGCCACCTCGATGTAATTAAGGCTCGAGATCGGATAACTAAAGGTAAAAGTTTTCACCTTAGGGCATCTTAGGCAATGTAGGATTGAGATCAAATAAAATAAAGGTAAAATTCCTTCATCCCAGGTCATCTCGACGCAAGATCGAATAACTAAAGGTAGAAGTCTTTCATCCCAGAACATCTTAGAACCTATGTCTAAGATCGAATAAAATAAAGGTAGAATTATTGTTGTTCTTGGATGATTGATTGTTCTGATTTGTTTTTGTAGAGGATTCTCCCTCTCTTTTAGATGACTTAAGTAGCAACATTAATAATGGGTACAGTAGGGAAGTTTCACTTATGATTTTGCTTTCAGTATGTGATTCCTAGGTAAGTAATGACAAGGAAATAACATCTTGCACAAATGGAGAGTTAATATGAGCAAATATAACAGATATCATTGATTAGTATTGGGATCCTAACCTAGCAAGCACTACAAGAAATCGAAACAATTGCGACATCAAATACAACGTTGGCGAAAGGTGTGTCACCTTTGATCATCTTTCGCCAACGCATGCAATGTTACATCGCGGAAAGCCCCTTTCTGCGATGTAACATTGCATGCATTGGTGAAAGTTTAAATATTGATTTTTAATTTAGACTTTGTCCGACGTGCACCCTATCACACGTTGGGGTGCACGTCGGACAAAGTGGAAATTGTAACGACAAATTTCTACTTTTTCCGACTTATGGCAGGGGCATGTCGAAAAAAGTTTAAATATTGATTTTTCATTTAAACTTTCCCCGATGTCGAGTGGAGTGACGTCGCGAAAAGTTTAATATAGTTATTGTTTAAACTTTTCTCGACGTACAACCTACCACACGTCGCAGAAAAATCCGTATTGAAGTGACAATGGTCACCTTTTCCTGACGTGTGGCAAGGGACACATCGGGAAAAGTTTAAATAATGAATTTATTATTTAAACTTTTTCCAATGTGTGTGCTACATACGTCGGCGAAAGGTACCTTCCCCGACGTTTTCGAAGACGTTGGAGAAAGTCCGCACTATTTATTCTTCCTTCAACACAAAGCAGAATGCAAAACGGAAAAAAACCCAAAATTGGCCAAGAGAGAGGTAGAGGAGGAGTGTTGTGATGTCGTTGTTGTCCGTTTTCGCCGCCACTACTGTCAGAAGTGTCCTCTTTTCTTCTCTTTTTCTTTTCCATTTCAATTTTTTCGTTTCACTGTATCCTTTTAAATAATAACAGAGCCAAAATCCAGAGCACTGCAAAATGTGTATGAATCCATACTGAAACACAAAGTTAAAAAAACCCATGAAGAAACTACAAAAATAATAGAAGTATGCAATTGAAACAGAACATTACAAACTAGAAGATGACAAACAAAGAAAAGAAAACATAACGTAAAAGAAAAGTAAACAAAGTTTAGGCTTTCCCCTACGTCACGTCGGGGAAGGGTTCCGCGACGTGTTGACAATGTGTGTTAGTGAATGTTTCTCTGTCGTCTACACGATCTATGTCGAGGAAAGTATCCCCAACATGCTTTTTTCGACGTACATGCCAACGTCAACCGAGACGTCGAAGTAACCTTTCTCGATGTTTTTTGGGATTTTTGTCGACATAGGGCTGCGATGGAAAGAACCAATTTGTTGCAGGAAGTTGTATAAAATGTGATCATATGTAGAACCTTTATTGATGGATGCAAGAGCATCCACACATTGTTGTATTTCATAAAGTATTCCATGGACTCAAACACAAAATGAACATATTCTAGAACAAAACAAACAAAATTGAACCCTTAGATAATGGGCCAAAGTCTACGATGTAAAAGGAAAAGGAGTGAGTCTCAATTTGCCATCAAGCTAATATATTACTTTGTTATTTTTAAAATATATGGTTGGAATTTGCAAGTTGTATTTGTTTCCATTACAAATGCTAATAATTAATTTAATGGTAAAAAATATTTTTAAAAATTGACTGAAAATATTGTAGAAAAGAGATGTAAACCAATAATATTATTAACATGCTGATCATATGTCATAATCATTTTATTTATGTTTGCTTCTTCCCTGGTGCAAGAAAAGAGAGAAATATGTAGTCCAATTAGATAATAATTATGTTTAAGAAAATGATCCAATATGGACGAAATTGAAAAGAAAAGTACAAAATTCAAAGACCAATTTAGACTTGTGTTTACAAGAACAAATATAGTTATGATAGAATGAAACTTGTTTGAGCTATTATGCTATTTAGTAAATTAATTTTATTATTTATTAATGAAAATGTTTAGATTGTAATGCAAACTCAACAATTTTATTTTATTTATTTTTATTTTTATTTTTTTAATAATACCAGTTAAATTCTTGCATATTTCTTTTAATTTTATTTTTTGTTTCTTTATTTTCATCCCTCTTTCTAGTTTCTACATATCTTTCCTCCTCTCTCTCCATCAAATCTGCCCTCACATCGTTGTCACTGACACCAATCATTGCTTACCGCGCCTTCATTTTGTATTGACATTGACATTGACAACCAAACCATCCCTCTACCATATAAAACTAATCAAAATTACTTTTCTAAAACTAATTTAAATTTCTTTCAACAATTTTTCTCTTATCGTTATAGGATATAATTGAGTAATAAAAGGTGTATCAAAAATTAATTCTTATCCAAGATTTTTTACTAAAAGAAAAAATGTTTTGAAACAATGTTCTTTATTACAAACTTGTATTTTTTAAAGTTTAAATTTGATATTTAATCTTTTTCCATTTGCTCTAGTAAGAACCTATGTGGTTTTCTCAAAATATTTTATAAGAATTAAATATTCTTGAATACAATTTTGATATGAACCTAAGTCTATTAGTGCCTTTAAAGTAATTTTCAAATCTTCTATTTTTAGTATAATTAAACAATACCATTTTTGAAAGCTTATTCTTGAAATTAAATTAATTTTGTAATTTATATTACTTAAAAAATCTTTTCCTAAATCTAAATCTCCTCAATTATCATTTTCTTTCATTTCAGACATTTCTTTTTTAATTTCTAAAATTTTATATTTATGTTGAGAAATTTCTCTTTTTAGGCAATTGATTTCAAATTTTAAATCATATATAGAAACTGGTGTTTCTTCCTTTGAAGTTTTAAAATTTGTGAAAGACTTTTCTTCTGAAATTGTTTTCTTTTTTGGAGATGGTTTTGAAGAAGATTATCCTATCAAATAATTTCTAAGTGTTTCTAAAATACGTCGTTTTAAATCTTCATTTGAAACATGGTTGATTGGTTTGAAATAATAAATCATGTTCGGAAGTTAAAACATTTATTTCATTTAAAACACACTTGCATGGATCTTTGATACAACCACAAGCTCTTGGTCCCTCATCTGAAAAAAATTTATGAATCGATTTCATCTGCAATTTCCTACAACTAAATTAGACCCTCGAAACATTGGATATTGCCACACTCTAGAAAGCAACTCTAACAACAACTTTCACATGACCAACTTCAGACCCTCGAAACCACCTTCGATGACCAACACGGAAGACCAGTTTTAGGGTATAACAACCACCTCCAACAACGAACTTTAGTGACTGACTTGACAATTACCTTCACGTGACCAATTTTGAGATTCAACTATAAACTCTAATGAAAATCTCCTTTGATGACTTTGACAATCGCCTTTGTGTGACCAACTTCGACAACCAACTGATAACGTGTATAAACACCCGTTATTATAGTCTCTTTTATTAGAATAATGAGGTCAAAACACATAAGAAGAAGATCAAAGTGTATAACTCATATTGTAAATTCATAAATATTTAGAAATACAACTTTACATAAGCATTATGCATGTTTTACGCGATTATCATGTCTAAACGCAGGATAAGTGGAAAAGAAGAAAGGAGCAAATCACAGAGGACATCTCACGCAGAGGCTACGCGATGAAAATTGCTTGACAATTAACAACCCCAGACGAGGAAACATGTCATCACACGAGGAAAGCTCACTAGAGGACAAGAATAGTAGTTGGAGTGATGTGACTTCATAGGGCCAGAGTCAGCGCTGACACGCTCAGAAGAATAGAAGTTTTTCGCTGAAAAGTTACCTATACAGGCACTTCATCCTCACCGAAAAGAAGAGGCATGAATGGGCCAGTAGAGAGAGCTTGTTGCTGGGGTAGAGAAGGTCATTCCCTTCGGCCCTCTAACTTGTAACATTGATCCATCCCCCTGTATCCCATTTATTCTATATATTTTATACTGTACATATTGTATATTGGCCTACGTCGACCACCATTTTTTTTATTTTTACAATGTATAACTTCTCAATCTACATTCCTATACTTTCCATCAGTTAACGTGTTATTCGTAGCTTAGGTAGATGATAGGTCTTGATTAAGAAGAGTTGCTTGTAAATCTATTCGCATTATTTGCGCTATTGTCATTGTTTGACCAACATAAGTTGCTAACTACCAAAAGGAAAAGTAACAAGAACTTAATTAATGCGCGCGAGGAGGAGTTTCTTCTCTTTCCGAGACTATTTCTAACATGTGTATCCCAAAAGGAGAACAAGTGTCACAACCCAAACCGTACTATCAACGAAAATGTCAAAGTAGTAGGAATAGGATGTGAGTTTGTTACAACTTTGAAATTTTCTTATCGTAAAATATAATTCTCAACTCCTTTTATACTATCAACAAAACTTAAAACGCAACGGTGGTCAACCTAAACGCCAAGTATAATAAATACCTACCAAAATGTTTATTAATAACATGCGTTTGATACATAATTACAACACTTAGACCAAACAACCAATGCTTTATTTCCAAAAGGTCAGGAGTCATCTCGCCGCAAATCCTTCAACCTTCTTCTCTACTTAGCCTAAACGCCTGATTCTGGAAGATGAATTTTTGAAAGAATATCTAAAAGACTGAGGTTTTATGAAATCCTTTCCGCAATACCTTTTCATAAACATCATTTTGCATAAATAACATCAAATAATTTCATCTTGCATAAACCTTTCTTTATGCTTAACATATTCAAAACATAATAATTCACATAAACCCACCTTAGTTAACATTCATTCCTTTCGCCAAGGATCCCAAATCGTTCTCTACTTTTGGTCTCATTACCTTCCGTTTGACTACTGTATCAACACATCTGAGAACTTACGGCTTCATCCTTGTTGCTTAGACCGCTAAGCTTTATATGCTCCTTTTAACACATTAGCCAGGTTCTTATCACCATGTGGTTCGTACACCCCATGGTGGCCTTGACTCTTTATGTGCACATAAAAGTTAGCATCATCTCAAGGAATCAACTAATGGTTTGAAAACCATTTCATAGCATGGAAATCGTAATCATCAAGTCAAGCTTTAACACTCTCATTTAAAACACTTTCACAACTTCTTTTTGAAACACTTTCTCATTTGAAATCATCTTTCAAAATAGTAAAGTGAAACCACAAAACATTTAAGAAGAAAACCACTCACCACACTTTAACAAAAATTCTCCTCTTCCTTTTCTTCTCGTGGAGAGGGAAGAGACATTTTTTTAATTCTACATGTTAATCCCTGTCGAATCAGATTTGACATTTTCTTAGCTAGACCTTACTTCTCGCCTAACCTCATACCACAAATAACTTTAACCACAACACTTTTTGCGAATAACTTTATCGCGTAGTTATATTTTTACAAGAAACCATCCTCGCGAACTACCAACTTTTACTCGCTTAGAACACTTATCGTAAATTTAAATTTCAAGGCTTCCTCACAAACTTCTTCATCGCGAAACTCTTGGTTCTTATCGTGAAGACTACCCAAATCCCTAGTCGTTTTATAACTTACGGACTTTCTTCTGAGAGCGTTTAGACTTATAGATTCTACTACAAACCCTTCTTTTCTCAAAACTACTTCGCGAATTAACTTCTTAATTGCAAAACTTATTCTAACAATAAAAGATTTTATCGCTTAATACTTTCTGCACATATATTCAAAGGTCAATTTTTATAGTAGTTTTAGTCGAAATTTAACTTTCTATACTCGAATTAAAAACGGGTCTCACAACAAGTGTGGACAATGGATACCGAGAGGAAGCAGTCCTTAATTGCAAAATACTATATGGTTCATAAGTGTCCTTTCTAGATATAGCTCGTTAAGTCATATTTGATCATATGGATCTTTGAAAAGCAACCATGTGTGGCATATAATGACTTCGAGAGAAGCATGTCTTAATTTGCGTGATAATACGTGGGCATTCCTGCCTTTATTCTCTTGATACAAGTTAGCTTGTATTACCATACCTTTTTCTTAACCTCGCTTTACAGACTCTCGTTGTGTAGTTAGCAATTTTTACATTTGTTGTTCTTTAATTGTTTCAATTCGCCTAACTGATGAGTTCTCTAGAACTAATGTCTTGAAATAATTTCTTGTGTCCGACCTTGGATCACCCAGGTAAACCTACTATTTTGCTTGCACTTGGACAAACACTAGGAAAACTTGTACTCAATGAGGACTTATGCACTTGGACAAACACAATGAAAACTTGTACTTAGTGATCATCTCATATGCTATGATCATGACCCATGACTTATCCCTTAGAATTAAGCACACAATACATAAAGATATGGTGAACACATTACGCGTAATGACCCTACTTAGTGACGTATTGCAGTTGCACTATACACATGCGAAACTATCAAGTCCAAACCAAAAACCACCAACTCCTAACTCCAACAACAAAATCTGATGACAAATTCTAGCAACCAGCTGCAAAGACCATGCCTCTATGTGACTAGCTTACTTTCAACTACTAACTTTGGCAAAAAAATCACCTCCAATAATCAATTTCGACAACCACCTTCATATGACCAACTACGGGCTCCATCATCCACTTTTGGTGACAAACTCAAACGAAAATCACCTTTGATGATCAATTCTAATGACAACCGCCTCCAACGTTCAATACCAACATTCACCTCCAACAACTAACTTTGCTGAAAACCATCTCTAGCAATTAACTTTAAAGACGACCACATTATGACCAACTAACAATCACCTCGGACAACTAACTCAAACTACCATCTTTGTCCTTCATATCAAACAACGGACTCTATCGACCAATAAAATACTATAAAAAAACAAAACAAAACAAAAACTTGGTTGAAAAAGGTATGCTCAAATACAAATTTGAACCTATTTGTTTATAGTGCTTAACAATAGTCTTTATAGTAATTTGATATTGAGAGATTGTCTAAAAATGATGGGGTCATATTCTTTATAGACCTACTTGTCACATACATCCAGAAGATCAATTGCCTCTTTAACAACCCACCCATAACCTAAGAAAAGGTATTGGTTGAATCTACTCGGCAGAATTGGCCAACTTAACCATTTTAATGAATAAAATTTATAATTTTTTTTATATCCTTGAAATTGATTAAGCAGATCAATTTCATGCACATATACCCTTTATTTATGAACATGTAAATAAACCCGAATGACAATTCCATTTTTTGTGCATGTTTAACACGTACGTTCCATGATGTTAAAATATGTTGTAAGGTTGTTGCCGATATAAATAATAATATTTTGTATACATGAATTGCAATATGTATATGTAGAAATTTGTAAAATATATGTTTGTTTAATTAAATTCACATGGCAATATATCAGTGGTAAGATTTTAAAAAAAAGTATGGATCTGTAGGTGAACATGAGAACAAAAAGTTAAAAGTAAAAAAGATAATAGATAACAAAAAAGAAAACCATAAACGAGATTTGTTGTCTACAACATTTTCTAGCCGAAATTAGTGAAAGATAGAGATACATTTGATCGTTCTCTAAATTTAGAAAAATTGTAATTATTGAACAAATATAGAGGCCTTCTATTGGCTGCTAAGAGAGATTTATTGTGTGCGGATTACATTTTTAAATATTTAATTTAAAAAATAAGTTATTTTGAAAAAAATTAGAGTATTTGGAAGCTACTCAAAACTATTTTTTAAGTGCATTTTAAACATTTTTCACAAAAACGAGTTTAAACAAAAATGAGTTTTTTGAAAAACATTTTTTTCTTAAATCAATCCAAACCACCTCTAGATTTTAAAAAAATTCAGGATAGACGAAACTAGAACAACAACAATCAAAATAACAAGATGATGATGATGATCATATAAAATTTATGGAGAGAAAATAAAAAACATGATCTCTTTCGTTTTCTATTGTATTTAACCTATAACCATATTTGTGCAAGAAATTGTTTATTATGAAAAAATGGATAGAATTATTGAAATATTATTTTTTTATAAAAAATGGTCCCCATGCAAGCATATTATTTAAGCCACATATGGTAACGTTTACTTTTTGAGTTTTTGTTCTTGAAAATAATTATCAGCGGTTGAGTTTTCGTCTTATAAAACTAACATCCTTTTTGAAAAATCATTTGAACACTTCTTTTTAATCCATCTTGGACGAGATCGACCACCGATATTTGGTTGTTTATCCACTTATTGGTTGTTGTAAGGCATTCTCATTATATATCGTCCGATTAAGATTCTAGTAATTTTTTTAAATATTCCCAAATCTTATACCAACCGGCCAAAAAGGGAAGGACTTTTCCCTCTGGGGGTAGGAAAATCATGATCGGGATAGCGGACCAAAAGCTATGGAACTTGGGTGTGGGTCTTTTGTCGAAATGGAATGGTCTTATCTTTTGATTTTTTCTTTTTCGTTAATGGGTTAAGGGCGGGGGTTCCGTTATAAATTAAATATAGTATACCCAACCCGAATCAACATATTTTTTTGTTTTACGCCCCGCAATTCTTCCTCAGCCAGGCTCGGGCAGAATAGTAGCAACTTAAATAGCAATCTTATATATTTTCAATTTATTTCTAAATTTAGTTATCTTTACCAAATATTATATCACAATCTTACCTAATTTTATATAAAAGTCTTCATTTTTAAATCTTTAAATGATTTTTTTAGATGGATATTACCTAATTTTATAACAAAATCTCAGTTCATTTTTAATTCTTTAAATGGATTTTCTAGAAGTAACATAAGAATTTGAATATAATATTTGAATTTTGAAGAATTTCAATGTAATCCTACCGACATGCACCAAGAAGACCCATCATAAGTTGAAAATTTTTGTTAGTTTAAAGAAATCTCGGTGGTTGATCTCGCTCGAGTTTGACTGAGAAAATTATTTGAACAATTTTTCAAAAAATGTTTTAATTTTATAGAACGAAATATCAAACAAGTTATTTTTCATAATTTTTTAAATTTCTTCCTTTGTTATCTATTTTTTTACGGACGGTTCTAAAAATTAAGCCAAATTTTGAAACCTAAAAAATAGCTTTTAAAATTTAAACTTGATTTTGTTTTTGAAATTTGACTAAGAATTCAACAACTATACTTAAAAAATATGAAAATCATGGTAATAGAAATTGATTATGAAAATTGGCTTAGTTTTCAAAAACCAAAAACAAAATATTAAAAGACTTACAAGTATGCCTCTAACCTATAAACTCACTTTGCAATAAAAATGCAAATACATACACTACTACAAAATCGGCTTAAGTTGACGCTTAAAAACTGTCAAGTAAAGGTTTACTTGATGCTTTTAAAAGTGTCAAGTAATCCAATGTCAAGAATAAGAAAAATATACTTGATTGTTTTTAAGCGTCAAGTAAAGCTAGTTTACTTGATAGGTAAAAGGCGTCAAGTATATGAGATTACTTGACACTTTTTAATCGTCAAGTAATCCAGTGTCAAGAATAAGAGTGATTTTGTTTGACAGATTTTAAGCGTCAAGTAGAGTTATACTTAACAGTTTATAAACGTCAAGTACATGTGATTTCTTGACATTTTTTACATGTCAAGAATGTATGTACTCTTGACATGTTTTGCAAGTCAATTTTTTTTTTAAATTATATATTTTAAAATATCTTCATAATGTTTCATGCACCTGTTTTGAAGCCGAATGTATATAAGTAATGCAAGAGATCGAGTACATGTACAAATGTGCTAAAGTACACACTTGTTGAACAATTGAATGAACTAACTTTAATTTCCATCAAAGAACTTTTAATAATATTTTAACATATATAATATCGATGGAACCATATACATACATAGTTAGCCTAACTTTTCTAACAGCAGCCTAACTATAGGTGTATCAACAAAAATATCAACTAAACTAATTCACCTAGATATATTCAAGTATATCAACAAAATATCACACCTATATATATCTCGTATCAACAAAAACTTGTCTATCTAACCCAAAGTATATTTAATTCACCATAAAATCAAATGTGGCCACCCAAAAAATCAGCAAGCTCCATGCGCACTTCATCCAACTCGAATTGACTATATATATGAACTCCTTGTATCAATCTGATATGAAACCGAAAATATTAAAGTTAATACTTAGATTACTTGATAACTCCAACTAGCATATAGCAATGACTTAAATGTGAAGAACTATAAAGACTGAGTGAACAAAAAACTACCTAACATACCATATGCAATAACTACAAAAGGTAGACAAACAATATGCTTTAACTTCTGGCTAAAGTATAATAACCCTACAAATAAAAAAGAGAGACAATCCATTTAATTGCATAAAAAACTACTGAATATGAAATGCAACCACCAGACTGAAAAAAAACTGAATGATCTAAATACATAATTCATTCAAGAAAAATCAACGAGATAGTTGTACAAGCTATAGAACAAATCTTGTCGCAGTAAATCTCTATAATACAAGTAAATATGTCTAAGTTTCTAACATTTTCAATCTCTTCAAACTTGGCAATGGAAAGAGGAACCAATAAAAGGCCTTCCATATAAAAACTATTTAGAAACTTTGTCTAACAAAATATGAAGTCTGCAAATGAACTTTGTTGACTTGGTATATTAGATATTGCTGAGATAACAGAGAGTGGTGTTTAATTTTTAAACAAGTGCAAAGATAATTTCCTAATCATACCTCTTTGGTAGAATTATTCAATAAGCCTTTTGATATGTCAAGATGAGTAAATACTTTGATATGTTTACAAATAAAAATGAGCATAATTACAACACATCTAGAAACTAATCAAATCCAAGAATATCACAAAATCCGCTATTTCTCATCCGAGTCATGGATTATTTTCAAAAGTAAGCGGGCTCATTTCTACCATCATATCCAATCCATTTCCATAGCAACGTTGCTCCACAAAATTGCAACTTTGTTTACTAAGACCAACATGAAGGTTTCTAGATGAAGAATTCCTGACAACTAACTAAGCTAAGCACCAATACGTTTATTCTCAATTGCATCAGTGTTTATTCACTAAAACTAAGTAAACCATGTAAAGAAAGAAGCCATTCAAGGAGAAAGTTATTCAAAATCACTACAAGAATAAGAAAAGAAAAAAAGAACCACTTGAAGTTCATATTTAAGTTACAGACAACTAACTAAAATGATGAAAGAAAGCAAGTCCAACATACTATTTTTTCCATTGCAGAAAGGTAAGCTTATTTATTTTAAGAACTCAAGAAAAGTAGGAACTTAATTTAACCCCCTTCACCAGTTTCAAAAATTCAAATCATACAAATATTAATATTGTAAAATTACATCTAGACTTTAACAAATACCACAAGAAAAAAATATTATCTGCACTAAGACCATGACAGCTTTTTCATATGGCACTAGAGAACTAATTTGATAAACCAGACTACAAAACAGACTCTTGGTAGAAAAAAATGTACCATAAAAATCTTTGATAGTTTCCTTTCTTCCATGTGCTAATATTTAAGTTAATATATATATATTAACTCAAACAAAACAACTTTCCAATAAGATATATGAATTCCAAACATCAAATCTCAATTCAACGCCACAAACTAACCTCTAAAATATATAATTATTCTTATAATTATTGCAACGATAATATTTGAGTTGTGGATATTAGTTGATTTATTGGCTTTTTAGTAACTAATTTATAGGGTTATTATTATAATTTAATTAACACTGTTCTTTTAATTCTAACATTACATCTTTCTAAAATTCATTTTACTCTTAACCATTTAAAATTCTACATGAGAATATCTTCATTTATTTTATTAACTATACTAATTAGTTTTAAACTTAATGTTCAATATTTACAATTTAAAACAAGTGAGAATTGTATTTGTACAATCATTTATATTTTACTTATAAAAATTATGTTTCAAAGATTTTGTAGATTTCAAAATTATTGTCAATAACTTATAAAAATTATGTTTCAAAGATTTTGTAGATTTCAAAATTATTGTCAATCATTTATTTATATATATATAGTTTAGTTGTATTCAATATCTCTTTTGGAAGTATATTCATTTATAAATTTATTTTCTAAAATATTTTTAACCAAACATGACACCAAAAGATCACTCACATCTTTATGCAGTTCTACTGATCAAATGCTTAAATACAAGTTGATACTTAACAATTTGTTTTCTTTTTCAAACTATTGAATAGGAAATTTTGAAACCAAACCCAAATTGCCACATGGTTTACTAAATTAATGATGAAAATACAAATAATTGAATTTGAGACTAATTAAAAAATTGACATGTGTCCCAAATTAAAATTGAAGACATAAATTGACCAATTTTGATAATCACATATTTTCATCATAACCGTTGGATCAAGTTAATTATTTTGGTCAAATTAAATATTATTTACTTGGCCAAAAAAAGAGCTTAATTTAGCCTAAAGGTTAAATATGACCCAAGTCCATGTGATTGAATCCATGAGTCTCGTCTATGGATTAATCAAGCTCAAGCCCATAAAGCCCACTAGAGAACTCTATAAATAGAGGAGTTCTTCTCATTTGCAAGAGTTGGAAATTTTTTACTCTAGAAGATCTAGAGAAAATTCTCTCAAGTGCTAGAAGACTCTCTAACTCCTGAAGCCGACCACCTAAGAAGCACAGACACGGGACACATATAAGATAGGACACGACAAAACGCCATTTCTAAAATAATAGGACACAGACGCGTTGGGGATACGATATTTTTTTAAATTATTTTTTATATAATATATATAAATTTGTCACAAAATACTAAATGTTCTTCATTTCCTCTACAAAAAAAAATACTAAATGTTCTTCACTAAAAGAAAGCATAAAATGTCAAATTAACATTTAACCATTCTAGTTTGTAGGAGTACAAAACATATTAGGTATATTCAATATGGAAAGTGATTTTCCATACAAAAGAATAAAATATTAAAAAACTATGCTCTCAAATCTCAATGACATCTTCATCCTTATCAACACCATCCTCCTTAGTAATTTCAGCCTCCAACTCTAAGTCATTTAAAGATAAATTAGCTACTTCAAGCATGCCCACATCTTCAAGTGAATCAAAAGCATCTCCCACAATATCACATGCCTTCGTTTCTCCTTTTGAATATTCTGGAGTTTTTCTAGACAAAAGACGAAGGTTACGGTGGATAAATACCAAATCCTCTGCACATTAAGGCATCATTTTGTTCCTCTTGACGGAGTTAATAAAGGAATATGTGCTCCAATTTCTTTCACAACATGAAGAGAATGATGGTTGTCCTAAAACTTTAAAACAATCTTTTGAAGCATTGGTGAATAAGTCTCATGAGTTGCCCACCAATTTATACGATCTATAGTGTATCTCTCGCATATGAAATCATAATCATCAAAATCTTCAATTTTTGTAGAAAATTGAGCAAATTCTAAATTCACTTTTGCACGATCCTCAAAGCTGCTAAAATACCTCTTCATACACTTCATTCTCTATCTAGTTAGTTCAACATCTTGATGCGGAGCAACTCAATTGGGATCTTTTGTAAGCCAATCGTCACTATAGTATCTATATAAAAGTTTTAAGAAAATATTAAACTCGAAAAAATTAATTAAGAATCAACTTAGAATGTGATGTGCTATACTAAAATTAATTAAATACCTTGGATTCAAAGAATGTGCTAAACAGTGAAGTGGAGTACTATTCTTGTTCCAACGATCAATGAGAATGTTATACACCACGTCATAGAAAGAAGAGAATTCAGTTGGTCACAATCCTTCGTGTTTATATATGGACATCTTCACCTTTTCAATCATTGTATCCCACATGTCATGCACCAAATGTAAACAATGTGTATATGTATCACAATCTCTTAGCATATCGTATATGGGTGAAGTGAATGACAAAATATAATTAATTTATCCCACCCAAATATCATCGAGCACCAACTCCTTTACATGCCTTGCCTTGACTACATCATCTTCTCTATAACTTTCCTATTTATCACTGATGATCATAGCTTGTAAGCTGCCTTTAATAAGTTTAAACCTCTTAAGCATAATCATAACATATGCAAAACGAGTTTCAGCTATTGAAAGCAATTTAAGAGGCACAAATTCATTAAACATGGTGAGCCTCATGGAATGGTTCATGATAAAAAAATTTCACTACCATGACATCCCCAACAATATCAAAAATCCAGCTGCACTCTCCATAAACAATTTGATTATTTCAATATTCTTGGCAACACAAATGTTTTTCAAGTCAAGATTTAGAGTATGAACTTTGCATGGTGTCCATATAATCGTCGGAAATTGTGCTTCAAAAGTTGTCATGCCCCTTTGCAATTAGGAGCATTATCCGTTATCACTTGAACAACATTCTTATGACCGACTTCATTAATCACTTCCTTCATCAAATTTGCAATGAAGTACTTATCCTTAATCTCACCGGAGCAATCGACTGAATTTAGAAACATTGGCTTGCCATTAGAAATGGCCATGAAGTTTATCAATGACCTTCTTTGTGAGTCACTCCAACCATCACTCACAACGCTCACTCCCTTTTTCTGTCATTCACCTTTAATAGGCATCAGTAGTCTTTCAATATTCGCTTTCTCCCTTTGCAATAGATTATTCCTCAACATATTTTATCCTAGAGGCTTGTATCCCGACAACGAATTGTTTGCGGCATAAGTAAAGGCATCGATAAAAAGGGGGTTTCTCTTCAAATAAAATGGCAAGCTCGCAGAATAAAACATTCGAGCAATAAGCGCATCTAATTGGTCTTGTGATGTCTTTGAATGATTTTTCTAGTGCACTTGTATTGCCCTTCCTTTTCTTGTTCTCAATCTCAAACCTATTTAAATTGGTCACATCCACTCCCCCAATTGATATGGATGAAGATGCCTTGGCAACAGAACACTTGCATATCCGCTATGTCTTTAGGAGTGATCTTTAGACATGACCCAATTCCTTGACCAACTATCTTCAGCAAGTGAGCTCTCACTCTTGTATATGAGCTCTTCTTTATAACGTGACAAAAATTGCATTGCCATGAAAAATTTCCACCTCTGTCACTTAACTTCTTAATCTTAGTCACATATTGCCATAAGAATTTGGAATCATCTTCAATAGTGCTACTTCTAGTTTCCATGGAACTAGTTACTCGTAACAAAAAAAAATTAATTTTGAAGTTTGTTAATGGTGTGTATATAAAAATTTGGTTGATAGTTGAAAAAGATTAAAACTTCGAAAAAAATTAAAACTTTTAAAAAGTTCAAATCTTTAGAAGAAAACAAACTAAAACTAATAAAAAATAACTAAAAGAACATACTTGATAGGTTGTGGTTTGGTGTATTATTGTCTTGCCGGCAAGCAGTAGCTGTGAGCGAGAATTGAAAAAAAAAATTCCGGCAAGCAGTAGCTGTGAGAGGGGAGAAGTGATATTGGCTTTTGATGAGACTTGGGTGTTGTGGGACTCTTTACCGTAGGAGTTGGACAGAATACAGAAGACAAAATGGAGATGAAAGCGGGAGATGAAGAGTCGAATACTGAAGAGCCAAGAGGTGTGGAGTGCACGGAAGAAAATGAAAGAAAATTTGAGTCTATTTAATAAGATCTTTATATTTTATTATTTATTGAAATTAGTGGGCTTTGGGCTGGGCTTCACCTAATTATACATTTATAAAATATACAACATTATTATGTACACTGTAAATGGGCTTGCCGGCTTGGGCTTCTTCCAAAAATTAAAATGGTGTGTGTCCAGATAGGTCTCAGACGTGTCTGGACAATTTAAAAAAAAGGGACACAGATTTTGGCGTGTCAGACACGTGTCCTCAACGTGTCCAGCAGAATCTGTGTCCCCCAAGTGTCTAACACAAATACCAGCTCTAATATGAAGTGTCTGTGTTTCTTAGCCGACCACCCTCGAAGATAGAAGCTTCTTGGGAGATACAAGTTTTCTTCCAACACTCCAACTTCAAGAGCATCACATGCTCCGCTTCCTCAAATCAAGCATAAGCATCCAATCGAGAGAGAATTAGAGGATCAAATTGTAGAGATCGAACCATATCGCATCAAATCAACATAAATACAACATCAACTCAAGTTCAACTCCATGAATCAAATTTCTTCAAAAATCTCGTGCGAACAAATTGGCATGCTCGGTGGACCTCTTTACCTCTCATCTCTCTCTCATCATCTAAATCTACAAGCAAACCAATGGCACCAAAGAAAGCACATCCAAATCTTCTGTTGCAAGCGACGCCTACATGGGACCTATCACCCGCAGTCATTCTAAGTGGATTATCTAAGATCAAGGTTCTACCATCATGCAGAGCATCCTTAAGCAACTGATGGAGTCTCTTAAGGCTGAGGTTTTCATCAAGAAAAATCCTCTGTATGATGACTCTGATTCGGCCTCTAACAAGTCAAAGAGAAAAGCACACCCCGATGTGATGTCTGTCATGATGGCTGATGTAAAGATCGAGGCTGCCATGATGGAGATGGAGAGAAAAATTAATCTCTTGATGAAGGTTGTTCATGAACGAGACTACGAAATCGCAGCTTTAAGAGAGCAGATGCAGACTCATGAAACTATTGAGTCGAGTAAAACTCCACTGCCAAAGTTAATGATAAAGAAAAAGCTGTGTTGCAGGAAAACCAAACGCAACAGTCCATCTCCGCCACTTCTCTGTCAGTTCAACAACTGCAGGATATGATCACAAGCTTCATAAGAGCTCAGTATGAAGGACCACCACAAACTTCTTTTATGTACTCCAAGCCATATACCAAGAGAATCAACAACTTGCAAATGCCTGTTGGGTATCAACCTCTAAAGTCAAACAATTCGACGAAAAGGGCAATCCAAAGCAACACATTGATTACTTTGTTGAAACATGCGAGAATGCAGGATCAAGAGGAAATCAACTATTTAGATTGTTTGTTCAAAATTTAAAAGGAAATGCTTTTGAGTGGTATACCGATTTGGAGCCAGGAACCATTAACAGCTGGGAACAACTAGAAAAGAAGTTCCTCAACTGCTTCTACAGCACTAGGAGCACTGTAAGCATGATGAAGCTTACAAACACGAAGCAGTGAAAGGGAGAGTCAGTCATCGACTACATCAATCGATTGAGGGCTCTGAGTCTTGACTGCAAGGATTGACTCACCTAACTGTCAGCTTTAGAAATGTGCACTCAAGGCATGCACTAGGGCTCCTCTACATTCTACAGGGAATAAAGCCCTGCACATTTGAAGAGCTAGCAACTCAGGCTCATGATATGAAGTTAAGCATCACCAACAGAGGAACTAAGAATTTTCTTGTTTCTGTAGAAAAGAAAGGCAAGAAAGAGATTAAGGGTGCTGAAAAGATAGTGAAGAGCACCGTGAAAGAATCTATGCTTGTAAACACGACCCACTGAAGTTATCCAAAATAAAGGAAGCAAGAGCTGAAAAGAAAGATAATGTAAGCAAGAGGCGATGTCTGACTTTAAATGAAAGACAGAAAAAAGTTTACCCATTTCCTGATTCAGATAGTGCAGACATGCTAGAGCAACTACTGCAGAAGTAGCTTATCCAGCTATTGGAATGTAAACGACCTGAGCAAGCAGGAAAGGTAGATGATCCCAACTACTGCAAGTATCATCGGGTCATCAGTCACCCAGTAGAGAAATTTTTTTGTGCTGAAGGAGCTAATTCTAAGGTTGGCTCGCGAGAAAAAGATCGAGCTAGACTTGGAGGAGGTAACTCAAAGAAACTATGTTGCAGTGACGATAATGTTAGAGGCTCTTTCGTTAAGATTGATTTTTTAGCAAAGAGAAAGCTTGGTGCTGTTCGAGACCTTTGAGTCTATAGTTGTCCAATTCTATCAAGAAGTCTCATCTGAGGATCCTCAAGGAGAGGAAAGACTGATTGAAGAAGACGATGAATGGTGGATAGTTGTGACTCGTCGAAAGAAAAGATAGTCGACTCTAACCCAAAAAGAGTCTCGCTCGTACAGAAATTATAGAAGAACGAATAAGGCTTAAAAGAATAATAGAAAGAAGAATACTCGAAAGCTTAAGCTCGTGCAGGAGGAAGACATGGATTTCTCTCGACCTCAGCACTTAGTAACCTTGGCAAACTTCTTTCCAAAAAGCTTCCTTTGTGATCATCAGGATAAAGACCTAGACGTCGTTGTGTGTCATGCTATCAACGCAACGGAGGAAGAAAACATCCCTCCAAGATCACTAAAAGAGAAGGGAGTATCAAAAGACCAATCGAGATTCAATGTAGAGGATTTGTTATCACTTCCTCAAGAGACCAAAACCATCCTTATTGATGCATTGTTAAATTCAGGAGCATCAAGTTTGAGTACTCCGACAGCAGCATACGAGAATGCTCCTTATTACATGTCTATAGACTTCTTGAATCAGGATTTGTTGTTGGGATCTAAACTTCATAATAGACCCTTGAATTTTTCTAGATACATTCGAGAACAAAGATTTAATTGGATTCTCATCGATAACAGATCAGCTGTCAGCATAATGCCAAAGTCAACTATGAGGCAATTAGGCATCTTGATGGATGAGCTCTTAAATAGCAAGCTGGTAATTTAAGGTTTCAACTAGGGTAGCCAAAGAGTAATAAGCATGATACGCTTAGAACTCACTATTGATGACCTAAAGGCCAGTGCATTGTTTCATGTCATAAACTCAAGGGCCACTTACAAGTTGTTATTAGGTCTTTCTTTGATTCATGGAAATGAAGTAGTAGCTTCAACACTGCATCAGTGCTTCAAATTTTATCAAGACAGTGTAAAGAAAGTTAAAGTCAACTCTAACCCATTCTCAGAGACTGGGTCTCACTTCGCAGATGC
The DNA here is from genome assembly GCA_025688845.1 of Cucumis hystrix. NCBI lineage: Eukaryota > Viridiplantae > Streptophyta > Magnoliopsida > Cucurbitales > Cucurbitaceae > Cucumis > Cucumis hystrix. Next base: position 9,745,951 of record CM046886.1, read on the forward strand.
AATGTTTTATTTGAAGCATGATAATATCTCAGAAGCTTTGCCTGCAGAAATTCCCCTTATAAAAAGAGAAGATAGTTCATAGCTGAAATCACTTGCAAGCAGAGAACCACATGAAAGTAAGGAACCTCTAACTTTGGAAAGGGTGAAGCATACATTGGCAGCACAAATAATATGATCTTGAAGGATGAAAAGGCTTCAAACTCACCAATTTTGCGCTATGTCTCTCTATTGAGGCACAAAAAAGGCGAGTCACCATTTGTGGAGTCTCCAAAAGGCTTGAAGGTTGGTGACATCGAAGTCTTAAAAGAAAGCTTCACTACACCACTAACTAAGATAACAAAGTAGAAGATAAAGATAGACCTGACATAAGCAAACTTGCCCCAACGAATGAAAGACGGATTCGACCCCAACGCTTACAAAGTAATGGCAAAGGCAGGGTATGACATAGCTCACACCGAGTTCAAAAGCTTGAAAATTTATGACCGACCAAAGCTCTCCTCAACTCAAAAGAAGATTTTACAGGAAGGACAAGCTATACCCATGTCGAGAAAGGACTTAGATACAAATCGCAAGAGCCAATCCATATAACTAGAAAGGTGAAGGAAAGAGTGGTTGACAACAATCATATAATTATAGAGGAGGTTGATAGTACGGAATAAAAAGGAGGCGATAATCAGAGAACCTCAGTATTTGACCGAATTAAACTATATGTTGCACGAGGCCTAGTATTTGAAAGTCTAAGCATGACGAAGGCAGAAAGAGAAAGTCACCAGTTAACATCCAGCCTTGAACGACCTTCGACCTTTCGAAGACTAATACTGACCTTTATAAAAGAGAAAAGCACATGCCAGGCCTCAGAGGCTACAAGATCATCAGCCTTTGAAAGGCTAGGTATGTCTAAAAAGAAAAATGTACAAGCACCATGTGCTCCAATTTTTAATCGTCTTGGGATGGAGGCTCACACATGTCAACATTGGTTCCAGCAAAGATACAAAGAATAAGTACATGAGTTTGCTCATCGAATACAGAGACATCTTTGCTTGGTCGTACAAGGAGATGCGAGGACTTGATCCAAAAGTAGCAGTTCATCATCTCATAATTAAACCAGAATATCGACCGATTAAACAAGCGCAATGACGTTTTTTACCAGAGCTTATTCCCCAAATTGAGGTGGATGTCAACAAGTTTATTGAAGCAAGATTCATTTGCGAGGTCAAATATCCAACGTGGATAGCAAACATTGTCTCTGTCATAAAAAAAAACTGGCAACTTCACGTTTGTATAGACTTTCGTGACCTAAATAATGCATGCCCTAAAGATGATTTTTCTTTGCCCATCACAGAAATCATGGTTGATGCAACTATTGGACACGAGGCATTGTCATTTATGGATGGATTGTCTGGATATAACCAAATATGAATGGCCCTCTCAGTTGAAGAGAAATGATAGTCTTCAAAACTCCAAAGGGAATATACAGTTACAAGGTGATACCCTTTGGATTGAAAAATTTCGGTGCTACTTATCAACGTGCTATGCAGAAAGGGTTTGATGATATGTTGCATAAGTAAGTCGAATGTTATGTTGATGACCTTGTGGTCAAATCAAGAGACGACAAGACCATTTGAAGGATCTAAAAGTTGTGTTCGATGGCTTGCAAAAATATTAGCTGAGGATAAACCCTCTCAAGTGCACGTTTGGTGTTACTTCATAAAAGTTTCTTGAATTCATTGTAAGGCACCCAGGGATCAAAATAGACCAGTCCAAGATTGATGCCATTCAAAAGATGTCGAGGTCAAAGAGTTTGCATGACCTAAGTAGTCTCTAGGGATGATTTGCATACATCAGAAGGTTCATTTCTAACATGGTCGGTCGATGTCAACCTTTTCAAAAGTTGATGAGAAAATGAGAAAATTTTGTGTTGGATGAGGCTTGTCAGAATGCCTTTGATAGCATAAAGAAATACTTGTTTAGTCCCCCAGTGCTAGGAGCTCCAGTACCTGGCAAGCCATTAATACTATACACTACTGCACAAGAAAGGTTCTTAGAAGCATTGTTGGCGCAAGAGGAGGAAAAGGAAGAGGAGCATGCTTTCTAATATCTAAGTAGAACCTTAGTTGGGGCTGAAGTTAACTATTCTCTCATTGAGAAGATGTGCCTTACACTTTTCTTTGCCATCGATAAGTTGAAGCATTATATGCAAGCCTTCACGACTCATCTAGTGGCAAAGGTGGACCCTCTAAAGTATGTTTTGTCCAAGCCAATCATATCTGGATGCTTAGCTAAATGGGCGATTCTACTTTAGCAATATGATATTGTCTGTATTTCACAAGAGGCGATAAAAGGACAAGCGTTGTCAGACTTTTTAGCAGACCACCTAATTCTGTCGGATTGGAAGTTATGTAAAGACGTGCCAGACAATGAAGTTTTCTTCATAAAAATTATGGAACCTTGGACTATGTACTTTAATGGTGCAGCACGAAAAAGTGGTACGGGGAAGGCATCGTCCTCATTTCTCCTAAGAAACATCTGTTGACTTACAATTTTACGCTCGCTGAATTATGCTCGAACAATGAGGTTGAATATCATACTTTGATAATTGGCCATCAAATGGAGCTAAAAGTTGGAGTATCGTGCATATAAACTTATGATGATTCAAAGTTGATAATCAATCGACTCTCGCTTCAGTATGATGTGAAACATGAAGACTTGAAGCCATACTCACTTATGCTCGACAATTGATGGAAAGATTTCATAGCGTGATGATGGAACATGTCTCTAGAGCAGAATATAAGAGGGCAGACGCATTGGCAAATTTGGCCACTGCCTTGACGATGTCGGATGATGTAACTCTAAATATACCACTTTATCAACAATGGATTATGTCTCCAATTGTGTTTGAATGTCAGGAGGCGAACGTGACGACATCCCATTTGATTGATGAAGAGGATTGGCATCAATCCATCATAGAGTATCTTGAACAGGAAAAGCTTCCAAAGGATTTCCGTCATAAAGCTGAGGTGTGAAAAAGAGCTTCGCACTTCATTTATTTACAAGGGAACCTTATATCGTTGTTCTCTTGAAGGACTCGTCCTTCGATGTGTTGGAAATGAAGAGTCGATAAAAGCTCTAAAGGAAGCGCATGCAGGTGTCTCTGGTGCATCAATCAGGACTAAAGCTTCAATTCAGCCTAATAAGAATGAGCTATTACTTACCTAAGATGATCCAAGATTCAATGGACTATGCAAAGAAGTGCGAAGCTTGTCAATACCATGCAAACTTAATACACCAACCACTAGAGCCTCTTCATCCAACTCTGGCTTCCTAGCCGTTCGAGGCATAGGGACTTGATCTGGTTGGCCCCATTATACCAAAATCATCAACAGGACATTCTTATATCCTTGCAGCAACATACTATTTTTCAAGGTGGGCTGATCAGGCCATTCCCTTGAGAGGCTAAAAAGGAGAATGTGGCGGACTTTATTCGAACGAACATCATCTATCGATACGGTATTCCTTATTGAATTATGACGAATAGTGGAAGGAAATTCTCCAATAGCATGATAGAAAAATTATGTGCAAAAATCAAGTTCAACCAATACAAGTCATCCATGTACAATGTAGCTGTGAATGGGCTAGGAGAAGCATTCAACAAAACGTTGTGAAATCTTCTAAAGAAAATTATCTTCAGTCGAAGAGAGATTAGCAAGAAAGGATCGGTGAAGCATTGTGGGCTTATCAAACCATTCATCGCACTCCACAGGGGTTACACCATATTCACTTGTTTACGGTATGGAGGTCGTCCTTCCTCTCGAGAGAGAAATTCCATCCTTGAGAATGACAATTCAAGAGGGTCTAACTACTAAAGACAATGCTAAATTACACCTTCAAGAGTTAAAAGCACTTGACGAAAAGAGATTAGAAGCTCAACAAGCACTGGAATGTTATCAAGCACGAATGTCTAATGCTTTTGAAAAACATGTAAAGCCCCGATCATTTCAAATTGGTGATTTAGTGCTCGCAGTGAGAAGACCTATCATCACGTCAAATAAGTTTTCACGAATGGGACAGAACCTACATCATCAAAGAAGTTTTCACGAATGGAGCATACAAAATCATCGATCAATACGGATTACGAATTGACCCCATCAATGAAAATTTTCTCAAGAAATTTTGTGCTTAATTTTGTATATAAAAAAAATGTTACACTTGAACTACGTTATAACTTGATCCCTATATTATAAAGGGTACGTAAGCAGCTTAAGGAAACTCTTAAGTTCAGTCTAGAAAAAAAATCACTTGAACTACATTATAACTTGATCCTTATATTATAAAGGGTACGTAGGCAACTTAAGAAAAACCTTAAGTTCAGTCCAGAAAAATTAAAAAGTTGAACTATGTTATGACTTGATCCCTATAAGGGTACGTAGACAACTTAAAATAATTCTTAAGTTTAGTCATACATAAAACAAGAGCAGTGGTATGACCACGTAAAGCATGGCACTACCAATTGATGGCGTTCATTCTCATTAAAGAATATCATTTTAAAGTTGAAGATGTTCTACTGGGGGCAATATAAAAAATCAAAGAGGTGTTGCACTAGAAGTAATATGTTGCAAAGTTAGATGCTTATAAGGGGCATCACTCCACTGAAGTTCAATACTCCATCTTCAAAATTAGAAGTTCCTCATAATTATCTTTGTTGATGTTTCTTGAAATTCAAGATTTAGAAAAGTTTAGAAGTTCCTCAAAATCAAATTCTATGGAATTTGTTGATGTTTCGTGAAATTCAAGTTCAAATAAGTTTAGAAGTTCTTCGAAATCAATTTTTGAGGCTTTGTTGATGTCTCTTGAGATTAAAGAAAAAAAAAAGAGAAAATAAGTTCAAACAAGTTTAGAAGTGCAAACGATAGCAAACAAAAAAAAAACGAAAAAAGAAGAAGAAAAAAAAAAAAAGAGGGGGCTCACCTTTTGAAAATATGTCGAAGAAGTTTGATCGTTCCTACTAGGGAGGTGAATCTGATGGCGATTTTGTGATTATCTCCTAGAAGAAGTTGGATCACTGATAGCGAAGCAGAACCAAGATGTCTGATCGTTCCTACTAGGGAGGTAGATCTGACGATAAATCTCTGATCGTTTCCTAGTAAAAGTTGGATCATTGCCAAAGCAGAACTAAGATGCCCGATTGTTCCTACTAGGGAGGTGGATCTAACGACAAATGTCTGATCGTCCCCTAGTAGAAGTTGGATCGCTGATGGTGAAGCAGAACGCAAATGTCCGATAGTTTCTACTAGAAAGGTGGATCTGATAGTAAATATTTGATTGTCCCCTAGTAGAAGTTGGATCGCTGACGACGAAGCGGAACGCAAATGCCCGATCGTTCCTACTAGGGAGGTGGATCTGACAGTTCTAGTAGAAATTGGATCACTAATAGCGAAGAAGAACCAAGATGTCCGATATTTCCTACTATGGAGGTGAATTTGATGGCAAATGCCCAATTGTCTCCTAATAGAAGTTGGAACCCTGCCGACAAAACAAAACCAAGATGTCTGATCATTCCTACTAGGGAGGTGGATCTGACGGAAAATGCTCGATCGTCCCCTAGTAGAAGTTGGATTGTTGTCGACAAAACAAAAGCAAGATGTCTGATCGTTCCTACAAGAGAGGTGGATCTGACGGCAAATGCCCAATCGTCCCTTAGTAGAAGTTGGATCGTTGACAGCAGAGTCACCAATGCAAACGATTGCACAAAAGAAGAAGAAGAAGAAGATCTTACCTTTAGTTCCTTTAAAAAAGGGGAACAAAAAGTTAGGGAAAAAAATATAGAAAAAAATCTTACCATCAGTTCCGGTAAAAAAAAAGGGACAAAAAGTTAGGAAAAAAAAGAGGGAAAAAAAAAGAAAGAGACTGAAAGGGAGAAGAGAAGTTTTTTTCATAACTTTCTTTTGCTTGATGAGGAATGAATGATCAAGATGTGGGTCTATTTATAAGGTCAACAAATCTAATTCCTAAAAGGATTAAGAATGATATTTAATCTTTTTTTTAATAATATAGAAAAGATAATCCAATTATATTATCATTATCATTATCATCATCATTATTATTATTATTATTATTATTATTATTATTATTATTATTATTAT
>CM046886.1:9752100-9890076 GCA_025688845.1 Cucumis hystrix
TATTATTATTATTATTATTATTATTATTATTATTATTATTATTATTAAAATCATTTTGGGATAAATGTCGAATTTCATTTCTTAGATAATTAAGATATTTAAATATTTCAAAATTTGGGATTTTATTACCAATTTAAAAATTAAAATTTGGGTTTAAAATCCAAGTCAAATTAACTTGCATATATGACCTCATTTTTAATCTCAAATTTAAATCAGAGTAATAAATCCAACTTTGTCCCAAGATTGAGGACTTTATTTTTATCTCAAATTAAAATTGGTCATCCCAAATTCTTGTGCATCCTCAAGACAAATTAGGATGTCTTAGAAACCTCATCCTTGTTTCAAATTAAATTTTGATTATATTCCCAATTTTTTTAAAAAAAAATCAAATTTAAACTTTTGTCCTCAAATCAAATTAAATTGTAGATAAATCTTGTACTTTTCTCAAATTAATTAAGGTTTGACCATATTCCAAACCTTATTTCAAATTTAAATCAAACTCATGTACTAAATTCATAATTTGATTAATTTGATATGTTGAATTGAGCAAAAAAAAAAACTTGCATTTTGACTTTAAATTTATCTTTTTCTAGATTCATTCATCCATATACGTGCATAAATCTCGAATAGAGGACATTTGTTGAATAGAAAATTTTAAGATCAATCCCAAATTGCTACATCATTTACTAAATTAACGAATAAAATATAAATAATTGAATTTAGGACTAATTAAAAATTTGACATGTGTCCCTGATTAAAATTGAAGACATAAATTGGCCAATTCTGATAATGTCACGTGTTTTCATCATAACCATTGGATCAATTTAATTATTTTGGTCCAATTAAATATTATTTATTTGGGTTAAAAAAAAATAAGCTTAATTTAGCCCATATACTAAATATGACCTCAAATCCACGTAGTTGAGCCCATGGGCTTGGTTGGGTCTGGTCCATGTACCAACCAAGCCCATAAAGCCCACAAGAGAACTCCATAAATAGATGAGTTCTCATTAGTAGGGTTGAAAAATTTTCTCTAGAAGGTCTAAAGAGAATTCTCCCAAGAGCTAGAAGACTTCTAAAGTCGACCATCCGATTAAATTCTAGAAATCGAACCACATCGCATCAAATCAACACAAGCACAACATCAACTAAGTTTAACTCCACAAATCAAATTTCTCTGAAAATTTCGTGAACACAAACAAAAAAAAATTGTAATATTTTTTTCCTTTTAAAATTATTGAATCGGAGGGAGATACATGGAATTGAGTAACATCTGCTCTAATAAATAAAAACAAAACAAAATGGGAAATAGAGTAGAACTTCAAACTCACATTTGACCATCATTATTATTTCTCACATGTTCTTATGATATCGCTTTCATTTGAATTATTCTGATTGACTTAAGACTTAGTATAACAATAATCAAGCTATAACACATAGAAACTACTTAAATGATCTATAAATATAATAAGAGAAATTCCCTTCAATTATTAATGCTTAAATGGAGTAAAGAGAAGAAGGAAGCCTTGGCTCTGCAACAAGATCAAGAGGAAATTTCTTTGGAGTTGAAAGACCGAAAACTTCATCCATATTCAAATCTTCAATCTTCATATCTCCACTCAACTTCCAAGTAAACCCATGCAACAAATTAGCTAAACTTGATTGGATAACCTTCAAGCCAAGACTGTAACCAGGACACATCCTTCTTCCTGACCCAAATGGCAAAAGCTCAAAGTCTTGACCTTTCACATCAATGTTCTTTCCCATGAACCTTTCTGGCTTAAATTCAAGTGGATTTTCCCACACTGTTGGGTCTCTACCAATAGTCCATACATTCACAAGCACTCTAGTGCCTTTGGCTATGTCATACCCTGCAATTTGACAATCCTCTCGAGCCATTCTTGGCACTAACATTGGAGCCACTGGGTGCAGTCTCATTGTTTCTTTGGCAATTGCATCGATGTAAGGTAAATTTACAATGTCTTTCTCTTCTATCCATCTTTCTCTTCCGATTACTCTATCGAGTTCTTCTCTTGCCTTGTTGAATATCTCTGGGTTTTTTAATAACTCTGATATTGCCCATTCTACTGTCACGGCTGAACTCTCTGTTCCACCTGCTATAAGGTCCTACATGTTTTGAAAAAAACAATTATCGTTCTTGTGAGTTAAAAGTATTTGTAGAATCGTTTAAAAATACTTGAAAATGGTTTTAGTCATTTTAAAATTAATTTGCTTATTTGAAAAATGTAATTAATATTAGGCTAAATTACAAAAGTTAGTATTGAGTTTTTGTAGTTTGTATAAATAATACCCTCTATTATTCTTTTGAAAGTGGACATATTGCCTTTAAGTTTAAACTACTACACAAGATCTGTGTTTGTGAAAAAAGAATAATTTAAGAAGTGGCAAGCTATGGTTAAAACAAGGTATAGACTCTAAAGGAAAAGAACTTTACCTGAGTAAAAGCCTTGACTCCATGTCTTTCAAGTTTAACTTCAAGATCAGGATCATCAGCCAATTGCAGCAAAACATCCACCATATCTTTAGCCACATAATTCTCAACTCCCTTTCTTCTTTCATTATGTTCATCCAACACACGTTCAAGAAACCTATCAAATTTCTTACTCAAAGCCTTCATTCTCTTCACATACCCTTGCAAATCCAAGAAATCAATCCATGGAATTGAATCCCCAATATTCAACACACCACTCAGCAAAAACAACTCATCCAACATTTTCTTAAACTCATCTGGACTAACTATCCCATTTTCTGATCCATCCGTATATTTTTTTCCCAACACCATCCTACTTATCACATTCAAACTCACCGTAGACAAATAATCCTTGAGCTTAATTACTTCACCACAAGACTTGTAAATGTCTCTAATCAGACCATTCATTTCTTCCTTACGTATATACTCATAAGAATCAAGTCTTCTTACACTAAAAAGCTCCATCAAACACATCTTACGAGCTTGCCGCCAGTAAGGGCCGTATTGGGACCAAGTAATGTTGGAATAGTCATAAGTTGTGTATTTTCCAGCCGCAGTTTTTGGGCGCGACACGAAATTCAAATCTTGTGTTTTGAGGAAAATCTTTGCCATTTCAACGGAGGATCCAACGACGACAGGGAATGATCCGAAACGAAGATGCATGATGGGGCCGTATTTTTTGGAGAGCTGATGAATGGATTGGTGAGGCAGAGAGCCAATTAAGTCGAGGTTTCCAATTAAGGGCCATGGTTTTGGCCCGGGAGGAAGGTTGAGTTTGCGACGGCGGAGACGGCGGGAGAGGAGGAGGATAGCCAAGGTGGCTATCCAAGCAGCAACTACATAAGGAAACTTCATTTCCATGGTGAATTTGATGGTAGGAAATGGGGATTTGTTGTTATTTGTGATGGTGGAAGTGTGATGAGGCTTGAAGAGGTATAAATAGGAATGGAAATTAGGTAGAAGTGGGAGTTATATCAATTTGAAAATTACAAGTTAATTTCGTAAAAGTTGTGTTCATCATTTCTTTGAACTTACAAGTGAAATTCTTGTGAACCACAAAACGTTGATTTTGAGTGAGAAAAGAGAAAGACAAATGATGGAAATTTCGCCATTATTCAAAAGCAAATTCATAGTGGACCATGTCAGTGTGAACACGTAGGGTCGTTACGTTTGCTGCATTATTGGATAGTAACACTATTAATGTTAATTACAACTTGACTCTAAAATCACTAATGTATTAAAATAAATATCCTTAATTACATTAATTTACTATTATTGACACTGCCAATTCCCAAACTAAAACTCATGTTTGTTACTCAATTTTCAACACTTTGCTTGCGAATAATTTTTCACATCTTCTTCCCTAACCAAAACGGTGGGTTTTATCTTTCTTCCATCTTCTTTCGTTTTTCATTTTATATATAATTTTATGGCAAATATAGTTCCGTTCAATTAATTAACAAATATTAATCTATTGAAATATTTACTTTAAGAGTATTTGTCAGGTGCTAGTCGGCTGTTATACTCGTACTGTTCTTAATTTCTTTTTTCTTTTTTCTTTTTATTTCGGAAATGTTTTTCCAGATTTTATTTTCCTTCATTTCTTTATTTCTTTACTTTTTTATGATATACATTTTCTTTTTATTGATTTTTTAATCTTTTTTCTTTTTATCTTTTTCAGATTTTTAATGTATGAGATAATTCAAAATATTCTTTCAATCAATTGTACATTTAACTGCACACTATTTATCATATACTTTTATCGTCTTTCTAACACTGTCAATTGTACACCTAATGAGATATAAATATATAAATTCAATTGGTTACTAAAGTACATCCCCCACCCTCAACACAATAATGTTAAAAAAATCAAGAAAAGAGGACAACTAACATATTAAACAAAGGTTCATCCCCCACCCTTCGGAATAACAACGAATGAAAAAAGAGAACCCAATCCCTCAACATCCTAGTAATCAAGCAAGATTCACCTTCCTCTCAACACAACAATGTTAAGAAAATCACAATCCCCAAGAACAATGAATCAAGAAAAGGATAACACACCCTCGTGGTCATAATTTTTGGATTGGGTATATAGCCCCAAATTTGTTAGATAAAAATATTTGTTAACTCGAAGCACATACACTTTTTGTTTCCATGTCATAGGAGGTTTGGTTGTTACATTTGAAGTTTTTCCGAAAGAAAAATTGTGTTCGTAATTTTTTTAAAAAACCAACCATGCCATGTTAGGTTCTTCGGTAAAAAATTTCATGTTTCAAAATTAGGTAGCTCTATGAATATTTTTAAGATTAAATACTGATACAGGTTACTTAATGAACACTACAAGAAAATAGGCTTATCCCGACGTCATAACAAACGTCGGAAAAAATGACATCGGAAAAGAGAGGAAATGCCGACATTGTGAAAGACACATCGGGATAAGGAGGTAAGGCCGATGTGGCAAAAGATGACGTCGGGGGCAAGCATAAATTAAATAATATGGTTAAACCTTTGGCGACGTTTTTACCTACGACATCTGCAAAGGTTTAAATAGTATTATTCAATTCAAACCTTTGCTGACATCGTGTGTAAGAACGTCGGCAAAAGTTTTAAATGAATATTAATTTTAAAGCTTTAAACGACGTCCTTACCCTCAACGTAATTCAAACCTTTGCCGACGTCGTTGACGTTGAGGGTAAGGACATCGGCAAAAGCTTTAACATTAATATTCATTTCAAACTTTTGCCGACGTTCTTACACACGACGTCGACGTCAGAGTTGACCACGTCAGCAAAGGTTGGACGCATTAATTATTATGGTTGGGCTTTTTCCGACACCATTAGTGAAATGTTGAGGAAAGTTGGAAGGCCGACGTTTTTGTATTGCATTGGCTTTTTCTTTCCCAATTTCTTATGTGAATACAAAATAGAAAATGTGAAACCGAAAGAGAAAAGAAAAGAAAAAAAGAAAGAGAGGGAAGAAGGAGAATTTGGTCCCAGCATCATCGTCCGCCAGTCGTCGCCTTCTCGCGTAGGTACGTCACGCGTCGGCATTTATTGTTCACCGACGTAGCCCTTTCTCAACGTCAAGAAAAGTTTTTTCGACTTTGTTTTCCTGAAGTTTGTGTCAACGTCTCAAAGTACATAGGTAAAGGCATTGTCGACGTTTTATTCACCCTTTGCCGACGTCTTTGTGCCTCGGTGAAGGCCTTTTTTCCTGTAGTGGAACAATGTACTAGAACAGGTTGTTGTACTTGATCTTGCAACGAATCAACAAGACATTGCTACTATACTATGTTCACAACCTTCCATTGTCAGTTACTAGTGACGTTGAGTTACTAATGAACGACAACAAAAGGATACAACATCATCATTAGACACTAGGCATAGAATTAGGCAGTTAGCGTACTTTCACCTAATCTGTGAGTCTGACCTAGTTTGTCGTCAAAGTACTAGAATGAACCGAAGATGCTTTGCCATTTTGTGCCACTTACTTAGGACTAGGTTGGACTAGCACCGATAAAAATCGTAGATGTCGAGGAGAGTATAATCATGTTTTTCCACGTAATGGCACACAATGTGAAGAATCAAGTCATTCAATGGGAGTTTGTGGGGTCTGGTGAGACAATTTCATGGCATTTCAACATAGTCTTGTTGGCAGTTCTACGTCTGCATGACAAGTTGTTGAAAAAACTGCAACCAGTAACAAATGCGTGCCAGATCCTCGATGGAAGTGGTTTGAGGTATTATGTTTTTTACACAATCGTTACTTGGACGTGTCACATTTGCACTATACATATTCACCGTTTTGCCACATTACAAAATTGCCTTAGTGCATTACATACATAAAAGTGAACGTGTTGGCAACCGATAGTCCAAGATATAGAACATGAAAGGGAGAATTTGCCACAAATGTCCTAGAGGTATGTGATATGAAAGGAGAATTTGTTTTCGTCTTAGCCCGCTAAGAAGGATCTGCCGCCAATTCGCACATCCTTAGAGATGTTATTTCAAGACCAAACGAGTTGAAGGTTCCGAAGGGTAACTACGTACACATACTTCTTTTCAAAAATATTTATAGTTTCCTCAATTACTGCATTTAAAGCGTTCGATATCCTAACATGATATTACTACCTATGCCATGTCGGGTATTCCAACGTTGAGGGGTTTTGGCTCCATACAGAGGACAAAGATGCCACCTGCAAGAGTGACGTGGTGCGGATAATGCACCTACAACGGTTAGAGAGTTCTTCAATTTGAAACTTTCTTCTACATAAAATGTGTTTGAAAGAGCTTTTGGTCTGTTGAAAGGTCGTTGGGCAATTCTACGAGGAAAGTCTCATTATCTAGTGCAAGTTCAATGTCTCACGATAATGACATGTTGTCTACTGCACAACCTCATCAATAGAGAGATGACAAATGCTAATATACCAGAGGATATAGATGAGGGTGATTCCACATATGCAACAATTGCAAGTGACGACATTATCTACATTGAAACCTCAAACGAATAGAGTCAATGGAGGGATGAGTTGACAGAAGAAATGCTCAGTGAATGGGTTACATAATCAGTAGTACCTTTAGTTTATCAGTAGTACCGTTTTATGTAATTTATTAATGATAGACACTTTACTTGTTTATGTCATACGTTTTAAATTTTTCTTACCAAATGTATCTATGTACCTACGACATCAATGAAATATTGACAAATCACTTGAAGCACAATGTATTAAGTTGGATGTGTTATGCCTTGTGTAACTCACTTGAATAACATGTTTATGTTTATTTACTAATATAGAAAGTTCTTCTCGAGCCCCTAAACACATATGGACAAAAGAGGAAGAGTCCATTCTGGTTGAGTGCTTGGTGGGTCTCCGTCGGTGGCTGGAAGTCAGACAACGAGACCTTTAGACCTGGGTACCTGGCACGATGGCAGAAGCTGCCAAGATGTAACAACCAAAGTTCTTTGACTATTGACTATCAGATAAAGACCCTCAAGAGAACGTTCGAGGCTATAACATAATGTGTGGCCCATCATGCAATGGGTTTGGTTGGAAAGATGAATTCAAGTGAATCATTGATGAGAAGAAATTGTTCGACAATTGGGTGAAGGTAGGTTATTCATTATGTCAAACTGATAATTTATTTAAACATTTGCACAAAATCATCTCGCCGCCACGGGCCTCCTAAACAAATCATTTCCCTATTACGACGACCAATGTTATGTGTTTGGGAAAGATCGTGCTTCATGAGCACGTGCGAAGACATTCGCCTATGTGGGGTCGAATGTGCTTGAAGGGTATGAGGGATTTTCTGTTAACAATGGAAACGATTCGGAGGTCCCTATGATGTATAGTCAGAGACTAGACATGTCACCTGACGACATCATAGGCACACGACCTGGTCGCTCAACTGAGGGTATAAATGCTTCAAGCAGAAGCAAGAGGAAGCGGGGAGGCCAAACGGCTGAAACTATGAAAATCATTCGTAATACAATGAAATATGTGAATGACTAGTCGAAGGCCATTGTAGAATGACCGAATGTACAACATCAATCGGAGGACGCCTCCTATGCATAAGTCATGAAACAATTGCAGGCAATCCCTGAACTGAGCACTCGCGACAGGATGTGCCTTATGTGGATATTAATGTGTAATGTCCACGATATGAAAGCACTTTGGGAGATATCCAACGAGCTTAAATTGGACTATTGCACGGTCATGCTCGAAGATAACGCTTTTAGGAATTGATGATCTTTTAACAATCCCTTCTAAGGGATGGCTAGTCCAAGGTGCTGAACAACAAAGTTTGATTTTGGAAAAACACCATCATTATGGAAATGTACACGCAGTAGAAAAATTACGCCAGTCCATTGAGATATGGTATGCTACAAGTGAATATTTACGACAAGAAATGAATCCTAATTTTAGGATGACTGACCCTTTTAATCCAGTCCATATAATGTATTTTTCGGGAGCTCGACCAATTTTTTATTTCCTTCGTTTGTCCCGCCTGTCTGTTGGTTCATCTGCTTTAAGGCATTTCTCTTAATTTCGTAATCTATTGTAAAAAACTTTTGTATGAAGCTTTTGAATATTGATGAAGTTATGTTCAGGGAAATGTGTATTTGAAATGTCTTTTGCGTTGCTTTATTACCAAAGTTACTATGCTTCAATTAATATGGCGCACAATTATCTAAATTTTTTATGTAAGCATTATGTTGAGATAGGTTGAAATTTAATGGAGTAAGAATCCTAAGTAAACAATTTTAATAATAGCGATTTATGTTTACTCGTGTACGATAGAAAAAAGAAAGTGGTGAAAAGTAACCATTTAAGCTAAATTTATGAAATGAATGTCGTAATTAAGAAGATTAAGGAAAATGATTTTAAGAAAAATATTGCATTTCATGACAAATATATATGCATGGAAAAAATATTATTGAAAATGTCGTAATTAGAAGCTTACTTAATTCGATGTACAATATATATGCACAAAAAAAAAAAGTCATGAAACATCACGATTGATGCTAAATTTATTAAACGAATATCATAATCAAAATTATTTAATAAAACCAATTTATGAAAACTGTGTATTGCATCTACAACATATATTTTAGAAAAGAAAAAAAAAAGTAATCAAAAACCCATGTTGTAATAGTCTGCACTCCAAACACAGACTATAATAGTTTACACCTCAAACACAGATTACCAAATAGACTATAATATTCTGCACCCCAAACTTAGACTATCATAACATAGATTATAATAGTATGATCTTTAAATGCAGACTATTATAAGTTACTTTTCATCCCAAACTTTCCCTAAAAGCTTGGTCTAAATTTTGTTATACATGAAAATTCTTCATGATGTGTTGTATGTGTAATTTTTTTTATTAAGTTATACCTATTAATACTTCAAAGTCTAATTATTATATCTTTCAACCGTCTCTAACTTTAAGTGTATGAATAAGAAATTATTAAATGAATACAATTACTTAGTTTTATAAACTATTAATAAACTACCTAACATAAGTTAGTATGAAATTCATTTTTCAATGGTTATAATTAATTATTTAATTTTTTATATTATTAGTTTTAATTTGATCCTTGGTTACTAACCTATTATCATTATCTGTAAATGTCTTACTAAATTCCTTATAAACATATCATATTTTTCTCTTTTTTGACCTTTTCATTTTTTATATTGTTTATTGAAAATATGTTATTTAACTAAAACTAATTGATGAAAATAAAATTTATAATTGATAATAATGAAAACATCTCAATAAGCAGTGATAGTGTACTTATTCAACCATGTATCTATGCTTTGTTTGCCCTACATATATATCTGTACACATATATTTATTAATTTATCAAATACTATATTACTTCTTTTCACAGCTCATTATTCTAAAAAGCATAGCTGAAAAAAATTATTTTAACTATATGTGTGTATACATAGTTAAAAGGAACTCATTTCTTTTAAGAATGAAAATAAGAAAAACTAACAAACTACATTTTAGTGTGGCTTTTTCAAAAAAAAAAATATATATATATATTTACACTTTGTTGAAAGAATATTAAAATGTCAATTTATTACAACATTGTTTCTGACAATTTCCTTTCAGTGTAAATATTTTTGTTTTTTTATTATTCCTAAAAAAGAAAAACTTACTTTTTATTTGGTTTTGGTTCCTTTTAAAAGTATTTTCACTTTCTTTTTTGAAAATGATTGCACCAAATCCAAATCCTTTTAGGAAATTTCTTGGTCATTTGTCCCTTTGAGGAAAATATAATAAGTTCGGAGACTTACAAAATATGGGTCTAGTCTTTTAGTCAACCTTCAATTTTTTATTAACCCAACAGCATATAATGCTTTAAATTTCAAAGTTGAACCAAATAACAGAGACTACATCTCGATCCAAAGAGAGGATGGACCTATAAAACAGCAACACCTAACTTTCAATAATGCAGTTTATAATTAGAGAAAATCGTGACAATAGAAAAATTTAGTATAACAAACTGAAAAATAGCAAATCTAAAAAATATTCGGTGGTTATATAAATTTTTTGACAGAAATTTTTGGATTTTTTTTTACCCTTTTATACCATAATACGGGTTTTCAGATACAGTGTATTTGTCAAATATCACACCGTCAGTGTATTTTAATTATTTTTTCACATTGTGTTTTTTAATTACGTTAATATTTATATTTATTTTAACTGGACGTTTTATTTCCAATCATCCTTGTTATGCATGTCTAAATCAAGAAGTATAATATGTGTGTTATATCCCTTTACGTAGGATAATACGTGTTTTACTGTATATTTGCATGATACAAATAATGTGACCAAATATCATACCGTCATAGTTACAGTATATTTGCAAACTACAAACAGTTTTGAAAAATATTAACTAATTTATGATATTTTCGGAATTGACAAGATTTCTCCAATATCTCCTAAATATATGCCTATAATTTATAACAATTTTTTTTTTAATTTTTAGTATTTAAATCAATTAATTAACATTTATTTATTTAATTCATAAAACTTATATGTTTAATAAATATTTTTCCTAAAAAATTGCTAAAAGATTTTCAATTGTTTCTCATTCATTAAATTTCATAGTATCTTGAAATCAAATATTAAGAAATCCAATCCCTAAACTAATGGCAATCACTAATCCCGTAGGATTTATAATTCAAATTATTTTAAAAAAAATTATTAGATAATACATAGTTATTTTAATTTATATTTCAAATTGTAAACTTATTTTGATTGATTTTTATTTAAAAAAAATTATTTATTTATTTTGCAAACAACATTCAAAATTGGTAAATCTTAACTTGTTATTTTGTTGCTAGATTTATGGTAATGGCAAATATATTTACAAGATTTTTAAATTTGTTATATTTTAAACAATTTATTAAATAATACATAATATATATTTTTAATAACAATTTGTATTTAAATTTTATGATTTAATTATGCCTCAGTACATTTTTTGAAATTATTTGAATCTTCTTTTAGGTTTTATTAGAGAAAAAAAAAAAAGAGATCGAGAGAGGGGCAACCGACAAGAGACAAACACAATGTGGGAGATTTTTTTTCTTGCAATGTGAGAATTTTTTTCTTGCAAATAAGACAAACACAAGACAAACACAATGCGTATCTTGCTAAGATTATATAAGTTTTCAATTCTATGGTATAATTTCATGATTTCATTTTTATTATAATATCAACAATGCTCCCCTTTTCAACTTGAAGCTTTCAGCTATGGTTGTTCTACAAGTGTAGAGTTAAACTCTTGAATTGAATGTGTCTTAATTTTACAATTACCTATTTCAAGTTAATTGCATCTTTTAAATTTTGTAGACATAAAGTAGAGTTTCTCATTAATGACAACTTTTCTAATCTTTATATTTTTTAGAGAAAATTTTGATGTAGCACATATTATTTCAATTACAGTATATTTAGAGTTTAGGTGAATATTGAATAAGGGCATTTAAGAAATTGTTTCATTTATTTATTTTTCTAATGTTCATGTTTTGCTATTTTAACAATTTAAAATTAATTTTGTTATTTTTTCGAAGTAAAACTCATAATTTGCTATTCTTCTTAACAGTCCATCATTAACCAAAATGAATTAACTCAACCATACCTTCTATTTTAGAGGTAGAAGATACAATATGATATGATATCCTACCGACTCCGCCCAGCAAAACAAAACTCCATGAAGTAAATTTAACAAAGCTTCCTAATCCTTCTATTATTTCAAGGATAAAACTGCGATCAGCATGTACTAAAGCTCTTAAAGAGTTGTAAATGAACGGCCGATTTCGAAAAAATGTTATAAATTGATAAATGAAAATCCTCGAATGAACAAAGTATCCGCTGCTTAAACATTTCTACTTACAGTGATTGGACTAACTTTGTGAACAAATTAGCTTCTACTTCCAATGATTTAACAGAACAAAAATCAATGACGACAAAATTGTTCCTCATCTAGTTCATTCTCCTGATAAGCTCATTGATATAATTCTCACGATTACCTGCATCTCCCCCTTCCACATAATGATTCCTCTTCTTTTCCAATCCACCCAAAGGTGCCTTCAACTTAAATGGCCATAGGAAGTTATTTGCCTCCTTAAAATGAGGTCCGACAGTCATGATCTCATGCACGAGATCTTCCATACAGATAATGCCGTATTTACCTAAAGCCTTCATTGAATGAAAGAATGAAAGAATGTAAGAAAACTAAAATTAGAAACTAGCAAAGAAGAAGAGAGGAGTGAATAGAGAAACCTGCTCCACAATGGAGTTGTCAGTCAATGCTACTCTGCGCTTGTTTAGCTTTCCATAACCCCTCTTGTAAATAAGCTCTTTAACGCTTTTCAAATTGGGGTAGCTGCAAACGTCACATCAATATTTCACAATCTGTTATGGAGAAGAAAGTTTAATAAACGAAATCTCTAGAATGAAATATACCCATAGGTCACATAAGGCTCGACCCTATGCAGCATATTCAATGTTGCTTTATTGACTTTGAGGAAGACACCATTGAAAATCTGGAACAAAGGAGGCAATCATCGTACAAACAACTACTACCAATAGCAACTATAGGAAATTAACTCAACCACGTTAAGCTTTGATATTGTACCTGCCTCAAACGCAGCAGCTGCAATATCTTTCTCGTCTTCGGGTGCATGGCATTGATACTGATGTTTCAACAAATATCAGAATATAATATCATGTATAGCAGTAAATCAGTTCACTTAAAAGAGACATACCCACGGATGCGAGTGATAAACAATAATTTAGCCTCAGGGTCGACATAAAATCCTCCTTTTAGTTTTGCCTCACGTTTCAGCTAATCAGCTCCTTTTCCTATTTAGACTCAAGAAAACCAAATGTAAATACCTTAGAAATAAAGCATTCGACCTAAGGGATTCTAACATAATAGCATAAGTGAAAAAAGGGTGGAAAAACAATACCTGCTCTTCATACTCCTTCGAATATAGCTTCGCTCTGTTGTAAATCAACTTGCGGTTCTCTGCATTCTTCTTTTTGGCCGCTTCAAGCTCTTGCTGCTTTGCCAATGTCCAATCTTCATTCCTCTTCCTCTTCTTCAAAACTGACTCTGGAGTCAATGCCTTGACTTCTTCACCCATTACTAAGAAAACATATATTGAACTAATCAACTTCCAATTAAATATATAATCTCCCACCATTTTCTCGCTTATGCTCAATAATATACTGATATCTCTAAATTTGTGGATTGGTTGCATAATAAACTGGTTTTCAATAACCAATGTCAAGGAAAATATGAAAAAAAGAAATGTAAACATCTATTGAATGTGCTGAAATCCACATAACCAATGCTAACACTATACTTGCCATCATTTCAACTGCTACAACATACACCAATTATTTTAACAGCATAAGTTTCTCTCATTTTTTACGATTTTGAAAAACAAAACAAAAAAAGTAAAAAAAACTAATATTTCTTCTCTAATCTTCTGTCAGGCTAACCACGCGCATCCAAAATCACATACTAAAAGTCCAATAATCAAAATGAACTAAAAAAATCTTCTAAACAAAAATAACAAAAATTGAATCACAATAGCTATGAAGGCAATACAAAAGCACAGCTCTAATTCCAAATTCATAAATTATATCATCAGAATTCCATCTAGAAACGAATTAAAGGTAGTATATGCCACAGTGAAATCGAATTAAAGAAGCAAAAAATGATAAAGTTGAAGTGGAGAGAACTACTAACAGGCCACGGAGCAGCTTCTGATTATGTGCAAATTCAAGCAAGGCGAGATTAGGGTTTACTCCAGCCCGGCAGAAAAGGAGAAAAAGAAATAACGACTATATATTCATTGGGCGCATTTGGGCCTTGACGATCAACTTTTGGATGTTAAGGCCCAAAGTACTAAAAATTTCTGATGGAATTGGATGCAATATTTAGCACAGTGAATAAAAATGGCAAATTATGAGTTTTAATTTGAGAAAATAGCAAAAATAGTTTTAAATTATTAGAATAGTAAAATATACAAATTAGAAAAATAAATAAATAAAACAATCCTTCAAATACCTTTATTCAATATAAAAAATAAAATTATTTACCTAAACCCATAATACATTGTAATTGAAATAACATATGTTACATAAAAATTCCCCAAAAACCATAAAGATTAAAAAAAGTTGTCATTAATGAAAAGCTCTACCTCATGACTGTAAAATTTAAAATCTATTTCAAGGTCCAAAAGATGCAGTTCATTTGAAATGGGTAATTGCAAAATTGAGACACATTCAATCCAAGAATTTGACGCTACACCCGTGGAACAACCTTAGCCAAAAGCTTCAAGTTGAAAAGGGGAGATTTGTTGATATTATAATAAAGATGAAATCATGAAATTATACCATAGAATTCAACACTTATATACATCTTAGAAAGATACGCATCAGTGAGTTCGTCCACTCAAATCGATGAGTTCTTCATATATTTGAGCTCCTCTGGTTTGCAAGAAAAAATTTCTCTCTCACTATGTTTGTCTCTTGTCAGTTGCCCCTCTCTCAATCTCTTTTTTTTTTCTTTCCTCTAATAAAACCTAAAAAAAGAAGATTCAAATAATTACAAAAATGTCATTGAGGCATAATTAAATCTTAAAATTCAAATTCAAATTATTATTAAAAAAATACTAAAATTCAAATTCAAATTGTTATTAAAAATATATATATTATATATTATTTAATAAATTGTTTAAAATATAACAAATTTGAAAATCAGTATATATATTTGCCATTATTATAGAGGAGGTTGTTGCAATCCTGTCTAGAAATAAAATAGCAAATTTAGTTAAGATTTACCAAATTTGAATGTTGTTTACAAAATACACTGTTCTAATAAAAGAGACATAATAAATTAATTTTTTTTTAATAAAAATCAATCAAAATAAGTGTAGAATTTGAAATATAAATTAAAATAACTACGTATTATCTAATAATTTTTTTAAAAAATAATTTGAAATATAAATCATACGAAAATACTCAATTAGTGATTACCATTATTTTAGTGATTAGATTTCATAATATTTGAATTCAAAATAATATGAAATCTAATCAAGAGGAACTGTTGAAAATCTTTTAGCTATTTTTTAGGGATTTTTTTTATTAAATATAAGTTTTATGAACTAAATAAATAAATATTAATTAATTTGATTTAAACTCTAAAAATCTAAAAATTTGTTATGAATTATAGGCATATATTTAGGAGATATTGAAGAAATATTGTCAATCCCGAAAATATCATAAATTAGTTAATATTATCCAAAACTGATTGGAGCTTGCAAATACACTGTATCTGTGGTATGATATTTGATCTCATTATTTGTATCATGCAAATACACAATATCTGTAAAACACGTATTATCCTCCATAAAGAGATATAACATACTCATTATACTTCTTGATTTCGACATGCATTGTTATGATGATTGGAAATTAAATGTCACATACAAAATAAAAACGTCTAATTAAAATAAATATGAATATTAACGTAATTAAAAAAACACAAAGTGAAAAAATAATTCTTTGATACAAAAGGCACAATAAATTATTTTTTTAATAAAAATCAATCAAAATGAGTGTATAATTATAATGAGCAGGATTGTAGGGGTGATAAAATTTTATTTTAAAATTATTATTAACCATACATACTATGTATTATCTGATAAATTTTTTTAAATAACTTAAAATATAAATAATATAAAAATGCTTAATTTATGCTTGCCATTATTTTAGGATATGATGTAATATTTGAAATCAAAATATTATGAAATATAATGACTCGAAAATGGTTGAAATTCTCATAACCATACGTAGTATGTATTATCTAATAATTTTGTTTAAAATAATTTGAAATATAAATCATACTACTAAATTAGTGATTGCCATTATTTTAGGGATTAGATTTCATAATATTTGAATTAAATATAAATTTTTATGAATTAAATAAATAAATGCTAACTAATTTGATTTAAATACTAAAAATCCAAAAATTTATTATGAATTATAGCGATATATTTAGAGGATATTGGGAAAATCTTGTCAATCTCGTAAAAATCATAAATTAATTAATATTTTCCAAAATTGATTGTAGTTTGCAAATATACACATGTGACTGTGTGATATTTGACAAATAAAACACGTATTATCCTACCTAAAGGGTATAAACGGGTAAAAAAAATCCAAAAAATTATGTAACCATCGATTTTGTCAAAATTCTTAATATTTTTCAAATTTGCTATTTTTCAGTTTGTTATACTAAATTTTACCATTTTCACGGTTATCTCTATTTATAAAGGTTTCCATGGGCCTTTGTGGGATTGGGCCTAATTGCTTTGGGCGCAAATATTGAGCTTGGGCAAAGTTGGGCTTGAGCCCAATCTTTTAGCTGGCTCAAAACAGCTCAAGTATGAAATTTTTAAAAAAAAATAATAAAAATTTTGAAACATAGGTAAAAAATAGGTGATTTTAGGTGAAGTCGTGTACTCGTCTAGGACTTCCATGCAATGGACCCCACATCTTCTATTTTTTATCTTATTATTACACTGGATCCAATACTTTCTTGTTTTCTCATTATTTATATACATTATGCGTGGATCCCACACATTCTACTTTTTTTTTTTCATTATTTATATATACATACCCAAAGGAGAAATATCAAGTTCAACGGAATGGCTTTCCAAAACCATACAGTTTGCTCCAATCTCCGTTGTAAGAAAAATACTTCTCTCAACTTTTTTAACCATCTATTTTGACCACGATTTCATCTTCTGATTTATTGGGATTACAGATTTTTCACTACTAGTAAGAGTAACTTTCTATGATGTTGAATAGGTATTTCACCCACTTTCTTTTATCCTTCGTATCATTTGAGTCAATTGGCTATAGTATATGACAATGCTCGTTTTTTAGGCTAGGGAAAATTTTGCAAGCTAGTTCAAATGAAAAAGAGTGCAATGATATTGTTAGTTACAGTGTGGACTTTTTCTTTTCTTTTTTTTCTCTTTTTTTTTTTCGATTTTGGAGATTAATCCTTTACATTTGGTTTGGATACAAGATGTTTACAAAACATGTACATGACTCTCACTTCTTAGATTATCATGGATGGATTAAGTTTCTCCTAAATAAACATAGCCTAAATGCAGTGTTATCAGCGAGAGCAAGAGAACTAAGGAGCGGCCTGTGCAGAGGCAATAAAAGAGTGAATACTTCATAAACAAAAGCGATTTTCCCATCTAAATGGGAAGTTGTACAAATCTCTGTAGACAACAGGAGCAACACAATGTTTAGTCACAAAAAGAATACATCTAATGCTAAGAGAGGGAATTTTATTTTCTTCTTGATTAACCACTACGCTCTACAAGAAAGGCACGGCCAAAACGAAGTATCTGAAGCGGTTTGGGGGGAAAAAGAATGTCAAATAGATGGTTGAAGATACTATAAAAAACAGCTCGGAAAGAAATGTCATAAGATGAGTTTCAATTTTGTTCTCCACATTTCACCAATCACCTTCTTAGGGGAAGGATCGTCTGGTCCTTTATCTCGTTGTCCAGACGTGAAGTATAGCCATCCGTCCCAATATCCAACCAGCGTCGTTTTAACGCGGAATGGAAGCTTCCCTATCACTGACCATTGCTGCAATGCAACAGAAATTTCAACAAAAACATAACTCATGTAAATGCTCAACTAAAATCATCAATCTTGACTGAATTATAATTCTAGTCCTTTGGCTTCACCCTTCTTAATGTTTTCGTCTTAACACTATTGGTTTATTTTAGCTTTCAACTAATCAATTTAGTTCAAAATATGATTTTTTTCAATTAAATTGAAATGAATATCTACTTCAACCCCATGTATTAAGCCAAAAGCATCGAGTCACTCAAGTTACTAGGTGGTCAGAAAACATAAACAAGGGCAGTGCAAAGAAGGAAGATTTCCCTCTCTAAAAAATATATACAATACGTTAAAGAGTTAGATTTTGAGCTTCCACTCTAATTTCCCCTTTAATCTTATTCACTCTAAGACTCAGGTTGGAGCATGAGAGAAAATTAGCGTGTGCTTACCCACTGAAATGTATTGAGACTTATTTAAGTATATAAGGAAAATATAAAATAAGTGATACCTGCAAACGCAGACTAAATTGGAATACTTCTCCATTGAGAACCATCTTCTTGGTTTGAGGATGCTTATCTGTCGTGCCGCCAACAATAACAATTGAATTATTGACCACCACCCAAGCAAACTCTATATGGGAATCTGGTTTTGGCATTGATGGCAACACTTTCCATTTCATATCATCATCCAGCATATAAACATCGCTGTAAACCACCTAACTCAACCGAGAAGGAGAAGATTAAATCAGGCATAAGGATACCAAAGTTTATATAGTATCCTTTCTTGCATTCTAGTTTAATGCCTTTTTTCCAATCATAAATAGTATTACAATTAGTTTTCTAAATGACATTGAGAAGCGTCAAAATCCTTTGTAGAGATCAAAATAAATGGGCAATCGTGCACACAAACCGATCGATGGCACTTTTTATAGACTTAAATTCATGAAGTTTGACAAAGGGAAAAAGGGTATGCGCATAAAGAAGTTAACAGTAGAAATAGATCACTTTTCAAATACACAAGTAAATTAACAACGGAGTTACATAAAGAGATACAAAACAAAGGAGCAAAGATGTCGAATATGAGCTTACCTCATTCCTACGGGAGCATTTGAAAATAGGGGATCCTGGTTTTGCCATAAAATCACCTTCTTGACCTCCAATAACATAAAGTCGGTCATCAACAACAATGCATGCCCTGCAACAAACCAAGAAATAGTTAGTAAAATGAAAGAGAAATCCATGTAGAGAGTGCAAGAAAAAGTTTAGAATGTTTTGATCTTTTTAAGGTTTAAGAGAGACTAAATAGCTGTAGCATGCACAAAAGGAGTACCAAATCAAACTGGTCACTCGGGAATAAATCATCAAGGCTTATCTTCACCAACAAACAGTAAAAATGTATATCAAAATAACAATTATAAGTCATGACAAAAGACATCACAAAGACCTGTGAGGTCCTCCTCGAGGAATAGGTATTTCACTCCTCCACTCCTTTTCTAAGGCTTTCCCATCCTTCACGGCAAGGCTCCAATGCTCTAAAGCAGGTGTGTGCCGGTTTTCCATGCTACCACCCATCACATGGAGTCTACCTCTCCAAAGTTGAGTTGCAGGTGCGTATCTGCAAATGTCTCATCATGTTAAAATTATTTAATGGAATATGACTTCTACAAAAATCACAATGTGCATCACTAAAAAGCAAAATACCTAGGGACTGGTAATGGGGGCATATCCTGCCACTGCTTCGTCTCAGTATCGAGAACAAATGTATGAGCCGTAGGCCCCCGACACTGTGGACCATATTGCCCTGTGACTACATAAATGTACCTTCCATCAGTTGCCATTCCTAAATGCGAATGTGCCATTTCCTTTGGCATGTCAAATCGTCCTCCCCATGTATTATCAATAAAATTATAAACATCAACATGCGAATGTACCTATTATCCGCCAGAAGAAAGAAGATAAGATAATAAGAGCCTACTGACAGACACTAACATTGCCAAATCTTCTTCATATCATACTTGAAGTTAACTAAGTCAATAGAAAAAATAAGAAATAAAAAACAACAGCAGACCGATTAAGTTGGATCAAGTATGCTGAATTTACAGGATAATCTCCTATTCAGACATCAGAAAATTAGACCTAAAGTTTGTTAGAAACTGAAAATCGGTTCTTTAGAGTTTTGGCGATAATTACACCACCTACGCAAAAGTTCTTCCAGGAAAACAAAATATTCCGAGAAATCCACATTACTTCTAAGTAATTTTGCTAGTTGTAAGACAATCAGGAAAGTGACACATGCTCCACTGCTCTCGACCATAAAATAGGTTTACAGAAGTTTGGATGGATGTTTTTCTGTCAGAATGAAGAACAAACGGCTTTTCTAGATTCAGTGGCAATCTCTTAAATAAATCAGAATTTTGTAATTGCTAAAGCCTTAAGAAACAAATGGAACTTAGTGAGTGGATTTTTTTGTTTTTTGAAAAAGTCTTTTTAAATGCAACTTGAGGGGTGGGGTGATTTGAACCCAGAACCTCTTGTCCTTGGAAACATGTAGATGCCAGTTGAGCTGAGTTCATGTTGCCAGTGAGTAGATTTTCCACAAAGAAAAGTTAGAAATTAGTTGCAGAACTTTTTGTTCTCTGTACATGAATCCAATAGAACTGAAAACAAGGGAAAATTCTCACTGAATCAATGGTGCCATATCCAGCAAATACAAATAGAAGATTCTTAATCTGTATTGCAGCACCATCCAAGCGAGGCACAGGAGCAGTTGTCATCTTCTTCCATGTTAACTCTGGAGCTGGCAGATCAGCAAAGGTTGCTGACAGGGCTCTCCCAGGATTAACGTCTTTGCCGCCTTTAGCAGCCTCTCCCTGCAGTAACCACAGAAGGGGGATAATTGAAAATAAAATTCAGATTGTTCGAAACTTTTGTGAGTGTCTCTTACTCTCATTATAAGAACGTGAGCTGAAAGTCTATAATCATAGGATATAAATCTCAGGTAGTTGCCACAAAGTTTTTTTATTCAATGAGAGTTTTTTTTTCTTTTGATAGAAACAACTGCTTTTGTTGAGGAAAAAAATGAAAGATACAAGGGCATACAAAAAAACTAAGTCCACAAAAGAACTCACTAAAGAAAGAGTTCCCAACTAAGTAAGTGGTTTGCCAGAGAATAATTTTGATAAAAAAATTATTAAAAAAAATTGAAACTAAAGCCTAAAGAAAAACATGGAACCTCACCAGGGATCAAACTTCACTAAGATCACCATCCTCACCTCTAAATACTTTACTGTTCCTCTCCTCCTAAAGATCCCACAACAAAGCTCACACTCCACCAAACCACAAGAAACAACTTTTTTCTTCAAAAGGCGGATGAAAGAGGAACTCCCAGATCATTGCAATTCGCACAAACATTCTTGACAACTAACATAAAATCAAACTCTTGAAAAAGGCAGTTCGACACAAAACTAGCAAACTGACACTCCTGGTGACGGTGATCCAGGTTTTCTTCCAGCTTCCAACAAAGGATACTCATAACCCACAATGAAGGTCTTTCTAAAAAACTTATTTATTGTGTCCATACGACTAAGCAAAACTTGTCAAGTATCTGCATAACTTGCTTTGGAATCTTAATCCTCCATAAAACAGCAAAGACCAAATCGTCAGCAGGAGAGAGATCCAACAAAAGCCTAAAGAAAGACTTACAAGAAAAGCCCTCCAAAGATTAAGTCTCGAAACATGAACATTCTGTCTTCCAAGCCTAAAGTTAAAGGAAGCCAAATGATATAACTGAGGAAATGAAGATGACTGAAGTCTATCTCCCACCCATTTATCTTCCCAAAAATACATTTCCTTAGCTTCCCCCCACAACACAACAAACAAGATGGAAAAGAAAAAAGGGAGCTCAAAAGAAATATCTTTCCAAAATGTCTTTAACCCCTGTCAGGCTTTGGATCATTGCTAACTCACAATCATCCACAGTCATCTAGCTAACAGAGATTTGTTGTGCAACATTAAACTTTTTACCTCTAACCTCCGTGTTCACATGGCTCCCCACAACTTCCCAGTTGAACAAATGAAACCCTTTCCCTTCCTCCACCCCTTCCCAAATAAAATCTCTCACACTCAATGCACTTACAAACTGAAACATGGACACAAAGAAAAGGGAAAGGTAATAGATAGGAATTCAAATTCCATTCAACACTGATCTGATTAGGTAAGTTGGAAAATTTTGGGGGAAAAAGGTTCTTTCATGAGGCTAACCTTTTCCTAATCTTCTCAATCGGGGAGCCCCAAAAAGAGATGACTCTCAGATTTCCTCCAAGAGGAAGGCCAAGGTAGGAGGTAGGAAATTATCCAACTTCAAAGCCAATAAAATCTGACCATCTATTGAGCTTTTCCTAATCAGAGTTCAAACCCAAAATCTGAAACTTGCTCCTATTAATTTAAAGCCCAGACATTGCCTCAAAGAACCCCAAAATATGATTCAGGATTAGCGAAGGCTCCCTTTTGCCAGAGCAAAAGAACACATATCATCTGTGAACTAAAGATAAGACAAAGCCACCTCCTTGGATTCAGTATTAAAAGGCTTAAGAATGCCACCTTCGAACTTGGCTCCTTGAGGATGATACAACTTAAAACATCCTCGACTGGAATGA
Source organism: Cucumis hystrix (assembly GCA_025688845.1). NCBI lineage: Eukaryota > Viridiplantae > Streptophyta > Magnoliopsida > Cucurbitales > Cucurbitaceae > Cucumis > Cucumis hystrix. Next base: position 9,774,935 of record CM046886.1, read on the forward strand.
ACAGGAAAGGATATAAACGGTCCCACTGTCTCAAGAAGCCTTAATGGACCATTTGGGATTCTATCGACGAGGATCGAATAATTCACCTTCTTGACACACCCACATCCACATCCTTCATCTATACCTGAAACCTTTCTTTTCTATCACCATGTTTAAAAAGTCCAAATCAAGATTATCATAAGTTGTTTCGAAGTTAATTTCAAAGAGCACTCCTTACTTCTTTTTGGCTCTATAATTCTCAATGACCTCATTAACTATAAGGGCTTGATGAAGAATTTACCTCCTACCTATAAAAGCTCCTTGCGCCCCAAAGATGGTTGAAGGAAGTAATTTCCTTATAGGATTTGCAATGGACTTAGGTAGAATCTTGTAAGCAATAGAGATGACATAGATAGGTATGAAATCCTTAACCCTATTTGAATTTTCCTTCTTAGGAATGATGCAATGTTTCTGATATTCTTTAATTCATTCTCAATGAAAGTTGTTGATTCTATTTTTTTTTACAAAAAAGAATTAAATAAAGAACCAACAACGATGTTTTCCAATATAGAACAATTCAAGATACCTCCCTCAAAAAAATTCTTCATAGACTCTTTCCAACTCAACCTTAACAAGATTCCAATGATCTTGGAAGAAAGCCACGGAAAAGCCATCCTGGTCAAGGGGCTTACACCTGTAACTCCCCAAAACAGTTTTTCTAATTTCTTCCAAAGTAAACAGGATCACCAACTCCTCTCCGTTCTTTGTCGAAATGGGAAACTAATCAACAACCGGTTTAGGCAAGATATCAATCTTATAAAGATTTGAGAACACCAGGAGAACCTCCTCCTAAACCTCCTTATCATTACGCGTAGGCTTTTTTTTTCAATGAGAGTAGCCAGACATAGTGGTAATGCTTAATCTCTTAAATTCTAATATAATCCGAAGACTAACCGTTCTAATTCTATACCTTCCCAGGGTTTTCTCAATAAACAATGAAGTCCATGTACTCTACAAGAAATTATGGGTACCAAATGGTCTGTAGAGAAAAGGTTAACCCACCAGAGTGGATAAGGGTTCACTCAATTTCTAAAGAAAGAAAATATCATAATATCAAATTTTAATAAAGAGCGAAATATTAACATTATGAAAAAAAAGGAGAATCCAAATGAACAAAGAAGAGGGCAACGCCATGGCTAGTGCTAATCCTTCACATAAGAGTGAAAGCTTTTCAAGCCCATAACACAAATCAAATCAAATTTTTTAGTCAACTCAAGTATAGGTGCAATTTACCGGATACACGCATAAAACCAAGAGGGAAATCTGAGAAAAGAGAAACTGACCTTGGTGGGATTTGCAGAGTCTGGTTTAGTGGTAACCGGTATGCTGGAATCGGGGTGGTAAGGAGGAGCCCAATTGGATGCAATGGATAGGGAATAAGAAAAGCGAGATGAGGAGGCCCAGATATAGTCGGCGATGAGAGCAAATCCAAGAAGGGCCAAGCATATTAGCACCAACTTGAGTGATGCGTGCTTCGATGAGGGCCTCGCCATTTCTAATTGAAACCCAAATGAAAAGAGAGGTTAGGAGATCTGTGAAACAGAGGATATGTATGTGTCCTCTCTCGCCCCGTATGAAGATCTTGAACACATGATGATATGAACCACCATTAATGCAGCGCCATCTTCAACTTTTCGTCTGCAATCGGGTTTAAAGTTTTCACTGTTCAGCTCCCACATCACAGATCCACGTTTTGTTGCCTTCCTTTGTTGAAGTTTTTTTTTCTTTGGTACGCATGACATATTCCTCAAGGTAAGAAGGGTGGGTATGGATTATCTTTTTTTTAATTTGAAAAAATATCATTTAATTTTTTTTTAAAGATATTCGGTAACTTTTCAAAAAGGATTTTAAAAAAATAAGATTGAAGAATTTACTAACTTGAACAAATGTTTCTCAAGAATACATTTTTTTATAGATAATTTAAACACACTCAACTTATAAATTATAATGTTTTGTTCAAGTTAAGTAAATACAAATACATTGTGATTGCGATTAGCCCACCAACTCGATGAAATTTTCCCATCCCTAACCTGATTTAACAAAACATGATGATTTATACTTATCTGGATGTTCAAAAATATATTTGTGCTAGCGATGACCCTTCCCACCCAATCATTCTCACAAATCTCACGTAACACAAATACGAGAAAATGTATATTTACACCATAGGTTTAATCGATGTAGCAACAAGGATGAACCTGTCACCCTAATATTTGCTTAGTCGTGACCTGAGTTTCGAGCCCATTTCAACACGTCATTTTTAGCAATTATATTCTAGTTCCGGTGTTTCTGTTTGAGCCGTACGAGACGAAATTCTCATATACGGTTCTCAGAGGGGGTCCCCTTGGTTTAACACTTACTTGATTATAAGTCTAAGCGAGATTTATAAATTTAAAAAGTTTAAACTTCAATCCAACGTCATTCCACCAATTTTGATTGGTGTGGACCAAATACGTTGAGCTCACTGAAGCTTCTTCTTATCTGTGATTTGCACTCGTGTTTACCCTAAAAGTAGATTAGTCATGAATAACTTTTTCAATTACTATTGTTTTTTATTTTCTAGATTTGCATAATTTGGTCTTTTGAAAAAAAAATAGTAGTAATAGGTATTTTCTATTTGCAGTATGTCATTTTAGCTTGAAGGGGTGGGGAAGATGGGAATGGTCTTATGCTAATGATGAAAAATATGTATAGATACGAGTGCTTGGTTGACTTAGATACAGTGTTCAATAGTCCTCTTGTACTTTGCGTACTAAAAAGAGAGATGGTTGATGATCGAGTTGCCGTCATTAGTTTCCGTGTAGTTGGGAAGGTTGTGACTTTTACTGAAGAAGATTTTACCTAATCACTAACCTATGGTCATCTCCCTCCTCTATTAGTGATGTTATCTAGTTTGATAGCAGCAACGATTATCTATGAGACAAATACTACCCCGTCCGGTACAAACCTAATAAAACTATGAATTGGTGGTGTTTTAATTACCTTAAACCTCAAGGAATAACCTAAAAAAACTATGGTATATAGGTAAGGTTGAATGTCTTATCTTGATAACACTATGGATACAACCCATCTTGGAATAGTTCGCATGGTTTGATTCAAACTGTTCACGTGGAGACATGTGAGTGTGATATCATATACGAAGAGCTTGTATAAGACTAAACAACAAAATATCTAATCTATCTTTATAATTCGTTAATTGATGAGATTAATATTTCATATGATGGTCATGTATAAGATCTTTAATCTTGAGTGATTTATGAACTTTCTATCTGTGAAGTCAATCATTTGATTTGTATGAGTTGCGGATTGTCACACCCTCTTTTGGAGCCCCCTCTCTCTTTGGGCCCAAAAAGCGAGGGATAGCAAGCATTGTCATATTTTGACAACAGTCACCAACCAACTAAACTACTTAGTACCAACCATGCATACTAACTAAAATAAAACCAACACAATCTAAATCCTCGATAAGCTTAAACAAACTCTACTAAAACTACTACAAACACTCAGCGTAAACATAAACTTTACTAAAAGCCCCTAGGCCCATAACTTCTAATTCATGCTAAATGCATACACATGCCAACTACAAAGAGAATAACTGTTTTTTTTTCTCAATAGAAACGTACGAGCTACGTGGACTATGTATTATAGTTCACATAACCCAACTTTATTGATCACGGGAGTTGCATAGAGGGCTAGTTGCAAAAAGCACTTAAATTTAAAGAAATGGAGCTTTTGCTGTGGTATTTAAAGAGAGAATGCCTGCTTGACGAAAGACCAATCAGCTTGCAAATGTTTTCTCAGGATCCAATCCAGCTAATATACTTATCATTGAAGATCGCATTGTTTCTATCCAACCATATTGTCCATAATACTGCCGATATAGCATTGAAGTTGATTATATGTTTCATGTTATTGTTGCTTGTGGTCTTGCACATAGATAAGCACAAGGTTCTAGCATCCACCTCCTGTATTTCTCTACCTGTAGTTAATTTTAATCTCTTCCAAAGCTCTTGAGCTTTTTGGCACTGGAAGAAAATATGATTCATGTCTTCATTAACAGTTTTGCAATATGTGCACCAATTTGGGTTTAAACATGAATTTGGAAATCTTTTTTGCATCATATCCATGGTGTTGATATGCTTATATGCATAATTGTCCAGATAAAAAACTTACATTTTTTAGGAATGTAAGATCCCCAAAGGTTATATCTTTGGAAATTACATTAAGGACTTTCTTAAGTTTTTTTGTTTTTTTTACAAACACTTGAATATTCAATCCTATTTAGGTTTGCTCTTTTTATTTTTTTTTATTTTTACTCACTATTTGCTTTATAATTTCTATAAGATTGCGTATTAAAAGCTTATTAGATCATATTGTGTAACTTAACATTTAATTTTTATCTTACTTTAAAACTCAAATATAGACATGTAGGAGAATAATAAAATGATACAATATCAATTTTATGTAAGTCTGTGAATTTGTAAAAGAATATTATAAAATATTAAAGGTGGTGGTCTCATATGGTATGGTTTTTACCTTTATATATAAACTAATTAATCACTGTCGTAGTCTTTAATTTTATATATTGATTAATCCAAATACATAATTTAACTTTTATCTTCAATAAAAAAAAGTTGAGATAGTTGAAAATTGTCTTTGTCCCTAATTTTTTATTAATGTCCAGTTTACCCCAACACTCACACCTTTAATATATGTTTTACACTCACCTCGTGACACTTTTAACCTTACTATTCTTTCATTGCCTAACACATACACCTCATGCAAAATCCTAACTACCTTATTCTTATGTTCTTTCATTTTGAAACATTTGGAGGAATACTATTTTTTATAAAAGGATCACGAATCAAATCATTTTCAATAAATACACAATTTTGACAAATCTACAAAGAGTATATATCTCTTCTAATAATCAAGTAATCACAATATTTTGTATTTTATTTTACGGATTTTGATTTTTATAGATGTTAAGATTGAGATTGCTGACAAGTATTTGTTCATAAGAGAAACTTAATTAAGCATAGGAAATGAAAATGTAACACAATCACAATCTACAATACCTACTTTCACTCTTTTCACTGTTTTTTTATGTTTGTTAATTGAGTTCAATTGCTTTGTTATTATATGGCAATTAGATTTTTTGGCCACGAAAAACAAAATACATGCACCTGAAAAACAAAACAAATGTCTTGTAGAACTTATATATAATGTACGTTTGTATGTGTATGTACAAATTATATATCTCATTTGTGGTACGAAGGTGTTGATCATGGCTACTTTATAAAAAATTAAAAATAGATTCAAATAAAACAACAATGGATTTGGCTTCTATGGTTGTATTAAATGGAAATGGCCGGGTGTATCGATGTATATGTAGAGCATTTAGGGAATGAGGATGTTAATGTAAGGCATATACATGAAGATGATGAACTTAATTATTTGGAACCAAATATCCAACTTGGAGGATAACGTGGATGAATATTCATTTTTCACTACTGTTAGTAAAGATGACTTACATGATAAGGTTTTGGAAGAAATGAGTAATGAAGTTGAAAAGGATAACATGGACGATTTCATTTTTCTGACTGCAAATTTAACTTAGATTGATTTTTCTGACTTTGATTTAGAGGACGACACTACCAAGTTTCCATCGTTTAAAAATGTGATGCATTCTGAAATTCACTTTGAAGTTTGCATGTTGTTTGACTCCTTAGATGATTTTAAGAGAGCTATTTCTAAGTATTCCACATACCATGGAGGATGATCTATTCATTATAAGAATATAGAAAAAGAAGATAAAAAAAAAAAAAAAAAAAAAAAAAAGAGGGTTGGAACTGTATGCTCAAAATGATCATGTAAGTAGATTGCTTATGTGGCAAAAATGAAGAATGAAAAACATTTCAGTTAAGAACAGTAGTTGACAAAATACTTGTGTTTGATTATTCAAGAATATTAGGATAACTTCGAAAAATGGTGGCAAAAAAAATATAGTTAACAGAGTTAAAGAGCAACCAAACATATAGGTGAACATGATTCAAGAGAAGATCCAAAGATAAAGTATGTTGTGAAGATACGAAGGAGTAAGGCATATAGCTAGAGCTAAGAGATAAGCTGTAGAGATGGTTGAAGGAAATCACACCGAACAATATGAAAAGTTGTGGGATTATTATGGTGAGCTATTACGAGGTAACAAGGGTAGTAGTGTTAAAAAAATTGCGTGTCAATGCTCATGATTGTTCGATAGAAAATGAACATCCTAAGTCATCTATTGTGTTTGAGAGAATATATATATATGTTTTGATAGGATAAAGAAGAGCTTCTTGGCCGGTTTAGACCGTTTACGGAGGTCAACTTCTATGTGCCGTAGGTAAAGATCCAAACAATCAAATATATCCTTTGGCATTTGCAGTGGTTGAGGCATAATGCAAGGCCTCATGGACATGGTTTCTAAGTAATTTATTGTTTGATATTGGTGATATAAAAGAGCATAGGTGGACATTCATAAGTGATCAACAAAAAGTATGTTTTACTATGTCTTGCATTTTTTTTTTATCTTATATTAAATTGTATTTCGATCTAATGTTTATATTTTTCATAATTATATTTTGTTTTCAAATTGCAGAGGTTGGTCTAAACATTTGAGGAGTTATTGCCAGATGTGGATCATCGATTTTGTGTCTGATATAATACCACAATATGCGAAAAAAGTAATCGGGCAAATAACTTAAAGGATAAAATGTGAAAAGCTTCCAACGTGACGACTAAAAAAGAATGGATTAAAGTGATGGAGATCACAATCAAAAGAATTGAAGAAGGAGCTTACAATTGGCTAATGACAATTCCTCCTCCGCTGTGGTGCAAGCATGCATTTAGTGAACACCCTAAATGTGACAGCATTCTAAACAACATGTGTGAATCTGCTAGCCCCCAATATTATTTAAACATAGTAGAAGGATTAAAAAGGGTAATATTGACCCGCACTAGAATATAGAAGAGATTTCAGGAGGAGAGAATATCGGGGTAGATCTTTCTCATTAGTTTGTTAAGAAGTCAGATTAAATGGGAGGGAAGAGAAGGAAGAGGGGAGGACCTTTTGAAGGAAAAACAGGCTGCAGTCTTCCAGGTAGCAGAGAGTCAAAGTCAAGTGTCAGTTTATTATTGCTTTGGTTGTTTTCATTGTTGCGAATTTATCTTTAGTATTTTATTCTTGTTCTGGTTGTTTTGAGACGATAGAAAGTAGTAGCGTGTGGTTTGTTTTTATTCTTATATTGTAATTCATTAAGTCAAGGCAATAAAATTAAGATACAGCTGCTGCAGTATCTTTACAGAGTCTTTCGGTGCCACCTTACTAGAAGCTTGAGACAAACTAATTATTGGGATGGTTGAATGGATAAGACTTTACCTCATGAGGAGATTTCAAGCAAATAAATTAAAGAGAAGATGAAGAACGTTGAGAGAAGAATATGCTAAAAAATTCAAAAGATATTGAAAGGTGATTCAAAAAAAAAAAAGTGGAAGTTGACTTTTTAATTGGTCTAGAGATGAAAAGTTTGAGGTTCGTTGGGGTATAGTAGTAAGGCTTACATAGTAGACTTAGGCAAAGGAACTTGCTCATGTTGGAAGAGGGAGTTGATGGTACAGTCGACGACTATGTGGATGATTGCTACTCCATAGCCATGTATGAAAAATGTTATTCTCCCATGAATAATCCCATTAATGGTGAAAACTAATGGTCTAGCATGGTTTACAACTCAACCCTCCGTCCAATTACAAGATGACAACTTAGACCACCAAAGAAATTGCGACTAAGGAAAACAATTTCTTAAGATGCTCTGCTTGACCATGAAGCCGAACATAATAAAAGTGGATGTAAACTAAAGTTTAGTTTATTTATAATATTAAGTTCAAATCAATTTCTTTTTTGTTCTTTAGATTACTCTGTGAAAAATTCTATAAATTTGACAGGAAATCATACGTTGTCTTCTACTAAGAGTTTCAAATGAAACATTGATCACCAGTAAAAGAGAAAATTTGCTCAGAATATAAAAATTGAAAAAGAAAGTTAGTAGCCTTCCTTTGTTGCCAATTTGGGATAATAACCGAATAACGTATTCGATTCGCAAAGATCTAGATACTTTGAACAAGCTATCAAGTAAATGAATAGATGCAGTTGCCAACTTTTGTAAAGATTAGGCCTTAATGAAGTTTTGTGTACATGAAGAAGGGGATTTTTTGTTTGTTTGTTTGTATACATGTACATTGTAACAGGAGATAATATGTTTTGTATTCTTTAGGAAAGGCCACAACTTGATGATGAGTAACTCTTTCAGTTTGACCACAATTTGAATGTGTTTAGTTTGAAGGTGGCCAATTTCAGAGGTAGCTGTTTTGAGGAGAAACTTATAGTCAAGTAGGGATAGAAATTTCACTTGGTTGCTATTTTTTTTTTTTTTCCTTTGATCTCTTTTAGGGTTTGGAGGTTTTAGAGAATATTTTAGTTTCTCTAAAATTGATGATGATGTAACTATTTTTGTTTGCTCACAATTTAAAGGTGAATGTACATGTAAGATTGTTCTATACCTAGAAATTACTTGATATTTGGTCTATTTGAAATTATTGGAGCTCATGATTTGATTATAGGTTTATAAACTCTTTATTTTTTAAAAGAAAAATGGTCGATTTCAATCTATATCTACCTATATATTAATAAAATTGAAATTTTAATTATCGACATTTTAATCCTTAATTAGAATAAATTTAATTAAATTAAAATTAGAAAGGGTATTTGTTGAACTAAAACCTCTTTACAAGGGTATTTATTAGGGGTATTTTTTTTTATATAATTTCAACCTTTAGTCAAACAGCCATGTCACATGCCACCTGTCACTTTTTAAATGTCCACTTCACCATTATGTTTTTCTTCATTAACAGCATGACATTTTTAATCAAAATCGAAAAATCAAGTTACAATTTAGCCTTATTATTATTTATATTTTTTAAAAAAATTAAAACCTTTATTTATTATTATTATTTTTCCCTATTCTCTATACCTACCACCTACCTTCTCAATATCAACAACTGAGGAGAGAGATAATAGAAATAAAAAATTTTATTTTTTTCAATCTTTTTAATTTTAAAAATCAATAATACCAAAAGTGTATTCATTCAAATAATTTTTTTAAAAATAATAATTGTAGCTTTATAACTAGTTTTCTATCATAAAGGTAAGTCCAAGTGGTAAAATGGTGAAAAAATTAGCGTTCGATAGATGAATGGTTGAGGTGTTTATTCCAGGAGAAATGGAACACAGGAGTTGCTTGTTGCTTGTTGCTTGTTGCTGGTATTGGCAACAAGATGTTTCAAAGCAAGAGATTACAACGAAAAACACGTACACTTTCATTCATTCTATTTAACATTAAGTGGTCAAATCTGCGTTTTAACTGGTTTTGAATTCTCCACAGCACCAAACAAACCCCATTCCCTATTACAAGAAGCTTTCTCATTCCTCTTTCTCTCCACCAAAAACATTGGAAAAGAAACTCAGAAAAACTATACATCAAAAAACTAAAAACAACACCACCCCAATCCCCTTTAACCACCATCCGCAATCTCTGTCAATTCATCAGTCCTAAACTACCTACTTACTACCTACTACCAAACCCAAATACTAAATCAGGAAAGATCTTACGTGGACCAAGTTCATGATACTAAACTGGTATCACATCGTTCTTTGACGTGTCTTCACATTGCAAAACAATACCTTCAATACTAGCTGGAAAAATACACTTGCTCCACTCACATCCACTTGCAATTGGATCAGGCGGAGGGACAATCATTAGCACATTTTCGTTTCTCTGAACAACACCCATTACACTAACAGTGCTTCCTTCCTTGATATATCTGCAAATGTAACAAATATTAACACCTGCCATATAACTGTTCTTCGATCGTACACTGTACTAATTAACAACTACGACCCTCCAAGGTAGAGTTGGGCAAACTGTACGCAAGTGGAAGGTTTGCAGGAGGATAGGATAGGATCATTGATGTCTAAAGATTGCTGGAACCAATGATTGAAGCGATCATCAGAGGTTGTAAAACAATATAGTTTAACCATATCTAGGAAATGACTCTTTAAATTAACTACAACATTTTTTTTAATAATGTAATTTGCAAAAATATGCAAGACCCAGGGCTTCCTTCCGAGGCTCTAAAGAACTTTATTTGACACTAGCTGTAGTTCTGGCTCCTTCATTTTTCCGAGTTTCGACAAATAATGAATAGAAAAGAGACCGTCCACAAAAATATCTATCAGTTTTCTTTACAAGAAGTGAAGTATAATCTGTAGGCATGAATTATTTCAAAAAGCCAACAAGATAAGTACATTACCCTTCTTTTAAATGCATGACTCGACCATCACTTGAAAGATTTCTTTCTCCTAACCACCTGATGAAGTTGGGAGATAATTCTTCGTTTACTGGATTAACATCAATAACAATTGGATCATCGACATAAGGAGTCACCCTGGCTCCATAACCAGTCTTAACCAATGCTCTTAATCCAGATTGAAAATCGGAGATGTAGAAGTCAACCACATGCTTCTGTGAATAACAGCAAAAAGAACCGAGCTGTAAATGGCCTCAATAACAAGATCGAAAATTCAAATTAAGCAACAAGGTAGCTGAGGACATTTATAGACAACTTCAAACTGCAGAAAGTTTTAATACCTACATGGAACCAGTAGGTATGTGGTGTGGCACTATGTTAACTCCACATGAATTAATGAATAATACTTTTTATTGGAAAAAGAACATCGATACTCAATTCTAAGAAAAATAATATGAAAACATGAACCATAACATCCCAAAATTTTTCAACCCCTCCCTTTCAAAACCGCAAACAAACAAGAGAGAGAGAGAGAGTAGGGAAAGCAATAAAACTTCAAGGATAGTAGAATTAATCAATCATAACAATAAATTGAGTCTTCAGTCACTCACTTCTAGTGATCTGAGCCCCCAAGTAAAACGGCGATGAGTAGGATTAGCAGCTTTGGAACTCCATCCACGGTACTCATATAAACTGGTTGACGTATATACACATCTTGGAATTTTTTGGAATGATGACTCAAGGGGCACGTTACCACAGGTAACCACCTTTAGAACATGACCAAAAAAAATTGACAATAACCAAATAAACCAGTATAATTATAACATCATAATAAGCTGATTTTTTTTCCCAATTGAGGAACGACAACATTTCACTTCTCAAGGGAAAAGAATAGTCAACGAACATACATCAGTAATCGGTCTCATATTAGAAAATGGGCACAGATAAGGCATCTATAACAATTAAATGCATCAGAACTATCTGAAGATGTAAATAGCCAAAAAGTTCTCTATGTGAACACTACAGTCTGACAGAAATTTCTTTAAAAACATCAATATATCTATTCTATAAGTGAACTTTGGAAATCCTTACCTAAACCAAATCCAGTGATTTTTTTTTTTTGAAATGGAAATAAGAAATTTACCAAACTTAGGGTGTGTTTGGAATACATTCTCAATTGTTTAATTTAAAAAATAAGTCATTTTAAAAAAAATTAAGATGTTTGAAAACCATTAATATAAATTTTAGAGTGTATTTTAAACATTTTTTTTCTACCAAAAGAGTTTTTTGAAAAACATTTTTTTCTGTAGTCAATCTAAACAGACTCTTAGTTCCACATAAATGTAGTTATGTCATGAAAAACAGTATGTTCTACAACAACTGTTGTGTAAATATCAAAATTGGGAGAAGAACGCAAAACATGTGCATTTAACTAATATCGTGAAACACACTTACCCCAGAGACCTTCACAAATTGTCCATTCTTTGCAGTTCTAAGTTCGGAATCTGGATAGCGAGTAATGAAACCCATAATTGCCCTTCTACCCCAGTAAGTATTCCAAACGAAAAGTGTACCGACAGCAGCAAAAAGAACCACAACCACTATGAGAAGGATCGCATTATGGACAGCTCCAAGAATAAAACCCCCAGCAATAAAACCCATCACAAATAGAAGAATTAATGACCATAATACTATCTTTGGGAAGTTCTTTGCAAATGAATAATCATCATCATAAGTAAGAGTAGTTACAGCATGACCATGAGCTGCAGAACCCTGTAATTTAATGGATCCCATTGATTCTAAAGGGCCAGAAACTTTTCGTTGAGCTCCGGAAGAATTTAGAGGCCCCGAAGAAATGGGTCCTGATGTGATAAGACCAGTAGCAGGTAGTACCGGAGGAAGAGGCCCAGAGTTTTGACGACCGATAGGTGTTACTCCACCAGACTGTGGACCAGACAGCTTCTTTACAGGCTCCCCATGCTTGCTCAATGGTCCAGAATTTGACTTCTTCAATGAAGCTGAACCAGAAAGGCCTTGAGAAGGTAAAGAACCTGAGGTGGTGTACATGGTGCGAGCTGTAGCATTTGGCATGATAGGTCCAGAATGAGATGCAACACCTCCAAAAGATCCAGACCTCAAGGAGCCACTAGTAATAGGTCCTGACTTCTTGGACTTGGAGCCATCTACAGGGATATCAAACATCTTCCCTAGCTCTCCTGATTTCTTGATATCTCCACCAGTATAGGGCATGGCTACAGAGCTCATCGTTGGGGGTCTCTCCTTAGGTTGCTCAGGCCTGCCAGATACGTAAAGTCCATTGCTAAGCTGATGAGATGGTATTCTGGAACTCATCTTTGCCTCTTCCAAATAATATCAGCAGTTGATGTAATACTCAAGTTTCCTGCTAACCAAAATGTTCAAATGATTACAAATCAATTTTAATCAAATGTCAAACATGAGCCGGACACAATAGTGAGCCAAAGACAAAACACGCACTTGAAAATCAAAACAGATCCATTGAAAGCTACATAACGAGCAACATGTAAAATTTATCTTGAATATGAGAACTTAAAGCATGAATAGCCAAAGGAATGCAGTAACGTATTTGTTCAGATAATGCATTTATGGTTTCCAATATAATTAGAATTGGCTATTCCTAAATAAAAAAGATGCATAAAACTTTCTTCGTCCTGGAGTTTGAGTCTAGTGTCTATTTGAACTCTAAGATTTCAAAATGAATATTTTAGTCCCCAAAGTACATAAAACATCTTTAGAATGTTCTTGGACAGTTAGTTGATAAACGAAAAAATGACAATCATTTAGGTTGTTGGTTGGGTAACGTTGAATTGGCAATTTTTTTTTTTTTATGAAGTGGCTTCACTAAGAACATGGAACAAAACAATAGGCCTTTTATCAAAACAAAACAATCTTACTATTTATTTAAAAGGAAAAGTAACTTTTCACTAAGAAAATAAAAAGAGACTAATGCTCAAAATACAATATCAAGACAATAGGGAAAAAAGTTCAAACAGAGTGAAATTTCAGAAAATGGCCAAAACATTAACAATAGGCCCTTATCAGAACAGAAAGATAACAAAATAAAAAACAAGGAAAATAAAAGTATCCCAGCTACGAGAAATATCTTGAGTTGAAGAGTTGTCGAAGAGCTTTGTTATCACTTGTCTGCTTTGAAAAATCAGTCGATTTCTGACTTGGTTTGATCAGGGAGCTCTATGTTCTTTTCTTTCTAGTTTTGACATCATTTAACCAATAAGAAGACAACAGAGGTTGCCTCTCCTTTTCTTGTTGGCGAAGTGCAATTTTAGGGAAGGGAGAAGGGATGTTCGGTTCTAGATTTCCAACTCTATCGAGGGCTTTGTAAATCAGGTTTGGAGGATTAAGATAACAAAGAAAACCAAGTTCTTTACCTTGCAAGTTTTGCATGGTCGGGTGAGCATTTTGGATAGGCTTGCTAGGAAGATGGCTTTGTTAATGGGTTTGTTTTGTTGTATTCTTTGACAAAGGACGGAGAAAGACCTTGATCACTGTCTTTGGAGCTGTCAATACATGAGGTCCATGTGGATCTCCTTCCTGTAGGAGTTTTCTGTTCAGACTGTTGGTCAGAGGGATGTTCGAGCGTCGATCAACGAGTTCCTCCTTTATCCGCCTTTCAATGAGAAAGGTTATTTTTGTGGTTTGTTGAGGTGTGTACTTTATTGTAAAATGTTTAGGTGAGAAACAATAAGGTGTTTAGAGGTTTAGAAAGAATTCTAGTGAGGTTTCATGCTTTGCCTTGGGCTTCGGTTTCTAAGACTTTTTGTAATTATTCCCTAGGTAATATTTTACTTAGCTGAAGCTCCCCCTTCAGAGGGTGCTTTTATGGGGTTTTTTTTTATGTCCTTGTATTCGTTCATTTTTTCTCAATGAAAGTTGTGGTTTTCATAAAAAAAAATAACACCAAGTTGAATCTTTATGATGAGCTACATCAAACCGATAAAAATGAGAAAAGGAAGAATTTTGAAAAGATCTTTGATTTCTCTCATGTCATATCTCTAGAACTTTAACTGCATTAGTCGAAGAGAGATCTGTGAACGAAGCCGACCTAATTCCAACAAGATTTTAAAGGACATTGACCTTAAAAATATTCCAAAAGATTCATTGAATGTTGAAAATACGAAAAAGATTAGACCAGCATGAAGAAGAATAAGAGCACTCAAAATGATTGAGAGATTCCCCCACCCTATACCTTAGATACAGATGGAAGAATGCAAGCACTAGTAGGCATGCTTTCACTGTAAAATTTCAGCCATGTGCAAATTTACCATTGAACATAATACAAGTCGGAATATTAATTCACTTGGGAGTTTTGGACTTCCATAATGTAACATATAAAGACTTATGCATAGGAGTGGAAGAATCCAAAAACCTTTGCAATGATTTTACTAAGAATTGTCCAAAGGAATCAATGGAACATTTTTTAGAATCATCATGCATAGAAACTCTGAATGTGAATGTGAGCTGCAATAAATTCTAAAATTAAAAAATCTCACCTTCACTTAATAAACATGGAAAACAAGTGGAGGGTCAAGAAAAAGATGAAAAATAATCAACTTGAATTTGAGACAGGTATTTGAAATCTTTGTAAAAAACTAGATTTGTTGTCTCATGTTTGCTTTTCGCGAAAAAAATAACGATCAAAGTGGAGGGGTTCTTCAAATAACAAGGACCTAGGTCAACTACTCAATCAAATGATATTGATTAAATATTTATCTCTTTTCAAGAAACCAGTGGGCCATTCCTTTGCAAAGTTGGGCTCAATTTCATAAGTGGCAATTCTGCCAAGAACTCCTCTTTAGTTGGGGGAAGAATCTGCGATCGGATATTCATCCTTTGAAAGTTTTATTCAAGAGATATCATCTCCAATCCAATATCTTGAAAAATTTGGGGAGAAAACACTTTAGTCTCTTCACGATCCTCTTCCTTAGGCATTTAATTCAATATCATGCTCGAGCATGTGCTTAATATTGGTAGAGCTTTCTTTTAGCACAAATACTACTATCGTCCACAACCAAAAATTGAACATCAACACTTAACACTAATAATGATGCTCAATTACCTTGAATCCAATAAACCCAAATCAATTTCATATATAAGGTGGAAGGAATGACAACATCAACAAGTTGAAACTATTCTCATTAGTTGATCTAGTCCCCGATTAACTCAAAGTACCACCTTAATAAACTTAGACTTCTTGCCTTGTCCAACTAACATGACAGAAAGTATCTGCATAAACCAAGAGTTTCATTACTCGTTTTCAAACCTTTTTAACCAAACAAATACTCAATGTTCTTTACTTGAAATATGGCAATTCTGAAACTCTCCTTCCCTATATCCTTTAACCATCAAAATACTCATTCTTACTTAGTTCCAGTCTTCCAGGAATTTCAAGCTCTTTAGTCCATTCATTTTTTCCTTCAACTTGAGTGGCAAAAATTTCCTTATTCTGACCAAAAAATTTAGCACACCGCTATTAGGAATGTCACTTTGAGACTTTGAGTTCTTTTTCTTTAAGAACATAGATATAAAATATCATGCCACATTGTGCTAGAGAAGATTCTTAAAGTAATCCTTATTAACTACTCTTGTCAACACTTTGGTATCAAATATCTCTTAAGACAAAAAGAGACCATACCTCCTTCCAAAAGAAATCTTTAGATCAACACCTTTAGAAAGATTTCAAGCAAAGCACCTACCAGATAACATAATTCAACTATGATTCACGGATAACCATGGAAAATATTATTTAGAAAGAAATCCATGTCTTTTTTCATTTTTCAAACTTATGTTATGGCATGAACTTTCTTATAAAAAAAATATTATGGTATGAACTTAGATGCCACTTAGTTAACCTTGGAGTCTACAGAACGTTACAACCATCACTCTAATACCATCTATAACAGCCCATATTTCCAAAAACAACTATTAAACAAAAAAATGTTGAACATGACCAATGTAAACATTTACTACTTATACAATTTGAAGCTACTTATTACTAACAATTTCTAAGTCAAACTATCAAATAATAAGACAAACATCCTTTCTCAATTGTCGATCCTCAAATAACATAGAACATACTTTCAAACATTTATCAAGTCACAATGGTCAAAACATATCTTTATCAAAATATATATTTTGGAAGGGATGTGGAAATTGCTTACCTCAATCTACAATTCTACAATTCTGAATCCAAAATTCACTTCCTAGAACAAACATCAAATTCCTAAAAGCCTAAACAATAAACAAAACATTTAAGCGTTACAACTCAGTTTAAAAACCTTAATCAAGGTTGAGAGACTATTTAGGAAGAATAGTCTTACCCAAAATCAACCATAACAAACCATAGACCTTAATTGATCAGTCCGAGTCAGCCCAAAACTACAAACAGCAAGCCTTCACAGGTTAAAAACTTATGTAAGACACTCTAATTGAGTCCAAAAAAGTTCAAGACATGCTAATACTGATAGAACCTTAATCAAAATACTTCAAAACTGACCCAAACACAACGGATGAGTATCAAGAGTTCATAATAACGTTCAAACACGTCAATCCAATTTAAAAAGGAAATTAAAGAAAATGATCCTTACCCTATCTTAAGAAACTCCGGACCTTGGTGGTCGGTGTTCGAAAATGTACGAACTTGCAGATCTGGACGCTATACGTTATGGTACACTGATTTGAAGCTAACGGAGTGTGGGTAGCAGTCGAAAGCTTACCCCCAAGCTAAAAGCGCCGCTGCAAGACACACAGTTGTCAGAAATGTTTTTAAAGAACTGCTGTTCGCCCGCGGAACGGAGAAGAAACACAGCCGTTCGAAGTGGCGATAACGTCGCTAGTCAGATTCGTGGATGAACATAGACCGTCGTCGACGACAGAACTGCGCGTTGGCGTGGGTGTCTACTCGAGTCAATCGTCGGAGGTAAGTGGTCGTCGACATTGGTTCGAAGAGTCACCGGAGAAGGAGAACTGAGCACACAAGGTGAGCGTGCTGGCGGCTATGAGGGTGGGGGAGAGGAGGAAGATGAAGACTAGGGCTTTTCGTTTCTCTTTACTTTTTTCTCTTTTTTTTTTCCGTATTTTATGACATCATAAATTGGTAACTTCTAAATTTTCATCTTATTCGAATTTCAAAAATTTTAACTAAATCTTTCATAGATTTGAGACCAATTTTAGGAAATATATAATATAAAATTTCAATTCACTTTAGTTACTTTATCAATTTATTTACTGATTATACTTTGAAAATGATTAAGTCTTAGTTGATTCGATTCCTTTTATCATAGTTTAAATATTGTGTAATGTAGCACTGATTTAGAGTTTCAACTAATATAATTATAATTTTGATATAAATTGATATTTTTCATCTAATTTAATTTATCTCCAACATTTTCAACATTTACATATACCATAGTTTCATTGAACATTCAAGCATCTAATTGATGTCAAACGTCTAAACCAATCAATTTAAACTCAAATCCACTCCATTATCGAGTTATCCTTTCAAATCTAGACTTTTTATTCCTTCAAGGTCGGTCCAAGAGGTTTTAGAGGGGAAAGAGTTTATCCAATTAGTATGTTGTTTTATGTTTGCTTTCTATGTTTTTTTTAACTATAAAAAATAAATTAATTTAACAATGATGTGTTTTTTCGACCTTCATTCATTTTTACTATCATTTTGTTTTCTATGGATAATCCTAAGCTAATGATGGAAATAAAGTAAATAAAATAATTGATAAGAAAGGATTAAATACACTATTAAACAGAATAAGTATGCATAACATTACACAATCAACACAAATTAACAATTTTCAAGTCGACTTGAACATAAACCAACCACCTATATTATACATCAGAATCAGAATAGTATATATTCAAATCACTAGAAAAGGCTGTTCTGAATTATTTCAAATGTCTTACAACCCAAATTTTAATAAATGGAAATGGAAGTATAAGAATTTTTTATAAAAAGAAAATAACAGAATGAAGAGCAAAGTAATGATTTCCCCAACACACATAAATCATGATCCCTACCTTTCAACCAAAGCAAATCTCTTTTTTTTTTCTCCTTTTACTTTGATATGTCATGGTGCTTTGGAAAACCCAATTGATGATAATTCCTTCTTCTTTTCTTGTAGACTACTTTTGGCTTCTAATGAACAATTGATTCAACATCTTTGCTTTCACTGTATGTCACAAATTCAACAAAGCTGTGCTCTAAACCTGTGCAATTCTCAATATTCTCTTAATCATTCTTCAATATCCTAGCTTGTAGTTTCAAATTTTGTATACACAATAAAATGTAATATATTACCAGACACAGCAGTTTCCAACGAGAAAAGTAGAAAAAATCCATAGCAAGACTTGCAAAATAGAAGGGAAAAAGCCATATCTGACACCAAAAATACTTGCATTACTTCACATAATCTACCAGTCAGCTCAAGATTTAATGTTTTTCTTCTTCATATCATACCAAAACAAACCCAACAATATAATTTCACTCTAAAAAGATATAAAGGGAATATGAATACAAACTATACATCAAGCCAAGAGAAGAGAATTGGGGAGCAGAAAAAAAATGCCTTATGTCTGTCTTCTTTGGTTGTTCAGTGGATGCACCATGACCATCATCAACATATCTTTCAAAAAACCGTAATACCTCAACAAGTTTCTTACGTACATATAACTACACAGGGATGACATCGACTTTTGATGAGTCCTCGCATCTGAGGACGATACCGTCAAGGCTAGCTGGAAAAATGAATTTGCCCCACTGGCATCCTGTGGTTAATGGCTCGGACGGGGGAACAATCATAAGTACGTTGTCATTTCTCTGAACAACTCCCATCACACTAACCGTGCTACCCTCCTTTATGTACCTGCATTTGAATATACAGTAACACACCCACTAAATAATCACTATCCTTAAATATCGTTTCACATTTAACAATAATACTTAAAACTATCAAACTGGAACTGAAATCTATTACATCATCCAATGGACATTATAATCTGTGTTAGGGAATTCCATGTAGAGGGTATGTGAAACTAATCAGCAATACTCGCTCAACACATGGATAATAATTGTAACAATGTAAACTTGCTGACTAGCTAATAACTATGTTCCGTTTGATAACTACTTTGTTCTTTAATTTTTATTTTTGAAATTATGCTTGTTTCCACGTCATTCTTTTGGTAAAAAATTATCCACCTTTTTTAACAACACAATTGAATTATAACCAAAATTCTAAAAACAAAAACAATCTTTAAAAAACAGTTTTTCCCTTCTAAATTTTGTAGTTTTATTAAAACGTGTTCAAAATAGGTAGTAAAGCAAGAAAACTATAGGTAGAAGAAGTGATTGTAAGCTTGATTTTAAAAAACAAAAAACAAAATACATGGCTATCACTTATCAAACGGACCTAAATGTTCCAATCAATGCCAATTCATCTCAAGTTTAGACAATACCAGTTAGAAATAGTGGGCTTAGGTCATGTTGAAAGTCCAAGGGTAGTTGAGATTTACTTTGCCCTAATTTTTTATTATTTTAATTAGGCTCATATTGCCTATAAATATTCTCTCCTTTGTACCTTTATTATCATAAGAAAATAATAAGAAATATCAGCATCGTGGTTTTTCTCCCAGTTCTAGGCTTTTCACATAAATTCGTGTTTGTTCTACATCTCTACTTTCAATATGGTTTCAGAGTGAGATATCGAAGAAACCCTAGACAATCAAACACTTGATGGAACCCACGCAGAAGGGACAGCCAACGACATCAGTGCAGTCGTCGTTGTCGCCACAGTTGATGCTGAATTAGCACCACCATAAATGAGTGGCTCCGACGTCTTCAGAACCCACTCGTCAGCCTTCATGCTCAGCCGCAACCATCCGAAAACCAGTAACCTTCAGCCGCACGACCCTTTACACGTTGCCGGTTCATATTCCCTCATATGTGCCACCTGGCTCTCTTGTTAGGTTAGCCGCAAACCCTAGTGGCTGCCTCGAGGTTGGAAATCCAGCCTATTCAACCTTTGGGGTAGGTGAGTCCTCAACGCAGTCAAGAGCCCATGAGCAGGGTCCGTCTCCCGTATTGCTCAACATCAACTAAACATACTACAACAGCAAATTGCAGCGATTGAGGCAACGCTAAGGGCTTCGTCCAACAACCGTTTGACCTCACCAGTGTATTATGAAAATCCGGTAACCTTGCTCCCTGCTTTGTCCTCTTCTTATGTGTCTAATCTAGTGGCACAATTTACAAGATATTTTCCAAGGGAGAAATTGAATGGTCAAAACTATTTTTCGTGGTCCCAGTCTATTAAATTGACCCTTGAAGGGTGCCACAAGTTTGGTTTCTTGACAGGGAAGATACCTCGTCCTACACCAGAAGACCCTCAAGAACAATACTGGAAAGGGGATGCCTCTTATTCGGTCCACATTGATCAACATTGTGGAACCACAAATTGGCAAGTCCTTACTGTATGTTGCAATCGCTAGGACATTTAGGATACGGCTCAACAATTGTATCCCAAGCGTCAGAATGTCTCTCGTTTATTCACTCTGTAAAAACAAGTTCACGAATGCAAATAGGGGACAATGGATGTGACATCCTTCTTTAACAGACTTTCCCTTATCTGGCAGGAAATTGACCCATGCAAAGAAATTGTCTGGAATTGTCCCAGCGATGGCATACAATACTCCAGGATTGAGAAGGTTGACAGGATATATGTTTTTCTTGCAAGTCTCAACCCTAAGTTCGATATTGTTCGCAAACGTATACGGAGCCAGAGACCTATACCCTCCCTGATGGAGGTTTGTTCTGAGGTTCTCCTTGAGGAAGATCGTACCAATGCTATGAGTAGTCTGACAAACCCCGCTATTGATTCTGTTTTTCTTGCAAGTCTCAACCCTAAGTTCGATATTGTTCACAAACTTATATTGAGCCAGAGACCTATACCCTCCCTGATGGAGGTTTGTTATGAAGTTTGCCTTGAGGAAGATCGTACCAGTGCTATGAGTAGTCTGACAAACCCCGCTATTGATTTTGTTGCCTTCAGTGTGAGGTCCTCTAGTCATGACAGTGAGAAGCACAGTGCAAAATCAATCCTTGTCTGTGAACACTGCAAGAAACAGTGGCATACCAAGGAGCAGTGTTGGAAACTACATGGTCGTCCCCCAGGAGGTAAGAAACACCCTTCCAACAACACAAAAAACTACGTGGGGATTCCAGTCCGACTACACTAGGAGCTATTCCCCAGCTAGGTATACCTCAGTCCTTCAGTCTTATTAGTATTGATGGGAAGAATCTCTTGATTCTAAACTCTGGTACTAGTGATCATTTGACAGGATCCTCATAACACTTTGTGTCTTATATTCCATGTGCTGATAATTAGACGATACAGATAGCAGATGGTTCCATGGCTCCCATTGTTGGGCAGAGGCTGATTTTTCCGTTTAAAGGATTAACTTTACATAATGTGTTGCATGTGCCCCGAATTTCCTATAATCTAATGTATATAAGCAAGCTTACTTGTGAATTAAACTTCAAATCGATATTCTTACCTGATTTTGTTTCGTTTCAGGACTTGAGCTTGGGGAGGATGATTGGCACTATCTGGCACAGTAGGGGACTCTACCTGCTTGAAGAAGATGCCTCCACTAGTAGCATTTCTAAGACTAGCCTTTTATCTTCATATTTTACTGCTTCAAAAAGACTTTATGTTGTGGCACTTCCATTTAGGCCACCCCAATTTTCAATATATGAAATACTTATTTCCTCATCTTTTTTCTAAAGTTGATATTTCTACCATGTCTTGTGATGGGTGCATTTAGACTAAACAACATCGAGTCTCCTTTCCCTCACAACCATATAAGCCAACCCAACCTTTCACTCTTGTCCATAATGATGTTTGGGGACCATCCAAGGTCACTATCTCCTCTGACAAACAATGGTTTGTTACCTTCATTGATGACCATAACTGTCTTACTTGGGTTTTCCTCATCTCCAGTAAATATAAAGTTACATCCACATTTCAGAACTTCTATCACACCGTATAAATGCAATTCGATGCCAAGATTGTAATCCTAGGCAGTGATAATGGTTGTGAGTTTCAAAACCATACCCTTAACGAGTTTTTGTCCTCTAAGGGAATTGCACCGAGTTCTTGTGCTTACAACCCCTCAACAAAATGGGGTTGCTGAGAGAAAGAACCGTCACTTTTTGGAAGTTTTCCGTTCTCTTATGTTGTCTATTTCCCTTCCTTCCTATCTATGCAGCGATGTTCTCATTGCAGCTCATCTCATCAACCAAATACCTTCTCATATCCTACACTCCAAACCCCCTAAGAATGTCTCAAAGAACTCTATCCCTCTACCCATCTCATTTCTGATGTCTCCCTTCAAGTGCACAGCCTATGTTCATAGCCATGGTCCTAACCAAACTAAATTCACCCCTCGGGCTCAAGCTTGCAAGTTTGATGGATACCCTCTGCACCAACGAGGCTATAAATGCTTTCACCCATCCTCACGTAAATACTTTATCTCCATGGATATCATCTTTCTTGAGGATAGTCCCTTCTTTCCCGTTAACCTTCTTCAGGGGGAGAGTGTGAGCGAAGAGTCTAACTATGTGGTTCCCTTAGAGTCTACCTATTCTACTCTAGTTACCTTGCTTGACACAAATTCTCACACAACAATCCTACCTGCAAACCAAGTTCCCTAACAAAACTTACTATATAAGGAATCTCATAAAAGAAGTTGGGTCTCTTGTTGTTCAGCCGGCTCCGATCCAAGACTCTGAACTTTTACGAGATCAAGGTATGACTAATTCCATTGACTCACATATTAATAACAAAATGAGTGAGAATGACAAGTTCAAGACAAATTCCACTAACACACATATCGACAGTAATGTGGGTGAGAATGACAAATCTACAAATAACGGGTCTGAAACAGTTTTCCCTGAAGATATGGTTGAAACGGGCAATGTTGATGAGGTCATTACAGATAAGAAGGTCAAGGTTGATGATAATGAGGTCGTTGCAGAATCTACTGAAGATGAAACCAAGCAAGACCATTAGGGAAACATCAATAAGTATGATCCTTCTCTGGATCTTCCTATTGCATTGAGGAAAGGTACCAGATCCTCTACACAACACTCCATTTTTACCTATGTTTCGTACGAGAACTTCTCACCCCAATTCAGAGCCTTCACTACCAACCTTGACTCTACTACAATACCCAAGAATATCCACCTTGCCTCAGAGTGCCCTGAGTGAAAGACTGCTGTAATGGAAAAAATGAGAACCTTGGAAAAGAACAAGACCTGGGATCTCTGCACACTCTCCAAGGGACACAAGACTGTGGGATGCAAATGGGTGTTTGCACTCAAGTACAAAGCAGATGGTACCCTTGACGGACATAAGGTTCAGTTAGTTGCAAAAGAGTTCACTCAGATTTATGAGGTTGACTATTCTAAGACATTTTTCCCTGTTGCAAAGTCAAACATTGTTAGAGTCTTGTTGTCAGTTACTGTAAATAAAGATTGACCCTTATATCAACTTGATGTTAAGAATGCGTTCTTGAATGGATATTTAGAAGAGGAAGTGTATATGGGCCCTCCAGGATTTGAAGCTCAGTTTGATAATCAGGTTTGCAAGCTTCGGAAGTCTTTGTAAAGGTTGAAATAGTCACCGAGAGCTTGGTTTGATAGGTTTACCACTTTCGTTAAGTCTTAGGGATACAATCAAGGGCATTTCGATCACACATTGTTCACAAAAATTTCCAATACTAGGAAAATTGCAGTATTGATTGTCTACGTTGATGACATTGTGCTATCTGGGGATGATACTGTTGAGATCATCCAACTAAAAAAGAAGATGTGTTTGAAATTAAATACATGAGGAATCTGAAGTACTTCCGGATGGAGGTTGCTAGGTCCAAAGAGGGCATCTCCGTGTCTCAGAGAAAGTACACCTTTGATTTATTAGCTGAAACAGGTATGATGGGATGTCGTCTTGCTGATACACCAATTGAGTTCAATGCCAAACTCAAAAATTCTGGTGACAAGATTCCTACTGATAAAGAGAAATATGAGCGCCTTGTGAGAAAGCTGATTTACTTGTCTCACACAAGGCCTGACATCTTCGATGTTGTGAGTATTGTCAGTCAATTCAAGCGGGCTCCTTATAACGGCCACATGAAGGCATATAATAGAATTCTGAGGTATTTAAAAGCAACTCCCGGTAAAGGGTTGAGGTTTAGAAAGACTGACAAAAGGTGTATTGAGGCCTATACTGACTCTAACTGGGTAAGGTCTATTGTTGATAGAAAATCCACCTCGGGATACTACACATTTGTGTGGGGCAATCTTGTTACTTGGAGAAGTAAGAAACAAGGAGTTGTGGCTCGAAGTAGTGCCGAAGCCGAATACAGGGATATGAGTTTGGAAATTTGTGAGAAAATCTGGCTTCAAAAGGTGTTATCTGATCTTCGTCAGAATTATGAGGTGCCTATGAAACTATTATGCAATAACAAGGCAGCTATTAACATTGCCAATAACCCGATCCAACATGACAGAACCAATCGTGTGAAGATTGACAGACACTTTATCAAAGAAGGCCAGACAGTGGTAGCATCTGCATCCCTTGCATGCCCCAGAGCCAACAAATTGCTGATATACTCACAAAGGAGCTCCTCAGACAAAACTTTGATTCATGTGTTAGCAAGTTGGGTCTTTCTGACATTTACGTCCCAACTTGAGAGGAAGTGTTAGAAATAGTGGGCTTGGTTCATGTTGAAAGCCCAAGGGTAACTGAGATTTACTTTACCCTAATTTTTTATTATTTTAATTAGGCTCGTGTTGCCTATAAATATTCTCCTTTGTACCTTTATTATAATAAGAAAATAATAAGAAATATCCGTATCGTGATTTTTCTCCCTGTACTAGAATTTCCACGTAAATTTGTGTTTGTCCTACATCTCTACTTTCAATAATACCATCCCTATCTAAGACATGTACAATCCTCAAACAATATTCTGTGGTTCAAAGAGGAATATAGAGACCAAAATTCAACACCAAATGGTAGTTTAACTGATTCATTTTAAATGTGTGGAATAAGAGGCTAAAGTAAATGGGTTGACAGGAGCATGAGATGAAATTCTGCGATTCAGAAAGGAAAGAGTAAAAGTGGGTGTTGAATGTTATAGCTAGTTATTAAAATTGTTGGACAGACCCGCTGACGTTGGGAAAATGCTTTTGGGTGAAGCTAAACTGAGTCAGCCAGTTGATGCTAAAGCAATATATCTCAGTTGGAATAAAAACAAGAGATGGAGGAACAGCAAGGGTCAACCTTATAGAAGAGAGAAAAACAAACTATTGTTGAAATATGGTGGTAGGAAAAAAAACAGGGCATAACCATGAGTTTACTGAAGTCTGAGGTTATTCAAGGAGTCTGCATGTAATTTTCCTCTTTGAAAATCAAATATCGGGCAAAACTAAATAAGTTGAATAAAATTCACAATATAGAAGTTTTTAATAACATCAGAAATGTTGAATTGTAAGAGAAGAAAAACAAAGTAGTTTACCCTTCTTTTAATCGCATTACACGATCATCGCTTGAAAGATTCCTCCTTCCTAGCCATCGAACAAACTCTGGCGATAAGTCTTTGTTTGATGGATTAACATCAACCACAAAAGAGTCGTCAACATATGGAGTCACTCTAGCACCATAGCCTGTCTTAACTAATGCTCTCAATCCGGACTGGAAATCAGAGATGTAAAAGTCGACCACGTGTCTCTATGGAGAAAAACATGAGCACAAAATAAATTTATTGATGTCGATCTTGAAGTTCAACTATAGAACAGATTTACAAAATTAGGATATTATAATTCATATAATTGTAGCGTGTCTAAAATTAGCTTGGAACATGTCCTGGGTGTTAATGTCCCCGTGCAAGAGCTTCCAAAGAAAGATTTTTACCTTTCCAGGTTCTTTTTTCTTTCCTAATTAATCAGGTAAAACTGCCTTCTTGCTAACCTTTCCAAAAAAGTTCAGTCTAAGTCTTTCAAAGATGGACATAAAGTTCGAGGAGAAATTGTCATTTATCAACCAAATCATTTACATATCAAGAAAACAGATCCAAAATAACATCTGAAACGTAGGGAAAAATACATTTCTCACACTAAGATTTAATAAAAGTGTTAGAGTATGTCCTCATAGCAAGGCAAGTCTGTACAGCCTTGCTCCAGAAAAGCAAGATCCAATCATGGCAGGAATTCCTTAACTTGCCAGACTCCCTTGGTCTAATCATCCATAACTGCCTCCTCAGTTACAAGATCCAAAACATACTTGCTACATCTGCTGTACTTTTATTTCTATAGATCAAAAGTAGATTCTCATTAAAAGAAAAGGTAAAAGAGAACTTGTACTTGTCTTTTGTTTTCTTACTCTAAGCAATTGGAGCCTCTTTTTGTTTTGATTTTATGGCTCATTTCTGTATGGCCCTTACTTTTGTAACTTACTTCAGCTGGATGAAAGTTGATTTTCCATCAAATAAACTAGTTTGAGAAAACCATGTATTACAACATGCAGCTTTACCCTACATGGATTTGACAATTCCAAAAGATTGGTTCTGCTTTCAATTGGAATATTTGAAAACCGCATTCATCAGCCAGGGATCATCAGGACCTCAAAGTCCAAATCATCTCAAAAGTCCCCCACAACCAATAGTATGATATTGTGACAACCATCAATGTTAGAATCCATTGTAAGTAGTATTAAATATCCTCAATATATTTTAAGAAGTTGGCCGAAAAGAAATATAAAACACTACAATTTTTACTGATGACAACAAAGGACTAATAGTATATGAAACCAAGGAATGCAGAAAAGTCAACAACCAAATGTATTCCATCACCTAGTGGGCATATTACCTCTGATGATCTCAGTCCCCATGTAAATCGACGATGTCCAGGATTTGCTGGTTTTGAACCCCACCCTCGATACTCATATAGACTTGTAGATGTATAGACGCATCTAGGAACCTTACGGAAGGATGACTCAAGGGGCACATTGCCACATGTAACAACCTGCAGAGTATGAGAAGTACTGTGACATCAATAAGGAATTCCCTTTTGCAAAATGCAACAAAATAATGAAAAATAATATAAGAAAAAAGGGGGGGGAGAAAAAAAGAGATTAACCTTGGAAGTTCAGGTAATATTTACAGTAGATTGTCACCCAAATTTGCATATTTATATGGTTAAACGAATTAAAAGCAAAAAAAAAATGCTTGAATGCATTTCATTTAATTCAATGTCTTAGAAATTATCTGTTGTTATCAAGAATAGTAAGTAGCTATTATCACCAATACCAAAGGACCTTTTGTTAGGCTACATACCCCAGAAACTTTGACATATTGGCCATTTTTTGCAGTTCGGAGTTCAGCATCAGGATACTGAGAAATGAAACCAATAAGAGCTCTCTTTCCATAACAGCTGTTCCAAGTAAATATTGCAGCAACTACTCCAAAGAGTAGAACAATAACAATGAGAAGAACAGGATTGTGGACTGCAGCAAGAATAAAACTACCAGCAATGAGCCCCATGACAAATATGAGAATAACAGACCATAATATTAATTTCGGAAAGCTTTTTCCAAAAGAATATTCATCATCTGGGCTAAGGGTAGTAACTGCAGGATTTTGTGCTATTGAAGGGCCATTTATTTTCATTGAACCCATTGATTCCAATGGGCCAGACGTTTTTTTAGGTGCCCCAGATGAGTTCAGCGGACCAGAAGAAATGGGGCCAGATGTGATGAGTCCGGTAGCAGGAAGAACCGGAGGAATAGGTCCAGAATTTTGGCGTGTCACTCCACCAGATTGAGGGCCAGATACTTTCTTTACAGGCTCTCCATGTTTGTTTAGTGGCCCAGAAGTTGACTTCTTGAATGAGGTTGAACTAGTCATCATGCCAGAAGAAATAGGACCAGAGGTGGTATAACTCACTCGGGGAGCTGCATTTGGCATGATCGGACCTGAATGAGTTGCAGCCCCTCCAAAGGATCCAGTCCTTGTAGGAGCAACATTGAGAGGCCCAGACTTCCTGGACTTAGAACCCTCCATAGGAATATCAAACATCTTTCCCAATTCTCCAGACTTCTTAATATCCCCACCAGTGTAGGGCATTGCCACTGAACTCATTGTTGGGGCCTTTTCCTTCTGCTGCTCTGGCCTCCCCGAGACAAAGAGGCCATTGCTAAGTTGATGAGATGGGAATCTGGAACCCATCAATTAGTTCAAAGAAACTCACGTGGACCAAAGCAAATTGTGAAGGCAACTATTGTAAGGTCAATGTAGAAGTCCGTTGTCCTACAGAAATAAAACAATATCATAAGAAAGAGAGAGAAGACTAGAAGAACCATTTCAATTTATGAAAAGCAAAGCACAGGGCCATAAATGCCGTAAGCAAAAGGATTTTCAACATCCGGGAGAAGTTCATTTCGTCACAAAAATATGAAATCTTACCAGAATAATGACGTATAAACTGTTTACCTATATTTTTTTCAAAAATAAAGTAAAATAAAAACAGATGTGCTATACTTCCTGCATAAAATAGAAAGTATATAACCGATGGTGAACTTTCCAAAATTCTATTTCGGCAGTGATAACAACAGAAAGAATGAGTTTCTGTAAACATTTTTCTCTAAAAGAGATAAGAACAAAAAGAATGAGTTTTCTACATTACAAAAAGGAACATCGCGGATAACTATCGTTCTACCCACTTCTTCAGAAAGAATGCGTCAATGCGATAGTCTCTGGCAATAAATTTCTCCAATCCAAGGCAAGAATGGTACGTACATCAAGAATTGGGAAAAAAATTATTAAAACAATACAAGGTAGCTGGTGATTACAAATAAGAAAGAATTAAGCAACAGAGAAAGACTGTGAATTGCCAGGAGATCTCCTTATCACTTGTTTGGACTTTTTACACCCGAAAAGAAAAGATTTGTAGCAGGATTTGAGTAGTTGAAAAGTCTAAGGAAAAAAGAAAACTCAGCTTCAGATACAATCTCCTGGATCGAGTGAGGCAAAATTCTACTCATAAGGTGTTATTCATAGTGAAGGCAGATTTCTAAAATTACATCCTTTCCTAATAATGACAACTCTCCAACGACTTCGAATCTAGAAGTGTAAGGAGGTAGCAGATCCATAGCTCAAAGAGAAAATCCAAAACAAGAATAAAACAAAAGACAGACCCCATTTGTCAAACTGAAGAAATCCAGAGAGTTCAAATCAAAGAAACTAAGTAAAACCAGGGTATCCCACTGTACATGAATGCGAAAATGGTGGATTCCAGAGCAGATGGCAATTGAACAAAAAATTCAAAAGTAACCCATTTCAGAATAAACCCATCTACAATCACTCAACTAAAATCGATCAAAATCGAAAACCCAGATCAGAGAATCATCCGGTAGTGGTATGAAAATGGGGGAAGATCTAAAAGGAGAAGAAGAAGAAGAAGAAATAGGAATGTGGATAAGGGATGGATGATTTGATTGAGAGTAGAAAGTTTTACCTGGAAAGCAAAGTGAGTGAGTGTGTGAATCAAAGGTAACGGTGGAATGGAAGTAATGGCGCTACTGATTCAGCTGGGAAGAGGAGACTGAGATCCCAATTCCATAGCAGAGGGTCATCTCTCTCTCTCTCTCTCTCTCTGTGCGTGAGTTTGAGTTTTGAGTGTGTATAAAAAGAATTTCTCTCTCTTCAAAGAGCCGCAACAACTGGTAGGTTATCTGGCCCGGCAAAAACCACCAAACGGAGTATAAAGGTCAAGCAAAAGAACAATCTCATTTAACTATTCACCTCGGAGGAGACATCCCACCTCTCTCTTTCTCTCTCTTCTCAATTTTCCGCTCATTTTTATTTTCTCCTTCTTAATTTTGTGATAAGACTTTCCTTCTCTTCCTACGCATTGGTTTGATTATTATATTTCATAATTATAATAGCATGTGATTAAGAGGTACCTATTACAATTTGACGTAGGTTATCTAAATTATAATAGATTATTTTAGTACATGTTCTAAAATATAGATTATTTTAATTTAGATAAGAAATAGGAAATATCGAGACAAAAGTAGTTAAAGTAAACAAAGAGATATTTAATACTTTAATATTGTAGTTTATGGCATGTTATAATAGTTGAAACCCAAAAATTGGATGAGATATATAGTCTAACTATACCCAAAGTAGGGCACTCTGGGTTAAAATCTAAAATTAAAATAAATAGTTCTATTCATTCAAACTATAAAATCAACTTAAAATCATTTAAACAAATTTTTACCAACTCAAACATATAGTTAAAGTTGTCAAGACATCAATTATCATTCTAAATATTAATAGTTTGATTTCCACTTGGATATTTATTTATTTTAGGTAATTAAAAAAAATGCCCCAAAACCTATTAAAATAGCAACAGACAAAAATTATCACATTTTTTTTCTAAATAGGTACGAAAAAAATAGACCGAGCAATGAAAATGAAAATTTTATCATACTTTTGGTAAGCTTCTACTAATTATGTTTCTAATATTAATGATTTTTAAAATTAAATTCTAACATTGAGTTCTACATTTAAGTTCTTTATAAAAGTTTAGAATTCAAGTTAAAAGGTTATTTTAATATATAAATATTATAAACTATCATTATAGGTGTTAATAGAGATCAATAGATTACTATTATTTATCATCGATAATTAATAAGAGATACTTATAAAAGCCTATAAATATAATGTTTATCACTAATCGACTATTAAATTTTGCTACATTTGTAAATATTTTCAATAGTTTTGTCACTTAAAATAATTTTTATATATAATATAATTATTAGTGTAAATTTTAAAAAAATTGTTTTAAATAACAAAATTGTTAAAAATATTTATAAATATAGCAAAATTTGTTTACATACGCGTAAATATTTTGAAGAGTATTGCTAAATATTAATAGTTGTAAGATATAAATATATGATTTAAAAAAAAAAAAGGAAAAAGAAAAAGAAAAAGAAATAGAATGTGTAATTTTATTTTAATCCCAAGAGTGGTTCCAAAGAAAAGCTTTCCCTTTTCCATATTTGTCTTAATATTCACCCAAAGGTAGGATTTTGTTGGTGGAGAAGTTGAAAAATGACCAAACCGCCATGAAATCACAATAATTATAGCAACAAAATAAAACCTAATTCATGAAATGGTATTATTGTTATTATTAGTTATTTGTATTTACTTAACAAATTAGATACTTATTATAAGAGAGAAGAGAATGCAGGAAGGAGTGTCAAAATCATCACATGTAGACAAAGACAAACAATAATGAACTTTACACGGTATCTATAGCTGTAAGGAATGGGGTGTTATAAAGTATATAACAGCCAGGTAAGATAATCAATACTCTTAAACCACACAAACCCCTCTATATTTATCCATTTTATTAAAGTGCAAAATAAGTAAATAAAGAAATAACCCAAAGCAAAGCTTAGCGTTTAAGAAGGTTGCTTTCTCCCCCTTCTTCAATCTCACTTTCCACATTATTGCTCAATCTTCCAACCCACTCATCCTAATCCCACATCCACTCCTCTACTCTATTAGATCATTTTTTTTCTTAGTAAGAGCCTTTTTCTTTTTTCTTTTCTAAATTATTATAAATGTCATAACCAGTAAAATTTAGATTCTAATAGATATTATATTAGTGTCTATCACTTATAAACTAGCTATATTTTGTAAATTTTTTGTTTTATTTTACTATATTTGAAAATGCTCATTTTTTTTTATATATGATAATTTTGTTGGGTGGAAAAAAAATGTAATAGATCAGTTATATTTTTAAAATAGTTTATGAGTGAATCAATTTAGACTCTCTATCTTTAATTGCTTTTTTAATAAATTCTTAAAGAAGATGTTTCTTAGCAAATGGATAATAATCGTAGTTTTGGTTTGTCTCTCCTATTATTTTTGTTCACTTATTTAAAAGAATATATGGGATCATTTTTCTTCCTTCCGTGTAGGATTTGAATTTTGGAAGTAGAATGTTGTATGTTAAATTAATTGTTTAGTTTATAAACTTTTGCGGATAGTTCAATATTGAGTAGATTTAGCATTGAGATAGGTGTGAATATCATTTCATTTAGGAAGTGCAACAAGAGAGTTAAACGTTGGCTTAATAGCAGTTATTATGGTGTTCTTTGATCTCCTCTAAATTGTCCACTTCGTCGTTAATCTAAAATTCATGGTTGGGTTATCGCTATTGATTGAACACATAAACCAGTTTCAAACAAAAAAAAAATGTGGTTGACTCCTACCTAAATTTTGAGGACACCAAATGTTCTTCATCATAAGGGAGAATAATTCATCATCCATCAATTTTAGGATAGTAGAGACCAGCTCAACTCTACTTTAGTTTGACCCTTCTCCACCATCTCCCTTGCTAACCACCAGGGTGCAAACCCTTTGAAGTCATCACCAACTCTGATCAATCAACCATTTTTTGCATAACAATCTCTCAATTCGGTCAACTACTGCGCTCCATCACGGAATGATAGGAAGAAGGAAAAAGTAGAGACAAAGAAATGTTGTGTCCATAAAGGACCAAAGTGACACCAAATGGTAGGGAAACGAGAAAAAAACACCAAATGGATATATACTCGAGTGGTTTTCCTTTACTCCCCAACCCCACGAATCAAAAATAATTATGATGTAATTTCTTTTATAAATGAATTTTTTTTATAAGTACTTCATGTCCAATGTATATGCTTCATGACAATTTAGCTATGAACTATCAGGACAATACAATAACCCATGCCAATCAACTCCGAATAACACTTCCATATAAAATAATAAAAACATTCACAAATTGATATCAACTATCATGGGTTGGCCAAATGATAAAAAGGAGACATAGTCTCAATTCATATCACCATCAATATCAATACTCAATATCATATTGGTTTATGGTCATTCATTTACAACTATCGTTATAGATTTTAACTAGGCACAACCAAAACTGTTTGAATGGTAATTGATGATGTGTGATGGTAAAATCTTGAAAATTCTCAAACGTTCACACAAAAGAAAAGTAATGTGTCTCACGTAATTAATGATTATTGGTATAATTAGATTGATCACTCCCTCCTCCCACAATCAAATTACAAGCTTGAATTATGGGTTTTGTTGTGGGACTCACCATTCAATATGATTACAAAATGTTGGTAAACTGCGACAAACAAAATTAAACTTAGTTCTAAATTATTTTTCGAAATTTAAAAAACGTATAATAAATCTCTAAAATTTTGATTTTGTACGTAAAAGGTTCATAAACTTACAAAATTGTATAGTAGCTACGTTAACCTAATCGAAATCTTTTTAATGCTAACTAATGTACTCGATACCAAATTGAATTTTAATATGGTATACAGAAATTGAGTCTTATATATCCAAGAGGACATAGGCTTCCAATTTTGTATATAATAGGTACATAAATTTGTATTAAAAAAATGTTTAAGGTGAAACCACTTCTTATACCAAAATGAAAAAGAAAAACTCATTTGGTATACAATAGGTTCTATAAAAAATTGTATTATATAGTAAATCCACAAAGTTGTTATTGCCTACCATTTTTTTAAAAGAAAGAAAAAAAGATATTTTCGTCTTTCTCAACATGAATGCTCCAAATCGAGACGATGGCCAATACTCTATTTTCATTTTCTATCACATCACCAACGTATATATGTGTACTATACCCCTATTGCCATTTATGCTTTAAACAATGCTTTGGATTTCTCTTCAACCCACTGCTTATTGTGTTCTATTTTATTTCTTTTCTCAAAGGTTGTTTATGTCTTCTAAATTGTGAAACATTGCAAATTAATAGACTTGAAAGCTAAATGAAAATCCGACAAATTTCAAGATCCAAAGAACTACGAGGTGAGTAAAATTTGATAGGGGATTGTTAAGATTCTACCAATCATTTGATTCTTTTATTTTTAAAAACTATGCTTCTTTTCTCACAATTTTCTATTTTTAATTTGTTTGCTACATTTCAAAAACTAAAATAAACTTTTGAAAACTAAAATTTTTAGTTTTCAAAAGTTAGTCATGATTTTAAAAACACTCGTAATAAAATGTAACAACAACATGATGCAAAATATTAATATAGATTTCTTATTTTTAGTTCAACCACAGTTGGGAGTAAACCTCCTACCTATAAGAATGGTGGTCATGTTAATATCGGTAAGTATTTTAGCTTCAATTTATTATTATTATTTGATAGACACTGATAGATTTCTATCGATGTCAATAAGTGTATTGATAGACACTGATAGAAGTCGATCATTGTCCATTACTGATGGTGCAATTATAAACACTAATAGAAGTTTACCGGTGTCTATTATTCATAAAATCGAAAATTTTGCTATATTTTATAAATATTTTGGTTCATTTTATTTGAAAATATCTCATAATATTTAGAGATCTTACTACATTTTTAATAAGGAGCATTTTCAAATATAACAAAATGAATCAAAATATTTACAAATTATATGTATAAAAAAACTATCTGTGTCTGTCATTGATAGAATCTAAAGTTATGTGTTATATAGTTGGTAAATGTTTATGCAGTTTTGAAATTTATAGTAAATATTCACTTTGAATTTTCTCAACTGCGGTTAGTCCCACTTTAGCTTTGAATTACCTTTTCTTTTGTAGTGTAAATTTTTGCATCCGTGTGTTCCTAAGCACAAATACAACCTTACTTGAACAAGGATTGTTCTATAAGGTGTACAACAGTATCCTTAATTCATCTCGAACGTTAATCTTTTTTCTTCCCCCACGGTTTTCCTCATATTAGTTCTCTAACTTTTCTCCGACTTCTTTCTCACCTCTCTTCCCCCAAACTCTTTATCATTCCTTATAGTGTTTCGCCACTCTTGGACAAGCTCTCTTGCTACTTTGGTAAGTGTTTATGATTTTTCTTCGGTAAATTTACATAAATAGAACAAAAGTGTATATATTTACGACTTGTATAATAATTTAAGAAAAGTCCATGACATCAATTTCTTTGTCATAAATTTCATATTTGACCTTATTGAATTTTGATTACTGCGGGACGATTTTTTAGTTCTTTTTCTTCTTCTTCTTTGCGGTGTATTATTCTCTTCTTCATATTTTTAATTTCTTTATATTATTACTTCTCGTTCTTCATATTTCCACTTCTTGTTTGCAATTTCTTCATTTCTTATTCTAGAATTTCTTCATTTCTTATTCTAGAATTTCTTCATTCTTCTTCATTTTTCACTTTCTTTTTTTCTTCTTGATACAAGATCTAAACAATATTGGTAAAAATCTAAACGATCGTGTACCAATATCTAAACAATCAGTTGTCTATCCCAGATAGATAAGGATAGACCACTATCACTAATAGATTGTTTAGCTTTGGTACAAGATCGTTTAGATTGGGTATAAGGGTACAAGATCATTTAGGCTGGGTACAAGGTTACAATATCGTTTAGACTGGGGTACAAGCATACAAGCTCGTTTAGATTTGGTACAAGATCGTTTAGACTTGGTGCAAGATCGTTTAGACTAGGCAAGTACAAGATCGTTTAAACTAGGTACAATGGTACATGATCGTTTAGATTTGGTACAAGGGTACAAAATCGTTTAGATTGGGTATAAAATCATTCTTTCACTCATGTGTGATCGATTAATCGCGACGTATTTTTGTTATTTCACATTGTGGGCTTTTTCCTTTTTCAAAATTGTTCTATACGGTGTAAATATTTTCGCGTTTTGTTTTCTCTATGAAAAACCCCATTTTTTTATTGTTATAGATAATTTGGTCCTCTTAGTCTTATGTTGATGTTGGGTTGAGTTAGGTTGTTTTTTCTTCTTTTGGTGAAACATTTAAATGTATAACTCTACTTGAAATCAAATTTATAATTGTTTGACAAATGTTTTAGCATTTTTTTGTTACATTTTTTCATCTTGCAAACATCTTGCAACTTTCAAACTTCAAAATATTCAATCCCAAATCAATTATATACTTATTTTATGTGATTTAGGAAGCTTCTACACATGTTTTAGGAAGTTTTTAACTACTATTTTTGCATCTCGCAAAAATCTGCAACTTCTGAACTTTAAATGTTCACTCCCAGATGAATTATATACTTATTTAATTTTATGTCATTTAGGGTGTCATGTTTTAGAAAGTTTTTAGCTATTGTCTTTTTATCTCGCAATCATCTCTCAATTTACAAACTAGTCAAATCTCATATCAATTATATACTTGTTTTATGTGATTTAGAGTGCTTCTATACATGTCTAGGGAGCTTTTCAAGAGGTAATAGATTGCATATTGCAACTTGAAATGTCTAACTTTAAATCGATTTTTGCAGGAATTAAAAGGTTTTGTGTGTTTTAAGGGTGACACATGTTTGAATTTTAATACCTTACGGTAGTGTATGGGATGAGAGACAAAAAATTTCAAAAGGCATTCTATGGAATTAAATTGGAATTGATCATTCAAAGTTTTGAAGTTATGACATGTCAGCAAGATATTTGCGAGATAAAAACAATAGCAGCTAAAACTTTGTAAGACGTGTAAAACAACCCTATACTACCTCTAAATCACTTAAAAGAAGTATGAAATTGAATTTGATTGAACATTCGTAGATTCAAAGTTGCAAGATGTTTGCGAGATAAAAAAAAAAAGCTAAAGCTCCCTAAAACATGTGTAAAACTACCCTAAATTACATATAAATCAATTGCAACATAACGAAATTGAATTGACATTATTCGTAGTTTTGAAGTTGCTAGATGTCTTTGAAATGTTTATTGCTTGGGTAATTATGTGACATGTGAGTTAGTCTTTTGATTGTGTATGCACATGCAAGATTACAATAGATGTGGCAAAGAGCTCTAATGAAGTGGCTATATGGCGATTTGATAAATGTATGCGTTAAAAGGAACAATCCTATCCATTAGTTGCTAGATTGCAAAAAGTAATCACTAACGTACAAGTTATTCGTCCAAGTGCAAGCAAAGAGAGGTTTCCTGGTAAGTCCAAGGTCGAACACGGGAAGGTTAAGTTCCTATTTTTCCTTATCACACTACTAAAACTATGTGGTATAAGCTATACAATGTGGTGTATACATAATATATTATCTATTCTATTATATTATATACACACAGTGCTTCTGGCGGTGCAAGATGACATGGCGAGACGAAAGGAGATGAATAATGAACTCAGACATGGCAAGGAAGGAATAGTTTAACTATCTAAATGTGATAAAATGCACTCGAAGGTCTGAGGCGACAAAAGCATACTTCAACTCGAAATTAAGGCGAGATGCTTCTCAGCGCTCTACCATACTTGCTCTCCTTTCGAAGGCGGGCAACCTCTCAGTGCTTTCGTCACACACATTGTCATTTCTGCAATGTATGTAAAGGACAAACTTAGCAATAAAAATACATTGTTGCACTCTTTTTGCCAAATGCTTAGTTAAATGTGTGTTTTCAATTGACAGATGATTACAGTCAAGTTCATTGTTCTTATTTCAAATATACAATGTTCTTGGACATTTACACTTAACTAAGTAAAACTTAGAGTAAAAATATCATGACTCTAAAAAACTTCAAAAATATATTTTATCAGCACAAGCTAATTAAACATAACAAAGAAGAGAAAGAAACAAGAGTGTGGGTGAATGAAATATAAGATGCAATGTATTGAAAATCTTAACTTTAAGCCTTTCGACCATCAATTACACAATACAATACAATACAAAAAAAAAGAAA
Source organism: Cucumis hystrix (assembly GCA_025688845.1). NCBI lineage: Eukaryota > Viridiplantae > Streptophyta > Magnoliopsida > Cucurbitales > Cucurbitaceae > Cucumis > Cucumis hystrix. Next base: position 9,813,275 of record CM046886.1, read on the forward strand.
AATGAGAGAAAGAAGCAAAGACTACGCCTTAGAATATGATTTCTCATTCTCTTTGGCTCTGATTTTTGCCTAGTATTAAGAGGGAAATGAAGGGGATGAACTCTTTCTCTCTCTTTTGTTCCAGGCTCTCACCTAGAAACTTTAAGAAAACAGAGGATGGAAGATGTTTGATCTTGCTCTCTGACTAAAAATTACGCACACTGAGTTTTGAAGTGAGAGGCCCTATTTATAGGCAAAAGTTGATGTTGACAAGAAGTCGTGTGTCATTTAATGCTCTGAAAAGCTGCAGCAGTGCTTCACACACTGTCCTCTCGTACTTTTTCAACTTTCTCGCCAACCAATTTTGTCTGCTAGTGAGTCTAAACGTCTAGCTTTCTTTGCTTAATGCCTTGGTCGAACGCTTCATTTCGTCTACATGTTAAATCGCCAAGCTTCACTTCTTTTGCCTAGAAAGCCTGAGATTTATTCGCTGAAACGCGATAAAACAGGGATAAGGCTCTTTTACGCTAAGTTATTCACAAGTTAGTCAAATTGCCTACTTTTTTCTTCATTTCTTTATGTTGTTATGTGTTTAAACCTCATTGTTTTATATAAAAGACTACAACAACTTGTATTTCTACAAGTTATCACACCTCCAAATTTAAAATAAAGCTTTTCCTCATACATCATCGCAAGATTCTAAGTATGGTTTCTCTTGGTTGGCTCGCTAAACTTTTCCTAATGCAATTCTTGAAGGGATAAAAGCCCTTAGCAGCGAAAGATTTTATTTCTCAATTTAATTTTGAGAATGCTAAAATACCAGTACATTGGCAATATTTAGAATCAAAATTCTAAATAAATAACTAAGCATGCTCTTAAAATTAAAATATATAAAGAACTTACTCTTGTTGATGTCTCTGAATCTATAATCCACTGAATTGGGGACACCATCCGTCGGAGACCTTCCTATCCTCTAGGATAAATTTGGTTTGTGGGAACCAATTGGAATGAGAAAAGCTTTAGAGAGAAACTATTTTGCATAAAAGCAAAATCATTAGTTTTTATTTTTGATTGATTGATTAAGAAAAACTATTTTTCTTCTGCATATTTATAACTCTCTTTCCTTCATGGAGTAGAAAAGGGAGTAGGAGAGAATCATGAGATTCTATTAAGAAATATTAAATTAATAAAATTTTCAAATCAACTAATTAATCAACAATTAATAAGTTAATTAACAATTAATCATATTTAATTAATATTTCATTTAGATCTTATTTAATGAATATCTCTCCAATATCTTATTAATTTAATTAAATAAAACTAAACTATTAATTAATTCTCCAATTAACTAATAGTTAAATTAAATATCTTATATTTAACTTAAATTAAATTTGAATCATATTGGTCTAATCTCGATTTAGTGCTAGGACTTGAGTTTTCATTGTAATGAATGCAATTGCAAGATATCACCGAGTTAAATAATTGTGCATAATGCGCTCATTGAAATTCTCTATATCGCATGTTTTTATTACGCGCGAGGGATCATAGGGTATGATCACACATATGGGAGCTCACAATGTACCTTTTCATTGCGTGATTCTTAAGTCCTTGTTAAGTACAAATTTTTTTACTGTTTGCCCAAGTGCAAGCTAAACAATAGGTTTACCTGGATGATCTAGGGTCGAAAACATGAAATTGTTTTAGATTATAGTTCTCGGTTTCACTCTTCGTTTAGACAGGTTGGAAGAATTAAAGAATTAGCTAATTACACAACGAAAGCCTATAATGCGACGTGCACAGAAAGATAGAACAATGTATCTAAATTGTATTAAGGAGAAGGAAGGAACGACCAAGCGATATCTTATGAAGAAGTAGAGAGATAACCTTGATGTGACATAACTTACTAAGACACACTTGTGATTAAGGCATGCTTCTCTCGAATGCAAATATGTCACACATGATTGCTTTTCAGATATCTATATGACCAAGTATGGCTTGACGACCTATGTCTAGAAGAAACAACTTATGCATCTTATAGTATTTCACAATTAAGGACGGTTACCTCTGAATAACCACTATCCACAGTTATTCTCCTTTTGAGATCCAAATATTCGAGATACTTTTGTGGGGAGGCAAAGCTCCTCTCCATGCGTGCTAATCAAGTTCTAGCCACCTTTTTCTCTTGGGTAGTTAGCAACTTATGCTCGCTAAGCATTCACAAAAGCACAATTAACATGTTAAGATTTATAAGTGATTCTTCTTATCGCAAACTATTACCTACTTTAACACTGGATAACATGTCACTACAATAATTAGGGTCTTCCCCAACGTAGGGTAATGTCGCCGAAAACCCTCACAAACGTCGGGGAAGGCTACCGCGACGTCGGCATCCACATCGCGGAAAGCTCACCGGGGATACTTTCCGCGACACATCTTACTCCCACGTCGGCGAAACTTTCCGCCGTACACGATCCAGTATGTCGCATAAGGTTGCGCTGCGATAGCCTATCGCGACGTTACGCTGCGATAGCCTTTTGCCACGTCGACATCTCGGAAGGCCGAAAGCCTTCCGCAACGTTGGCATCGCAAAAGGTTATTTATTTATTTTTTATTTTTTTGTTTTTTTAATTTTATTATTTATTCATTACTAAAGCTTGATGTAATAAAATTTGTAGTAAAATGATTAAAATGAAAATATTATTCATTACAAAATGATACATTAAATATGTTCAATACAAAAAATTAATTACATAATTAAAAACATTACATTAAAAAAACTTAAAATCTAATACTCTAGTGCAATGGACGCCAAACCGACAAATAACATGAAAGTATTGTTAGAATATCACATATAGAAAGTTAAACAAATTAAATATTGAAAAGTGCGTACCCAAGTGATCACGGGTCTCTCTGTGCCCGACTCATCTCCTTGAGCATCTTCTTCATCTCTTCCATTTGTCGTGCATGGTTTGCCATTTTTCGATCTCGCTCTGCCATTTGTCGATCTCACTCCTCCTTCCTCAAGCGTTGTTCTTGGAGCATTCGGTTAGCGTTTTCAAGGCTCGCTCTAAGTTCACTAACCTCCGCTATTTGTGCCTGGTAGTCATACATACTAGAGGAAGAAGATGAAGAGGCAGTCCTAGACTTGGGTTTTGGACCCCAACCAAGACCTTTTGAGTAGTCTGGTCGTCTACCCAAAACTGTCTCGCATATCTCGTCCTCAGTTAGTGGTTCAGAACCCTCTAGGACGGTCTGAGACTAAAGTTCCTCCATTTGATTCTGCACAACAGAAGCTTGTAAGTTTGAGAGATGATCATACTTAAAAACATAGAATTAAAAGTATAACCAAACATAAAACATACAAAAGCGTCCTCTGCAGCTGGTGAAATGAACTCGCCACTACTACTGGCATCCATTTCTTTGAATAACTCGACACAATCTACAAGATGACCGTTCAGTTTAGTGAGCTCTACTTGTCTATGAAGAAACGACTTTGTGCAGCTCCTGTGGTTGTAAGGCTGTTGCGCGCTAACAGCCTTACACATATTTGATTGCTCCTACATTCCAAAAATGACGATGATCAAAACATTATACTTTCAAATAAATGAAATATTGTAACATAAAAGTATATAAATAATTACATGAAACTGTCGAGTGATGTAGTGGTCACATAGAAAGTGTCAATCTTCCATCTGAATTACCAATCTCCAGGGTGGGTTTGCTCGTGCTTGTTCAGGATCGCTAAATTTCTTAAAATGGCAATGGTTACTTGCCCTGAATTTCTTCCACACGATGAGCATTTGATGCTCAACAAACCGATTCAGTGCTGGATCATTTAGATCAAACATGAAAAATTCCTACAAAAGAAATAGATTTCAAGTCAATAAAGCTTTTATAGGGAAATAGAAACATACATAAATGTTTATGAATTTACAGACTTACCGTTAGGCCGTCCTTGACGACCTCGATGCACTCTGGTGGTACATTTGCCCATTTCAGGGCCTGAATAGGAAATATGTCTCGTGTCAGCACACCAATCGTGCAACTGAAACAAGGGACATGTGTCGAAACAGGTCTATCCCCTCCAAGGGGATGGAAATGGGAATTCTCCCATTCTGCTGTACGTATCTCTTGACATCTATGTTTCTAGAATGTCGTCGTACTCTCCTCGCAGTGGGAGCCGAATGAGAGAGATCTAGTGAAAACGATTGTTATTATATACAATAAGCATAACTTAAAGACATGATCAGATGAGAGAGAAATTGTATTAAATATGTTGATTATTACGAACCTGAAGTGTAGCCTACTGACGACGAACCACTCGAGTTATCTAACACGTCAAGATTAAGGAAATAGTCTTCCTCTTGCACATTACTCGAAAAGTTAGACTCCATTTCTATAGACATAAAAATCAACAAAACATTAAACAAATAAACGTGAGTATCACAACGTAATTGATATATCGAAAAATGACTAAATGTGTGTATACGTCAAAAAAACATTGTTATTCTCATCGCATGACTCGCTTTGATGTGATGATTGTTCGTCATCTTCATCGTTTAGGAAATTTTCCACGACATGACAGACATTTGGTCTTTCCACTATTTGAAGATCAACTTCAGTCCTACACAGAGTGTCATCCTCAATGACGTGTTCGTCCACCTGATGTTCAACGACGATTTCTAGTACATTAAGTTGATCATTCTCAATGTCTTCCACTTTTGGCACGTCCCATACACGCTTATTTTGTACCACTTGAACAATTTTCCAATTGATACCATTTTTAGGATCCTCAAGGTAGAGCACTTGATGTGCTTGGGTTGCGAGAATCACGGGTTCCTTAGAGAACCTAAAATGGGACGTGTTTATTGATTTGTAGCCTAGTTCCCCATGCGTCTTATGATTTTTATTTTTGTTTGTGTCAAACCATCGACACTTGAATAACCAAGCACGTCGTCAAACTGGATATTGAACGTGCAACACTTCGTCTAAAACACCTTAACTTGTTCTTGGCACTGCCTCTACTACCTTCCTCGATTACCATGACTTCACTATTTTGTGTTGTGCGTCGGAAATCACGCTCCAACGTGTGAAATCGTATGCCACCGACAATGCATCGACTATAAGAGCGGACATCAAGTGATGGTCCCATTGCGAGTGAAAATAAATCTTGAGAAATGTTTGAATTGTCACGCATTTCTGCCATAACCAAAAGATTTGAATTGTCACGCATTTATGCCATAACCTGAAATTGGGTTTACCATAAAAGTACTTATATGTGTAAAGTATGTATAAAGTAAAAATGCTCAAAGTCATTTACTCGAAATACCTGAGCTTTGAACCAATCGAAAAATGCTCGTTGGTGTCTTTTAAACAGTTCAGAAAAGCTTTCACCCTGACGACGTATCAAAAGAAGGTGTTTCCTAAAGTACACAATTGTGAGTTTGTGTGTCGGCGAGGTATAAAACCCTAAAATATGTATAGAAATGTGTACCTCAGGTATTCGACTATTTCATCTACATTGCTGAAGATGTACCAATGAAAGGGTTGTTTCTCTTCTTGTGACATACTTCGTAAACGTGATGCTCTCAATGGTCGTACCTTCTGAACGAATACTTCATACTCACCAATGACGTCATCCTCTTCAATGCTATCGTCATTTCGATCATCTCTAGTGAATTGGGTCTCAATCCCCTTTAGATAGCGTGAACAGAAAGTACTTGATTCTTTCATAAGATATCCTTCTACAATAGACCCCTCATGATGTGCTTTATTACGAACATATTGTTTTAGTGTACGAAGACTTGTTTCAATGGGATACATCCAACTGTAAGAAATCGGACTAGTAACCTTTGTCTCATATGGCAAGTGAACTGCAAGGTGTACCATGACGTTGAAAAAAGCAGCTGAAAATATTCTTTCCAATTTGCACAATATAATTATAATATTTGACTATAATCTGTCCAAATCACTTATTCTTATTGTCCTGGGGCACAAATCATGAAAAAAATTGCACAGTTCAGTAATTGCAGTGTACACATTTTTTTGGTATGAATGCTCTAACACTGATTGAAAGAAGTTGGGGTAGCAGTACATGATAATCGTGTGTTTTGAGACCTGATATTTTTCCCTCATTTGCATTCACGCATCGTGAAATATTAGAAACGAATCCATAAGAAAACTTAACTACTTTCAAGAACTTACAGAACTCAATCTTCTTGCTGCTAGTCAAGGTATAGCTCGCATGTGGTTTCACCAATCGGTTACCCACTTTTACCAAATGTAAATCCTTTCTTATTTTCAAATCTTATAAATCTAATCTGGCATTCGTGGTATCTTTTGTTTTTCCTTCAATATTCAACAACGTACTGACCAAGTTGTCATAAACATTTTTTTCAATGTGCATTACATCAAGTTTATGACGAATAAGTAGTCTTGGCCAATAAGGAAGATCGAAAAAAAAATAATTTTCTTAGTCCAATTAAGAACTCTTGTTCTTTTTCTATCTTTTAACGAATGATTCTTACTCATTACTGGAAACTCCAAATAATCTAGTTGTTCCAATATTTCTTGACCATTCATTACAACCGAGGGTGATTTACGCTCTACCTCTCCATCATGGAGTCTACTTCTACGCCAAACATGATTGTCTAGAAGATACCATTGATGTCCCATGAATGCTCTCTTTCCGCGTATTCCGAACGATGATCTATCCCCCATGCAAATGGGACATGCCTAATATCCTTTTGTACTCCAACCGAATAGATCACCATATGCCGAAAAGTCATTAATTGTCCACAACAAGGCTGCATACAAATGAAAATATTGATCCGTTAGACAATCATACGTACGCACCAAACGTCCATAGATTTTTTAACTCCTCAAGTAATGGCTATAGGTACACATCAATTTCTCTATTGGGAGATTTAGGACTGGGAATGAGCAATGACATGAAGAAGTTCGACTCTTTCATGCATTTTCATGGTTGCAAATTGTATGGAATTAACACCACAAGCCACATACTGTACTAGGTACTCATATGACCGAACGAATTGAATCCGTCTGAAGCTAACCACAAACGAACATTTCGTGGCTCCAATGCAAAATCAGGAAATTCAGAATAAAAAAGCTTCCATCCCTCTGCATCGGCGGGATGTCTCAACACATCCTCTGTTTCCACTCGTTTATCCTTATGCCAAATCATGTCTGTCGAACTTTCTTGCTATACAAACAATCGTTGTAATCTTGGCACCAAGGGAAAGTAACGCAATACCTTTTGTGAAATTTTGTTTCTTGATATGTTGGAATTAATCTTATATCAAGACTTACCACAAGTCAAACATTGTTGCACCAAGAGAAAGTAACGATATTGTGGTTAATTAGATGTCGCCTCACACCCTCAAAGAAGTCCCAGTTTGAATTCATATATTTCTTGCATGGACACCTTATTTTTTCATAATTATTTGTGTGATGTTTTGCAACCTCTAAAAGCTGAAAAACTCCTTCTCTGTACTCAACAGAAAACATATCCCTAATTTTCATCAAACTCTTGTCCATCTCGTTAAAAGGCCTAACAAATAAATATGTTATATTAGTTTTATACATACTCCATTTTAGTTACAGTATTTAAAAATTTTAAAAATTCAAATGCAATTTGAATATGAAATTCATATTCAATATCAAATTCAATATCGAATTCGATAAAAACCCTAAACTATTGTTCAATATAATATATTCAAATTTAATCTAAATTCATACATATTTCTAAATTCATACATTATTTAAATTTTGTATAATTTTCTAATTGCAATAAAAAAATATACATACATATACATATGCACTAAACTATACATACATATACATTACACATTACATATACACATATACACATAACACATACACATAAAATTATACGTACATATACATATATATACATTACACATTACATATACATACACCCTAAACATAAACACATAACACATACACAATAAACATATACCTACATATACATATACATACACCCTAAACATATACATATAACACATACACAATAAACATATACCTACATATACATAAACATACACCCTAAACATATGCACATAACACATACATCCTAAACATATACATACACATTAAATTATACATACATATACATTACACATTATGCATTCTCAACCTATATACACATACATATACATACACTTTACACACTTAAATGCAAAAAAAATACAAAAAAAAAAACGACCTCAACAACGACGGTGGCAGTGGGCAGTGCGACTGCGACAACGACTCCTTCTCTCTCTTTCTCTCTCGAATTTCCATCTCTTTCGTTTGTTTGTGAAAAGCCTCTATGTTCAAATAGCCAACACTTTCTGCGATGTCTTCAAAAACGTCGCGACAACCCACTTTTCGCAATGCGCTTAGCTGTTGATGTCGTGGATTATTGTAACTTTTCGCGACGTCTGCTCGTCGACGTCACTGAAAGTTGAATAATGAATTTATTAGTTTCAACTTTTCACAACGTATGTCAGAGTCGCGTCGCGAAAAGGTGAACATTGGATTTAATATTTGGACTTTCCGCGACGTGAGGGAGTGTGACGTTTCGGCTGCACGTAGCAGAAAGTCTAAATAACAAATTAAATATTCACCTTTTTGTGATGTTTGGGAGATAGACGTTGCAGAAAGTCTCCTATGAAACCAAACGTTTCGACTTTCTGCGACATCTCCAAGAAGTACGTCACGGAAAGGTAAAATAACAAATTAATTAGTAAACTTTCTGCGACGTCATGATCCCAAACGTCGCGAAAAGTGCCATACTGCGACGCATTATGAAATACGTCGACAAAAGAAGATTAACGTCGACGTTGCTTTTAACGACGTCTTTTCTGGTGTCGCGATAAGCCCGAATTCTTGTAGTGCGTTATGTTGCAGAAGATGAGGGAAAATGGATTGAATGACTATATTTACATAAACTTAACAAAGAATGTAAATATAAGTTTATACAGAATATGTACAATATGAGGTATACAATATAAATGAAAACAACAAAAATGGGAAGACGAGAAAGTGGATTGCTAATACAAGTTAAATAATCACAAATACTAATCTTTTCTTCATCACGGTTGCATATCATTGAGGTAGCTTTCTCAATCTCTCGTTCTCTCTCTCTCTTGATAGACTTTTTGGCCTATTCGAGCCTTCTTGGACTATTTGGGCCTCCTTGGTCTTTTCGGGCCTTCCTTGCCTTAATGAGGATAAAGTGCTTGTATAGGCTATTTTTTGGTGAGACACTTCTATTCCTCTGAGTGTGTCGACGTTGACAAATGGCTCTGTGAAGTCACATCACTCCAACTACCATTCTTGTCTTCTTGTGATCTTTCCTCGCGTGATGTTTAGGTTCATCATTTGGCGTTGTTAGTCACCAGTGAAGATTCTTCGCATTGCCTTTGTACGAGATGTCATGTATGAGCTACTCCTTTCTTCTTCTCCCACTTTTCCTGCATTTAAACATGATAATCGTGCAAAACAAGAACGCCATTTATGTATGCCGTATTTCTAAATATTTATGCGTTTACAACATAAGTTATGCATTATGAGCATCTCCCTAAGCATTTTAACCCCATCATTCTAATAAAAATGGATACAATAACGATCGTTTCTACACGTTATCACATATTCAAATATAAATTTCTCTCATAACCAATAATTTTAATATGAATCAAATTCACATTAAATTAATATTTGAACTCATTCAAATATTTTATCTCTCATAAATTAATTTTGAATCATATCCAAAATTAAATTTATTTAATAAAGTTTGATTAAACATTATATTATAATGAATCACCATACATTACACTAATTCCCAAAGTAAATTTGAACATTTCAAATTACAACCAATATGACTACATCTCATTACCCTTTACGAGCTAGGAAAGGGACCTAAGAGACCTAATGAACCTACAGATCATAAGCTACAACGATATAAGATTAATTGACTAAACACATAAACCACATTAATAAATATTCGTTAATTGTGTGTGCAGTCCACTAAAGATTCACAGCTGAACTCTTCTCATTGTAGATATATTTCTGTATCCACGCGATTTAAACCAATAACAGTAATTTAGTCATTCATGAGTGTTCATAACACCAGTTGGGTCAAATTACCGTTTTACCTGTGGGTTACCTCTAGTCCTTAAATATCAGTGCTCATCTAATGAACAACATGTTTATGGTTCAACCAATAAACAGAAACCTCTCTGTGCCCATAAAGAGGGTAGGACCCTTTATTCAAGTTCCGGAGACACCATTTAAGGGAACACTCATCTACTTACCCTAAAGTCGAAAATGAGTGAATTTCATCTTGTGTAATTATGTTTCCAACTCCTCACTCTGTCTTACCCCTAAAATGAAAAGCATATTGAGTCGACGATCTAGCCACTCTCATCCGTAAAAATCAAAGGACAATCTCTCGCAAACAGGAGTTCATAATACATTCAAGATTAAGACTAAGTTACCTAGGTCAACCTAATGAAATAGAAACCTAACTAGTTAACTAAGTTACATCTAGTGATTACTTTTTTGCGGTCCGATTTTATGCAAACTCATTGCATAAGATACCCTCAATCACATGTCACCTACACGAATGCGTTGGATCATTGCATTTGTATCAAATACAAAGTGAGTCATATCCATAGTGTTACCAAGATAAGGTACCCAACCTTATCCCTATACTATAGACCCTTTAAGCTGATCTCGAACATTGATCCTTGTATGTCTCTACATACTGTTCAAGACTCATCAAACAACTTAGGATGCTAGTTTATTGGATTTGGATTATTAAGACAAAACTAATAATATAATTAATAACATTTAATGAAATTATAATAATAACACTTTATTAATAACGATCAATAGATTATATTTACAATCTACGAGTTTTAGGACATAAATACCAACAATTCTATCCTATCTTGTAGTCTAGCATTTCTTCTTCTCTTCGCTACTTTCAACTCATAAATATTTTTAAACTCTAGATGTGATAAGCTTAAGTCTCAAAATATCCTTGTTCATTTCTAGAAAATCATATTTTCTCTTTTTGCGAAATGGCTTCTATTTAAAAAATTCTTACCCTTTCTTTCTCTTGCAAAACTTTTATTAGCCTCATTTATACACTTGAATTGGGCGTTCAATGGGAAATCCTAAGTACTCTATGTGAGACCTGCTTCTAATTTGAGTATAAGAAGTAAAATCTGGAAAACTGTTTTGAAATTGGCTTTTTGTATAATAGGAGGCATTTTGAAATAAAACTCCGCGATAAAAAGTAGGTGTTTGAATCAATCCACGGAAAGGATTAAGTGATAAAATCTTATATAGTTAAGCATAAGTTTTGCGATTAAGAAGTTAGTTTGCGAGGAAGTTTTGAGAAAAGAAGGTTTTGTGGTAGGACCTATAAGTCTAAACACTCACAAGAGAAAGAGTCTTCGCCAGAAAAGGTTGGGTAGTCAGCAAAAGGAGTTATTGTGTTAAGACCTTGGAAAGTTATGTTAAGGAGTTAAAACTATTCACGGAATGGAATTACACGAGAAGAAAGGTTTGATGAAAAAATGTCAAATATGATTTGACTAGGGGTGTACATAAGCTGGGTTGGGCCGAGTTATAGAAAAATTATGGACCAACCCGAAGTATCCGGGTTGGCAAAAAAGGAACCTTGTCGGTTCTAATATACAAGGGCAACCCAACCCGACCCAACCCAAAAAAAATTGGGTTAGGCCGGGTTGGGTTGACGGGTTGGCTGTTTTATGGAAACTAAGAATATGCAGATTGCATATTGATTCTATATGATAAAATTAGACATTTGAGCATTAATTAAATCATAAAATCAGACAAATTCATCAAAAATAAATTTTAGCATGTGAACTTTTATTAATAATTACTCTAAAGATGTTATGGCAAATACACTTTTTAATATATTCACAAATGGCTACCAAAAGAAGTTAACAATCAAATACTAATGGAGATTGAAGAAACTAACCTTATTTTGAGGTTAAGACTTGAGAGAAAAAAGTGATTAGAGATGTTGCAAAAAAAATTAAATGGAAGGGAGGCGGACTAGAGGGGGTAGCCGATTGTTGGCTGCCGACGGAGAGGGGTGGACAAAGGAAAAATAGACAAATGAAATAGTGGTTAGAGAAGCAGCAAAAATCTTTAAAAAGGGAGGGACGCGGACGAAGGAAAAAAAATATAAGAAAGAGGGAAAGGGTAGCAGAGTGGTAGACAAGGAAAAAAAAAACAAATGAAAGAGGGAGGAAGGCCGATGGATGTTGAAGGCAGACGATTAAAGAAAGCTTTGAGGAGAGGAGACGACACACGACTAGGTTGAGGAGCGATGACTTGGTTTTAACTCTTTAGAATTTAGGGTTGATATATATATATATATATATATATATATATATATATATATATACTATAATTGGGCCGACCCCTTTTTTGCCCAACTCGACAAACCAGCCCATTTTTTTTTTCACTTTTCTAACCCAACCCAACCCAACACAAAATTTAACCTAATCCAATCCTTACTGTTTGGGTTGGGTAATCTGAGTTAGTCAGGTTATCGATTTTTTTGAACACCCCTAGATTTGACAAGGGTTAACGTGTAAGATTAAGGATTTAAGTATGACTAAGATAAATATTAATTTTACACGTGTGAGGTTTTAAGTAAGAGCTGGCAATCAGACGACGAACTAAGGATGACTAACCTGGGTTAAAGAATAGTATAAATAGAGGATTTGGTCATTAAGTAAGCACGAAGATTTTGTTAAAGAGCTAAAGTGTTGTTGTTTTGCTCTTGCGAAAAGAATAAGAAAAACAAGGTGTTAAGTGCTGTGGTTTGTTTTGCGAGAAGACTTTGCGAAAAGAGAAGGAAGAGGAGGATTTAAGGCTAAGTATTGTGAGTGGTTTTCTTTAAAATGTTTTATATTGATTTCAAGCTTTCTCTATTAAGCTCTAATGATTGAATGTGGATTTCAAATATGAAAAGCTTATATGTTTTCAAACATGTTTTATAATGTTTAAAGCTTGCTTTGATGAATATGATATTGATTAAGAAATAGTGTTCAAACCATTAATTGCTTCCTTTGAATGAGCTAACTGTTATGTGCACAAAAGGTTAAAGGCAGACATGTAGAAAAGACCTGCACGGTGGAGTGAAGCCGATCAATGTAGAAAAGGTTTGCATTATGTTAAGTGGCCTGAGCAACAAGGACAAAACTGTCTGTTCTCAAATGTTGTTGATACAGTAGTCTAAATGCGAGGTAATGAGACCAAGCATAGAGAACGATTTGGGATCCTTGGAGAAAGGAATGATTGTGACTATTGGGTGTTTATGCGAAATGTATATTGATATGATTTTTGAGTTGATCTCATTCTATTGTAAAAATGATTTCATGCGTTTCGATATGTTTTGCGAAATGATGTGTTTATTGATAAACTGATTTGTGCTGAAATTTATGATTTGACAAAAAAAATATATCAAAGAGTATTGTAAAAAGGTTTTCACAAAACCTCACTAAGTCTTTTAGACTTACATTTTAAAATTTCATCTTTCAAGATCAGGCGTTTAGGCCAAGTAGAGAAGGAGGAGGAAGGGCTTGCAACGAGTTGAGAAAGCTACTAGGCATTTAAAAGTTTTGATTAATGTCATTTATTTTTGTCATGGTGTTGCAATTGTATGTGCATGTACTAAAGGCCTGTTATTGAATAAAAGTTTAAGTTGACTTCCGTTGTGTTATGTTTATCCTTATCACTTGGTAGTTTAAAGGAGTTAAGTTTGAGCTAGGCGATAAGAGTTGAGTTTAAGCTAGGCGAAAAGACCAATTTCAAGGTTTTAAGCTAAATCACGTCCTATCCGCCCTACTTCCTACGTTCTGGTTGTTTTGTGGATCAGAGTGTGACACTCTATGAGTTCGTTCCTCACCTCAACTATAACTCTTATTGCCATTTATTTATTTGCTCTCAAATTTTTAATGTAGTTTTGCTTCTTATTTACTTTTGTGAGAGGCGGCAACATTGGAGTTGTTATTTTAATTAAATTTAGAGAAAATTATTTTTTATTTTTATTTTTTTAAAAGAAAATATTTGAAAAGAAAAGTTTCTTCGATTTTTTTTAACGTTTTAACTCGGACCTTGCACACCCCCAAATTTTGAGTCGAACAAGGTCCTCATTGCAAAAAAGTGAATACTAAGGTGAACTGTGACGACCCAAACTTTTCGGACTGACCGTCTAAGTCGTCAATTTGACACAAAACCGTTTGTTGACGAAAGACATAGTAACTTTAATTGAAACCATATGAATTCGCAGAAAACATTTAATCGGGCCCTATTTCAAAATATGAAATTCTAAAGTACTGTTTACAAAACTTTAACTATTTGTAAATTCAGTTCAACAAAACGTTTATAAAAAAATCGTCAGCGGAAGCAGTTTAAAGGACAATCTTCTATGGCCATTCACGAGTCCTTCTTGTCCCTCGTCGGTCTGCCCCTCGTGTTACCTTTGCCTGAAAAGTTAAACATAAAAAGGGTGAGTATTAATATACTCAGTAAGGGACCCACTACTGGTCCAGTTCGGGGAAAAATAAATTATTAGTATCCTATGGTGTACCCTGCACAGTCACAGTCTAGTGCTCCCTAAGGATGCACATATCAGTCTAGTGCTCCCAAAGGATGCACATATCAGTCTAGTGCTCCCGAAGGATGCACATATCAGTCTAGTGCTCCCGAAGGATGCACTTATCAGTCTAGTGCTCCCGAAGGATGCACATATCAGTCTAGTGCTCCCGAAGGATGCACATATCAGTCTAGTGCTCCCGAAGGATGCACTTATCAGTCTAGTGCTCCCGAAGGATGCACATATAGGGGATGATCCCGAAGGACACCCGCAGGGTAACTATCCACTAGGAAAACTAATAATTTATCCCCTCAGTCCATTCTATACTTCTTAACAGTCAATTTACAACTCAATCAAACGTCCTCATCACGTGAACTTTCCCCTTAACCTCAAACAACCATTTTTATTCCAATTTAACCCGAGGACTGTCACAAACACGTTAATACCTCAGTCGACAGCAAAACCAACCATGACATCCACTTCAATCTAAAATAGCACGACCATGATTTCTCTTCCGTTCACAATACATCCTCATAGTCGTCTACCAGGCATTCAATTTACACAACAATCTACTCATTCAAGTCACACATTATATAATCACATCTACGATATCCAGACATTTCCACACCCTTACATTTGCACATATATATATATATTCAACCAGTCATAACATACTATCAACCACAAATCCACATTCAAACATACACCTCATAATCGTTATTTCTCCACAGTATAACAGCACGAAACATACAGCCAACACATTCAAATAACATTTATTGAGTCCAGTAGGAAGTCCCTTACCTCGGCGTTAGGTAAGCTCCTTAACCTCACCAAGATCCCACTCGAATGAAACCAAACTTCCAATGAAGCTTGCTTCGAAACTTGGATATCCAAGCACCACCTTAATCAAACAACACCCGAACAACGGTTAATAATTAATCCAACCAACAACTCGAATTTGCTTTGAAACAACTAAAATTCATAACGTAAATTTGTTACCTAAGGCACCACTTCGACGATTTACCGTAAAACAATTGCAGCGACACTCCACGGCACACGGCCGCCAGTTCGCGGAACCTTACGTATGGGTCGGTCGACGGTCGGTTTCAAATTCGCGGCTGGAAAATGGGTGACGTGGCTGGAAGGTGGAGATGCGGCTGGGCGGAGAGAGACGGCGGCGCGGGGAGTCACGGCGGCGCGTGGAGTCACGACGGCGCGTGGAGTCACGGCGGCGCGTGGAGTCACGGCGGCGCGTTTCGGCTGGGCTCGGTTGGACGAAAACGGAAAGAAGACCTTCAGTTGGAAGGCAGAGAGTCGCGGCGGCCCGGACGGTTGACGAAGCACGCGCGCGGCTTGGATCTGGCGCCTTCGGTTTGGGTTCGGCTCGGGTTCACGGATGGAACCCGGCGGCCACGGGTTGCTTCCGCGGAGGCCGAACGGCAGAGGCGGCTGGACGGATGGAGACGCGGATGGGCAGACTGACGCGGTGGCCGGCACAGACGAAACCGATTGAAGGCCGGTCGGACGGGAAGCCTCGACTGAAACCCACAACGGTAGGGGAAACGGCGCGACGGGGGAGGGGGTTCTCCGCGAACACCGATCGGTGCGGACGAACAGCTGCGGCGCAGACGAACGGTTGCGGCGTCGTCTTCTGCAGCTCTGAACGGCGCGACGGGGGTTCTTCAGTGGAGGTTGACGGCGGCGGCTAGGGCAAGGAGAAGGAGAAGAGAAAAAGTGGGGGGGGGGGCTGCGTACGGGGGAAGAAGAAAGGGAAAAGAAAAAGGAAAAAGAAAAGAAAAAGAAAAAGGAAAAGAAAGAAAAAGAAAAGAAAAAAAAATTTATTATTATTATTATTATTATATATATATATATATATATATATATATATTTTTTCTTTTTTTTTTTTTTTTTTTTTTTTTTTCTTTAGGACGTTACATGAACTTAGAAAAATTTACAAAAGAAGTTTGAGATAAAGCTTACTCACCTAAAGACTACAATGAATATTTACTAAGTTCATTTTGCTAAGAGAAGTGTCGTTATCGGGTACAAAATAGATTAATTTAGCATAATGCTCATCATGAAAGTTATTCTTGATAGCGTAAAAGATGTTGGATCGATATGGCAACCCTACAGGGGGGGTGCATAGGGTTTAATTAAAGTTTTTAACAAATAAAAAGTAAATTCAACTAATTAGATATTTTTTTAAAAAAATTAAATAAAGAACTTTGTAAGATTTGTTAAATAACAAGATTGATAAAAAGATATGAATGGAAGTATGCAATCAACTCAACCAATAAGAATATGTAACTAAAATTAAATTTAAAAATAATTAGAAAAGAGTTAGAGAAGAAGACACCGTAATTTTATAATGGTTCGATTAAACTCAACCTACATCCACTTTCCCAAGCACCTCTTGGGATTTTGATTCAAAATCTTCTTTTGACTCTTTCCACGAATTTGAGCCGAACAGATTCTTGCTCCTTTTTCGGGTTCAAGAGCAAACTCGATCCTTTCCACGGGTTAGGATCCAACCGTTACAATAAGTTGAAGTTTTAAATCACACAAAAGAAAACTCTCTAAAAGAGTGAATATACAATTTGAAGCTCACAAATTTAATCCTCACAATACAATAAGAATTCTCACAAGAATAAGATGAAAAGAAAAAAAATTGGAAGCTTTAGAGAGAATAACAATGTTGACTTTTCACTTTTTGAGGATTGTAAGGTTTTAATAATCTTGTGTTTTAAAATTTGGGAAAAGTGAAGCATTTAAAAAGAGAGGAAAGATAAATTCAAAATCATTTTGGGTCATTAGATGTAAGTAAAAGAAAAATAAATGGTTGGGATTTAAACTCAAATAGCCGTTTTGATTCAAAAATCTTTGTTTAAAAACCAATAAAGCAACTTCACAATCATTTAAAAAAACTAGTCGTTAGACACGAGGAAAAATAATAATATTAAAGTCATTTTCTTTTTAAATTCATTTTCTTTATAAAAGCCAATAAAACATAACCAAAAGCCACATTTGTTACTCCTCCATTGCTCCAAGTGGCTTTCTCTAATTGGTTCGAATTGAATGCTTGGCCGCCACGTCACCATCTCGAGTATTTTTCCGTTAAGCTTCTTTTAGCAATATTTTTTTCGTTTGAACTTCGATTTGGGTGATTCAAGGGGCTTTAGAATCATCTTTCCAAGCTCTACGTTATGGACTATTCAAATTAATAAAATTGTCAATAAAAAAAAATCAGATTTGTTATCATCAAAACATAAATAAATTAATTAATTAAAATAAATTAATTTGAGATTAAGGGCCAAAAAGCCAACAAAAGAAAGCACAAAAAGAATCCAACAATGAAGCAAGTAACAAGAAAGGTAAAACACATAAATATAAAGAAATAAAGATGTGTATGTAAGATAAATGTCTATTTACTAGTCAAATGGATGAAAACCAATTGTTTTAAAATGAAAATATTTAATATAGACCAAAACAGTTAGAATCTTTGTTTTGTTGATTTTAATTATAATAATGTAAAAACCAATATGTTCTTGCATGCATGTTAATTTACTTGTTTTTTTAAAAAAAAACAATTAGTATTATTTTATTAAACAATAGAACATATTATTATCGATTAAATTTCTTAAATGTTTTTAAAAGTGTTTAAATAAATACATGTGAAAAATGGGTATTTTTAAATATAGCAAAAATATGGACACAATTTACAAAATATAGCAAATCTACCAAATTTCCTCAACTCAATTAAGGTTTGTTGCTATATGTGTAAAAATAGTTTCAATTTTTACTATTCATACAATATTCTCACCAAAAATTTGGATGGAAAAATTGTTGTTAATGTTCCTGTTAATGGAGGTGTAAGAATATGTTAAATAACTTTAAGAAATTATAAAAAATAACAAATTTTACAAAATACTTACAACATATAGCAAATTGTATCACTGATAATCAATGATATGCTATAGTGATAGAAAAATATCATTGATAGAATCCAAAAGTTTGCTATAGCTTGTAGATATTTTAATTTATTTTGCTATTTTTAAAAATGTCATAATAACTTTTTTATTTAATATAATATAATTAATGTTGTAACATACTGAAAATTAAATTTTGAGTGAATAAATGCTTGTTTGAATTTAATCTGTGGAATTTTGTGTTCTAGTTTTAGTTATAGTCTTAGGTTTTCACGATTGAGATATGTAAGCTAAATTCTTATATCAAACCTCTTTATGCAACGAGTCATTGTCACTGCATGCGAGATATTCACTATGTCTCTAAATCCTTGCGTAGTCACCAACTTCTCGTTGAGTACAAGTTTTTCTATTGGTTGCTCAAGTGTAAGTGAAATAATAGGTTTTTTGAGTAAGCTAGGGTCGAACATAGGGAATTGATATCAAATCTTAGTTATAAGGCTTACTCATTTATCTAAGCGGTAGAAAGTACATATCTATACAGTATAAAGTAAAGTGTGTCTAAGCTAAGTCTAATATCTGAACTAGGGATTTTGTAAAAGTTGGTAAGCATGGTGAGGCGATGTGAAAATGAACTAACTTGTGTTAAGGAAATGATGAAGGAAAATCTTCGCATTGCAAGTATTTAAATCATGAGATAAGCCACGATAGAGATCACTAAATTAGCTTCTAATTAAGGCGAGCACCACTCAGTGCCTTAAACGCCACAATTGCTCGCCTCTCGTATTACAAATGACAAAGCTTCACTAAGCGATAACTGTCTAGAAGTTGTTATAAGATTTATAGTACTTCTCTTTTAAGGGTGGCAACCTCTCAGTGCCAAATACCCACACTTATTCTCCTTTGAAGACACAAATGATGAAAGTTTAATCGCCAAGGTGGAATTTATCTCCAAACTCCTTCTTGTGCTCGTTAGCCATGTCCTTGCTACTTACTCTTTCAAGTAGTTGGCGACAAGCGCTGGCCAAGCAATGGATTATAGTTCAACTAACACGATAGACCTTATAAGTTAGACTACTTATCAAGAACTTATCACAAACCTAATCTACCTATAACACTTTGAAAAATGAACAGTAAAGTAATGATGGATTGAACGTGGATATAAATGCAATGTATTAAAGAATATAGGCCTTTGGCCACTGTACAATATAAATGTTATATATTACAATGAAATACAAAAGTCAAAAGTAAAGGGAATGAGAAATATTACAAGTTAGGTCGGGAAGGGAAATGATGGAATCTTTCTCCAACCTCTCTCTAAGCTCTCACTTACAAGATTAACTGGAGAAGAAGAGGATAAATTTTACAGAAGGCAGAAAGGTTAGTCCTTTCCGCCAGCTCTTTAGGTTTTGGCCATTTAGGCCAAACATTTCATTTGGTAGAGATAGAGTCCTTTGATAGTTTACTTTTGGTGGGAAACTTCTATTCTTTCTTATCATGTTAGTGCCGATTGCAACCTTTGTCAAGTCACATCAACTCCAATTACCATTCTTGTCTGCTAGTGAATCTTCTTCACATGATGATGTGGTTCCTCGCCTAGGTTTAATTAGCCAGATAGGGTTTCTATGGCGTAGCCTTTGCACACGCTCCTCTGCGACTCACTATGTCTTCTTTTCTCTATAATCCTGCGATAAAACACTTAAAACCATGGTAAAACAAGTGTGGAGATTTGTGCAAGTTGTATTGTATTATATTTATGAATTTGCACTAGAAGTTACACGTTTTGACATGTAATCATACATTTTGGTTCCATTATTCTACCTATAAGGCCATGATAACTTATATTTCTACAAGTTATCAATAAATTTCTTATTGCTTAAGTTGTATATATTAAATGTTTGATTTGAAAATTTGAAATTGAGAAAGAAAGAAACTAAAAGATTAATATATTTATAATAACACATTGAATGAGATTGAAATAAAAATGGCAAGTTGCAATTGAAGTTGCTTAATTTTCCAAAATGGCAACTTGCATAAATTTCCAAAACCCTAAACCCTAAACTAAAAAATTGAAAACAAAAAACAACTGGATGAGATCAGGTTGAGTTAATAAAATAAAAAAAACAACTTCAATTTTGTTGAAACCCTAATTCTCATTCTCTTTCACGGCCTTTAATTTTTATTTGGTCTTCTTCTTCTCAAGCTGCAGTAACTTAATCTTGTTAGAAGCTCTTCTGCTGGCAACTTGATCACATGACACCTTTAGGCTTTCTCCTTTTTGCAATACTTTCTCATTTTTGCAAATCTCTCTCTCTCTTTTTTTTTTTTGTGAACAAGCAAACCTCATTAAATATATATGTGACTAATGAACATGGAAGATGGAAAAGTTTTTATAACTTTTCATTAGTTTTAATGATCCATTGATTAAAATGATATGACTTCATGGGATGATATTACCGTACAAGTATATGAAACACCAAATTTATTGTAGGAATGTTACATTCTAGGTTTTTTTCTTTCTCCCTTTACTCAAGGTAATGTATTTGCTTTTCTACTCAATTAGAAATTAACTCTACTAAAAATAGAAATTCAGTAGAGAACATTTATGTTTAATACAAAATTTCCATGAAAGTATAAATGAAAATTCTTTTAGTGAATGGAATTGGCAAAAAAAAAAAAAAAAAAAAAAAAAAAAAATCTCCTCGTCCATACTTCTATAATTAAATAGTATAGAATATGGTGGGTATGAATGTGTTTTGGCTAGATGATAACAAGAAAAGAAAAACTAAACATTTTAAAACATGTGTAAGGCCACCATAAATCACCTAAAACAAGTATGTAATGATTTTGAGAATATGTCTCTGAGATTGAAAAAAACAATAGCTAAAAAACTTTATAAAACATGTATAAGGAGTTAGGTATTTTAGTAGGGAAGTTGTGAGATATTTGTGAGATCAAACATAGTAGCTAAAAAGTTACATGAAATATTGTAAAACCATTTTTAAATCCCCTAAAACAAGTATAGAATGGTTTTGGGTTGGTTATTTAAATATTAGAAGTTTGAGATATTTGCAAGATGTTTGCTAGATGAAAGAGAGTAGCTAAAAAACTTCATAAAACATTTGTAAAATCGCCTTCAGTCACCCAAAACACATATAAAAATGATTTTTGGTTTGACATTTCATGTTTGGAAGTTAGAAACTCATATGAGATGTTGCAAGATAAAAAAAAAAACTATGAAAAGGTACCCAATGGTTCTCGAGTTTTTAACAATAGGTGCATTTAATCCCTTATGTTTAAAATTGATCGTTTTAGTTTCAATTCTTCGAGAATAGGTTTAAACTATCCTTCCCCAACCAAAAATAAAAAAATAAATAGAAAATTGACTATAAAGCTAACATCGCAAGATGAGTGGAAAAAATAACAATATTTTCGTCACACCCCCTCCAAGATCACCTACTCTAGACTCGAGAGACGACATTAAGTCAACCGATATCGTTGCCTTCTCAACGACACCAGCTGACCTTAACAACTAACCTTTATATAAAACACATGCAAAGCAAATAACACAACTTAAAAACAAAATTGTAGAGCAACCCATCCATTTAGAAATTGCAACATAAGTCTTATACAGCTATATACCAGATATTTAACACCACTTGTAATTACGTGGAAACAAACTCCACCTAAACCCTACTCTAACTTAAGTATAGCATAATTATAAGACCAAATGTACATAACTTCAAAACAACTAGAAAAGTGTTAGAATTTATGTCCTAAAACTCGTAGTTTGTAATCATATTTTATTTAATAAAGTTGTTATTGATACCATAATCCTAAAGCCAATAAACTAAGGACTCGAGGCTATTATTGAGTAAACTTGAACTTTATATAGAGACATAAATGTGGATCAAGTTCGAATATATAGCCAAAATAGTCTATAGTATATGAATATGGTTAGGCACATTATTTTGAGGACAGTATGGATGTGGCTCGCTTTATAGTCAGTATAAACGATGTGATCCTAAATTGTTTATGTAGAGACATGGAAGTGGGAGCATACAATGTAAAGAGTTTACATAAGACTGAAACCATGAAATAGTCGTTTGTAAGTTATAACACCATTGACTTTAATAAAATCGACTATTTGTTTATAGATATCCAATGTAACTTAATCTTAATTTTGTGCTAACTATAAACGTCTATTCACACAAAATTATCTTTAGATCTGCATAGGAGAGGGCAGCTCAATGACACTGGCCCAATAAGCCTCCCATTTCAAGGGTAAGATTGGGTGGATAGCTAGGAACATAGGGTGCAAGACGAAATTCACTCCACCAGTTTTAAGGATAGTAGATAGGTTGTTCCCTTAAGAACTGAATCCAAGTCTTGAACAAGGAGTCCCACCCTCTCATTGGCCCTATAGGGATTTGGTTTATACGTTGGACCTTAAACCAATTGTTCAAAAGTGGATCAGTGGGACTTAAGGAGCAAGAGGTAGTCTTGGAGATAAAACGGTACTTTAACCCAACTGAGGTTACGAATAACCTGTGAAGGATTAACTTACTTATCATGGTTATATCACATTGACACAAATATATCTATAGTAAGGGAAGTGCAATTATGGGACTTTAGTGGAATGACCCGTTAGTTGATGAAGGTTAATTAACTCGATCTAAAGTGTTTAGCCACTTAATCTCAGATCTTTGGAGCCCATGATCTATAGGCTCATTAGGTTCCCCCCTAGCTAAAAAAGAATCAACTTAGAACATTATGATGGAATAATTCGAATTGTTAAAATTAGGTAAAGAGAGGGAAATCGACAAATATATGTAGACGTCACTTATAAGTTAAAGATAGAGCTTTATGTTTAAATGTAATTATAAGTTATAAGTTCATATTCAGAAGCCCGAAATTAATGGAAGTGGTCAAAGATATGAAAGTCAAAATGTTAACTTTTGACTTTGAAAAGTCCAACTTTTACTGACTTTATATTCAAATGTGATTTGAATTTTGAAAAAGTGAATGTGGATTCATGCTCAGGAGATCGAAATTAGTCAAGAGGAACAAAATGGTAAAAAATCAAAATGTTGACTTTAGATTTCAAAAAAGTCAAACTTTGAATTTGATTTAAATATCAAGTTACCATATTGCCCTTAGACTAATTTAAATTAATAACACTTGTCGAGATTTGACATGCTTATCACTTGTATGTGATATGCAAGTGGCTTATTGCATGCAAGACACGTAGCTCACTAATAGTTACTAGAATGCCAAGTGTTGAGATAAATGATTTCCATTACATGCATGTAGTTTGCTTGAAAAAGGAATTATTGCAAATGGGAAAGAAGACTCTTGGTTTTTTGTCAGAGAATTATTTTGTAATTGAGAATTACAAAATAATCAAAAAAAAAAAAAAAAAACTCCTTTTACTCCCAACAAAAAAATCTAAAAAAGCTAAGTTCCTTCCCAAAAAATTCCATCTCTCTCTATTTCCTCCACCATTCGAGTCTCACAACTTAGTTCGAAGTCCGAAGAATAGTGGGTCAATACCAGTGGCTGTTCTGGCTTCAAGTTCATGAGGAGATTACAAAAATAGAAAAGCATGAAATGTGAGTTTTTCTATTAACCCTATCTTTGTTTCAAATAGGGTTGTAATGCATGTTAATTATTAAATTGTTTAGTTGCAATTAGAGTAAAGTTTGATCCTTATTTCGCTGCGTATGTCCACCATTCCATAAAAAATACAAAAAGAAGATAGAAACCTTCAGCAGATAAACAACAGCGAAGCAGGCTTCAAGAACACGACCTCTACCTGGAAAGTAAAAAACATTTTGGAAAGTATAAGCTAGAAGAGCTTAGTGAGTGACTAGGTTTTTAAAGAACATTTCCTAAACATTTAAAGATTAATCATAACGATATCATAAATACTTTAATTTGACAAGTCACATCACTCCAACTGCCACATTTGTCTTTTAGCAAACCTCTTCTCACATAGTGATTTGGTCTTCTCGCCTTGTCTTTGTTTAAGTTTCTGTACGATTTTCTAGCTTACTCTTTTGTTAATAATCCTGCGTTTAGACATTAAAAATGGGGTAAAGTAGACATGAAGCTTATGTAAAATGTATTTCTAAATAATTACGTATTTATAACATAAGCTACACGTTTTGACACACTTACCATGCGTTTTGGTCCCATTATTCTTCCTAAACGGCCATAATAGCTTGTATTTCTACAAGTTATCACACTCCCAAATTTATCGGTTGTAAGACCTAAAGATTTAGTTATAAATGCAATGCACTTCTACTTTCATTCTCCCATTTTCTTATCTCGCCGCTACATTTGAGTTTAAGTAATTATAAGTAAATAATGTAAGGCGTAGTTAGTGCTAGAGAATCTGAATGTGTGCATTATTATCTTTTTTAGTTAAATGAGGCCATTAATGTCTTGTCTTACTCAAGAGAAAAAACGAAGTGTTAATTGTTGTCATTTGACATGTGGTGACCTAAATTTAGCTAAACAAGTGGAGAAAGAACTGTAGAAATGCAATTTTGTCACCGAACTTATCTTTAGCATACATATTAGAAATGCATGTGTGCGGCAAAGGCACTGAGAGGTTGTTCGCCTTAATATAGAATGAGTTATTTGTAATTCATTAAAAAAATTATATACAAATCATCTCTTAACTTTAAGTATTAGGGTCTTGAAAGGAGAGCAAGTATGGCGAAGGCATCGAGAGGTTGCTCACCTTAATTATGATGTTAACAAATGCTTTATATCGCCTTAATGCGTTAATTATCCTTGCTTTACACTTAATTAGTTAAATATCCTCCATGTCATTGCCTATAACATGAATTCACATTTCACTTCATTTCATCGCCATCTCCATCTTGCTTCTCCTTTACACATTAGTGTAAATACATAGGATAAAAATATATTGTTCATATAAGTATACTATATAGATACCTCAAAAGTTTAGAACCAATGATTAGCCCATTAGGATAGTTAATTCCCTGTGTTCGACCTTGGCTTACCCAGAAAACCTCTCTTTTCGCTTTACTTGGGTAAGAGAGAGAAAAACTTGTACTAAAATGCTAAATTAATGAAGTTATCAAGCGTAGGTAGGATTGTCCCTTTTATCACATAACCTACCCTAGTTGTCGACTCTAGTCGTATAACTAAAGCTTACTTGACATATTCAAGAAATGATTTTGTAATTAAATAAGGAGACCAAGCGGGGTTCATGTAAGTCTAGACCCCAACCTCGTCGAAATCACTTAAAATCAAAAGAAACATATAGTGTACCAGGGTATTTGACTTGTCAGCAAACACAAAGTCTCTAGTTAGTTGTATAATGCACACACGAGCATATCTCTAGACATTCACAATGTCAACAGCTGGTGGCAATTATGTGAACTGTTTGACCAACCGTGAAAAACTCAACCTTTGACCTTTCATGCCAGGCGGTAGAACTTTCGAGCAATCTTCAAATACTTGTTTTTCAGTTATACATTAACAATCTGCAACAGGCTCCCCATCCACTAGTATCCTCAACTAGATCACAACCCTGCAACTTGAAGGTGTATTCTCCACAAGGCATATGAAATCAGTGTGTCTTCGGTCTCCAACGCTCCATGAAAGCAATAATTAAGTGTCAATCCAATTGCATGAATCCTATATAGGAAACCCCAAGAAATTCAGTAGCCTCTAAGTATGGCACAATACACTGATCGAAGGGGATCGTGCACTGGGATACTGCCTCTCTCTTCCAGCAACTCAAAACCAACCATAGTTGAGGACGTATCCCATACAGTTTGAGACTGATGGGACAGTTGTTGAAACAGCTGAATAGGATTAACAGTGACAAGTTCCATTATGCAAATTCCCTAAAAAAATTAAAATAAAAAACAGTTAGAGCATAGAATTATTTTATTATTAACATAAAAAAGGAAAGTTCTATTTGGTTTTATGTCCTAAAACTCGTAGATAGTAAATATAATTCGTTGATTGTCATTAATAAAGTGTTATTTTTGTAATTTCAACAAAATGTTATTGATTATTAGTTTTGTCTTAATAACCTAAATCCAATAAACTAACATTTTAAGTTGTTTTATGAGTCTTGAACTATATGTAGAGACATACAAGGATCAATGTTCGAGATACAATTAAAAGGGTTTGAAGTAAAAAGATAAGGTTGGGTACCTTATTCCGGTAACACTATAAATACGACTTAATTTGTATTTGAAACAAATGTAATGATCCAACACATTTGTATAGGTGACAAGTGAGTGAGGTATCCTATGTAATGAGTTTGCATAAGATCAGACCACGAAATAGTAACCACTAAATGGAACTTTGTTAACTGGTTATGTTTCCATCTCACTAGGATGACCTAGGTAACTCAGTCTTAATCTTAAATGTATTATGAACTTCTGTTCACAAGTAATTACATAAGATGAAATTTACTCATTCTCGACTTTAAGATAAGTAGATGCGTGTTTTCTTAAATGGTGTCACCGAGATTTGAACAAAGGGCCCTACCATTTCTATGGCATGAGAGAAATTTCTATTTATTGGTTGGACCATAAATAGGTTGTTCATTAAAGGAGCACTGGTATTTAAGGATTATAAGTAACTTAGGGGTAAAACAGTAATTTGACCCAGTTGGCGTAACATGCACTCTTGAAGGACTAACATACTATTATTGGTCTAAATCCATGGACACAGATATATATCTACAGTGAGAAGAGTTCAGTTGTGAATCTTTAACGGAGTGTACACACAACTAACGAATATTGATTAATGTGGTTAATGAGTTTAGCCAATTAATCTCATATCATTGTAGTTTCTAATATGTAGGTCCATTAGGCCCTCTTCCTAAATTGTGAAAGGTAATGAGGTTAATATATATTAATTGTAATTTGAAATGTTTAAATTTATTTTAGAAATTAATATAATGTATGGTGATACATTATAATATAAAGTTTATATTTTAATTAAACTTTATAGTATAAACTTAATTTTTGGATATGATTCAAAATTAATTTATGAGAATAAAATATTTGAATGAATTCAAATATTAATTTAAATATCAATTAGATTCATATTAAAACTATAGATTAAGATTTCTATAATTTATGAGAGAAATTTAAATATGAATATGATTTAGATTTGGATAAAATTAAATATAATATATTTAATTTAACAATTAGTTAATGGTTAATTTTCATAAATATAACAAACCGATAAAATATTTACACCCGTGTAACAAAATGAAAAAGCCCATGAAGTTGGTCATTTTTTAAAAATATTTCAGATTTGACATTCATTTTCATCGTCGTTCTTTTCTTCCTCTTATACAATTTTTTTTCTTTCCATCGTCTTTTTCTCTTATTTTTCTGCATTTTTTTTTAAATATTTATGTTCGTTTGTCCTTTCCATCTTCTTTCTTTTGCAATTTTTCGTTTCCTTTCCATCGTCTTTTTCTCTTCTTCTGCAATTTTTCTTTTATTTTTTTTAAACTGTTATTTGGTTGTTTAAGATCGTGTGCCAAATATAAAAGTTCATGAAAAAAATTGTTAAAATATTGGATATCCAAATGTAAACAATCATGTACCAAAAATATCCAAATATAAATGACCGTATACCAAAAGAATCTTAAAAAAAACCGTTTAGATTTGGGTAGTCAAATTTAAACGATTGTGTACCAAATATAAACGATCGTATACCAAATCTTAATGATTATGTACTAAAAAATCTTTAAAAAAATTGTTGAGACTTGACTACCCAAATTTAAACGATCATGTACCAAATATAAACGATCATGTACCAAATCTAAAAGGTCGTGTACCAAAACATTTTGAAAAATATCGTTGAGATTTGACTACCCAAATTCCAAAGATCAAATCTAAATGATTGTTTACCAAAAATAAACGATTGTGTACCAAATTTTTTTGAAAAAAATCGTTTAAATTTGGCGACCAAAATTTAAACGATCGTGTACCAAAAAATCTTGAAAAAAATCATTTAGATTTGGCTACCCAAATTCAAACGATTAAATCTAAACGATCGTGTACCAAATAATAGCTAAATCTAAATGATTGTGTACCCAAATCTAAACGATTGTATATGAAAGAAGTTTCAAATCTAAACGATCGTTTACCAAATATATTATGCGTGTTGGGTGCCAATTAAACACGAGGCATTTTCCATCGTGGACCTGTGGACTTTTTCCATTTTCGAAATTTTTCTATACAGTATAAATATTTTGCCACTTTGTTTTATTTTAAAAAAATCCCTTAATTAATAGTCGAATTAATTAGTAATTTTATTTATTTAAATTTGCTTGAATTAAATTAAAATAAAACTGTAGGGTTGTGAAAGATGTTCATTTAAATATGATTTAAATGAAATATTAATTAAACTATTTACACTTTATAGAACAAAACCGCTAGAAAAACAAAATTAGGTGATTGATGTGTGGAGAAAACATTGGAGCAACACATATATGTGGGATAATTTTGGTATTGCTACAATTTAAACATCTTTTTTTATCCTATCAAAATTTTGGGATTATATATATGAAGTCATTTTATTGAATTAAGAATTTACTTGTTCTGGTAGTTAAGAACTTTGTTGGAACTTAGTGTTGATGATTATTTCAAACCTTTGAAGTGTATTAAAGGTGTGTGTCTACTAATAGGTCTTGTTTCCCGAGTTATGGTCAATATTGTGAAGGAGAGAAAATGTTGGAGATGACATCAATGTGTGAAGGGTTGGGATTCACTCCCCGTTCCAACAATTTTCTCCAACACTTCTCTAATTCCCATTAGTTCCAAGTACATTCCAGCTCCCCAACCAACTCCTAAAGGAAACAATTTATTATGTATTTTATTGATGATTCTAGCCTTGAACAACATTGTTGTAGGGAATAGGTACTGTAGATAGATTTTTTTATATGGTTTGGATGGAGATGGAGAAATCAATCTAATAGGAGCATGAACTTAAGATTGAAATATCTAAAATCTGGTTCCTTCTATTTCACTCCTGAGAGATAATAGATTGGAAGATGTTGGAAAGGTTGTCATTTCTTAAATTACCTTTTTTTTGTGTAGTTTCATTTTATCTTTGCGTTCAGTATATCCTTCAAACGAATTGAATGAATCTTTTGCTAAAGGGTTTCTGTATTTTTTTTATTTTGTTATTTTGAGGTCAGATATGTAAATAGGTATTCGAATTGATAAGAAAGGAAGCTTCAACTGAAAATTTTCTCCTTAAAGAGAGGAACATATACTAGGATCTGATTCTTTGGGTGGAAAGACTGAAACTGATAGTAATCACTACTATAATTGCTTTGATGGAAAGGAGACTTTCAACCATGGTTCAAGAGAAGGTGACAATAGCAACAATATTCCATTCGAGTTGTATAAAAGAAGCAGAACTGTTGTTGTTGGAAGAGAATTTTTTTAGATGTTATTTGTGATTTTCTAGCCAAGTACAAGTACGTTGGTCCAAACCAGAGGGCAGATTTGATCTTGGCATGCAGGTACTAAAAACTCATTTTTTTAGCAAATGATTAAAAATTTTGGAATTTTTGACGTGAATTATATTTATGCATTGCATTACGCAAATTAATTTTGCTAGAAATTGTTACAGACATATATATATATATATATATTTACAGACATGGAGGATATTTCAGCATGTTCTTCAGCTTGTTTGATAAATGTATCAATGAATGAATCTAATTACGGTGAATTTTTCTTCAATAACTAGTTTAGTGAGGGGTGCATAAGTTTTATGCAATGTGCCTTCTCAATTAGAAATGTTCCAACGACCACCATATATAAGGACCTGGTTATTTCTTTCCATTTCAATTAGAATCTTTTAGCTTTATCGTTTGTTTCGTTAGAATCTTTTAGCTTTATCGTTTGTTTCGTTGTGATCGACATAAAAGTTTTCAATAACTTAACACCATCTGATGGCCATTTACTTAAAGCATGATCATATCTTCTAGTGATAACTCTATAATTGGTCAATTATTTCATCTTCTTTCTCCATGTTACATATTGCATTACAACTATCTTTTATTAAAATTTTCATGGCCTTACATCCACCTTCATAAAACTACATTTATTTCAACCGATGAATGAATTATCAGAATCATTGTGCACCACAATAAAAGTCCCTTTTAATTACTTCTCAAGATAACATCATATAAATGTAACTACAATAAAAGTCCCTTTAACCTCGTTTGCTATTGGCGTTGTTCACCCATGTCAGTTCTGTTGTCTCTAACTCCTCCATTCGCCCAAGTTCACCATCTTCAATGAGCATCAATAAGATTTATTTTGATTTTTTGTGTTAAATATGGATCATTTTGGTGCGCTTTTTGTTTTTTGTTGCTGTGCTTGTGAAATTTTAATAAATGAATTGAATCTCTATTTTGATTATGTTTTGCATATTGGTATTTCTTGGTTGACTCTTTCCACTAAGGATACTGGATCAGCTTCTAGTATGAAAAAATGGGGGTCTTTTCATTAAGGATACCAGATCTGGTTCTGGTATTCAAGTTTCAATTTCTTTATTATGATTTGGTCTTGACTTTTACAATTGAGACACTTTTCTTTAAGCTTTTTGACTGTTTGATTCTGTTACTCCATTTTTTGTGTTTAAGCTATTTTTAGGTTAGCGTAGGCAATGTTCATCTAAACATGCCTAGATTTATATGAAGCTAATTGATTTAAGACAATGCTGATAAATGGAGCTATTTTTCTTGTGATCGCTTTCTCAAGCATTAGTTTCTCTTGTAGATACTTTGTTGGAAATAGAAACAATAGAGCATACATTTCTCTGTACATGTATCTCTCTTTTACAAATTCAAGAATTTTCATTTGGTTTTTCATGTTAGGTTAAGTCAACATTATCGCAGGGTTACATAAGTGTGATAAATTATATGCTTTCTATGGGGTGAGAAAATTGTTGTGCATCAACTTAGATATGCTTAACGGCTCTGCTTGGGCTTTAGGACATATGAAATATTAAGACATCATTTTCATTGAAATTTTCCTCGTTCATCTTCCAATGTTGAAGGGGCAGGTTGTTTCTAGGTTATAAAGATACTTGTTGCTTTACAAAATGTATTAGTATATGATGTTTTAGACAGTTTTAATTGTAGCATACCATCATTTGGAGTTCCTTATATCAGAGAAAGCTAGTGATAAGAGTTTAAGTCTTGGTCTCATATCAACATCAACACCAACTCCGAGTTTTTTTTTCTTTTAGCTCCCCGTGCACTAATTCAAATCTCAACAACAGATCTTCTTGTTTCTACTACTCCATCTACTTTGCCAACTCCAGCCACCACCTTTTCTAATAATATAACAAGTCAAAATTCATCCATCAAACCATCTTTTAGTGCTTCCACAAGCAACAGTGAACCCGTCAGTTCTAGTCCTCCTACATCATCTCCTATGCAATCCCTTTCAGCTGCACCAATTTTGCTCTAGTGTTCCTTTTACTGCTGCTCCAGCTTTATCATCACTAATTTTTTAGGATTCATGATACGGAACCAAGTAATCTTGATAATTTTATTACTTGAAGCTCACAGATTGATGCCTATTTCAGATTGGATGGATAACAACTTCATGTTTTTGTAGGTTATAACTCAAATTTTAATCTTTAAGGTAACTTTCAGACTCTTAAAACATTATTAATGCTACGAAGTTTTTAGTTAACTAATTTTGCATTTGGGTTGAATTTTTGTAGATAATGCTCTGCATTTTGAGAGAAGTTGGTTGTATAAAATTGAATTTTGAGTATGATAGGATTTTCTACCTTATTGCTTATTTACAAATCAATTATATTATACCATATGAATTCATCATTTGTATGTTGGTATCCTAGAAGAAGTTTGAGGTGATGTTGTTATTAGTATGTGTAAGCTTTAGTTAGTATACTTTTTTTTTTCTTTAAGAGAAACTACTATTGATCTTGATCCTTAAGTTTTAGAAACTCTTTTTTGAAAATATTGAATTGGACATTTTTTCTTATTTCTTTAAATGATTTAAGACTTACTAAAATTTGTACCATGTAAGTTATAGTTTCTTGATCGATAATGTACACCTATCAGTTAAGTTCAAGAGTAGTATTTTCTTACTTGTTTTTAAGTTTCCTTTGCAGTCTTTGTGTTTTAATGGGATGTTGGGATTGTCTTCCTACGCATCTAAATAATCTAGAAATGTCAATGGAAGAAGGTGATGAGAATGTATAGGATGTATTCAAAAGAGCGAGTGATGTATTCTTTGTAGTCCTTGTGTTACTTAAAATGGGCGACCAAGCCTACACGCAAGCCACTGTTGGTATGTTACTGCTTCATTTATCATTATTGTTAGTATTGTTGTTGTTGTTTTGTAAGTCTTGAATTATAATTTTGTTTGAGCAGGTATTTCTGTTTTGGTCTTTTTACTCAAAATTGTGTTTAGTTTTCAAGTCTTTGAGTTTCTTTCAAATGATGAAGAAGTTGAAGATATCCAAAAGTTTGTAGTTGATGGATAATGGCAAGAATTAATTCTAGTTTTAGGTTATGGAAGGAATTAGTTTCTTTTTATGTGGTAAGTGATTCTTCTCCTCTTGGTTTTTTACTGTTTTTTTTTTAATAAAATTAATGACATGAGATTAGTTTGCTGACATACATTTTCCTTTAATCCCACTCCCTAGCATAATGAATAAATGTTCTCTTTGATATTATTGATGTCAAAAGATTTGAACTAGAAATAGAATATGTGGATCAGGCTATCTTGAAATGAGCACATGTTGCAAGCTATTAACATTACAAAATGACTACTGGCTTTCTCCCGATTGATAATACTGTTGTTTTTTCATCTCATGATATGGAAATATTTGCAAATGTGCCAATGTTGCTAATCAAATTTCCCTTCATTTAATGGTTGTCTGTTCAGTTTTATTTGACACCATGTATGAATTTCTCCACTAAATTTAACTTTTGGTTTCATACTTAATGCTTCAATGCTCCAAAATGACAGTAGTGCGATGGATAAACAGCAAGACAATTAAGAAACAATACACAAAAAAAGGTTGCATCTAGTCTCAACAATCAGTTTTCATCAAGAAAGCAACAAGTGATTGAATAT
The DNA here is from genome assembly GCA_025688845.1 of Cucumis hystrix. Taxonomy (NCBI): domain Eukaryota; kingdom Viridiplantae; phylum Streptophyta; class Magnoliopsida; order Cucurbitales; family Cucurbitaceae; genus Cucumis; species Cucumis hystrix. Next base: position 9,846,997 of record CM046886.1, read on the forward strand.
GCACCTTCACAGCGTGTTCCAAGATCATCTACCAAGAAGGATGGTCGTGAGGGGACAATATACGAAGATAATGATAAGTTAGTGAGTTCGATTTAGCTTTTCTACTTGACAGGATATTGGTTCAATCCATATAGAGGTTAATATTAGTACTTTCATTGAGGAAATATTCCTTTGTTTGAATGTATCTGCTGCTTGTGTAATGATTTCAGTTTCTTTTCCTTTCATATGGGTTAATTTCATGCATTCTATGAATCCAAAGGCTCTTAGGATGGTTGCCAATGTGGTCTTGAAGATTTTTATCATATAAGAACACAATCTCTATTACAAACCAAACTAACTGTAAAAGGCCTTCAACAAAAGTTGAAAATCAAGGTAGCAAACTACCATCTCTAAAGAATGCAATGTGATCTAATTCCTTGCTCCCCTACTTTGAATGCATGAGTGCAACCTGAACACAAAGGAAGATTGTCCCTGTATATAATCTTTTATATATATATATAAGAAACATCTCTGATATAATCTGTAATGTTAACTTCTTAATGCAAGTCATTGCCTTCTAATTATGCCACTCTAGAAACTTGACATTCTTGGAAGTTTCTTCATTTACTGTGAGGTGGAGTTGAAAGAATATTTCGAATGAATATCTCTCCAATATCTTATAGATTTATATTAACATAATTAATATTTCATTCAAATCTTATTTGAATGAATATCTTTCCTTTATCTTATAAATTTATATTAATATAATTAATTAAATCATATTTAATTAATATTTCATTCAAATCTTATTTGATTGAATATCTCTGTAATATCTTATAGATTTAATTTAATCAAATTTAATTAAATAAAACTAAACTATTAATTAATTCTTCAATTAATTAATAGCTAAATTAAATATCTTATATTTAACTTAAATTAAATTTGAATCATATTCAAATATAAGTTTCTCTTCTAACAAATAATCTTGATATAAATCCAATTCACATTAAATTGATATTTGAACTCATTCAAATATTTTATCTCTCATAAATTAATTTTGAATTATATCCAAAATTAAATCATATTCAAATATAAGTTTCTCTCCTCACAAATAATTTTAATACCAATCCAATTCACATTAAATTAATATTTGAACTCATTCAAATATTTTATCTCTCATAAATTAATTTTGAATTATATTCAAAATTAAATTTATATAATAAAGTTTGATAAACTTTATATGATAATTTATCACTATACATTAAACTAATTCTCAAAGTAAATTTGAACATTTCAAATTACAACCAATATAAATAAATCTCATTACCCTTCACGAGCTAGGAAGGGGACCTAATGGACCTACAGATCAGAAGCTACAACGATCTGAGATTAATTGGCTAAACTAATTAATCACATAAATCAATATTAGTTAACTATGTGTACACTCCACTAAAGACTCATAGTTGAACCCTTCTCATGATAGATATATTTATGTGTCCACAGATATAGACCAACAACAGTAAGTTAGTCCTTCATAAGTGTTCGTAACACCAACTAAGTCAATTTACGGTTTTACCCCTAGGTTACCTCTAATCCTTAAATACTAGTGCTCCTCTAATGAACAACATGTTTATGGTCTTACCAAGAAACAGAAACCCCTCTTGTGCCATAGAGAGGGTAGGGCCATTTGTTCAAGACCTGGAGACACCATTTAAGGGAACACTCATCTACTTACCCTAAATTAGGGAATGAGTGAATTCCATCATGTGTAATTATGTTCCCAACTCCTCACTCGATTTTGTCCCCAAAAGGATAAGCTTATTGAGTAGGAAATCTGGCCACTCTCACCCGTACAAATCAGGACAATCCCTCGCGAACAAGAGTTCATAATACACTCAGAATTAAGACTAAGTTACCTAGGTCATCCTAGTGAAATAGAAACCTAACTAGTTAACAGAGTTACATCTAGTGGTTACTATTTCGCGGTCCGATCTTATGCAATCTCATAGCATAGGATACCTTCATTCGCATGTCAACTATACGAACGCGTTGGATCATTGCATTTGTACAAAGTGAGTCGTATCCATAGTGTTACCATGATAAGGTACCCAACCTTATCCCTATATCATAGACCCTTTAAGTTGATCTTGAACATTGATCTATGCATGTCTCTACATATTTTTTAAGACTCATTAAACAGCTTAGGATGTTAGTTTATTGGATTTGGACTATTAAGACAAAACTAATAATATAATCAATAACAATTATTATAATAATATCACTTTATTAATAACGGTCAATGAATTATATTTACAATCTACAAGTTTTAGGACATAAATCCCAACACGAACAACATGTGAGGTTAGCCAAGAAAAAGTCCTTAGAATTGATCTTCGTAAAAAGAGGCATCTACAAGAAAAAGAAAATACCTTTAAATTAGTATTCTGTGATGAATCTTGAGGAAAACTCAGGGTAGTCTCGCCCGAGATTACATGAATAAGCAATATAACTCGGGAAAGATTGCATTGGGATGCTACGAGATTAGGGTTTTGCATGCATTCTGTTTGGTAATCTCGATCAAATCTCGTGGGAAATCAATCTCAAGATTGCCCTGCAAAATGCATGTGATACTCATATGATCTCGAGACTCCTTCAACGAAGCTCGGGGCAAAGTCATAAATCTTGACTGAGATTCATCATCTACAGGGACCAAGATTCATGAAAAAGTCGAGATTCTTCAAAGGAGTTCACAAAAAACTATAAAATCAGCCCAGATTAACTCAATAATAACTAAATTAGAGCACCAAATCTACAGAGTTTCCAATTACCTTAGATTTCAAACTAAAAAACTAAGACCTAAACTATAAAATTGTTCAAAGTAATTCACCTTGACCGATTTCAGTTTAAGGATGGGTTCTTCAAATTTGGGGATGCAAGAATCAGAAAAATTCTAAAATCTTTGGGAGTTCTCGCTTAGTTCTCGGGTGAAATGATAAAAGTGTTTAGGTTTAGGGTTTTACGAGGATATCAAACGATTGGATGTTAGGGCTATTTCAGTCATTTGATATTTTTCTTTATTTTCAAATTTATAATAATAAACACATTATCTCGGTGATGCACTTAGCTCAAGAAAAACCCTTTAAATATTTTTTAAAATTTGGAAAGAATCTCGGAGACAATCACGACCTAGATTGTCCCCAATATTGATTGAGAAAAACAAAATTACAAGTTTTCTAAAAAGGTGCTACTTTTATAATATAAAATAAAAAATGTACTGATTTTAAAATTTCCAACGCAATGCGTGTGAGCTGTGTTCACAATTCATTGGAGTAAAAAAAAGCTACTCTTGTGTTCCTAATCTATCAAAGTGGTCGATGCTTGTGGCCGTTGGTCATAATCGGTCTGTTCATCAAAGTCGGAAGGGAAGACTACGAAGCACAATTAAGAAATTAGGTTTTTTTTTCTGTTAAGAAGGACACTTTTAACGTTTCACAAACTATTTGTCCAATTTTTTTTTCTGTTTTTTGAAGAATGATCCAAACTTAAGACCACTTGAAATTATCTTATTTTCGGCGATTTCCCTTTATCTTTCCCTCACTTTCCTCCTTCAGCGGCCACAATTTTCCCGATAAACGAACACAACAGCCAACTATGGCTTCTTCGCTAATCGCTTCTCAATCTCTTCCCCTTCGCCGCCCCCTCCTCCCCCCAAACCTACACCGCCCACCAACTTATCCGCTCCTCCTCCCTTTGTCCACCCTCAAATCTCCAAATCTCGGCCTTAGGGTTTTAGCTTCCTCATCCCTTTCTTCTTATTCACCAAAACTTTCCCATCAATCACAAGAAATTCCGATTTCATCACTCCTTACCGGTCCAACCCGGATACTTGCTACCATTCTTTCTGTTTCCCTAACATTTTCTACCGTAATTGTTAAACTGGTTCAGAATGTTTGGCCGATTTTGATTCCCCAATGTCTCATAAATAATCCTTGTTCTGGGCTCGGTGCCTTACAGCCGGCCGGCTCTTTGTTCTTCGCTGCTGTACGGAATCGCACTGCTCTCAACACGCCTTTGACGGTAGTGGCTGTAGGTTTGGGTAAGTGGCTGGATATATACAGTGGGGTTTTGATGGTTAGGGTTTTACTGAGTTGGTTCCCCAACGTTCCTTGGGAGCGGCAGCCACTCTCTGCAATTCGTGATCTCTGTGATCCGTACTTGAACCTCTTCCGGAATATCATTCCTCCAGTCTTCGATACGCTTGATGTTAGCCCACTTTTGGCTTTTGCGGTTCTGGGCGCACTAGGGGCAATTATGGGCGGCATCACTCGTGTTTATTGAAGGCGGCTATGAGTGGATTTGGTTGGCTGGTTGGTTAGTGGCGGAATTTACGACGAGTAAGGTATAATTCAATTCATGGAAAGTTGGGTTTGAGTTTAGATTTTTGGATACTTCGTATTTTAATACCATAATTTGGGTTTTTTTATCCTTTCTTCAGGGGCTTTGAATTTGCGGGACATGATTGTAAATTTTAGTTAAAATTTGAATTTTGACCGCTTTTAATGGAAGCATCTGTTCGATGAGGTGATCTTTTATGCCATTTCATACCTGGGAAAAGCTGATATATTTATGTTTGTTTGTTCGCTATAAATTTTCATCTACTGTAGTACCTTTCAGCAGTTTTCCTACCCGACCTTTTGTTTACTGCTTGTGGAATGATTTAAAAGTTGGCCTGGTTACTCTATGTTTGCTATGTTGATTATCAATCATATCTTGGTCTATACAAGGGTTGTAATGAAGTTAGAGTCTGCTGGAAAGTGGATTTTCTAGTACTTAGACAGTCATTTAAGCAAACCCTTCAATGAAGGTAGCTTATTTGGAATATTGTTGAAGTTTTCAAGTAATTAGAAAGTCAACCAGAATAAGTTCTTACACCCTTGTATTAGAAGCTAGAGCACACAAATTCTCAAATTGAATTATATCTCTAGGTGAAGGGACTGGCACAACAACTAACAAAATTACTAAATCTATTTTAGTAACCATTTTGTTTTTTGTTTTTAAAAATTAAGTTTATACCTTGCGCATTCCATACAATGATTTGCATCATTCTTAAGCGCGATGGCTGAATACAAGCAAGCTTTTAAAACTACAAGCAAGCTTTTAAAACTTATTTTTTTTAGTTTTCAGAATTTTGCTTGTTTTTTTAAACTATTGGTAAAAGTTAGATAACAAAGAAAGAAAGTTGGAGGTGTAAGTAGTGTTATAGACTTAATTTTCAAATACAAAAGCAAAAAAAATACCAAACGAAATCTATGTAATTTTCTTTTTGTTTATTTTCTATCAACTATTCTGTTTTATTTTCATGAATGAAATTATTGATCCCAACTGGAGACGAATATTACTTCCCGTCTTCAACTCTGTCACATAGGACTCAAATTGGGTTTACCAACCAGTACCCATGCAGATCAGATGCATCAGAATAGGTGTGTGAATTGATCAGTTATAGTTGATAGAGTTTTTAATTTGATCCGAAGCATATATGACATTCAAAGTCATCCCATATTTCTCCCGAGAAAAGGTTGACTGGTTTCTTCCAGAAAAACATATAGACATGGGATATGGCGCGATTGAATAACCTAATTTTATGATTTCTCTGAATGGACTAGTCTTTGTATGCCTATGCAGATAGATTATGGGATCATTTTTAGATGGTGAGAAGGTTAAAACTAAAACTGCAGTCGCAAATCTTGTTTATGTGGATGCCAGTTCAACTATTATTCCACCTTCGAACGCATCTTGCATTTGAATATTATTGTATAACAGGTGGATTCTGGTTGTACCCCTATTGGCATGGAGAAATATTAGGATTTTTTAATGAGCTGTTGGTTGAAAATGTTGTGTAGATATTATATATTTATATATATGCTCTTCATCTTCAGGAATTGAAGTTGCATTTGAGATATGATAAACTGTCTTTGTATTAGAAATATCTTTTCACTTACTGTGGGCAGGTGGAAGATTTGTGAAATAGACAGGATAAAAAATGAAACCTAACGGCTCTAGTTTTGCTTCCACGAGAATCTTTACCTTGTGGTGTGGATGGATGGGGGAAATAACCCAAAATAACAATATAGTTGGAGAACGGACAGTATCTTGGAGTTGAGCTTGATTGATATGGAAATTGAAAATTCCTTTTTCTTTTCTTCCATTTCTTCACGGCTTGGATTAGACGTAAATTTTCAATTGGGAAAGGAAGTGCTTGATGATTGTCTTGGATTTTGCTTGTACTGGTTTGTTTGGTGCATCGGAGGCAAGTAAGATGTGACAGACCACCACATAGTTACAACACACACTTTCTAATTCGGAATCCTGATTTCTAACAATGCCTTGAATTCGACTTACTTCCCACTGTCTATCAATTAGAATGGAATTTTGTTTGGACTTGATATTTTTTTATTAGTTAGGGAGTGTTTGGAGGCAAGAAGTTGTAAATTTATAGTAAAAGGAGTCGATCAAGCACGAAATTCGTATTATTTAATCGTGGACTCACAAACTTTTTAGATCCATTTGTAGAGAAGGGTTTTTAGAGTTGGATTTGGTATAATGATTTTCTCCACTGAGACTAGTGACCATTGTTAATGACCATCCATTGGTGACAATTGCTGGTGACAAGTTGCCAAGTTCTCAAGCTTGAATCATAGAGTTCTTGTTGGTTGTTGGTGGTTACTATTTCTACTACTTGATTTGATTGGTTTCAATTGCTGTTCACTGATCTCTAGTCCTAGGAATCACTAGTAGTGACCAACAACCTCTAACCATGGTTGACAACCAACTTTCAAACATTTAACGAAATCATTAGTATACGACGTTTAATATTCGTTAATTTAACATTTGTAAAGTTATTTTTTTTGCTGCATATTGCAAATCATACAAAAATATGTAATTAAACAAAAGAGTTTTTTTAATTATAAAAGTTTTCCTTGGTCAAATGTTGAAATGAAATTATAATCTTAAAAAAAGTCTTTGAACAAGCCGAATAAAAAACAATTTGGGCTTGTGTGTTGTTTCTTAGAGAGCAAGAAGAGTGGTGGTGTTGGAGATGATCAAGAAGACAAAATATAAAAACAAATAGAAAGGGGACAGGTGCCCCAAAACCCAAAGCATATGGTGAGGTGTAAGAAAAATAGAATATTTAAGTGTCCACCTTGCAATTCTTGGAGGAACTTCCATTCCCAGAAGCTAAAACCTCCCCATCTTGGCCTTCCTTTTTTATCCATAAACATAATTAGAAAAATCAACGGACAGCAATGGAAATGGAGAGGAAGAAGAAGGTGAAATTAGTAGTAAGGATGCTGCTGTTGCTGCTGCTTATTCTTGTTGGTATTGTGAAGGCTAATGAAGAAGCAGCAAATAACATATATTCAGAAACATCAACACCAAATCCTCCAAACTCCTATTGGGAAGAAGTTCGGAAGGTGATGAATAAAGCCTACACCCATCTGTTTCCTCCAAAAATAGAGTAAGTAATCTCCATTAATTTGGTTCCTGAACTAATTAATTAGTTACTAATAAAGGGGTTTGAGTTTTAGTTTCCGACCAGGAAAGGCTGTAGAAGATGATTCTGGAGTGAGTGTGAAGAATGGGAATGTTAATGTGAAGGAAGCTGTTACAAAGAGCTTTGAAAAGACGAAAGAAATGGTGGAGGATTCCGCTAAAGCTGCCGCCCAAACGCTTCAAAAACCACCACCACATTCAGAACTCTAGGAATACCAATTCCATCCCTTCCTGTTTCTTCTATAATTTTTATAATGTCTTCTTGTTATTTGTTTGTTTTTGGTGAATGGTGAATGGTGAATGGTGAATGGTGAATTATATGCTCTACAAATTTGGATGTTTAAGGATGGGAATATGGAACTGGGCCACCACTCCAATGGATTGGGCTCCCAATTTAACCCATACATCATTCTCTCTCCATATATTTTAGTGTTTTTATTTTTCCTTTGGTCCTAAATAAATAGGGTTTAATTACACCATTAACCATTATCTAAGTTTATCTATCTTTACACAAAACTTTGACCCAATTTATTTATTTAGTTTCTTTTAGCTCTTTTTACTCTTCAATTATATTTTTATAAACATATATATTATATGTCTATATCATGCACAATTTTTCAAAATCAGAATGTTTCTCATACTTTGGAAGTTGAGCACGGTAAACGAACATAATAATCGACGAGACGCTTCTTTAAGGAGTATTTGATATATATTTGAATTTTCTAGAAATAAATGAAGGTTTGTCTTATATGTCAATTGTCAAATGTTGGAAGAAATGATCTATAAGAAATAGATTGATATTAACAAACGGATTATACCTCATTAAAATAATACACATTGTATACTATAATAATATTCGAACTTAGAAGCAAGTTAAATGATATAACTAAGGCTCAGAAATGGAAAGAATAAATTATAAAAATCTCACGAAGTGTTGAGATTCTAAAGTTAGTCAATGTTGGCATAACTCAACCTACTAAACAAAGTTGAAGGTTATTTACGTGAGATTTGAATAGCACGTAGTTGTAATTAATTTGACTACGATCCATGTTGTATAATCATGCATGTTGACGTGCATGAGTGCACACATATCCTATACAAGATTTTGATTAAGGAAAACGTAAATGGTATATAGTAGATGAATAAGGTTGGCTATTTTATCCTGAAAACACCATAAATGCGATCCAATTTCTGAATGTTAGAAACAGTGTAATCTAAATTAATATGTGGACATATAAGAGTAGGGGCACTCTATGCAATGATTTTGTATAAAATTGGACCATGAAATAATTGTTCTCTCTAACTCGGTTGATTGAAGAGATTAATATTTATTTCCAAGATAAAAGTATGTAATTGACCTTAATCCTGAAGAACATATATAAACTAACTGAGTTATGAATTTTTCCTTTGATCTGCATGGGTGGGAATGATCGAAGTTTTCGACTCAATATGTCTACATTCTTAAGGACTTGACCGAATACGGAGCTGGAAACATAATTTCATTAGATGAATTCATTCTTTCCATACATGGAACGTATATGAGCAGTTTCTCTAAGTGTTGATTATGAGAATTGAATAATGTGGTTCTATCTTCTCTGGTTAAAAAATGACTTAGATAATAGTCGGACTATAAATAAATTGTTCATTAGAGAATCAATGATACTTATGGATATAGAGGTAATTAAAGTGATAAAAAGGATACATAAATCAGGTGTAATTACGAACAATTCACGAAGTGTCACACCCTCCTCGAATTACCTCCTTAATCTAAAAGGAGATGTGAGGATTTTTGTTATACTTACTGTTTACCACAATTGATCAATTAGTTCAACCTTCATAACTTTTGAATTGATTCAATCCTAACCGATCCTAGTGTTTAAAAAAACACTCCTAAAATAAATTATCTTTTACTAAACAACTGGTTTAATAATTAAAAAGTTACTTTCAAACCACATGTCCACTTGTTACCAATTAAAGCTTAAAGCTTCGCACTATTCAAAAAACCAATCATGTGGCAGATGTCAACCTAAATTGTAAACTTTGGATCCCAAGAATCCCTAAATCTTTTAAGGAACTTAAGAGATGAATACAAGTTGAGTTTAAGATTGATATTAAAAGGAAAATTGGAAAGAAATCATACTAAGTTTTGGTGGTTGTTATGCAAAACTCGGACCATAGAACCTTTAAAATCCCTTAAAAAAAAGTGTACTAGGCCTTAGTTAAGAAGGAATTTTATTTCGAGAATTAGTTATAAATGACAATTGGGTGTCGTGGTTTAAGTGATATAGATGGTGCTTCCTCATTTGAGTGTGATAATAAAAGTGTCATGACAGCTTTAAACTAAGAGATGAGATGAAGGATAGCTAGAAGGTGGTAGGCGGCAAAAGGGAACAAGTCAAGACAAGCAATTTTTGTTTGCATTAAGCATGTGAAGGAGTAAAAATATAGGTGTCATAACATGCAAGTCATTTAACTCATGCTAAGTAGGAGGTGTAGGATGACTCAGAAGGATGTGTCAATGATGAGTCATGCAAGCATAAGGTGGAAAGTGTGAGTAGGAGGTGTCATCATCAAGGTATACAAGGAGCTCCATAAATAGAAAATTTTGGAGAAGGAGTGTTTCAAAAACACTCATGTCATTTGCTTAATTCCAGTTGCAAAATCTCATAAAATTAGTCTAGTTTGTTAGGTAGGGTTGCCAGACCAAAATAAGTTGAGAAAAAAGGTCAACATTGGAGCTAAACCATCAAAGGTTGTTTCTCGAGTAACTTTAAGCAGTACTGAGTTTTTGGAGGCTACAAAACACATAACTTGGATTTTGAAAATGCAATTTGGAGGTATAACACTTAAGACAATTCTAAACAACTTTGTAGAAGGAAGTTTTATCATTTGAGTTTTGGAATTTGAGTTATTAACCTCTAAAGCCGAAAGTAAGTTTCTAGCTGAAAACCCAAGTTTCTAGGCATTGCACAAGGTGGCCGAGCACCAAAGTGGAGCTGCGCACAAAGAATGTTGACGCTTCAAGGGGCATGTCATGCATGTGGCAAGCAACGCATGCGACATACCATGCAAGGGGCGAGCAATACACATGGCCACCAAGCACGTGACACCTAGCACACGACAATGCACGTGTGCAAGGTTAGCATGCAACTCACCTAATGGAATCAGATCCCTGGCAAAATTTTTCTTTTTTCTTCAGATTAAAATAGTTTTCGGAGGAAAATTCCCCTTTAAAAATTTCTCCAAACATTTTCCAGTTAGATCTTTCTTTATTGGTCAATTCCCATTTGACCATCTTCCACCACTCTTTTGCTTCCTCCTGTAACATTAGTTGAGCTAATTTCATTTTTTGGTTTTCAGGACATCTAGTAGCCTAAAAAAAACCACTTAGTCTATTAATCCATTTATCAGCATCAATAGGACTAGTAGAGCCCTTGAATTTGTAAATTCCCAAGGCTTTAAGTCCTTCATTCAAGAATTTTGTCCTAAGATCCATTGTTTTGTGCTAATTTTGTGTTATCTGCAAGTGGCATAAATTTCAAATATTAAAAGTTGAGCTTCACTTTTTAGGAAATGAATTTTACTTACAGAGCTTCAGATAAGATTGTGTCTCGTGTGTTGCATGCATATGTCGGCTGTCAATCTGCATGTGACTCATTACTTAAGACTTATCTTTATTTTTCTTTGCATTCTCTAGTAACAAACTCTTTGTAGTTCCCATGGAGTAAACTGCTCTTATACTAAATTGTCACACCCCCTCTAGGATCACCTACTCTTGATTTGAGAGACGAAGTAAAGTCAACTGATACCATATTTTGCCTCAACGATACTTGTTGACCCTAACCTTTTAATCTTACTTAAAAACTCAGCGGAAGCATAAACTTATCTTGTACAGAAAGAAAATTCAAGTGTAGCCCATCTTATTTACAAACTTTTAGAAAACAAGGTACTTATAAAGGTTTTGACAAAAATTCAGACTTCTAACACAATTAGTTTCCCTTGCCCCCAACAATGTTTCTTACATATAACAACTTTACAAAATTCTTCTAGCAGACTGGTCGGCATGGAAGCTATAAGCTCAACTCAGGGCAACATGATCCTTATCTAAAAAGTGCGAAAACATTTGAAATATCAAGGTAAAAATGTCCTACTGATGTTTTCAAAAACATAATTTTCAAATAATCATACTTAATAATGCTTAGCTTTAAACATAGAAATCATTGTAAACATAACATAGCAAAGTTTTAGAAACTCTTCATAAGTTCCTCAAACATCCATAAATACTTTAAGCTATAGCATACCAGTTTCCTACTATGCATTAATAATTTAACTTCGCCCAGGTCAGGTTGTCGAATACTTCATCCTCGTCCCTCCTCCTTAGCTCGATTGCAGATGCAACTGGAATTTCAGGTTGCTCTAATGGGCGTTGTGCAGTCTTTGATTCAGGTCTATCGAAGCCACCCTTGTAAGGGTTTTGACAGGTTTGGGTTTGGTCGTCCTTTGCTTCACAAAGGCCCCAAGTTTAGCACTTTGTGCAGCATGGATGCAAGGTTTCTTTAAAGGGTTGGCAATGGGGGTAGTTGTGGGTTTTTTGGGTGTTGGGTTAGATGATGAAGCCATTTGCTTCTTCCTTATGAGAGTTGGGGTTTTGGTGAAGGCTAGAGTTGGTTTTCTTTGGTCGGCCATTGTAGAGTTCTGAGAATTAAAGAAAGAAGGGAGATTTGAGTTAAACAAGAAAGAAGGTTGAAGATGAGAGCAAGAACACAAGAGAGAACTCTTTGATTTCCTTCACGCGATTACGCATTCCCTAGCGCCTTACTGTTTAATGGGTTGGAAATAGAAATTTCATGTCTTATCGCCTAGGGGTATATCACGAACTCAATTTTCAAAACACATCCTAAAACTTAGGCATTGCTCTCTTCATTTGTTACTCAATTAAGCACAAAATAATCTAAACTAGAAAACGATAAAGGAAAGCAATAAAGAAAGTAATAAAGAAAGCAGTAAAAGAAAGTGATAAAAGAAAGTGAGTAAAAGATGCACAAAAATGTTACACTTGCGCTTAAAAATGTTCATGAATATTTACAAAAACATCAATAGCGTCAAGAAAATTTTTAAGAAGGCGACTAACTATAAATCTACAAAGACTTTCATGTGATTTTCATATTCATCGTACGCCTTAATCTTTGTTAACTGACGTTGAATGCGTTACAACCATTCAGTGATGCGATCTCCACGGCATTGTGTGGGAAAACCTCCTCGACCTCAAATGAGTGAGATCATTGCGATCGAAGCTTTCCTAGAAACAGTTGTGAACTCGAGTTGAATAGTAAATTTTTTTGTCTAGGATATAACTCACATTTACGAATGTGGCGATCATGTCACACCTTCGTCTTCTCTTTTGTAAATTTTGGCGTTCTCATAAGCTTGCAAATGTCACCCTTGAAGCTTGCCTCACCTCTCCCATGGCTTGATATTCAATTTTTAACGTTTTGTACGCCCACATCATCTTGTCTCCAATTCTAGTGGTAAGTGACAGGCCTTCCCGGAAACTAATGCTATGGAGACATTTCATTCGGCGTCTTGTATACAAATCTATAATACTCCATAATGTCGAATCCAGGTGATCGGTTCAGTCCTTTCGAGATGTATTTACCACATTCTCCTATATGTTTTTATTTCCTTGTTGAGACTTCAGCTTGAACATTAGTCTGAGGATGGTAGGCGGTGGCGACTCTGTGGGTAATATTATATTTTGACAACAATTTTGCAATGATGTGATTGATGAAATGGAAACCTTCGTCACTTATGAGAGCTCACGAAGTCCTAAATCACGTAAACATGTTTCTCTTCAAGAATTTACTGACTGTCATTGGATCATTCTTCACACAGGAGATGGCTTCAACCCACTTGGATATATAGTCAATAGCGGATACATAGTCAATAGCCAATAAGATGTAGATATGGTCGCCAGATTGTGAAAAAGGCCCCATAAAATCGATCCCCCACACATCAAAGAGTTCCACCTCTAAGATGGATTGTTGTGGCATTTCATTGTGATGGGAGATATTTCCAGTCCTCTAGCACCAGTCACAATTGACCATAAAGTTCCTCTCATCTTGAAAAAGTGTAGGCCAACAATACCCACTCTACAAGACTTTCACAACTGTCTTTTGTCCACTAAAGTGCCCTCCATAAGGTGCATCATGGCACTTTGCAAGTATCTCATTTGTTTCATATTCAGGGACACGTCTTCTTAATATATGGTCTGACCCTAACTTGTACAGAAATGAATCATCCCACCTATAGAATCTGAATTCATGAAACAACTTCTAGCGCTGCTGGCTGCTGAAGTCTTACGGCCATGTTTTGCAAACCAAATAATTGACTATGTCCGCATACCAGGGTTCCTTTTCTTCAACGTGGAATAGATGCTCATAAGGAAAGCAATCCTCAATATCCTTCTTCTCGAGTTGAAAAGTAGTATTGCTCAGACGCGATAGGTGATTCGCCACTTGGTTCTTAGTACCTTTGCGGTCTATAATCTCCAAGTGAAATTCTAAAAGCAATAAGATCCATCCAATCAACTACGGCTTGGCATCCTTCTTCGCCATCAAGTATTTGATCATAGAATGATCAGTATGTAATGTGACTTTTGAACCAACAATGTAGCTCCTGTACTTTTTTTATCGTGAATACTACTACAAGCAATTCATTTTATGTGGTGGTATATAATTCTCTTGTGCTTCATTTAAGGTCTTGTTCACATAGGATATCGGGTGAATCGCCTTATCTTTCTTTTGACTCAGCATAGCCCCTACCACAACATCACTTGCGTCGCACATCAATTTGAATGGCTACGACTAGTCATAAGTGATGAGGATAGGTGATAACTTGTAGAAATACAAGTTATTGAAGCCATTTTTGAAACATAATGAAGCCTTAATGCAAAAGATTGGAAGAAAACGTAGAGAAAAGTAGAAGAATTGATCAAGTTGTGCATCGCAAACTACAAAAGAACATTATCCTTGTTTATCGCTTTTTATTTGTCTAATAGTAGGAATTTAGGCAAAAAGAAGAAGTATAGTCTGACAATAGAACGTCAAGTGAGGAGATCCGTGCAACCAGCAAGGCAACGCTCATAACAAGCTACGTGATTTGAAGCACTAGAAGACAAAAATGGTTGGCGCGAATGTCAGGAAAAGGACAAAAGGATGTCTACAATGTTGATACAACTTTATCAAACAAATTAATGGAGCGTAGAATGTTCTGTCACATCAACCATCACCTATAATAGAGGTGTTTACTTTAGTAACAAGTGTGCGAAATTGGATCTCAAAAGCAAGCTCATACTTTCATTCTTTCTCAAAGTTTCAGGTGAGAGTATAGAACAAAAAAGAGAGACTTCCCCTAGCATTTCCTCTCATCACAAAAGATAAAAGTCATAGCCAAGGAGTATGATAAATCATATTATGAGGCTTGATTCATTTGATTATTTGTATTCCATTTTCTTTGATTCATTTCTTTCGTTCCATGTTTTCAATACTGTAGTTTCAAGGTAGGATTCAATTTTTTTTTTTTTTTTTTACTTTTTCAAGTGTGAAAATCTATCTCTTGAAATTTTTTCGAATTTTATCAATGTTAAAAGTTGATACATAAAATATTTACTTTAGAATCTCTCCATTAATCGTCGATTGTGTGTTTGATCCACTCACTCAAGGATAGGTTGATCAAATTGAGAGGTTTTTAAGTTTGATCCAAAAAGTAAATTCATAAGCATCAATAAAAGCAAGAGCATATTCAAGAGGTCAATACGAACACCAATAAAAAAAAGTATCCTTAATTGATAGTTGGTTTGGTAGTATGATGTGATTTATGAAATTATTATTTTTTTTTAAAAAATTATCTCATCAATCATTATCTTTAAGAATATTAGTTATGAAACACGTACTCGTGCATTCTTATAGTCCTAATTATTTTTTTACATAATACAATCTCTTTTTCATAATTTTATTACATATATATAGTGAAGTTATAGGAAAAGATGCAGTGTTTCATCCAATTAATTACTACTTTCTTTCCATTAACTTTCTTCTATATTTTCTCTAAATTTTGAATCGAATTAAATTATTTGTTGTAAGTAGGTAAATTAGGTAAATACAAGTATTTCTTTTACTTTACAAATGCACGATACATATATATGTGAGGAATTATTGTACCTACCAATTCAGTATGTACAATTAGTTCCCCTCCAAATATATACATCTAAACAGCGTCTATTGTATTCTATCTTAGGGAGTAGTGTTCCGTCAACGATTGCACTCTAAAAGTCATATCTAATATCTTTCAAATGGATACTTACACTGAAAAAGCCACAACCACTCGGCAAAAGGCAATATGAAAATTCACAAAAAATGTAAGAAAAAAGGAACATGCAAATATTCTTCCTACACAATTCCTTTTAATATAGTAGCTATAGAGATGTATATAAGAAAAAACTGTGTTTACCACTTCTCTTAAATTGTTTTCTTAAAGTTTCTAAAATTCAGTACAGTAGAATTAACAAAGTAGGATTGTCTACCAATCATTCAAACATTCCATTTTAAAACTATTTATTGGTTTAATAGTAAGCAATTGAGAAAAAAATTAATCAATTGAAAATGGAGATACTTATAAATAAATAAATAAGTCGAGAACAAAAAGAATCCATCTAACAAATTAAAATGAAAACAAAGCACATAAGTTAGTGCATTGTTAACGATTAGTACTACACACATCCAAACAAAGGGTAGAAACAAAAAATATTGGAACAGTCGATCTGATGGAATTTGCTGTCTTTTAGATGCAAAAATCTAATTTTCAATGATTATTTGATCTACTTTGAGTACATTAATTTGAGTAAAAATAGAGAGATACACAAATAAATGTTTCTGACAATCTAAAAAGAAGAAAAAGAAAAGAAAGTTTATTACAGCTTTGAAATTGTCTCCCCCTATGGAATTCGACCATTGTCAGAATCATATTCCTTCATAAGTAAAAAAGATAAGGAAAGAGAGCTGCACTATAAAGAATGCTATTATAGATCAAACTATGCATGGAATCAAGGTTAAGATACAACTCACGGAGGAAATGACCAATTTTACTCTAATAAACAATGGAAAGTAAAAATTGCAGGCAACTTGAATCTTGAAACCACTCTTTTGTTTTATACTATATGCAATCACATACCAGAAGACGATGTCCGATTAATCCTTTGTGCCCCTAATTTTGGAGCAGCTGCTTTGCTTCCTCTTCCCCTACCAGCTGACAATGGCTTGGCTCGAGTCGAAGGTGCGGGAGCAGCAATAGCAGCCCAAGGATCATCATCATCAACAGGTGCACTTGATTTTACATTCAACGGTTTTGAGACAGTTCTTGGAGCAGGGGCAGCTATGGAACCCCAAAGATCGTCATCTTCTTTAGCTAATCGGGCACTTCTTGAACCTGAAAGAATTAAAATGAGTTATATGTAATAGAGCCAAGGTCTAGGAAAGCTAAATGAATTGGCATTACTTGGTGGTTTTGTTTGTGAGACAGGTTGAGATACAGGTCGCTTTTGAGCAGCCTGAATGTTTGCAAGAGCTGGAGATGGCTTCGGCTCGTCGAGAGGTTCCAACTCATCCCACCCATCCTTTTCAGTCTCATCTTCATCATGAATTCCATTTTCAACTTCTCCCCAGCCATCAGTAGATGTTGGCGATTCAGTTGCATGTTGTTCAGTTAAATCGAAACTCGAACTTACCCTTACAGGTGCTGTAGTTTGAGCATTTTCAACTGGAAGAAATATGGAAATAATAAAGTTGACGGTAAAATGAAAATGCTAAATTTTTATCATTGACACGTCTAAAAGATAACGCAAGCATTAAAAAGGGAAAAAGTTGGTATTGTGACGTACTAGGCTCTTAGTTATTTAACTATTTCATCTCAGTGATATCCATTTTCTCAGTAAACAAATGTGGGAATCAATATTATTATAACCCTTGATTTCTTTTTGTGGAGGTGGACATTTGAACTTTGGACCTCTAGGTCGATGGTATATGTCTCAATAGAGTCATGCTTGTATACATTTTACTTCTAAGGCATTTTCACTATATCCAAATTCAAAAAGATTTGGAATATTTAATTATAATATTTAGTAACAAACACTGTGTAGACAAGAAATAAAGGAAGTCAGTTACGTAAAAGACTAAAAGCAAATAGATAAAAGTGCAGTACCCTATTACAAAGATGAAAATAACTAATTCATTGCCCTAAAAGTGGTGTTAGGAACACACCAAATAACTAGATTTCTGTGCTTCGTGAATCGTATTTTTTATGTTCTCAAAAGTAAGTATTTTGCTTTCCCTAGTCGTACAATGAACAGTGAAGTTTGTCAAGCACATTCTGACAGGCTGACAGACATTCAAATAAAATCAGGAAAAAATTTAATAGAATAACCAAAATCTTGTCTATTTTATTGCGCGGATGAAAACCCCATTCTAAATTATCAAAAATGAAAAAATAAAAACAACCAAACTATAAGTATCCAACACCAATCATCATGAAAAAGACATTAGCATGGCAGAGGAATATAGACATCTGCATAATTTCAAAAGTAAAAAATAAATAAACTCGCAGATGTATAAAGTACCTGAGATGGAATCAGAACTTGTAGTGCCTAAAGGCGCATTAGAGCTTACAGGAGCGCTAGAACCATGTTCAGAAGGTTTTCCTTTTAGAGTTAAGGAGCTCATTGCCCATCTGCACATAAACATGAGATCAGGGAGGATAATAGATTGGTATTTTGTGTAGAAATGATAAGAATACATTTATGACCACTATTTCAAATTTGTACATCAATCAAAACCCTGTTGCAACAATATGATCATCCCACATCCATCGAGTTATTAATTGATTCTTAACCAACTTAAGTAGCGTATTAATCACAATAGTGATAGACAATAGCAGTAAAAGGTTTGTCTAGTTAGAACCAAAGGTTCTCATTGAGTGATATATAGACACATCATACAATAAACCTTGGACAGGAAATCCAAAGAAATAACACAAAAATAACCATATCAAAGACTTGGCCATGCTTCACCCACCACATCAGAAAGTGCAAGTCTTGTAGGGGAACCACGGAGGGGGGGGGGGGGGGGGTGGATGAAGAGGTGTGTGAGGACAGGATATTTAAATCAACTCACCCAAGCAAACTAGCGTTTCCTGGCAGAGACGGGATATTCAGACCTCCAGCAGCTGTATCTCCTGAAATTTCCTAGAGTAAACCATAAAACACATGTCAACACAACACATCTCCTAATTAAAAGGCTGACCAGCTTTTGATTACTATGGACTCCCCTATTAACCATAAAACACATGTCAACACAACACATCTCCTAATTAAAAGTCTGACCAGCTTTTGATTACTATGGACTCCCCTATTTTTTCCCTTTCCAAAATTAGGCAAGCTATTTGCCATTGTATTCTCGTCAATAGAAAACTATTGTTCTTGCATCTAATACCAAGACAGCAAATGTACAGGAATTTGTGCATGCACACACGAGAGTGTGTTGGGTAAACAAAACAAAAAACACCAGCTGTCTCTCACAAGCAGCAGCTCAACTTGTTCTCCAAACATGATCGAGCAAATACATGGAAGATAATGGTATCAGGCTATCTAGCCCAGGGATCTAAAACTTTTAAGTCACAAGATTAACAAAGTAAATGCGATCTTGAACTAAATGTGCATTACACACCTTCTCATTGTTTTGCTTTAGTATCTGTAGGAACTGATCAACTGCTTGAAAGGACTTCAACCGAACATCACTATCAACAAGAAAAGTGACAGAACAAAAGTCAATACTGAATACCAGATATAACTGACATAAAATGAAAATATTTTAGAGCATCCAAATAACCATTAGACTGTATAAATTGATAACCAAATGAAAGTATTTATTGAAGAAAAACAAATTAAATAAAAACCCAACTCTGTGAAACGAGGAAAAAGGTCCCATGTAATAAGAAATTTTATTAGAATATCCATCTATCGTCTCATCTTTCTCCGATACATTAGCCATCTACCCATGCAATGCTATGGAATGTAAAATAAGTCGGAAGGGGAAAAATATTGGGGAGTTTGCAAAAAATAGCAAAATTATTTATGATAATAGAGCCCATGTCACTTACATTTTCAAAATTGCAAAAATAGCAAATTTAAAAGCAGATTAACGTCAGATTACCATCTGATTATCGTCATATTTGCCAAATTTGTAATATGCAAAAAAGATGTGTTATGAGCTGTTTTTTTCTAAATTTTTTTGTCATCTAATGAAATTTCCCAAAAATATTTCCATGGCCTCTGGGTGTTACATTAAAGTATAAAGCAAGCCTAATCATATTTGGTGTTAAATAAAAGTATAAAGCCTAATCATATTTGGTGTTACATAAAAGTATAAAGCCTAATCATAATTCAAATAATTACTTCCATTCCTAGTTCAGTTCTGTTCATCGACAGTTTACAGTCTAGTATCGTAATTGGATGCTAGGAGTTCCATATGTATTAAAATTTTATCGAAAAGGAGGATGGAGAACCTTCTCAATCAACTCCCTAGTCCCTACAACACAATGAACTTGCCAAACTGAACCCAAACACCTCGAAGAAACCACACCAAATTTTCAAATGCTCTCCTACAAAGAATACAACAATGTGGTCCGACCAACGACAACCTTTGCACAAGAGCCTGTCTAAGGTGGTAAGTCTTGTGTAAACCCTACCACACAAAGAACTTAAACTTCTTGGAAATTTTCACCTTCCACACCAAGGAAAAAACACAAACAACCTCCCTTCTTAGAGGTTTGAGGCTCAATCACGACAGAAATTGCCTCTAAAATCTTCACAAAGCACCCACGAGATGTTAAATAAAGAGAATATTTATATACTAATGAAAGAAAATAAATAACTTCTGTAACATAAGATCCTTGTTCCTTGACACTTAGTGAATATCACAATGCTGAGGGTTGACATAATCAACACAAGATATGTATAAGAACAAGATATTTCAAGCGATGTAAACATTTTGCTCTCTCTTTCTTTTTTCTTCTTTTATCTTTTTCCCCCCTTTCGGGCTGGGTTGAGGGAGAGGGGAGTGTACTACGATGTCCATTGTTCAGAACAGTTCAAAAATTTCTATCATAACAAACCTGTCAGGATCTATGGTAAGCACAACAACATTGGGAAGAATCCTAGTTGCAATTTCTGCACTGTCATAATATCCACTTGTAGCACATAATGCCATTATTCCTGTCATGATAACATTGACAGTTAAAATTAAAGAAATATAACATCATTTATTAAACAGTGAACAAAAATCTCTGAGAAATTAAAATACAATGGGCAATGGCATTGGTCAGCTGAAACTTAAATGGACCTAATATAAAAACAAAAATGAGATGGATAAAAAAAAGACTACAGCAGTTATACCTGCACCACGGGCTGGGGAAAATGTATCACGCAGTGCACGGACAGTGAAGGCATTAATTAAAACTCTCTTCCTTGTCTGCATTTAGATTTGAGCTCAATCAGATTTTATTTCATTAGAAAAAAGCAATTTCGTGCACCAATGGATTAGACCTATACTCATATAATGATGGTACAACTATGAAGAGCGGGTAGCTTGATTTAAGAAATACTTGACACTGTTAAAAAAAATACGTCCAAACTAGAATATCCCAAACTTTATGATCATACATCCTTATCTCTGATGATTAAAACAAGAAAAGGAAATGTATCTCTTGAGTCTTCCTAGAAACCCCAAGCAAAGATGTCACTTGAATGAAAGACTAATATAAATTTAAATGTAACTTTGATGTAGTAGGAATAGAATATTATGATCAAATCTTTAATCTATTAGGATTAAGATTAGTTTCTTTTATTAATTAGGATTAGGATTAAGATCAGTTTGCTATAAATAGACTACTTGTTTCTTGTATTCATAACTTTTGGTTACATCAAATTGGTATCAGATCATTTGGTATACATCGAATTGGTATCAGATCAGCCATCTAGGCCAATGTGATGGGAACCGTATATAGAATGTAGTAATCTTTATTGATGATCTCTATCAATGGTAATACAAGTTGGTAATGTTCTCTTTTGTATCTTGTCTTTCAAAGATGCCCAGAAGTCTCTCACTGTTTCCTCACTTTATTTTTTTCCTCCCTTTTCCTTCTTCCTTAGTTTCTCCTTTTATTATAGCCGTACTAACTAACTTCTTAACTACTAACTACTATACAGTAACTACTACTAACTACCGTAACTTCCTGATTGACTGTTTGTTGTAAACAGTCTTCTAACAGCCTTTTAACTAACTTTCTTTCTTCTGCTATATTGGTATATGACTGGGGGTCTATCATTACACCCCTTCTCCAAATTCACCTTGTCCTCAAGGTGAAGTTGGGGGTACCTTTGATGTAATTCGTCGTAGTCTTCCCATGTAGCTTCATGTCTAGGGAGTCCCTTCCACTGTATCAGTACCTCCCAGCTTTCGTTCCGCTTCTTTCGATAGTCATGCCCTTCTTCTGGTTCTAACTTCCATTCCTGATTATCTGTGAGATAGATGATGTCAGCTCGAATTTGTTGATGTTGTCCAATGGATTTCTTTAACTGAGAAACATGGAAGACTGGGTGTATAGTTGCTGAATTTGGAAGTTCAAGCTTATAAGCCACTGGTCCGATCCTCTCTAGTATTTTATATGGACCAAAGAATTTTGGAGAAAGTTTTTGATTCCTCCTTTTTTGTAAGGATACTTGTCGGTATGGTCTGATTTTCAAGAACACCAAGTCTCCCACCTCGTACTCGATTTCTCTTCGTTTTAAGTCGGCACTCTTCTTCATTTTTTCTTGCGCTATCTTAAGATGTTCCTTCAATGCTCCAAGGGTAGTGTCTCTTTCTTTCAATAGCACATCCAGGGTAGAATTTGAAGTGCTATGATCCCCATAATGGATGAGGGGAGGGGGTGGCCGTCCGTAGACAGCTTGAAATGGTGTCACGCTTAGCGATCTTTGATAGGTGGTGTTATACCAGTATTCTGCCCAATGAATCCATTCTACCCATTCCCTTGGTTTCTCCCCGTAAAAGCAGCGCAGATATGTTTCTAATCCTCTATTGACCACTTCGGTCTGACCATCAGATTGAGGGTGATATGCCGTGCTTCGGTTTAACTTCGTACCATCCATCTTGAATAGTTCCTTCCAGAAATTGCTTAAGAATATTTTGTCACGATCAGATACTATGGAATTGGGATACCCGTGGAGTCGAACTACTTCTTTGATGAATAATTCAGCAATGTTTTTGGCTGTATACGGATGTTTGACTGGTAAGAAATGCCCGTACTTGCTCAATCGGTCTACTATTACAAAGATTACTTCACATCCTTTTGATTTAGGTAAGCCTTCTATGAAATCCATCGAAATGTCATTCCATATCTTGCTAGGAATTTCCAGTGGCATTAATAATCCGGCGGGTGACAGTGACAATGCTTTATTTCTTTGGCATACGGAGCATTCTTCACAGTACTTCTTTATCATAGACTTCATTCCCGTCCACCCTGAGTGCCCTCCAAACACAGAGTCATGATAGGTATGGAGAATTGTGGGGATTAATGTAGAGTTTTTTGAAATGACGAGTCGGTCCTCATATCTAAGCATCCCCTCCCTTATGGAATATTTATGTTCCCCTGTCTCTTCTCCCTTTTCTATCATAGTTATAATTTTCTTCAGATGATCATCCTCTTCTACTTCTCTTTGAATGACTTGTAAGTCTATCAAGGTTTGGACCGTTAAGCTGTTCAAGTGAGCAGTCGATGGCATCCGAGACAGGGCATCTGCTGCCTTGTTCTCTAGACCGGGCTTATACACAACTTGAATGAATAGCCCAGAAGTTTAGCTACCCATTTTTGGTATTCTGGTTGAATCATCCTCTGCTCTAATAGGAACTTCAAGGATTGTTGGTCAGTTTTGACCAGAAATTTCCTACCCAATAGATAGGGTCTCCACCTTTGGACTGCGAGCACTACTGCCATTAACTCTCTTTCGTACACGGGCTTCGCTCGATCTCTTATTGCCAAGGAATGACTAAAGTAAGCAATGGGCCGTTTGGACTGTGTGAGTACAGCGCCTATTCCAAACCCGGATGCGTCCGTTTCTATCTCAAAAGTCGCATTGAAATCAGGTAATGCTAACACAGGGAGTGTCATCATGGCCTGCTGTAATCTTAAGAAAGCCTCTTGAGCTTCCTCCCCCCATTTAAATCCACCTTTTTTCAGCAACTGAGTTAGGGGTGCAGCTATGGAACCATAGTTTTGTACAAACTTCCGATAATAGCCGGTTAAACCCAGAAATCCTCTGACTTGTATGTTAATGGGAATTGGCCATTCTTTGATGGCTCGAATCTTCTCGGGGTCCACTTCTCCACCTTGGCTTAATACGATATGTCCTAAATAATCGATCTTTTCTTGGGCAAAACTGCATTTCTTCCGGTTAGCATATAGTTCATTTTTTTAGAGTATCTGCAAAGCTAAGCCGAGATGTTGGAGATGTGTTTTGAGATCCTTGCTGTAGACTAGGATATCGTCAAAGAATACCAACACAAATCTCCTCAGGTACGGTCTAAATATGGAGTTCATCAATGACTGGAAGGTTGATGGGACGTTGGTTAAACCGAAAGGCATAACCATAAATTCATAATGGCCTTCGTGGGTTCGGAAGGCTGTTTTCTTAATGTCTTCTTCGCACATACGGATCTGATGATACCCTGATTTGAGGTCGATTTTTGAGAAGTAAGAGGCCCCATTCAGTTCGTCAAACAGCTCTTCAATGACGGGAATTGGGAACTTGTCGCGTATGGTGATATTGTTCAATGCTCTGTAGTCTACACAAAAACGCCAGCTCCCATCCTTCTTTTTCACCAACACTGGACTGGAGTATGGGCTATTGTTGGGTCGTATGATTCCAGACGTCAACATTTCATCTACTAGTTTTTCTATCTCAGCTTTTTGTTGGTACGCATAGCGGTAGGGTCTGACATTAACTGGTTCGGTACCTTTTTTTTTATGTATGTGATGCTCAATATCTCTCATTGGGGGTAGTTTTTCAGGCCAGCTGAATACGTCTTCGTAATCTCTCAGGACTACGGCTGCTGCTTCTTCTCCAAACATGGCTTGTTGAAAGTCACACCCTTCTTCTACCGTTATTCCTCCTTCCATGGCACGACACTCGATCAAGAACCCTTGATCGGAGTTATCCCATGTTTTCATCATCCTCTTAAGGCTGATTCTTGACTTTGTTAAGCTGGGGTCCCCCTTAATGGTAATTTTCGTGCCTTGATAAATGAACGTCATGGTCAGGTTTCTTCAGTCTACTTCTATGATACCAAGAGAGTAGAGCCATTGCATCCCCAACACGACGTCTACCCCTCCTAACTCCAACGGTAAGAAACTAGCCGTTAGTTTCCACCCGCCCAGCCTCACCTCTACTGTTTCACAGATTCCCTTTCCCTTTATGGCGGTGCCGGATCCCAAAATTACTCCATAGTGGGAGGTATTCCTGGTTGTCAGTTGAAGTTCCTCAACTATGCTTATAGAGATGAAGTTATGAGTAGCCCCACAATCGATCAACACTATTACTTCCCTCTCCTGGATATTTCCCTTGACCTTCATGATTTCTGGGTTAGATAACCCCACAACTGAGTTGATAGACAATTCTATTATAGTTTGCTCCGTATCCATTACTTCCACCATGTTGAGCTCCTTATCGGTGTCTTCCATCTCCTCCATGATTTCCCACTCCTCATTAGCTTGAACAACAAACATTCTGAGCTCCCTTTGTTCCTTCGTTTTGCATTTATGGCCGTGAGAAAATTTCTCATTGCACCGGAAATAAAGACCCTTCTCCTTCCTAGCTTGGAATTCTGCATCACTGAGTCTTCTAGATGGTCCTTCTTTTTTCGGTTCTCCAGCTGTGGTCTCTTTCAATGTGATGGTTCTCATAGGCCAGGTGGAGTTGTTCTTACTTTCGTTGCTAGTATTCCCTCCTCCTGATTTAGACTTAAGAAGTTTCACATAGTGTGAATTACTTCCTGCATTCCCTTGAAGGTTTGCTTCTGCTCGAACGATTTCCCGATTCTCCACTAGTTGTGCGAGCTGCATCATTTGGGCTAGATTGGTGGGGCGGCCGATTTCCACTTCTGTTTTGATCCATGGAATTAATCCGTTCAAGAAGGTTTGCTCGATTACTTGATCAGGAAGGTTGGATAATGGTGCCATGAGCTTGTCAAACAGATTCCGATATTCCTCGACGGATGTTTCTTGCTTGATTCTCAAGAATTGCCCACAGATTGATCCATCTCTGGCTGACCGGAATCGCACCAATAGTCTTTCCTTCAAGTCTGCCCACCCAATGAATTTCTCTCGTTCTTGAGCTCTATACCAGTTTAGAGCCGGCCCGTCGAAACTGATTGTTGCCACTGTCATCTTCTCCGAATCGGTCAATTTATGGATCTGGAAGTATTGGTCGGCACGAAGTAGCCAAGAATCCGGGTCTTCTCCGTTGAACACAGGCATTTCTACCTTCTTGAATTTGTTTCGATCACTGTTCTTTTCATTTTCTTCTTGATTCGAGCTTGGTTCTCCCGAGTTTTCGGTTATCTTCATATTTCTGCTTCCGATGGCGTTGGTGATGGGTCCTTCATCATGCTTTCAATGTAACTCAGGATCTTCTGCGTATGTTGTGCGTTCAACTCATTCTGCACATCAATTCGTTCCATATGTTTCGTCATCTTAGTTTCGAGCTCTGGTAGCCTCTGCAGTTCTATCTTGATGTTTGTAATTTCTTGCTCCAAGGTTTCAAATCTGTCTTCAATTTGCTTCATCATCGTTGGGTTGTTAGTTTGTTCCGGATCATATATAGCTCTGATACCAATATGATGGGAACCGTATATAGAATCTAGTAATCTTTATTGATGATCTCTATCAATGGTAATACAAGTTGGTAATGTTCTCTTCTGTATCTTGTTTTTCAAAGATGCCCAAAAGTCTCACTGTTTCCTCACTTTATTTTTTTTCCTCCCTTTTCCTTCTTCCTTAGTTTCTCCTTTTATTATAGCCGTACTAACTAACTTCTTAACTACTAACTACTGTACAGTAACTACTACTAACTACCGTAACTTCCTGATTGACTGTTTGTTGTAAACAGTCTTCTAACAGCCTTTTAACTAACTGTCTTTCTTCTGCTATATTGGTATATGACTGGGGTCTATCACAATGTTGATTGCCTCTCATGGAAGATCAGGAAACTCTTTGTAACGCCAATCATAAGAGGGAGCTATGTGAGTTGTGCTCATTGCCGAACAACACACATCTAACAAGTGGGAACCCTTAAAATTCCAGAAAAAAAAAAAAAGATTTATCAAGATTTTGTAAGAATAGACTATTACCGCTCAATGAATACGACAAAGAGAAAATATAGCAGTTGGTATAGGCAAGAAAGTCAAATTTACTCCATAAGGCAGTGTTGGAATTCTGATTCAGAAGAATTCCAACAGAGTAATTTTACCCGTGCTCGATCTAGTCAAAAAACCTATCATTATCCACATTTGAAATTTAATTATAGCGATTCTAGCGATTCCGATGAAGATTCTAATGGAGTTTGGAATGGAATAACAAGGCGACATTATCACCAACATCGAAGAACACCTATGAATCATTCCAACAAAATTTTGGAAGTTAAAACATTTTTAAGGTTACAGAACTATTCAAATAAAAACATCTCTGAAGAGAACTTCTGAAAGAATGAATGAAATCGAATTCTTTTGGACAAAAATAAAAATTAAAAAAGGCATAATCATAATCTTCAAGATTTATCAAGAAGCCGTCAAGAACCACATTTAGTCACTCAAGAAGATCAAGAACTCATCCAAACGGGCTGTGAAATTTTGGGGAAAAAAGACTGAAGTAAAAGAAAAGAAAAAATTAATTGAGGATGAATTGAATAAGAAAGGTAAAAAGATTGAACATGAGCTTGCGGTAGAAGAAGAAAGTACCTACAGAACCATTTTTTTTTTAAGAAAAGTGAAAACCTAGTTTCATTCGACTACCAAACCACAAGGGAGATATCATAGATCTTGTCCAGTCAGAATCAGTATAAGCTTCAACACATCCTCTGTCAGTTTTCTTGAATCTCAAACCTTTACCAAGAATTGCTTTTAAATACCTCAGGCTCCTGGTTGGTCCTCATAAGGTGCCGGAATGAACTGACTAATGGTGCTCACAGCATAGAAGATGTCAAGCCAAATGTGAGATAAGTAAATCAGTTTTCTATCAGGCGCTGATATTTCTCTTTATCAACAGGAACCCTATCACCTGAATGTCCGAGTTTGGCATTGAACTCAATTGGTGTATCAGCAGGACAAATCCTAGCATACCTGTCTCAGCTAATAAATCAAAGGTGTATTTTCTTTGGAACACTGAGATGCCTTCTCTGAATCTAGCAATCTCCATCCTGAGAAAGTACTTCAGATTCCTCAAGTCCTTGGTTTTAAACTCAAACTCCATCTTCTTTATTTGAACGATCTTATCAGTATCATCCTCAGATAGCACAATGTCATTGACATAGACAATTAATACTACAATTTTCCCTTTTTAGAGACTTTGGTGAACAAGTTGTGATTGGAGTGCCCCCTTATTGCACCCGTAATACTTAATGAAAGTGATAAATCTGTCAAACCACACTCTTGGTGATTGCTTCAACCCGTATAAGGGCTTCCGAAGCTTGCAAACCTAATTATTAAATTGAGTTTCAAATCTTGTACTCATGTACGTTTCCTTTTTTAAATCCTCATTCAAGAATGCATTCTTAACATCAGGTTGATATAGGGGTCAATCCTTATTCACTACAACAAACGAAAAAACTCTAATAGTGTTCAAATTTGCAACAAGAGAAAAAGTCTCAAAATAGTCAATCTCATAAGTCTGAGTGAACCATTTTGCAACTAGTCTGACCTTATGCCTGTCAAGTGTACCATCTACTCTGTACTTGAGTATAAACACCCATTTACATTCGACAGTCTTGTGTCCCTTAGGGAGCATGTAGAGATCCCCATGTCTTGTTCTTTTCCAGGGCTCTAATTTCTTTCATGACAACAGCTTTCCAACCTGGACACTCTAAGGCAAAGTAGATACTCTTGGGTATTGTGGTATAGTCAAGACTAGCAATAAAAACTTTGAACTGTGGTGGGAGATTCTCAAATGACACATAATTAGAGATGGAGTGCTTTGTACAGGACTTAGTACCTTTCCTTAGTGCAATAAGAAGATCAAGAGATGGGTCATACTTGCTGGTATTTCCTAAATGGTCAAACATAGTCTTGTTTTCAGTATGTTCAGCAACAACCTCATTCTCATCAATTTTGTCCTCTCTGTCTATACCCGTATCTTCGGGAACAGCTATCTCGGACCTGTTATTCTCACCTGCCTTACTGTCGATATGTAAGTAAGTTGAATTTGTCTCGGACCTGTCATTCTCACTCATTCTGTTATTACTATGTGAATTAATAGAATCAGTCATACCTTAATCTCTTATTTGTTCAGAATCCTGCACTGGAGCTGTCTGAACAACAGGAGACTCAACACCCTTTTTGAGATTCCTCCTATAGTAAGTTTTCCAGGTAACTTGGTTTGTGGGTAGGATTGTACTGTGAGGGCTAGGGTCAAATAAGGTAACAATAGTAGGACAACTAGATTCTAAGGGAAGCATATAGTTAGACCCTTCACTCACACTCTCCCTTGAAGTAGGCTAACGAGAAAGAAAGGATGATCCTCAATAAAGGTGACATCCATGGTAACAAAGTACTTACATGAAGATGGGTGGAAGCATTTATAACCTCGTTGGTGCAAAGGATACCCAACAAACACACAAATCTAAGCGCGATGAGTGAATTTAGTTTGGTTAGGGCCATGGCTGTGGACATAGGTTGTGCATCCGAACACCCGAAGGGGAACATCAGGGATGTGACGAGTGGAGGGATAGGATTCTTTAAGACAATCTAACAATGTCTAGACGTGAAGAACATGGGAAGGCATGTGGTTGATGAGATGAGCAGCAGTGAGAATGGCATCACCCCGGAGATAAGACGAAAAAAAGTGGCAACATAAGGGAACGTGCAACTTCCAAAATGTAACGGTTTTTTGTTCGGCAACCCCATTTTGTTGGAGGGTGTAAGCACAAGAATTTTGGTGAACAATTCCTTTAGAGGATAAGAACTCGTTAAAAGGGTGGTTTTGAAACTCACGACTATTATCACTCTGCAAGATTGCAATCTTTGTATTGAATTGCATTTCTATGGTGTGGTAAAAGTCCCGAAATGTGGAGGTAACTTCAGAGTTGTCGGAGATCAGAAAAACTTAAGTAAGACGAGTATGGTCATCAACAAAAGTCACAAACCATCATTTCTCATAGGAGATAGTGACCTTGGATGGTCTCCAAACATGTATGGACGAGAGTTAAAGGTCGGGTTGGCTTAAAGGGTTGCGAGAAAAAAGAGACTCAATGTTGTTTAGCTCGTATGCATACATCACAAGATAAAAAAGAAACATCAACTTCAGAAAAAAGATGAGGAAATAAGTATTTCATATATTTAAAGTTGGGGTGACCTAAACAGAAATGCCACATCATACAATCTTTTTCAGAAGTGGCAAAATAGGAAGATAAAAGACTCGTCCTAGAAATGCTACTAGAGGAGGCATCATCAAGAAAGTAAAGTCCCCTACTGCGCCGAGTAGTGCCAATTATCCTCCCGAGCTCAAGTCCTGAAAAGAAGCAGAATCAGGTAAGAATATTGTTTTGTAGTTTAATTCACGAGTAATCTTGCTTATTGACAGAAGATTATATGAAATTTGTGACACATGCAACACATTGTGTAATGATAACCTGTCATAATGAGAAATCTGCCTTTTTCCGACCGTGGGAGCCAAGGAGCCATCAGCAACTCTTATCTTCTCATTTCCAACACACGAAGTTTAGGACACAAAGTGTTCAAAGGAACCGGTTAAATGATTTGTGGCACCAATGTTCAGGATCCAGGAATTCTTACCATCAATACTAATGAGACTAAAAGACTAAGGTATACTTGATTGGACAATAACTCTAAGTCAGTCTCACTCACATAGGCTCATCCTATGTTTTGTTTGTCGGTGGAAGATCATCTCTTATCTCTCGGGAGACGACCATACAATTTCCAGCACTGCTCCTTGGTATGCCACTGTTTTTTGCAGTGTTCACAAACGGAAATCGATTTTCCACTATTCTTTTCACTATCATGGTCAGGGGTCTTCACACTAAAGACAGTAGAATCAACAGCGGGGGTTGACAGAATTCTCATGGCACTTGTACGATCCTCCTCAAGACAGACTTCAAAACAAACTTCCATCAACGAGGGAATAGGTTCTTTGGCTCAGTCTATGCTCTCGTACAATATCGAACTTAGAGTGGAGACCGGCAAGAAAGTCATAGATTCTGTCCATTTCTTCAATCCCCGAGTGTTGTATACCATCACTAGAACAATTCCAAACAAATTCCCTGCATAGATCCATTTCCTGCCAAATAAGAGAGTTTTGTTAAAATAAGACATCACATTCATCGTCCCTGTTTGTATTCGTGGACCTGTTTCTACAGTATAAAACCGAGAGGCATTCTAACGCTTGGAGTATAGTGTTTGGGTCGTGTCCCAAATATCTTTGGTTGTTGCAACATACAGTAATGGCTTGCCAACCTGGGGTTCCATATTGTTGATCAATGTGGATCGAAGAAGAGAGTCCTCTCCCTTCCAATACCGTTCATATGGGTCACCTAATGGAGGACAAGGTATTTTTCCTATCAGAAAACCAAATTTATGTCATCCTTCAAGGACCATTTTCACTGACTGACCATAAGAAATAATTATTGCCGTTCAAAGTATCCTATAGATTGTGCCGCTGTATTAGTTGCATAAGAAGAGGATAAAGTGGGAAACAAGGTTACTGCATTCTCCAAACACATTGGTAAAGGTGTATGAAGGCCATGACCATGACTAGGAGTGTGGGATGTCGTCCTTAAGGTAGCCTCAAGTGCTGCAATTTGTTGTCGAAGCCCTTACAGTTGCTAATGAGCTATAC
Source organism: Cucumis hystrix (assembly GCA_025688845.1). Taxonomy (NCBI): domain Eukaryota; kingdom Viridiplantae; phylum Streptophyta; class Magnoliopsida; order Cucurbitales; family Cucurbitaceae; genus Cucumis; species Cucumis hystrix. Next base: position 9,878,752 of record CM046886.1, read on the forward strand.
CCGAAAAAGAAGTGGAAGGTACATTAGAGTTGGAATGTGCCGAAGATTCACTAACCTCAAATGTTCAGTGAATTTGAGGATTCCTAACCTCGAGATGATAACTAGGGTTTGCAGCAGAGTTAGTGGGTGGCAACGCATACAAATTTGATCATAGAAGTGGTGGTGGCTAGTCGAAATTAGATGGTAGCACATGGAGCGGCACGTGGGGGACATTACAAGTTGCAGAGGAAGACAAGAGTGGCACAGAAGAGTTGGCCGACGTGGTATGAACTAGATGGGCTGGCGCGTGGAAGCTCCAGCGGCGATGGGTGGCAGCGCGTAGGTGGCGTGTGGCAGCACAGATGACGGGAAAAATGATGAAATCACGTTGGGCGGCGTTGTATGAAGGCGGTGAAACCACTCATCCATGGCAACATTGATCCGAGCATCAACGGCGACGGCAACAATGGCGCTAATACCGGTGGCTGTCTCCTCTGTTTGGTTTCCATCACGAGTTGTATTGTCTAGAGTTTGATCAATATCATGCTCTAATATCATATTGAATGTAGAGACGAAAAACACACAATTTTACATGGAAACCCTAGTCCAAGGAAAAAAACCACGTTGTTGATTATCTTATCATTTTCTAATAATCATAAAGATACAAAAGGGAAAAATTTGTAGGCAACACGAAACTAATGAAAAGAATAAAAAATTAGGGAAAGTAAATCTTAACTACTCATGGGGCTTTCACCATGACCTAAGCCCATTATTTCTAACATTAATACAATATGTCATCTAGCCCATATCGAAACTACAGAAGAAATAAAAAACCAACCACAGTTGCACTTTCATCACACTTACAAAATGGGCTTTAATTCATTTTATGAAAAATCTGCATATTCCTTGACAACAGAGTTATTTCTTACCACATTAGTTTTAGGATCGATTGGCAGGAATCACAAAATTGGGATATTATTGATGTTGGATGTTCCAAGATGCCTCCATTCAGTTAGCTTACTTTTTTGTTTTTACCTTCATCTTCATTTTAAAACTCAATGACGAGTATTTTTTTTGTTTTTTAGGGGTAGAAAATGATGTAGGAATAGGATGTTATGGTCAAATCTTTAATCTATTAGGATTAGGATTGGTTTCTTTTATTAATTAGGATTAGGGTTATTTTGCTATAAATAGAGTACTTGTTTTCTTGTATTCACAACTTTTAAAACATTAATAAAATTCTCTCATATGGTATAAATCAATTTTTTTTAAAAGAGAATACAGTAAGAATTTTTTTGAGATCATAAGGAATATCGTACAAGGATAAAGAAAAAACATGAGGATAAGTGATCAGACATAAAAGAAAAGAAAGCATACTTTTGAATACCAGGAAACTCTAGTATATTACTAAACATCATCATAAGAAAAATAAACTAAAATTTAAGCACTTCAACACGATTGTTGACTGATGGCTATAAGTGAACCAGCAGGCAACTTTACACATACTCACCCCTTCATTTAAGTAACTTGCAATGTTCCCAAGTAATATGGTCGTATTTGTTCGGATTGCTGGTTCTTCGTCAACCTGTAGGACTCAGAAATGTTCTCAGTAAATAATTGAACAAATAACAAAGGAATAATAATACTTGGGTGGTACAAAAGTGAAACCACCAATACAGTTTATGTATGCTGGGAGGAAGTTAGCCCTATTTAGTAGATTTAGTTATACAGAAAATATAAGAAAAATGTATAATGTGTCCGACCTTGTAATGGTAGGACCCATTTTGTAAGTAACAAACAGATATGGTTCTGTCACAGGGAAAAAGGATAAAGAAACAAATTTTGTATAGGATATTCAGTCGGTTAGTAGTGTTTTGGCCAAGAGATTTATCTATATTTACCATTTTGATGTAAAGGGTTCTTTGGGACCTATCATAAAGCAAAAAAGATGCATGTGCATACACCCAAAAAAAGAAAAAAAAATTGATAAAATGGAAGCAGAACCAATTGTAGCAACAATTGGCTAAAGCAGTACCTGTAACTTCGATAGATGCTTCAATAATGACCCAGAAATAGTGCGTTGAGAAAGCTGCCATACCATTTCAGATCATTTCAAAACTTGATCGTGAATAACATGAATTGTTTTTTCAAAAATAAAGAGAACTTTCTTTGATATAATGAAGAGAAAAGACACAAACGATAAGTGATATATGCGTACCTTGGGAGCTAGAACAAGCATGGATTTTAGAGTCAATTCACGAAGAAAAGCAGATGTGTCAGAGAACCCGGTGGCAATATGGGGATAGACCTAGATAAAACAAGGTGATTATAAAATTGGATACAATAGATATAACAGCATTCTTTTACACAACCAATAAAATTCATAAATATAAGCTAAGACAACTAATAACCCCACCCCACATCATATAAGCATCCAATCAACCATTGTCGAATTCTTCATTGTGTGAGAGCAGGTGCACATAATCATGCACTATTCTATACATGTATGCATATAGATATAAAGTAACTTGTGAAAAAAACCCATCCGCTCATGCCTAACAAATTTCAAGAAAGAGAGAGAGAGGAGGGGGTACCATCCCTATACAGACTATTAGTTTTGTTCTTAAAATCCAGCCCAAGTGTAAGGTAATATATTTTCAATTGGTAGTGGAAAAATCATCTAATACTCACCCAAACCATTTCCTTCTCACCAAAATAAACTAGTTTCAATAATTTCTTTTATTATTATTATTTTATAGAAACGTCTTTCATCGAGAAAAAATAAAAGAATATAAGGGAAGCCCACAAAAATCCCACCTAAGTAAGAGTTTCCAACTAAGATATTGCGTAAGGAATAATTATTCTTTTTTTTAACCAGAAACAAACTTTTCATTGAAAGACGAACATTGCCTAGTTTCTTCATTTATAGATGAAACATGCAATAATTTTCCGACTCCATACCTGTTCATCAACCATGTGGGATGACAATGATTCACCAAATTGATCAATATGTTGCAGGAGTCCAGTTCTGATAGCTCGATCATTGGAGGCAAACAGTTTCACAATCGTAGGCAAAACCTAAACATCATAGTGGCCAAACCCAAGTGAACAAGAAGTAATAGACCAGGACCAAATCCGTGCCAGATAAAAGTAAAAGATCAAGCAAACAAAAATTTAAAGAAAAAAATATTTTAACATACTTGAACAGAATAATATCAAACTAAAGAATCAAGATAAAGAATTAACCTTTGCACTGAATTCTTCCGTTGAAAGCCAAGAACCCATTTTTAACAATGCGGTCAAGGCAGGGGCAGCAGCTGAACCAAATTCAAGGGAGGAAGCTAATAAAGGAAGCAACTGTAGAAGGACAAAAGAATGAGACATTTACCATGCACAACAAGAAAACAAATACTGTAATTTGGAAGTACCTTCTTCAATACTATTTGACGAGGAAGTTGTTCAGCTAGAATTGGGAGCTTCCGGAAGAAGGTATCCTTCTCAACACTATCCTTTAGACTAAGAATTTCCATGAAGTGTATAGTGTCCACCAACTTATTTTGGAAATACTCTTCATCCATAGATAGCAAATTAATCAACAAATGTAAAGGCCAAAACTAAAACAAGACAAAATGTTGAAGATGGAATAAGAAAAGTAGATACAAGAGTGAAACCGAAAAGCAATTAACTTTCAATGATGAGACGAGTGCAAAAAAACAAACATGATATATAATAAGAAGTCGTAATATAAAAATGAAACAGAAAAGAAGGGAAAGTGTGGCAGGCATGCATGTTGATCTTGATTAATTCTTTTGTTATTTTAAGTATCTGAATAACTAGTAGATGGAAGACCTTTTTCTTACTTAGGTTGGCAGGTTTTAAGATGTGACTACTATGTTCTCCTCGTCACTTTCTAATCATCAACGAGAAGTTCTTGTTTATCTTTAACAAAAAGAAGACAGAATCAGTCCCCCCTCCAGAGGGAAATAAAACTTATTTTCAACCCATCTTCAGAGCATTAGGTTCCAATCACTACAAAGAGAACTAAGTTTAAGGGCTTGATTTCAGTTTGTTTTTATAATATCACTTCAGTTCCTATTGAAAAAAAAGGATCATTACGTGTTAGTGGTTGACTGTTCAGGAATGCTAGTATCATCCATCGTTTAGGTGCAGTTTAGTGTACGCAATGTATCCTTTGCACGTTCATCACTGGCAATTTATCAAAGACATCATCTTTTTTTTCCTCCCATGAGAAAGAAGATATTTCTGATCTCTTCAATACCATCAGGCTGCTGTTTGAAGAAACTTTGGGCTTCAACATTAGCAACCACAAATCTGAACTTATGGGTATAAAATGGCTCTAGAGATTTTGCAAGAGGAAAAAGAATTAAGGAGGTTGGTTATAAAAAATATATACATATAGTTTGGATGCGCAAAACAAACTCCATTCTAGTGGACATTGAAAAGGTCTATACAGCCCTTGGTAAAACTTTGAGAAGAAATCTTGCGCTGACCTTTAGTGTGGAAGCTAGATAAATATGGGTGTCTTCCTGCCATTTCTGCCTTGGAGGGTATTTGTCAAAAAAAGAAGACTGGTTAAGGAAGACTTTAATTCTCAAAATTGGGGTGATATGAACACCTTTGTATGATTCTAAGAAGACACCCAAGCTTGACTTTTTCCCTGAATGTGTGTGTGATGTGCTGCAATAGTGAAGAATTTATCAGGCATTTGTTACTCCATTGTGCTTTTGCTGAAAAGTTGTGGAATTACTTTAGACAGTTCTTTGGACCGAAGGGTGTTTGCCAAACTCCTTAAGCTTGTGGTTCCATGAAGCTCTTGCTAGTGGCTTTACGAAAGGTAAGCCTAGGGTCCTTGGAAAGAAACAGTGTTTGCTATGGGAAAACATGGTCAAAGCACTGCTTGCAGATTTGTGGTTTGAGAGAAATCAAAGAACATTTCATGACAAGGAAATGAGGTGGAGAGGAAAACAGAGAAACTAAACAGAGAAAGTATGGTTCCTCCTCCTTCTTTGTACCCACCCTCTTCTCCCTCAACTCCGGCCACGGCTTTCTGGTCACGACTCCTCTCATCTCACTAAGCGGTCACGTCCTCTCCCCTCTCTTCGGCAACATCAACCCTGGGGAGTCAAAGCTCCATTTTTTCCGGCAATGGAAGTTAAAAGCTGCAAGATCGCAAAATCTTTCTACTGTATCTGGTTCGAAAAGGGGAGGTTCCATGTTGAAGATGTAGACTTCCAAAAGAATTCTCAGCTTATCCAAGACCCAATTGGAATGGTTCATTGATTCAACATCGGCACTAGTCAAAGAACCTGATTGGAAGTTTTTTAGCAAATTTGGGAGGGATGAAACCGGTATTACAAAACTATCCAAAATTCCGAACCCCATCAGGTTGGTTCCTGAGATGCGTTGCTAGAAGTTCTTCTGGAATACAATCTTTCATTCACATCTACTCAGGAGAAAACCGGAAAGGTTGGATATCCTTCCTCAATATGATCAGGTCTTTTTTGTTGACTCATAACTACACCTCTTGGCATTCCACTCTCCAATTAGAAGTTGGTCATTCAAGTCAGAAAGTTCCCTATCTCCCACAGACAGGATCAAGCTACACAGACAAAGTGAAGCATTCAAAAACAAAAAATTTACACCCAGTTTTCTGCTCAGAAAAACAGAGCATGGCTTCTTTTCCCAAAAACCCAATGCATTCATTTAAGAAAAAATTTTCTGTGAAGCAACCAGAGGAAAAATTTTGGGTGAGGAAAAGTGAAGATATTTTAGAGGAAGATTTCAATAACCTATGGGTTTTAAACAGACTTTTCTTTTTTGATGATTGGAAGGACATTAAGTTTTACCTAGAGAATCTCTTTAAAGTCAAAATCAGTATTAACCCTTTATTTGCAGACAAAGCCATCATCAAAGTTACTCAAGAAAAGTTTGAAGATTTAATTTATGCTCAGGACAATTGGTTCAATTATGGAAAATTTCATTTGTTATTCGAAAAATGGAATGAAGCCAAACACAGCAGACCAACTCTTATTGAAGGTTTCGGAGGTTGGTTGTCAATCAAAAATCTTCCTCAACTAATGGCGAAGAAATATCTTTGAAGCAATTGGAGCCTACTTTGGTGGACTGGAAAGTATAGCCTTAGAAACACTCAATCTGATCAAGTGCTCTGAAGCAAGAATTAAAGTTCGGAAAAATCTTTGCAGATTCTTACCAGCAACTATAGAATTAAAGAATGAGAACCGAGGAAATTTTTTCCTTAATTTTGGGGATTTTGAACCCTTAAAAGCTCCTGTAATAGTCCAATCTGATCTATTTCAAAGTGATTTTTCCAATCCTATTGATTTATGTAGAATAAATTCAGTGATTTTAGATGAAGGGTTCCAAAGTGATGGCCTCCCAGATACCTGGAATTTTCTCAAACAGAATGCCCCTTCCATCTCAAGAAATCCTTTCGAAGCACTTAGGAAGTTGGGGGATGAATAAGAAAACCTTGTCCGGCCGAAAAAAGTTTCAGCCCTTGAATCCTCGCCGGAAAAAATAATTTTCAGAAGGCAAAATTCAAATTTGGGTATAGCTGGCATCTCCACGTACTTAGAAGGGGAAAAGACATCAACAGAAGAGAGAGAAAAACAGACCTCGAAAAAAGAAAAGGCAGCCAGCCGGCATTTTATTATCTCAAAAAACAGCTCACCTAGCCCTCCCCAACCAGATTTTTTCAAACTTAATGTATCTGCAGACATTTTAAAAGCTGACACACAGATGGTAGGCCCCAAGAATTTTATTAATCAGAATTCCAATGGCTTTTGGTATTCTGACGAATTAGAGGAAGAATCAGAGTCCTCTCCTCCATCAAGGAACTTCACTTGCGGGCCATCCCCTGTTTTCAGTTCTCAACCAAAATTACCAGCCTCTCCCAAGACTAAAATATCCTCTGCAAAGAAAGCTATTCCATTTCATGCCAGAAATTTTTCTAAGCACCTCAAGACCTATACCAAAGGGAGAACTTTTCGCAACATTTGGACGGGCTTGGCTAATTCTGATTTATTAGAGGAAAGTTGTGTGAAGATACAAATTTCAAATTCAGTTGGCAACAGGTCAGTACTGCCTTCCTCCTTAAGTAATAAATTTTCTCAATCCTCCTCCAAACTTTCTGGTTCATTCTTTAATTTTGTGCAAGATACTTCTTGTCTCAAAAAAGTTGAGAACCCAGAAGATGAATTTATGGAAGTTGAATCAGTCACCAGTGTAAGTAGTGCAGAATTTGAACCAGCTGAGGAAGAAATAATTCAATCAGAGACAGAGAAACAAGAGGACAGTGACTCTCTCGGTCCAGATTTTATTAAATTGTTTTCCTCCCCAGAAAAAGAAATTTTGTGCAGGTCAGCAAGTATCCTTCCCCCTCAAGAGTTGGTTCCATTCTTGGCAGTATGTGAAATTGAATTGATATAAGGCAGAGGTAGCAAAGATGGAGATTATATCATGGAACACTAGAGGATTCATGGGCCATTCGAAACAATTGGCTATTAAAAATCTTTTGAAGAAAGCTAATCAGATAGAGTATTGATTCAGGAGACCAAAAGAGAAGAGATTGCCAGTTGTATTATAAAGGCACTATGGAGTTCAAAAGGAGTTGGCTGGGTCTTTGTTTGAAGCTAGTGACAGATTAGGAGTTTTGCTGATTATGTGGGATGAATATAAGTTGTCTATTATTGAAGTTCGGTCAAGAGAAGGAAGGTCATTACAGTGTGGCTTATAAGTTGTTTCAACATTAATTTATAAGTTGTTTGCTAAGGTTCTCGCTGAAAGATTAAAGAAAGTAATGCCAAGTATTACTGCTCCATTACAATGTGGCTTTCTAGAAGAGCGCCAAATCTTGGATCCTATTTTAATAGCAAACGAAACTGTGGAGGACTATAGAATCCGAAAAAAGAAAAGATGGATCATTAAATTAGACCTTGAAAAGGCCTTTAACAGAGTGGATTGGAATTTTTAGAAAATGTAATGCAAAAGAAGATTTTCAACGTAGGATATTGTGTTATATTGGCCAGCCTTTACAGCAGCCCCACTTTGAAGTCCTTGATGATCAGGACTTCCGGATCAGCCCTCTGCTTCAAACAGTTTTTGCTCAATCAATCAAGGCTTATTCTTCTTTGTTTTCAGCCTGCTGCCTTTGATTATGATTTTGCTTTGGAAAGATTCTTTTTATCTTTTTGTTTGGCTTTGTTTTTGTGGTTTTTTGTTTTGATCTTGTATTGTCGCTTTATGGATGTGATGAGGGCGCTAAGGGGGTGTCAACCTAGTTTGAGATGCACGGATGTGCCTGTTGATCTTCCCTCTCCCCTTTTGCTCTTTGTATAATCCTCATATACATTGAGCTTTGTCTCTTTATTTATATTAATAATAGTGAGACTCATATCCTTTTCAAAAAAAAAACAAGGAAATGAGGTCGATAGATCGTTTCGAGTCAGCAGCCCGTAACCCTTCAGCTTGGTGTTCCCTAAACAAAAACTTTGAAGCTTATTGTATTCAGGAGATAAGCTTAAATTGAAGGGTTTTTATTTTTCCAGATTGTTAGATTTTCTGTTTTGTTTGTAATAGGCTTTCCCTTTGAATTTCTTTACTTCTTCTCGGTTTTAGTTTTGATGTATCATTGTTCCCTCGGGTTTTGGGATGGTGTACCATTGGTCTTTCGTGATGATTGACCTTTTGTCGCTAGTTTCTTTTTGGTGAATATGATGAGGGTGTCAACCTAGTTGAGATGTCCGGGTGCTCAATTCATTTGTGTGCTTTTTGTATAATTCTCATGTACTTTGAGCAGTTGTCTCATTTTATTGATAAATTTTGAGACTAGTCTCCTTTTCAAAAAAAAACAAATAGTTAAATGGGATTTGATTTCTAAATCCCAACTGATGATGGTCTTGGCATTGGTGGTCTTGCAATTACAAACTTTTCTCTTGACTAAATGCAGATGGAAATTCATGTCTAATCATAGCTCCCTTTTGTGCCTTTCTGACTCAAATAGTCCCAGGAATACCAGAATACAATAACTAGGGATAGCAGCAAGAGACCGAGTGATGTTCCGATTGAAGTGACCTAGCTTACTCTTACTTATTTTCATGCCCTTTCTGATAATGGAACGACTGATTCTTCCTTGCAAGCTGATTTGCAGCATTCTTGAAATTGGCATACTTCAGGAAAGTTTGGAAGTCCCTCAATTAGTATTTCTAAAATTTGGCCACAGTTTGAATCTTTTCCAACGTTTAAGTTAAGATCTGGCACAATAATTCGTTTTTGGTTTGATGATTCTCCTCTAAGAGACTCTTTCCCTCAGTTGTTTAATAGAGCTTCTTGTCCCAAATGGCTCAGCTTTTTTTCCTTTTTCCTTTCTGGATAAGAAACAATTTCATTGGTAAATGAAATATCCAAAGAGTCACAACAGTAATATCCCAGAAAGAGTACAAGATGAACCAAAGGGGCACACCCTAGCAAAACAAATAGTTACAACAAAACGAATTATTGTGATAAAAAGGAGAGAATAACAGAAAATGTAAGTTGGATTGACGATGCAAGATGCCCTCAAATCTCTGGGCAAATACATCCAAACAAAACAACAATCCCACAATTAGCATTAGTAGTGAAGATTCGGAGGATTTGATAAAGGAACAAGAAGAGTCAGTTATTGAAGAGCTCTCTGGCAAGGATCTCATTACCCTTTTCGCTAATGAATATGATTTAAGAAGTTTTGACCCCTGCTTCTCTCCATTGAAGTCTTCGGATATTCCTGCCCACCTAACTGCCATTGTCAAGGATTGTCGAGTTATTTTGGCTTAATTGGAGTTCGTTATCCTTCTGATTGGTTAGCTGCCTTACAATGAAGATTATCTCTTGGATCTCTAAAGAAATCGGTTGGAATTTTGTGGCATCAAATGGATTATCCGATGGAATGTTAACGTTGTGGGATCAAAGCAAAATCTCGGTTGTTGAAACTATAAGAGGAGAGTATTCCATTTCAGTTAAATGCATCTGTATTGGCAAAAAGATTTGTTGGGTGACAAACGTTTATGGCCCAAATGAATATCGAGAAAGGAGATTTGTTGGTTTGAGCTTCCCTGGCAGAACATTGCCTGGAGATTTGGTGTACTGGAGGTGACTTCAACATAACAAGATGAGTACATGAAAGATTCCCTTTCGATAGAGTAACAAGAAGTATGAGGCATTTTAGGGCCTATTTGATAACGTTCCTATTTCCTGTTTCTTGTTTCTATTTCTCATTTTTAAGAAACTAACATGTTTGATAACCATTCCCATTTTTCGTTCCTAAAATTTAAGAAACGTTCTAAAAAGTAGGCAAAAACAAAGAAACTATGAAAAATAGTTTCTCCCAATTATGTTCCTACTTTATTTGATTCAATTTCTCTTATATTTTAAAATCTCTAAATGGCTCATTGGTTGGGAAACATGTATCCACTTTTGACCTAAAGGTCAACTTGGATGATTTTTTTTTATTTCTTTCTTTTTTATAATTAATAACTTGTTTAATATTTTCCTTTATTAATTTTTCATATTTATATGTTTAGTATTTCTTAATTTATTCTTTTCCTTTCTCTTTTAATCTTTCATGTATATGTGCAATATTTTTAATTTGTTTATTTTCTCTTAATTTTTCATAATTATTTGTCCAATTTAATTTTGAATTTTAAATTTCCAAGATTTAGATTAAAGTATTATTTTATTTTCAAATTTTAGAACTAATTTTAAAATTTATTTTCTATTTAGCTATATTTATTATTTATTTATTTATATGTTTAATTTAATTTTGAATTTTGAACTGTTCAACATTTAAATTTATATATTATTTTGATCTTCCAATTTTAAATTGTGAATATGTTTATTTAAATGTTTTTTGAATTTTAAATTTCAAATTTTACAATATACATGTTTATATGTTATTAAATTTAATTTTATTATTTTTAGTATCATCGAAATTAGTTAGAATTTTACATTATACAATTTTTTTTTGCTAAGATAGTAATTTAGGTATCTTTAATATTTTACAACCACGACATTTACATAATAATATAATTGAGATGAATTTGATCTTTAACGCTAGTCTCTTCTTGGTGGATATGATGAGGGCGCTATGTGTCACAATCGTAGCGTTTCAGCCTTGAGACGGACGATTGTGCGGCACTTGTTCTAACTCGATGAACAAGTCAGCCGATCAAAATCCGAAAGTTGCGGGTAACGTCGACGTATGTCGTAACCTTCCTTCGCGTTCTTGGGAAATTTTATTTATAAAACGCGGGAAAGAAAGAAATACATTAA